>OX421964.1:40518176-41718176 GCA_949128115.1 Anaspis maculata | reverse complement strand
GTGGAGAGTCGAAATTTTAAACAGAGAACAGGATGGCGATAAGTGGCATACCATTCAGTCTTTGGTTCGGTTGATACACGTCGATACTAACACAGCATTAAAATTCACCGGTCGACAATTGCCGGACTGGGGCTTCCATCAGCACGAAGTGGCCGCCGACAGAATCATCAATCAAGACGATACCGTGTGGAACGTCGAAGAACATCGGTACACAAAATGTAAGAATATGGCTCAATATGGGCTTGATCAGCTTGTTTAGTCGTGTAGCATCAGAAGCAAAAGGGTATGACACCCAACATTAGTTATGAGTTTTCATGGCCAATGCATGGCCATGATGCCAGCTGTTTAACTAGAGATTTAGATAGCTATGTCATGATAACTGGAACTGCAGCCGAGCACTAGAGTAAGATAAAAGCTGCCCATTGGTCCTATTGGCAGCAGTTACTGTCAAGCGCTGCTAGCTGGAGCTGATGCTGTTGAGGACAAATTAGGACGCTCTCTTTGGACGCTGAATTTGAAAACGTCAAGTTGGAAGTTTAATGGAAACGCCCCTCTCAACTCGCATTTTTATATATTTTGTGTCATTACAGCTGAGGATCAAAAGGAACGAGAACGTGAGCTGGTCCAAGCGGAAATGATACCCTCGTCGGCAACTTCGTTGAGTTTCTGGGAGAAATTCTTTGAGCTGCATTACAAAATGATCTTCTCCGGGACTGAAAGCGTCCAGAATCACATGTATAGCTCAGATCCACTGGAATGGCCTCTGATGTCACGGGGCATAGCTTATTGGGTGTCTTCCACGAGCAATGTAATAATTTTTGCTACTTACAACTTAACATATTAGATAGGTCATATTAAACAGCTGTAATAGGTCTTTCCATGATGATTTCGTGTTCTGGTGGGCATGCGCAAGATTTGACAGTTCGAGTAGACAAGCACGCGAAGCTCTCTGTTACGACATTCGAGCCAGCGTTTTAAAGGTATGACCCCGTTGTTTGCCGACCGGCAAGGAACGTGAAGCATGCGCTTTGGACCTCATGAAAAGACCTATTCTGTTACGAGATATGAATGATATGATATAATAAGATATAATCAATTTCACGACTTTTTTCATCAGAACAAGCTATGGAATAAATGTGTTATGTTGGCACGAGTGGTACGATGCTGGGATGTGTGAATAAAAAATACCTTTTGCTGCTAACTAGCTTCAGCTAGGAGTTGCTTAGGAGAATTTGCTTAGCAACTCCTAAGAAGGTCGAGGTGAAACCAGAAGCTACTTTTTATCAACACGGTCCGCTAACTTGATTTTGACGCCTCGATAGATGTATGTATAATGTGACAGCTGTCATCATCATTTCAACGCGATGCACCCGCAAGTGCGGGTAGATTGCGCATTAAAAGTAGGAAAACGTGAGCATCCTGTGGTGAAAATTCCTGTGGTTAACAAGGGATCGATACCGACTCTACCATGGTTGGCAACTCCTCGCTAATGCTGCTAGGTGAATGGTGGTCACTGAAGAAAATGATGACCAAGCGGCCAGCGCGGCAGTACTAAATTGAATGGAATGAAAATGTCAACTTTCCAATTGCCCCTATGAGGCTGAGAAAACTTCCTTGTAGATGGACAATAATTCATGGAGTTGGATTGCCAGAGACGAGACGCGCGTGAATGCACTGTGTTGAAAACTTGTCCATTACCTGTATGTATCTCCTTCTTCATAAATCTTGCTATTTCAGTAGGTATAAGCTAGAGTAGGAAGTTTTTACTACTCAGTGTTTTTTATTCCATTCTCTTTAGTACTGCCGTGCTTGGCCATCATTTTCTTCAGTGTTCATCGCTCACCTAGCAGCATAAGCGAGGAGCCGCCAACTATGGTGGAGACGATGTCCCTTACCGTCCACAGCAAATTCCACTGCAGGGGGGGCTCAAGTTTTCCTACTTTCTCTGTGAAGTCTTGGAAATTCTCACTTGCGAATGCATTGCAAGACGATAGTTACAGCTGTCACATTATTCATAGCACATCTATCGAGGCGTCAGGTCTCTTATAAAAAAGCCTGACGGTAAAAAATTGGGGTTGCACTTTTTTCTTGTCAACAGGAGATGGTAGATCATCGAAAAATAATTAGACTACTCAAAAAAAAACTTGCACTGCGTAGAAATGTGATATGCTAGACGCGTGTCTGTTATAGGGGTTACGTCAAAACCCTCCTAGGTCAAAACAAACATTTTTGTACCTGACCGGCTCCTCCGCCAATTATACGGGTTTGTGGCTTATCCCGAGTCGGAGTCTCCAGGTGCTTGTCTTATCCTTGACTCGGAATCTCCAGACTCTTCTCTGACAGTTTGGCCGCCATATCGAAATCTGTTATTAGTTGAACGGTTTTCATGAAATTCGGTATCTACCATTGTTTGCTTGTGCTCTCCCTTCCGCAATTATTTCAGACTTTTATTCTTCAAAAAAATATAACTCATGAATGGACCCTGTGTGATAAAGGAACGCACCTACCCTCTTAAGTCTAGGTGTCACGGTGCTATTTCCCTCATATTTTCATGCTAGAAACATACGACTATAAACGACAAATTCAGAAACTAGTGCTATATTTCTAGCATGAAAATATGACGGAGATAGCACCGTGTCACTCAGGCTTTAGTAGAGCAGTGAAACATCATCAAGCTGACTTTTTTACATGTTTTCTTCTTTTTAGGCTCAAATCCACTTGATCGGCAACATAGTGCTGTGGTATTTCGGAACAGTGGGTCTGTTGATTTACATGACGTTCCTGATATTCTACCTTTTACGGCGCAGAAGACTGTGTTATGACTTAGACGAAAGGACTTGGAAGCAGTTCCAAACGATGGGAGAAATTTTTTTCGCCGGTTATTTATTCCATTATTTACCCTACTTTTTCATCGAGCGCACATTATTTCTCCATCATTACTTGCCTGCGTTTACTTTTAAAACGCTATTGTTGGCAGGAATGACGGAACACTTGTATCTCGTACTCAGAGACGTCCTGAAGGTCAAATTTTTCACATACCTTTACGTAACGATGTTGGCGTTGTGGTTGGTGGTAGTTTATTATGTTTTCATCAAGTTCACGGTATTATGTTACGGGAACACGCCCTTGAGCACTGATGATATCATCGATCTAAGGTGGAAAAACACTTGGGATTTTATCGTGCACAAGAGCTGATGGTTGTAAATTGAAGGGCTGTGTGAATTTAAGAAACAATTATCAGCTACAGTAAAATTGCTCATGATCATGATTGATGAGGACTTTTAAAGCACAATCATCTTGGAGGTCGAATGGCCAGAGACAGTGTTTATTCCAAATTGTTTATATATTATTATTGGTCAGAAATTTATCATGTTATAACATTTTTGAATATGTATTTTATATGAATTTTTAAAATTCGTGCACCTAGGTACTATTTTTATTTTTAAAATACTTTTATATTGATCTGAAAATCTATTGTAAGATTCAAAAAGACTAACCATTGAACTGATTTATACTTGATAGATATTACGAGAAACTGTGTAAACTTAATTTAAATGTATTTTGGCTGTATATGTTTTAAATATGTTAAAGGAGGACTTAGTGACTTTGGTCATAGATCAGGCTCTGGCATTACTGCTGGAAATCATCATTGCAGATCTTTCGCCATCAGACACCTGGACCCAGAACTCCACTACAGGTGTTTCAGAAATAAGTACCTAAGCTATACATATATCCTGCTTGGATTCGTCTTCCAAAAATATGAAGTTTGTGATAAGAACGAATTGCGATAGGTGCTCACCAGAAAGTTATGGCCCTTCAAAATTCAGTTTTTGAAATCGTTTATTCAATCTAACTTTTTTGCCGTTCAACCAATAAGCTTCGAATTTGGTACACGATATCACATGATCCATATCAATAAAGTGATAGCTGCGGTTTTCAGGAGACCCATCCAGTGGCGTAGATAAAAATAAATTCTCTTACGGGGCACTATTAAAGTTACGGCCCCTCAAAGATCAATTTTATCTACGCCACTGATTGAGTCTCATGGAAATCGCTGATACTGATATACTGATATGCATCATGTGATATCATATACCAAATTCGAAGCTGATCGGTTGAACCACACGTTAAACAATGAAAGAGTTGTCATGGTTGCGCTGGCCTTACGATAAAATATGAAACGTAAAAACTTCCGCAGAGCTAACCGTGGGTTCCACCAAAATATTTAACCAGCTGATAACTAACTCGAGATTTCTTTAGATGGATTTTGGCCAAATGATCAATGTAAATTCAGGTTTCATGCTAAGTAAATCACGAAAGGGTAGTATACTTGCGATTTAACGTATTTTCCATAATGAATCTACCAGCATTGACCAGAAAAAAATCCGTTCGAACTCGGTTTAGCTTAAACCGCTATTAAATTTTTTGGTGGAACCCGTGGTAAGTCGCTTTTTTTGGAATTACAAAAAATTTGACATCCAAAAATTTATTGCTCGCCACTTTAAAATGACTTCTAATATCGATTGGTCGCCAGTGTCTCAAGACTCCTAAGTTAAATCTTGAAAAAATGACGTCTGAAAAGCTACTATACCTACGCTCGCAACAGTACATATTATTATTATTATTATTATTATTAAGCCAACAAACTTGAGTATTTATTTTGTCTTATTTTTATATATAAATGCTTTTTTTATTCCATTTTTATATCAATTCTCTCCAATACCAATATATGTATTATCCTTTTCAAGTCAGTTTCCCAAAAATTTTATGCGTTCAACTGCCTTCCCTAATCACTAAGAGCCAGTAAGAGAACCTAAACAGCATCATACCCAGGAGTTGAACGGCATATAAAACAATGATTGGAACGCAACGGATTCTACGTCGTTTATCTTTTGTATTTCGGCTGGCGTTAGGGAAATAGAATGACTTATCTTAGTAGACACTAAAATCGCTAATCTAGTGATGTTTGCCATAGCTTATTGAGCAGCGATGTGATCTGTTACTTCATCCATTGTTTTTCTTTCCAACAGACTTTGCGTTAAATGCTCGAATGAAAAACTACGTTCTGAGAGTTGGTTGATTTTGTTGAACTTCACAGTTTTAAGTACCGTATGTTCGTTAAAATCATGAATTAGGGCAGTCTGTGAACTTCAAAACGTATGTCCAAAATGTATTCCATGACGACGGTTCATCATGTTGACATCTTTGAGTCATTATTGATAAATTCACGACATACGTTTTTACTTCCATAGCCTGCCCTAATTCATGATTTTAACGAGCATACGGTAGATCGATATCTGCCTTTATATACCTACCATCGAGCCTACCATTAATGATACAACGACAGATGCATGAAGGAACATTCAAATTTTTATCTGGAGAGTATTTTTACATATTGAATTGTTCTTCTCTTTATAAGCATTTTTTGCTATAGGAGTTAGTTATCTTTATTTATAATTTTTGTAGTGATGTGAGTCGGATTTATATCCGCAGGATATATATCCAAAATAGCATAAATAGCCGCTAGATATAAACGTTTGTAGCCGGCTATAAATCCGATTTTTCCCGCGCAATTAATAATTTAAAAAAAGTGACAAGTGAGTCTTATATCCCGTTTATTTTGATATGAAAATGATAGCCTAAAACTACATTTTCATTTTGATTATGTTGATTTGACATCAACTTCCTCTGGGGTAACGGATTTTTCTTTTAATTTCACTTTATTTTATGTCTTGATTCGATAGGTGCTTAACTAAAGTTTGATACCACATTTGTGCAATATCGGACACAATAAATGCTTTTTTTACATATTTTTTCTTCAATTGTATTTGTATTTGTATTTTGTATCTTTGTATTTGGTGTCAAAATGACCGGAAAAATACAACAAATACAAAAAATCACTTTGAAAAAAAATTCCAAAAATAGCCAAAATAGCCTGCTATATAGCAGCTATAAACTCCGGATATATATCCTCAAATATAAATAGCGGCTATTTTACATCACTAAATTTTTGTAGTACCCATACATGAGAAATTGAGAAGTGGCTTTGATGGACAACACAACTCACAGACATAACCGAGAATCGGGGACCGCGGCATCATAAACAGCCACTCAACCGCCCATGCCACCATGGTCTATCCTGAGAATGAAGTTTTGAGGTCTGTTTCTTTGTCCTGCTCTAACTTAACTTACTCTGGAGCGCTTAGAACAGAAAATAGAGCTGTCTGATTGATCGTTGCTAGGCGACATCTTCTCCGGAGTAAGTTAGAGCAGTACAAAGAAACAGACCTTTAGTGGTATCCAAACGCTGGAGGCCTGGAGGACGAACCGTCATTTAAAAGCTTTATTTTAAGCTCATTCGAGTCCGGTCTCGATAAGGCCGGTTTTGCATTTCCCAACTGGAAAGCTCACGGTAAACTGGAAAAAGAAATTGTTGGAAAATGTTCAAGAACCAGAGTTGCCATTTGTTTAAAAAAATATGATGAAAATCTGCCCACGGGATGAAAGTTAGAAATATGTAGTTTTCCCAGGGAGAAAACTCTAAAACTTGGTTTGATTTTGAAATTTCCCGTTCAAAATTTGATCTTTTCTCCAACTATTGCTCGCATCAAGTCTGCGCCTGAAATGAATATTTCTTGGGGCTTACCCTCTTACCCACTTCACCACAGGTCGAAGTTTGCATTGCATTTTTCTTTGAGTTCAAGAATTGCGCAATTTTCATTTTGAAAAAATTACCGTCGGAAAACCAAAACCATGCATTTAAAAACATGTATAAAAAGTATATAAAAAGAGACGTTATATAGCAAAGCTGGGCCCTAGGTTGTTGATCCGTTGATCTTTAACATGTCGTAGGGGAGGTGAATATCTCTCGGCTAAAAAGAGAGAACACGTGCCGGCGCTTTCCTCGTGATGTCGTGAATGGCAGCGCGATACGCCATCAGAAAAACCGACACCGGCAGATGACGATCCCAGTCGGGCTGATGCTAATGTTTCGTCGACGACCTTTTCTAGGTGCTGCTCCATCGTCCTGTTGAATCGTTCAACCATATTCCATCAGGCTGGATGAAGAGGGATCGTCCTAGTCTTCTGGATCCCAAGCAGATTAGACACCTTGGAACACACGTTGGATTCGAAGTTTTATCCCTCATCTGAGTCATCTGCTGAGTGTAATTCCAGTGGGTTACTCCAAAACGGCTGATCAGATTGTCCCACCAGCTCACTCGCCACTGTTGTGCAGCCTCTTGCAGTGCCTGCAGTATCCTCGTTGCGTTGTCTTCGAGAAAGCATTTGTGGTGCCATGACTGTTTTCAGAATTATGTTGAACTCCTCGCTTAGCAGTTTACCCGTTCCCAGCATGAAACGGTCTGCTGAAAGATACCGTTGCCGGCAGTCACGCTGCAGGTGGCCATCCTTTCCACAATTAAAGCAAGTCTTCCTTCTGTCGTGCGATATGGCTTTCTCCCAATTGACGACGTTATAAGTACGAGCCCCGTCCCACATCAGTTGGCCCATCAGTAAAAATGCAATTTCTAGAAAATTAATGATGGGAATGTGAAAATAATTTGAAATACTGTTTTTCTTCATGCTCACTGCATCTTCGTACCTTTGAACATATTCTAGGATCAAATCTCCAGCGCCAGCCGAGTAGAGAGGTCGAGGTGATAAAATGAACCCCCCCCCCCCCACACCCAAATTGTTTTTTCCTAGCTGACTCGGTTCCTAGGCATAGTAGGTGATGTCAGAAATGTCTCTTCTTTATTTGAGTAAAATCGGTGCAGCAGTTTCTAAGTTATGATGAAAAATCGATTTTCCAACCCAAATTCAAAGGACTGTATCTCCGATATTTGACTTTTCCGGAATCAATTTTTTCGGGATCAGTCTACTCATTTTTTAATTCTTCATCGATTGACAAGTTTCCGCAGTTGAACTCCGAGGCACCCTGTATTTATTTGGATAAGAAAAGTGAAGTTTTCGCATCTGGGCCAACTGATGTGGGGCGGGGCTCGTATATTGGTTATTGCACAAATGAGTTTTTAGGTATAGAAAACGGAACAACTGAACGAATATAATCTCTTTTGCGAATGCTTTTCACAAAATGTATGGTTATTTCCAGTCACAGAGTTCCGAGATGAGCTTCGAGCAGGTATTTTGTCGGGGGTCTCGCAGGGACCTGTGCTGGGTCCTCTCCATTCCAAGTTCTCATAAATAAATATGACATCAAGTTGAGTCTCAAGAGCTCGTTTCTCCTCTATCCTCTATATTATGCTGACGATTTTGAAGATCTTTCCACCTGTGAATTCTTCTGTGGACTGCTCTCGCCTTCAGGGAGACATCGATGCTATCTTTTCTGTGGAGAGCACAGCACAAAAGTTGCATGACCCCAGACCTCGCCTCATACACAATAAGACATCAGCCGCTTATTATTGAAGTGAAACTTCTATTCTCGCGCCTAGATCACAACACACAACTAACGCAGAACCACACATGGGAGTGAAATTGATTCATAGCATCAGCGGTTGTAACGAACGCCTGTAACGTTGTCTTGTCTGACCTTGGGGTGACCAGCGTCGTCCCAGGAAATAGAAGAAAAGCTGTTGCGGCGTTCGCCGCGTTCGGTTCTATTTTTTACTAATCGCCGACACTGGACTGCTCTTCGTGTTGTCGTACTGTTGGCCCGACAGGAATGGTTCTCGACTTGGCTTGAATAGATTCGAGCGGATGTGATTTATTGGGCGTTTTCCATTTAGCGACACAAGTCGACTTGTGTCGACACAAACCGACACAAACGCGTTCCATTTGATCTGTGTTCCTTTGTTTCATCGACACAAGCTAACACAAGCTGACACAAACCGACACAAATGTTTTAAATGGAAAGCGCCTATTATAGGGATAGGGAGGTATATTCAGGGCCGGGCTTAGCAGGCGTGCAGTGCGTTCCGGCGCGCGCGGGTATGTATGGCAGGCGGCAAGTTATAGGGGCGGTAATATAATAATAAAGTTGAATTTCGAAGGATTCTTTTCATTCCCGCATTTGGTGGGGCTCTCCACTGCCGGTGAGGGGGGCGGCAATTTTTCGGTGGCACGCAGGCGGCAAATAAGCCAGGCCCGGCCCTGGGTATATTCTTCAACGGACGTTTACTATTCAAAAATAAAATCGAATGCCGCACACCCAAATGTAGACACAACTTTCAGGTATTATGTACCTATTAAGCAGGAAAGCAGGAGTGGATGATTGAAGCCCAGAGGGGAAAAAGAATTCTCGACAATTGAGGCTGAAACAGTTGCTTAATGTTCTAGATGTCAGCTGATTGTATAGCGATGATATTACACTGGTTTGATAATCAAATTTTTATGTATGGAAATTGATTTTTGACATTATTCTTGATTTTTCGTTAATTTTTTGAATGGGTTGATTTCACCTCAATTAAATGTGACATTCTAAATATAAGTACGGTGGCGAGCACATACCTGGAAATACTCATATCAATTCTGTCAAGATTTCAATTTAACCTACGGCCTTATTTTGATTGAAGAAGATTGATATCGTAGGAACTCTAGATAACTAGAGCTCTAGAACAGAAAATAGTTAGCGAGCAGCACGGTTTTATAAAGGGAAAGTCAACAGTCACGAACTTGATGGAGAAAACGCAATTTATATCTGATTGTATGAGCGAGCGTAAGCAAGCCGATGTCATCTACACCGATTTTTCAAAGGCTTTTGATCGTATAAGCCACGACATACTCTTGAGGAAGTTGGGAGATCTGGGGTTTTCCTCCGATCTGGTCAGACTGTTCAGGTCCTATCTGATCGGTCGAAGGCAGTTTGTGAGGGTTTCGGGTCACAATTCCGAGAGCTTCGAGGTTGTGTCGGGGGTCCCGCAGGGATCTGTGCTGGGTCCCCTACTTTTCATCATTTTCATAAATGACATTGGGCTGAGCCTCAGGAGCTCGTTCCTCCTCTATGCTGACGATCTGAAGATCTTTTCACCTGTGAATTCTTCTGGGGACTGCTCTCGCCTTCAGGAGGACATCGATGCATTGGTGGGATGGTGCACTGCGAACGGTCTTGACTTGAACGTGACGAAGTGCATGGTCATGTCCTTTTCGAGGTCCTCTGGACCCCTGGAGTTCCCATACAAGATTGGCGATCACATTCTGGCCAGACCCAGTGTCATCAAAGACCTTGGCGCTCGCCTTGGCGTGTACTTCGACCCAAAGCTTTCTTTCTCAGAGCACATTGGTTACGTGTACAGGGCAGCCTACACTACACTGGGTTTCGTGACACGGAACTCCAGGGACTTTTCCAACATCGAGACATTGCAGCGTCTCTTTTCGTCCTTGGTTTTGCCACGGCTGGAGTATGCATCCGTCATCTGGTGCCCCTAGCACGAGAAATATGTGTCCTTTCTGGAGGGTGTGCAGCGGCGTTTCCTGAAGCTGCTGGCCCTCAGGGTCGATGGAGTTTACCCTTGTGTTGGTTTCCCGCAGCAGTCGTTGCTGGCCAGATTTGGTCATCGGTTCTTGGAAAGCCGAAGAACGGTTGGCTACCTTCTTTTCCTACATAGGCTTGTTTCGGGTGCGGTAACCTCCCCCAGTGTTCTTTCAAGGATCTCCCTAAATGTTCCGAGACAGGGCCTAAGGCGGAGTGATGTTTTTTATGTGAGGCCCACACAAAAGCTCTTTTACTTCAATTCTCCAGTGAACCGCCTTGCCCTGACATACAATAGGTTCCAGGAGAAGTTCGACATTTTCAACTGCAGTGCGGCGGATGTCAGGCGAGTTTTTGATTGAGATGCAATCGACGCATTGTTCTTGTCTGTAAGTAGTGTTGCGACGGATTTTCTTTTCTTCGTTCCGCGGTCACGCTATTATTGGACTTGTTAGTCTGTTTCGTGCCCGTATATAATAATAGTAATAATAATAATAATAACCGCATGTAGTAACCTCAAATCACATTCACGAGGTATCTACCTACATACCTATGTAAATACCTATATGTATTTTTCAAATCACATTCACGAGGTATCTACCTACATACCTATGTAAAAATACCTATATGTATTTTATATTTTTTCAAATAAAATAATACCGGATCGAGTTTTCCAAACGGCATTCTTTATACTTTGTGGAGATTATTAGATTGCCATGCTGTGCCTGCCAGAACACAGTTTCCACCGTGCTGTAATATAACGGGGAAAATTGTACCTACAGTAAGAAAATCCGTCACGATGTCACATTCGCATAATTATTTGTGGAGAATATTATTGATGAAAATAGATATTTATTGTATTAGGGGTATGAGTATGAGACTTCATGTGACGGAGAATGGGAGTTAAAGCGCCGAGCGCAGCGAGAAAAGAAACAAAAGAAGTCTAATCGTGAAAAAATCATGTCGAAAGTATTCTGCCCTTTGAGTGGCTTATTATAATAATAAGATTGATAGTAAGAAAAACAAGATGATACAAACCGTTAGGGAGCAGAGCGGGAGTACGAAAAGAACACCTCTTCGAACGTTGTTTGCTGATTGATTCATATCTATCGAAGTTTCACTTCTTCCGAGGGTGACTATGGTCACGCACCCACGTTTTTTCTTTCGGCCGGGATCACTGATTCCGACCAACCCACGAAGACCAAACCGGGTCTCATCTCAGCATCCTACTGGAGAATCATCCTACCGCTAAATCGTCCCACGACGCAAGCAGCCTACTGAAAAAATACCCACTGATTTGATGGATTTGATGACGTCTACGCCGCCGCAGTCTACTCCAAAACATCCTACTGCTCAAAGCAGCCCACCGACAGAGCATCCTACTGAAAAAATACCCACAAGGTCAAGACTGTCAATGCTCTGCGCGCTGAAGGAATGGCAGAATCCCATACTGCTTGTCGTCCATAACTTTTTCTTTGGGAAGATACGAACATTGCGAACAACAACAGATGAACTGGAAGCTTGAATGTTCTTTCAAGGTTTGACTCGGTGAAGTAGCAGTGTGTTATGGGAACGGCTCTGTGTCTATACCTACAGCGCGTCTCAAAAAAGCTTGCCCCAAAAAGGCGCGTGTCCAAAATAGCGCGGGACAAAAAAGCGCTAGGTTAAAAAAGCGCGTGGAAACAATGGCGTGTGACGAAAAAGCGCTGTCTTTTTAGCGCGTCCCAAAAAAGCCGTGTCCAAAATGACGTTGGCCCATTTGCAAGCGCTGGACTAGACTTGATAAAAGCGTCAGCCAAAACCGGCGCTGAGTCATGGCCACATGAGCATTTCGTTTCCCTCTGCTCCGAGCTCTACTCCCTATATCTGGTGATATTCTGGAAAGGAAGCAGAGGCTTTCCTGACTTTTTTGTTCACGCTCTATTTTATACGCGCTCATACTCGTATAGGACGCGCTAAAACGACACAGCGCTTTTTTATCGCATGTCAACGATAGTTTTTTTTTTGACCTGGCGCTTTTTTGACTCGCGCTATTTTGGCTTGAATGCGCTCAAATGGGGCGCGCTAAATAGACACAGAGCCTATGGGAACACCTGGACCTCCTATTTCCCTCGACTGGACTAATGAATTGGCCTGGGCCCCTCTTAATTCACCATAATACTTAGATACCTAATAGAAAAAATAATCAGAGTGTTCGCATCATCCCACCGACGGACGGCGACGTGACTTGTGACTTGTGTTATGCGAACACTTCGACTTTCGACCTTTTCTTGAGACCTGCCGTTCTGTCGATCTTTTTCGCATTTGAATTTTTCCTCGACTAAAACCTCTTGATGACTTATTCCCAAGCTTATTCTAATAGACAGAAGAGGCCCCAAGCAGCAAGAGGGTAGAAATTTGAACCTCTATTATAAATCGCTTGTAACGCTCGATTAGGAAATTTGGTAGGTAGCGAGGTAAGTAGAGAGGCTATACCCAAGCCCTCGCCCGAACCTATACCGAACTACAATAATATTCCAAAGTTTACTCCACTGTCGTAAATACCAGGATAACTGAGCCCGGGAAAATACCGTAATAATCTCTTGAGGGAACAATAATTCGCTGCAATAATTCCAATGTGCTTTTTGTTTGTTGTTGTCAATGAGATTTTTGGTTGCTGGTTGGACACTGACAACTGACAGCGGGTGCGTCGGCTTGTTCCGACTTATCATTGGCCGCTTTCATAAGACGGGAGCAGCTACCGCTACGCTCCTTCGGAACTGTTGGCGTCTTACGAACGCATTGTTGGAAGTAGCGGTGACTGGCGGTGACACATCCAGCGCCGCGTCAAGAATAGCCGAAAATATAATCTGGTCTTGGAGAATTTTACCCAGTGCTATAGCTCGATGGTCTATATTTAACAAGCGATTCACATTGGCTGAGAAAAAACTTATAATCTTCAAAAATTCAAAACAGCACGCAAGGTAAACAGCACCGAACAACTAGTGCGGGAGCTAAGGGTCAAAATATGTTCCTACCTTGCAAATTCTGAAAGAAGCACAAAATTTGGTACACTTACTCTTCAAAGTACCCCGAATAAGACTGGGGATGGTGCCCAGCCGAATTTTTCTCAGGAGGGCTGTACCAGAGCCTCTAAGTTGTCCCTGGAGCCCTAAGGTCTATCTTCGAAACGGCAAGTGATATCGACATACTTCAAACTTCTTTTTGACCGAAGTTACTCGCAGGTGATGAACACAGATTGTACGAACCGATTTGGACCTCCCGTTTACTCGTTGCCTATCTTTCAGGGGTAAAATTGAGAAATCTGTCAGTTGGGGCTATTTCATTTGAACGTTATGGACTGATACGTGCATATACCTTGCGCTTTGTGATACAACCACGAAATTTGGTACACTTACTGTTCGGAGTACCCAGAACAAGACTGGAGATGGAACCCAGTCGAATCTCTCCTCCAAGAGCCGTACCGGCCCCGCCAAATTGTCTTTGGAGCCCTGCGGCACATTTCCTGAACGGAAAGTGTTATCGACATTCTGAAAAATTCTTCCTGATTGTAAGAGCTTCCAGGTGACAGATAAAGGTTATATGAACTCATCTTCACTTCCTGTTTACCGGTTGCCTAACTTTTAGGGGCTAAATAAAAAAATAACTTAATGACTACTATATCTCAGGATCTAAGAGCTAAAATACGCATATATCTTGTCCTTTGTGATGTAAGCAAAAACTTTGGTTCATGCACTCTCCAAAGTACTTCAAACAAAGCCAGGGATCACCATTGTCAAATTTATAACTCAACTGTCGTACCAGAGCCATCAGAAAGTCTACAGTATCTTTGAAATGGCGAGCGATATCGACATGCTGAAAACTTTCTCCTGAGTGTCTATAGGTGATGGATGAAGATTGCATGAACAACCTTCCACTCAAAAACTGCCTACCTTCCAGGGCCAAAATCTGAAATATAATTACGCAAGTGGCTTACGAGTATTATAAGCAATTATCACTAAGCTTCGCATCATTTTCATTTTGGCTTCGATTTCGGCAGAACTGAATAGCGATGTAAATGAGAATGATATCCAGATGCCCATTCCACTTTCATTCTAAATTTCTCGTTTTGCCTGTCAGGAAGGCAACGACGAATTAGCAGCATATTAATCAAATTGACGATGTCTCCATTGAACACAAGATAATATAGAGTAAAACCTTCAAAAGTCGCTTCAACTCACCTCTGTATTCCAAGAAAACATTAAATGAATTATAGGGATACGTAATATTGATCACCACTGACGTTTGATCACAGTGAAATTGTCAGATGTCATACAAGCAAAAAACGCTTAGGAAAAAAGGTGAACGCCGAGATGCGCGGCACACTACGCATCGCGTTGAAGGTATAGGCAATATATTTATGTGGATCAAAGATTTCATAGGGAACCCATTCTCTATGGATAACTAATGTTATCCAAATATTTTCAAATATGCCTTCAAACGTCCTACCCGAAGTAAGAGAAATCGGAAGCCTTCTTCCATTGTGCCTGTCTTCGATGCCCTTAATAAATAAGAAAAAAGCATGTGGTAAGGGCGAAGGGGGAGAGAGACAAGCTTGACACTTTCTATTAGTCATGAAAATAAGAAATCTTCCGAAAAAGTACCTACTGCTTCTAATAGTAGCCAGTTATTATGTAACCAAGAATGTGATCGAGAACGTAATATTTCTTAATTTTTTTCCCCTGAAAGGTAGGCATCGGGGAACGGAACAGTGAAATTCATCCATGGTTAAAATGCGGTTATATACTATCTTTATCAATTACCTACTTAGAAGTAACTACAGTCAGGAAAAAGTTCTTAGCATGTCGATATCGCTTGCAGTTTCAAAGATGTGCCGTGAACTTTGGGGACAAATGACGGCTCCGGTACAGCAATTAAGTAGGTAGGAGATAAATTTGACTAGACACTATCTCAAGTTTTGTTTGGGATACTATGAAGAGTGCATCAACAAAAGTTTTCGCTAGTTTCACAAAAGACAAGACATAAGTATGCGTATTTTAGCTCTTGGCTCCCGAAATATAGTGGTCACTAAGTTATTTTTCAATTTAGCACCTGGAAGTTAGGCAACCGGTGAACGGATGGTTCACATGAGTTCATATAGCCTTTATCCTTCACCTGAAAGTTCTTACAATCAGGAATAACTTTTCAAAATGTCGATATCACTTCCCGTGTCGAAAATTTGCCGTAGGGCTCCAAAGACGATTTGGCGGGGCCGGTACGGCTCTTGGAGGAAAGATTCGACTGGGTTTCATCTCCAGTCTTGTTCTGGGTACTCCGAACAGTAAGTGTACCAAATTTCGTGGTTGTATCACAAAGTGCAAGTTCAAATGAAATAGCCCCCACTGACAGATTTCTCAATTTTACCCCTGAAAGATAGGCAACTGGTAAACAAGAGGTCCAGATCGGTTCGTACAATCTGTGTTCATCACCTGCGAGTAACTTCGGTCAAAAAGAAGTTTGAAGTATGTCGATATCACTTGCCGTTTCGAAGATAGACCTTAGGGCTCCAGGGACAACTTAGAGGCTCTGGTACAGCCCTCCTGAAAAAAATTCGGCTGGGCACCATCCCCAGTCTTATTCGGGGTACTTTGAAGAGTAAGTGTACCAAATTTTGTGCTTCTTTCACAATTTGCAAGGTGGTTCCCCTTACTTACCGCACTAAACACTCTTGAACCCATAAAATGTCAGAATGGCACTTGCGAACATCAAAATTTAACGTTTCTCTCATTCTTCCACCTCCCACTCCTATCGCTCACTATGCTACCAAAATGTAGCGAACTTCCGAGCCGCTACAAAACATGGCCGTCCGCTCCGAGCGGAGCGTAGAAGTAGCGCACCGTTCACAGGACAAATCGGTAACAGTTCCACAACTGTTGTGACTTATGAATGCGGCCGGGCGCGGGCAGGGGCATCGGCATCACGTGACTGTCATGAGGACCCTGGCCTGGAGTGAAGAATCAACAAACCGGCACTTTGCATTAGGTAAACATTGCCGTTTACCTCGGGGGTGCCATGAGGATTCGCTATTCTGGGATAACATCACGATAACATAAACCATATACTTATCACATAAACATAAACAGAGGCGGTGGTATGGACTCCCGTAATGTGTTCAGCTTTGTGAAGAAGATGTAGGTAAATTTACTTTCAAAAACCAGTACCTAGATAAAACCGCATAATATGGAGGCATTCTGCATGAACCTATACCTATCTGCATGGCTTTCAAAAGAAGTACCCACACTTGTTGTTCGCCTTACTTTCTATTCCTTGACAGAAATTCACCATTCAGGTCTTTTTGGGAAGTTACAAGAATGTATTTTGGTTTGAGCTTATAGACATTTTCAAAATCCAAAAAAATTCAAGTTTTGAAAAAATTATTTTTTTATTATAAAAATGTTTGTAGGCTCAAACTAAAGTACCTACATCCTTGTAGCTTTCCAAAAAGACCTGAATGGTAAATTTCTTTCTTAGAAAAAACCCACACGGATTGATTCCGCAATAATGTCTTTATTTCACCAATATAAATAACTTTGTCCTTAAATGTAAAATAGTTATTTCATCAGCGACCATTGCAGCTAGAATCGATAAAGACCAATTTTTACATGGAGCCAAAGTAATCAACACCGCCTGACGGAAAAGAGAAATATAGGGTCATTTATCGCAGACAGGTAGGACTCAAGGCGAAGACAGCAAATCTTTTGGTTTTGTCTGCAGCAATCATTTGCTTACCTACTCTACTTACTTCTAGTTCCTATATAGTCCTAGTCCTAGTCTAGTAGGATTAGTTGGTTAGTTAGTAGTAGCTGGTACTAAAGTAGGTACCAATAACCAGACCCAGTTGGAGTTTTGTTTGTCATGCGAAATTTTTTATGGGGAGGGGGGGCATCTGAGAGTCACTCATCTAGTTTGGAGTAGTATATAGGTATTAGGTTTGTTTTGGCAGCGATACACAACCGTTTCCAACCGTTTGGATTCTGCGCGCTTCCGTTAAGCCGTTCGGGCAGTGTAAACTTCGAGTTGCCAACTGTTGGTAAGCTGTTTGGGCAGGTGCCTCCAACGGTTCGAAAACAGTTTGTGGACGGTCAGAGGAGTTTGAGAATTAAAAAGAAACTGGTGATCAGACGCATGCGTACGCCTTTATTCGCAATCGGGCGATCTTTGATTGATGGCGTGGCGCGTAATGTGACAGTGTGACAGTAAAGGTAAATAAAGACGCATTTTCGAGGTTAATGTAAAATAGTTTTACCTGCTGAAAGTTACATATTTACATTAATTCGGTAAATTTATCAAGGGGTTTCTGATGCGACTAACAAAGTTGTTGACGGGAATCGTTTTTTTTTTGGTTTTTTTCCGTCAAGTAGAAACTCCTCCAAAAAGAAAATGTACGGATATTGCTATCAAATTTTGAAAAATTTTGATTTTTGAAAATTCAAAAATTAGATAGCATTGACCATGTATCTTTCCTCAAGAAAGTCGCATGCCAAATATGAACTTTTTATTTTTTAAAAAGGCATCAAAAATGATTTCTCGTAGATATGAAAAAGTGAATTAGTAGAAGTCATTTTTGGTACCTTTTTTTTTTGAAAATAGAAAGTTCAAATCGCATGCGACTTTCTTGAGGAAAGATACCTTGTCGATGCTATCTAGTTCTTGAATTTTCAAAAATCAAATTTAAATATTTTCAAAATATTTGATAGCAATGTCTGTACATTTTCTTTTTTGATGAGTTTGTACTTGACGAAAAAAATAAAATAAAACCGATTTCCGTCGACAACTTTTTTAGTCGCATCAGAAACCCCTTAAATAAGACCTCGGCTTGGCGGGGAAAACTTGACAAGTTGTTGTGTCCCTAGTTTCAACTGGAACCGCTCGCTACGCGTTCTTGCAGCAAAAACTTTCCAACCACTTGAAAACTGGTGGGAGTCGAGTATGCGCGCTGAATCACAGTTAGCAAACCGTCCGCAACTCGCTGCCAAAACAAACCTATTGTATGTGGCGGATTTACCCGTTCAGTCAGCTTATTTAGTCGCAAGTTTTAATTTCAGCCGTAAGCGCAGCACCGCTTATTGGCTGTTCTGAGGAGGCTGGTTCGTAAGAGCTGCGCTTGCGACGAAAATTAAAACTTGCTGCTAAATAAGCTGACAGAACGCACCTTTAGAGGCCCCTAAGGGGGGCTGGGGGAGGGGGGCGTGCCGCGCAGAATTTTTTTGCGGATAATAATATGAATCTTGATAGTAATAAGTGTTTTTTAGTCAACAGTCGACACAAAACAGGTGATCAAAATTTAATTCAAAAGCAAATGAAAATGGAAAAAGATGTAAAACAGATTTTTTTAAGGTTAAAAAAAGTGGGGGACAAGGGCCCTCTCCCAACAGTTTTCGCCGGGGCCCTCAGCCACCTAGCTAGGCCGCTACGCCACTAAACTCGGGTTACATAAATACACATTATATACCGAGCATTATTATATACCAATCAATCATCATTAATATTATTATATGAAGAAAAAATTAAAAATTAATACATATAAAACAAAGCCCTGCTCGAACTCTCGAACAGAGGCCTCTTGTTTTGTAAATGAAGTAGGTATATAAAGTGAAGTTGAGAATGTGCAGGTTTGAAGTAATGAGACTGAAAGGGCGGAAGGGGGGGAGGGGGCAGGGCCCAGAAACTAGCATACATCGATTTAAGAAAAAATCTTACAAACTTCGAATTTACAAAAATGAAGGGAAAAAAACAGTCATGAAAAGGGGCCTCCGCTGGGCCCCTTTGATAGCGCGCGTTAGGCCCTGGGCGCGCGTTCACTGCGCCCATGGGTAAATCCGCCAAATTATAATATCTGTGGGACACAGATGACCGAATGTGATTGATTCATATTTTATGACAAGTTCCTTGTGGCGTGAACCCCACCCTACTATAACGTCATCCACTTCCTATAACCTCTAACTTATACTGCGAAGGGGCAAATTATATGCTCTTTCCTTCCTTCCTCAAGAAACAGTCCTAGCTCGAAAATGCGAGGCTTTCATGAAAAATCTAACGGTACTTTATTCTTCAAGATTAGACGACGGATCATTTGATTGTGCCGATTCCCGAAAATTCAGAAGATTATAGTGACACCAGGACCGAGCCAAAGCAGGGGTCGCAAGGCCGTTTTTTCTTCACATTTCGCAGACTTCTTGGGTTTCAGAAACGACAATCGTAGTTGGAATAAATATTCCAGGATCCCTCCTATATTTGCAGAAGAACCCCGAATTTTTCGATTCCGACTGGCCGAAAAATGGAAATTACACTCCGTACTCCGAGTTACACTCGCTCCGAGCCGTTATGCCGTCGCCATTAACAGCCATTAAAGGAGTAGGCGCTGTGTGCTGTGATGACATGACCATGGTATCTTCACGTTCACGAAAACGATTTTCCCGGTTATCGAGACCATCGCGTACAGATGCGCTCTAGAAAACTTCAGCATCAGGTACTTGAAGGACAATTTTCGGTGGTACTGAAGCTGAGATAAACCGATAAATCTTCTGAAAGTCTAAATTTGCAAAAAAACAGTGCTAACTTGAAAATGCGGGCTTTAATAAAAAATCTCCTAACGGCACTTTATCCTCCAAATGAAACGGCGGATCAAGCCATGGTACCGATTCCCAAAAATTTTCACGAATAATGACACCAGGGTCGGGCTAAGGGCTCCGGAGTCGATTTTTTGACATTTCGCAGACTTTGTAGCCTCGAAAGCGACATTCGACGACGCAATTTCCATAATTAGGTCAATTCCTTACATATTTGCAAAACAAACGAAATTTTTCGGGTTCAGCTGACTGAAAATATGACCTGGTCGTTCTAAGAATACAGATTGCATTTTTTTCTTGAATGAGCCTATATTGAACGCAAAAAAAATTGCGGTCAAAAAAACCCGAAAATTTCATGGATCTCAGGTGCTGAAAGGTCTACCGAGCAATTTTTTCGGGAAAATTTCGAAATTACCAATTTTTTTCAAAAAAAAAACTTTGCAAATCGAAAACGCAGGCTCTAATCAAAAATCTTCTAACGGCATTTTATTCTCCAAATGAGACAAGAGATCATTCGATTCTGCCGATTTACGAAAATTCTCACGACAGGGTTCTCGCTAGTCAATGGAGTCAAATTTCTTTGACTTTTTCCCTGATTTTACAGACCATGGATGGTCGTGAGTTTTCCCTGACTACTGAGTAAAGAAATTCTCAAGCACCTAGAATAAAAGAAATAGTTGTGGGTAGCAGGTAAAATAAAGCGATCAATTTTTTTGGCAAACACAAAACATGTTAACTGCATGATTGATGACTAGGAGCGATAACAGCTTTGAAAAATGAAAAAAAAGTTGCTCAGTTTACAAATTCCCTGACCCTCAGAAAAAAACCTTGACTTTTTCATTTTTTTTTTCAAAATTTCATGACATTTCCTGACCAAAATTTTCAAATAGTGAATTCTCCAGGTTTTCCAGGTTTTCCAGATTAGCGGGAGCCCTGCACGATTATTGATACCAGAGCTGACCAAAGGGCTCCGGGGCCGGTTTTTGATAAATCTTTTATAGCCTAAAACTGACAAAAAAAATAAATTTAACTTGAAAACGCGGGCTTAGATCAAAAATCTTCTAGAATAAGCCCTTCATTCTTCATTTTCACACGATACCAGGGTGGGCCGCCAGGCTCCGGGGTAATTTTTTTCACATTTCGCTGACTTGTGGCTTCAAAAACGACACTGCAACATTTTATTCCAGCATTTTCGGTTTTTCCGTTCTTTCGAGTTTTTCATCTTTTCGGGGGTATCTTCGCCCATTTTTGGAATTACCAGACAGTGAAATCGTACTTTAAACCTTGTATTATTCTTCTGTTCATAGATCCCCTGTTGTGAAATAACTCTAGCTCTCACTCCAGCTCGTTATTTGTTTTAGCTTCTACCGTTAAAAAAATCGGCTGTTTCACCCCAAAACTTTTCCGACTAGTACCCAGAAACCTCTGGAATTTTTTTTCGAAACGCCCCTCCGGGTGGAAAGTTAGAATTAGAAAGAGAGATTGAAAATAATTTGCAAGAAATTGAAAATTTTGTCAGGAAAATTTGAATTTTCCGGGAAAACATCAAATCTTATTCCAAATCATTGTAAAAATAATCAATTAAAAGCTTCACTCCAAGCTCCATCATTCAAGTCCGGTTTCGAAAACCCAGGCCGGTTTTACATTTTCAACCGGAAAATTCTCGTGAAGTTGAGAAAAAATTGTTGGAGAATGTTCATGACCCAGTTACCCCCTGTTTAAAATAGCACTGAAAATCTGTTCACGGGAGAAAAAGTTGGAAAATTTTAAGTTTTTCCAGAGAGGGAAACTCGAAAACCGTGGGTCCGTTCTCAAAAGTTTTTCTTCCAAAAATTAATTCAATCTTTTTTTCAAGTTTAATTCCCAGCATGTCTGCACCTAAAATCAATATTTCGTGGGGCTCACACTGCATGTCAAAGTCTGCATTGCAGTTTTTTCAAATTCACGAAATGTGCTAATTTCATTGTGGAAAAATTACCGTAAGAAAACTGGTACTGTGTTAATTTTGAAAATGGGTCTACACGACGCTCAATTCCATCTACTTTCGATATCAGTTGGAATTTTTCAAAAAAAGTCGATCCCCGCGAGTGGGAATGAATTTTCGAGATCAAAAAGCGAGTCCTCCTGGTCAAAACACAGGTGAAATGCCCCTCTCGGTAATATAACTTTTTTTGTTGTGTTGCTTCCTGCCAAATTTAATTCCAATATCCATCGGATAGGTTTTAAATATAATTGAATGATGAAGTTTTGAATTTTGACATTTTTCATTATTCGACATAACAGATAGGACAATACATTCAACTGTGCTGAATACAGTTTTTCAGGGCTTTCAAATGACATATTGCAAGTCGAGATCCGTGGGATATATAGCTTCTGACATTTGTTGATAGTGAACAGTTCTGTTTGACAGATGACAGTCAAAAACTATTGGGCTCATTCCACGGAAAAACCATGTCTGCACACCAAATTTCAAGTCTAAGTATGTCACAAATTCTTGAGACAGGAAGAGTTGAGGTGTACTCTGCTTTGGTAAAATTTTTGAAGAGGAAGAGTCGTTCAACATATAACGTTTTTAATTTTGCAGGTCTGAACTTGATTGCGTTTGTTTATGAGTCCTATATTTTCTTCTGGTTTTAATTAGTGTAATGGCTAATAGGACAAACCAGGTCCTAAGGCAAAAAAAAAGTTGATCGTATCAACGGTTTCGCAGTTACCGTGAGAGATTACAGACACACAGACATATAGACAGACATCATTCTGGAAATGGTCTGAGTCGTCTTGGGGGACCTCCAAATGGATATATCCGTGGAAATCTCAAAAACTTTTTTCTGCACGATTACAATATGTACTTACTTTCCCTTCCATGTTGGTGGGGGGAGGGGAGGGGGTCGGAAAAGTATAAAAGAAAGGACGTCAAATTAGGTGGTTTTGGCATGTTTCTGGCAAATTGTTTCGTATTATGCGTTCAGCTTTTATTTTCACCAAAGCAGGCGAGTCTAGTGTGTAATGTGTGACAGAATCCACCTTGTAAGAGCGCATATTTTTGGAATTGATGAGCCGCTTTTACAGAACTTCGTATGTCGCCGGGGACAGTGTCGCTGGCCAATAGGATTCGATCCGCCTGTACTCCCCTACCTCCCTCCATAACTCCCCGCGACACGAGTTTCTGTCGTCGTGTCGTTCAAATTATTCAACTACATACAGTGGAGTGGAGGGATTGTCGCCGGCGACAAACGAAGTTCTGTAAAGCCGCCAATAAGCATTAGGTATTCTGTGTGATAAAGGGTATTATAGTTACTATCCTCTTTTAAAAAGACGTATGATCACCCGTGATTATCACACTCTTCCGTGTGGTTTCCTTCGAAAACCAGTCGTGTGACAATACTGCATACGACCTACAAGTTGGGGCTAAGACCGCCGTAAGTGCGGTTACTATAGCAACGGGCGCAACGGCCAATCAGACCGCTCTATTTGACAAGTTACGCCGTCCTAACTTTTGCGCCTGGAACTTGGTATCGAGCCCTTATCTATTAATACGATTCTGGCCAATGAATCGGGCATGCATGCGCCACTCAAAGGCAGTGAAGCCAAACCTTTCTCAAAAGCAGCTCCCGGGAATGAGGTCCCTCGATCAGGGACATCGTCCAGCTTCAAATGAGAGATACTTTAATAACTTTCTCTGGACGGTCCTCTATCTGGCTCATGTATTTCGCGTAATCTGGCGACCAAACGCAGGAAGCATAATCAGGCCCTCCCCTTCGCTACGCCACTGGCCATTGCCTGTGCAGAAGCCTCACTTCATCTCCAGTGATGCCAACCCAAGGTCGGACCAAGCGAGAGTCGGAGCAATGATAAGTCGGAACAAGCCGACGCACCCCTGACAGCAATGACCAACACCACTCACCACACCGTATTTATTCAATACTGCCATGCTCCGTTCATCGTCCATACTAATTCAGTTGACCTTGTGGGTATTTTTTCAGTAGCCTGCTTTATGGGTAGGCTGCTAAAGTCGTAGGATGCCAAATGCAGGGGGATTTTGCACGTTCACAGTCTTGACCTTGTGGGTATTTTTTCAGTAGGCTGTTGCGTCGTGGGACGTTTTATCGGTAGGATGATTTTAAAGTAGGATGCTGCATGGTCTCTCGACCAAACCCCGTGAGCGATGGAAGGATTGCCGGATGATAAATTGGTAATCCGTGATCCGGGTCCCATCTCAGCATCCTACTGGAGAATCATCCTACCGCTAAACCGTCCCACGACGCAAGCAGCCTACTGAAAAAATACCCACTGATTTGATGACGTCTACGCCGCCGCAGTCTACTCCAAAACATCCTACTGCTCAAAGCAGCCCACCGACAGAGCATCCTAGTGAAAAAATTGGCGAAAATCTTTTCCGCGTGGTGGCGCTGTACGCAATAAAACATGGTGGCCCAAGAGGCCTTGACAAATAGGTAGTAAACGCAGTGCGCATTTACATCACAACAGCTGTCAACAGTGATAGCTGTCAGTGAAAGCGTAACAGTCGTAACAGTGGGCGCCTACTCTGTGCAGTGGGCTAAGAACTGGGGCTCGTTGGGAATGGAGTTTTGTTGCAGTATCTCTAACTTATTTTTGTTTTAGAAAATGCCGATAATACAGATTCATTTGCCCAATATTTATGGTCATGTTGGTGACCAAATCAGCCCCCTCTCGACAAAGTGCGAAGAAGTGATTGAGGCAGGTCATTAATTCGTGTGTGGGGTGACTGGGGCTCACTGCGACTGAGACTCTTGTGCTTTGTTATGTCTCATAAATGGATAATTGAAAACCATTTGGAGGCTAGGTTCTGTGGCCCAGTTGTTAAAACAGTGTTGTGAACTCGTGAAGCCATCTCCAATAAGCCAGTGAGAGCAGCCGAAGAGCCTGGAGATCAACGCCAGCGGTATTGAGAGAAGATACCTGGCCTGCAAATCAGAATCCGTCACTCGCCTCATCAGTTCAGATTTAGAACAACTTAATCGATATGAAAATATTTTCCATTGTAGAAACACTAACATCAACCGATGAGCTATGATTAAACTTATGATTGAAGAATACTCAATTATTTTTGATAAACTATGATTTTTATTATTCTAGACAGCGATAATAGTATATTACGTAACAAGAGTAGTAAGTAGCATATTACGCACGCAGGGAAAAGTTGCACACGAGCGAGCGTAGCGAGCGAGTGTAGTATTTCCCTGAGTGCGTAATTGCTTTACTACTCGTGTTCCGTACTATACTTTATCTTCGACCCCCCCCTTCCCCTGGCTACCATTCCAAGTAGAAAGTCCCATAGCTCCGTTATTTGTTGTCCAATTTTGATAATTGATGCGTCAAATTGAATGGTTTCATGCTCACTATATTTTGGCGTAGGTTACTTCAATATCCAGATAATGAAGCTTCTGAGCAACAATAGTTCAATTTGAAAAAAATAGGGTGATTAGAGTTTATGTGCGAAAACTTTGGCAATCAATAGAGAATCGGAAAATAAGTAGTCTGCATTCACAAAACATTTTCAGGAATGCATAATGACGGAGATACAGCCCTCCAAAGTTGGAATGAAAAAATCGTTCTTTCGTCATAACTAGGGTCATAATTTGGAAACCATCCCACCGATTTCGCTCAAATTTTGAATAGATGTTACTAAACTAATCCACTACGAAATACTCATAATAAATTAGAGAGAAGTGCAGCCGTGCACTTTTGTGTGCCGTGCAGGAATTTACTGATCTTAAAAACTTCTGAATTACAAAATACCTAAATCGAACCCATCACATTCTAAGAATAAATGAATGTTGAGATGTTGTATTGAATAAAACTGGAGAAAGTCGATTTTTGTAACACTTTATTCGAACATCAAACTAGGTACTACACTTGAAACTTTATGGAACCTCAGACGATACAATTTACACTTATGTCAAAACTATTCATAAGGCATCGAATATTAATAGTTGAAGCACAATAAATTATTGATGTTCATGTTGTTCTGATGGCTGGGGTAACTTTGGCGGCTCCGGTAGCTTTCTCGAAACTTCTTGCTCTGCAATCGGCTGGACGTTTTCTTCCTCCGGTTTAGTTCATGCTAAGTTTGTTCTTTGAGAATCTAAAAATAAGAATGACTCATTGCTCACAAATGTTTAGGTGGATATCGACAGTGTTTACCTAGGTGCATACCTGGCAAAAATCTGAAATTCGCAGGCCTCCATGGCTTAGCTGGACACTGGGCAATATATCACAAGCCGAAGCGCTGGGACAGGTGGTCGATTTTACATTATCAAGGTTCCTCGTTGTGGCTGCGGTTGTTGCCCACCCTCTAAACAGTAAATTAGTAATGTAGAAAGTAAGTAAATGGGTAAGACTTCACAAACCTGATGAAAATTGTAACCAACAAAAGTCGAAGGGCACTTCTGTAGTTGACAGTTGTTGACTCGACGACCCGTCAAAATGACACGTCATGCTGCTTGCCTACCCACTTGATATCAGCACATATCGGGGTGCAGCTGATGAATTCGAACAGGATTCAATTTGTAAATTGCTGGCGCCATTCACATTAGTAAAATTAAGGAATAATGAAGCTCTGTAAGTGCAAATCATAAAATAACTCATAAGTTTACAATAACCGTCTTCAAACGAAAGTTATACAAGATTTTGTCGTTCTTACATCTCACCTCCATGAAGTTGCGGCCCGTAAAGATATAAGAGAGTTGCCTCACACATGTTGTTGGTGCGTAGGACATGACTGCGGTCGGCCCTGCAAGTGCGAATTTTCGCAATAGGAAGGTTTTTAAGTGTTGGGAGAAGTAGGCGTTTTTCATATAGGCATTCGAAAATTTGCTTTGCCGTTAACTTCACATTGACAGTTTTGGAACCAAATTTTAATCATAAATTCCCTAACCGTGCGATCGCCTCACTTTACACACGGCTATCCGTGTGTAAAGATCAACTTACTAGAATTGTTAGTCATGTGCTATTGGTAACTTACGATAGTGGTCGTAGATAAATGCTTATTAGCTACTGAAATTTTACTTCACAGTCAATGTATGAGTCGTACGATTACTCCAAAAGAATGTTCATCTTTCTGGCCTAAACAATAATTATTGTTGGCTCATTTTCGTGATGCGTCCTGATGTACCTATGCCTTGTCTTGTAGGGGCTTAGTATTTCCACCTTGTGTGCAAGGGGCTCACACAACTCAACATCTGTAACGTAAATAAGCATTTCAGAGATTGCATTTTTCGGCCAGCATTTCACCAACTTACGTATCGGCTTTTGCTGCTGCATTGTGCATTGCGTCCATCGGCGTATACTAATGCAGTAATTCAAGTCAAACTACAACACTCACTTGCTCACATTCACGACGATGTGAAAAACAAGGAAGACAAAAAAATTTAATTATTTTTCAACTGTCAAAACTGTCAATATTTTCATGATTTGGAGTGGGCACTGTCAACTGTCGAGTGCTACTGCGCTACTGCGCTGGGCTGTGCGCTGGGTACCTATTTGTCAAGGCCCCTTGGGCCACCATGTTTGACTGCGTTCAGCGCCTTCTGGTGGCCGCTGATTTTCGCCAATACCCACAAGGTCAAGACTGGCAATGCTCTGCGCGCTGAAGGAATGGCAGAATCCCATACTGCGCGTCGTCCATAACTTTTTCTTTGGAAAGATACGAACATTGCGAACAACAACAGATGGACTGGAAGCTTGAATGTTCTTTCAAGGTTTGGCTCGGTTAAGTAGTGTGTTATGGGAACGGCTCTGTGTCTATACAGCGTGTCTCAAAAAAGCTTGTCCCAAAGAGGCGCGTGTTCAAAATAGCGCGGGACCATAAAGCGCTAGGTTAAAAAAGCGCGTGGAAACAATGGCGTGCGACGAAAAAGGGCTGTCTTTTTAGCGCGTCCCAAGAAAGCTGTGTCCAAAATGACGTTGGCCCATTTGCAAGCGCTAGACTAGACTTCGTAAGAGCGTCAGCCAAAACTGGCGCTGAGTCATGGCCACATGAGCATTTCGTTTCCCTCTGCTCCGTGCTCTACTCCTTATATCTGGTAATATTCTGGAAATGAAGCAGACGCTTTCCTGACTTTTTTGTTCACGCTCTATTTTATACGCGCTCATACTCGTATAGGACGCGCTAAAACGACACAGCGCTTTCAACTGGACTAATGAATTGGCCTGGGCCCCCTCTTAATTCACCATAATATTTAGATACCTACCTACCTAATAGAAAAAATAATCAGAGTGTACGCATCATCCCACCGACGGACGGCGACGTGAGACTTGTGACTTGTGTTATGCGAACACTTCGACCTTCGACCTTTTCTTGAGACCTGCCGTTCTGTCGATCTTTTTCGGCATTTGAATTTTTCCTCGACTAAAACCCCTTGATGACTTATTCCAGACAGAAGAGGCCCCAAGCAGCAAGAGGAAAAAAATTTGAACCTCTATAAATCGCTTGTAACGCTCGATAAGGAAATTTGGTTGGTAGCGAGGTAGGTAGAGAGGCTATACCCAAGTCTTCGCCCGAGCCTATACCGAACTACAATAATATTCAAAAGTTCACTCCACTGTCGTAAATACCAGGATAACTGAGCCCGGGAAAATACCGTAAAAATCTCTTGAGGGAACAATAATTCGCTGCAATAATTCCAATGTGCATTTTGTTTGTTGTTGTCAATGAGATTTTTGGTTCCTGGTTGGACACTGACAACTGACAGCAATGACCAGCACCACACCGTATTTATTCCATACTGCCATGCTCCGTTCATCGTCCATACAAATCCAGTTGACCTTGTGGGTATTTTTTCAGTAGCCTGCTTTATGGGTAGGCTGCTAAAGTCGTAGGATGCCAAATGCAGGGGGATTTTGCACGTTGACAGTCTTGACCTTGTGGGTATTTTTTCAGTAGGCTGTTGCGTCGTGGGACGTTTTATCGGTAGGATGATTCTAAAGTAGGATGCTGCATGGTCTCCCCGTGATCCTGGCCGAAAGAAAGCGGCTCTTCACAATCATGTTCTCTGCATGACATCGTTGAATGACATGTTCAGGTCAGGTCAGGTCAGGTTCAGACAAAAAAAAGAAGTGACAGATGACAGTGACAGATGCATGGAGCCAAAACCAAAGTAACCAAACTAACCTAAAAAAGTGATGTTTCGCGCACTTCACGGTACCCACAAAGAGTTATTACGCAATAAAGAGGAAACAAAATGAGTAAATCGGGCAAAAATGATTGCAGCATTTGTCCGATATGTGAGAAAACCTTTTCTTACACGGAAATCGAAATGCATGTCAACAAATGCATATTTCTGAATTCGGTAGATAGTGCTGAAAGCAACACCTCAACAGCAACAACCAAAAAACGACCAATTTCACCAGCACTGCAAAAGAGAACAGACTCAGATCTAGGGTCCCCTCTGAAGAAACAAAAAAATAATTCTTCAATTGGTAACGTTGACTCACCTAAAAGTTCAAAGAGCTCAGACGTTTGGCCAAAAAGTAACACCGGAACAGGAAGCAAACCTCCGCAAAAGACGGACATGACGTCACCTCGTGGTTTCTCGCCAAAAACGGAATTGAATAAGAAACCGTTTTTTAGTAGTCAATCCGTTTCTCTCCCCTCTGCCAGTGCGTCATGTTCAAAAAATGAAAAAATCCAAAGCAACGTCCCGTTGGCCAAGCAACTCCAGCCGAAGAAACTCGACGATTTTGTGGGCCAAGACCATGTGCTGGGCGAGAATTCCGTATTGAGGGCGCTGCTGGAAAAAGGCGACATACCAAACATGATCCTGTGGGGCCCTCCGGGCTGTGGTAAGACGTCCCTCTCTGGCGTCATCCAAGGGATATGCAAATCAGATTCTGGTAAATGGAGGTTTACCACGCTTTGTGCCGCCACTTGTGGTGTGAAAGACGTGGACAACATTGTTCAGACAGCAAAGAACCAGCTGAAATTTGGAAGGCGCACTGTGCTTTTCATGGATGAGATTCATAGGTTCAACAAAAAGCAGCAGGACATTTTCTTGTTGTATGTTGAAAAGGGCGATATAGTTCTCGTCGGGGCGACGACTGAGAACCCTTCTTTTACCATAAATAATGCATTGCTAAGTCGTTGCCGTGTGGTTGTGTTGAACAAGCTGGAACCAGATAACTTGTGTGAGATTCTAGAAAGGGCTGCCGAAAGTATAGACGTTGGGCTTTGCAAAGAAGGTGCTACACTGAATGGGTGATTACTCACTTTATACAGGTGTGCTGAAATTAGCCTGCCAAACTTCACCATCAGATTCCTCTAGCAATTTGAAAAAACATCTTGGAATGCATTTTAGGCTTTTTATGCATTGAAATGTTAAAATCGATTTTGCTCAAAACTAACTGGTGCATCTTATTGAGAATCAACAAGACTAACGGTTTTTCGTAGGAAAAATGAAAAAGAATCCTTATTTCATGTCAGAATCGAAAAAAAAGTAGGTGCAAAAGAATAGGGTTCATTTTACTCCTCACCCCACAGCCCCTACGTTTGACCCCACCCCTGGTAAAAAAATTGAAACATTTTTACATCATATTGAGCATAAAAGAGTTAGTGGATGTGCTAGATTTCTTCATTTTACCTTTGGGAGCATTTTTTTATCTATGTTTGGAAACTTACTCCTTTATTTTTTATCTTGAAAAATTTGCTGGAAAAGATTGGCGGATTTGGTTGGTGATTCTGGGACACCTGTATGGGTTTTTAATTTTATTGTAATAATATTGTCCTTATTGATAGAAATGCAGATTCGAAAATTGTAATAAGTGATGAAGTTCTTCAATGGTTAGCTGATATTAGCGATGGTGATGCAAGGGTTGCCTTGAATAATTTGGAGCTGGTTCTGCAGTCCAGCAACAGAAAGATTCTCAGTGTGGATGAAGTTAGAGATAAAATCAAGGTGAAAATCAAGTTGATATCATTATGTTTTAAACTTTGAACGTTTTTTCCACTTTTTCATTCTGCAGGATGGTCCAGGTTTTGGTGAAAAAAATTTCACAATGGATAGAACATCTAAAAATAATCGGACTTTCTGAGGATGACTGTTTTTGAAATGTTTTTTTTTGAAGAAGAAAGTCATATTATTTTTGATGCTGCATCGATTGTGAAAGATTTTCTACTAAAAGGTGAACCATCCTCAACAATCATACCTACGTACCTATGTACCTACCATACCTATGTATGTTGCAGTCAGTGCCCCAGCTCCCCTCCATCTTTCTTTATTTTCGTCATTCCGAAGATATTTCTGTTCAGAAAACTCAACACTTGATGTTTCTTACTTCTTTGAATCTGAAGTCAAGTTTATATATAGAAAATAATGAGTTTTGTTGTCACCTAGTAAATTCAAGTAAAATATATGCTACTACAGGGATTTCAGAAAAAATCTCGTGGTCCGGCAGTCTCCCAGAAAAATAAATAAATGGGGAGGGGAGGTTGAAATGGAACATCCGTACAAGAATCAATTGTAAAATTTGAAGAGTTAAAAAAAGATTTTTTAGAATTCGCATCTTTTATACGATCGCAAAGGAGAAGAACATTACAACATAATATCAGCAATGCACAAGTCTATTCGAGGTTCGGATGTCAATGCTGCATTATACTGGACAACGAGAATGATACTGAGCGGAGAAGATCCCTTGTATATCGCCCGAAGGATGGTCAGAGCCGCCAGTGAAGATATAGGTGGGTGCATGTTTTTCACTCATGGATATTTTCATTTTCATAAATTACACCGACCCGCGGGGCGATATATTTGGTTTATCCAATCCTATTGAATAATGCACGTATTATCACGCGCATACATGCCTGCATTTTTTGATAAGACTGGATAAAGCATAGTATTCTACTCGCGGGTAATGGCTATTACTCACTCGAATGTTTTACGACACTCGCCAAGGCTCGTGTGGGCAAACTGCATTCTCACGAGAAAGAAGCAATCATTACCCGCTTGTTGAATAATATACTATTATTATACCGTATGATCAAAACTTTTTGAAGTGAAACTTCTATTCTCGCGCCTAGATCACAACACACAACTAACGCAGAACCACACATGGAAGTGAAATTGGTTCATAGCATCAGTGGTTGTAACGAACGCCTGTAACGTTGTCTTGTCTGACCTTGGGGTGACCAGCGTCATCCCACGAAATTGAAGAATGAGCTGTTGCGGCGTTCGCCGCGTTCAGTTCTATTTTTTACTAACCGCCGACACTGGACTGCTCTTCGTGTTGTCGTACTGGTGGCCCGACAGGAATGGTTCTCGACTTGGCTTGAATAGATTCGAGCGGATGTGATTTATTATAGCATTATTATAATAGGGATAGGGAGCTATATTCAGGGCCGGGCCTAGCAGGCGTGCAGTGCGTTTCGGCGCGCATCAGGCGGGTATGGCAGGCGGCAAGTTATAGGGGCGGTAATATAATAATAAAGTTGAATTTCGAAGGATTCTTTTCATTCCCGCATTTGATGGGGCTCTCCACTGCCGGTGAGGGAGGCGGCAATTTTTTGGTGGCACGCAGGCGGCAAATAGGCCAGGCCCGGCCCTGGGTATATTCCGCACACCCAAATGTAGACACAACGTCCAGGTACCTATGTACCTATTAAGCAGGAAAGCAGGGGTGGATGATTAAAGCCTAGAGGAGAAGAAGAATTTTTGACAATTGAGGCTGAAACAGTTGCTTAATGTTCTAGATGTCAGCTGATTGTATAGCGATGTTATTATACTGGTTTGATAATCAAATTTTTATGTTTGGAAATTGATTTTTGACATTATTCTCCGTTAATTTTTTGAATGGTTTGATTTCACGTCAATTAAATGTGACATTCTAAATATAAGTACGGTGGCGAGCACATAACTGGAAATACTCATATCAGTTCTGTCACTATTTCAATCAAACCTACGGCCTTATTTTGATTGGAGAAGATAATATCGTAGGAACTCTAGTTAACTACGTAGTTACCTCAAATCACATTCACGAGGTACCTACCTACATACCTATGTAAATACCTATGTATTTTATATTCTTTCAATTAAAATTAATACCGGATCGAGTTTTCCAAACGACATTCTTATACTTTGTGGAAATTATTAGATTGCCATGCTGTGCCTGCCAGAACACTGTTTCCACCGTGCTGTAATATAACGGGGAAAATCGTACAGTAAGAAAATCCGTCACGATGTCACATTCGCATAATTATTTGTGGAGAATATTATTGATGAAAATAGATATTTATTGTATTAGGGGTATGAGTGAGACTTCATGTGACGGAGAATGGGAGTTGAGGCGCCGAGCGCAGCGAGAAAAGAAACAAAAGAAGTCTAATCGTGGAAAAGTCATGTCGAAAGTATTCTGCCCTTTGAGTGACTCATAGTAATAATAATAATAAGATTGATAATAAGAAAAACAAGATGATACAAACCGTTAGAGAGCGGAGCGGGAGTACGAAAAAAGCACCGCTTCGAACGTTATTTGCTGATTGATTCATATCTATAGAAGTTTCACTTCTTCCGAGGGTGACTATGGTCACGCACCCACGTTTTTTTACTCCAGAGTGTCATGATTTTTTTTGCCTTTTTCAGTTATGTTGGGAGTACTGCAATTAACTTCAAAGTGACATCTGCATTTCGATTAACGTCTTGGCATTTTGCTCGTATGCTCACTGTACTGTATCGTACACCGGATCACCTAAAACTGTGTACCTAACTAATGGAATATGTTCCGTCTGACGGTATTTGTACCGTCTAGATTGAGAGTATCCACAGTGACACTGACAAGAATAATTTAGTCAGTCATTATGGCCAACCTTTGACAAATATAATAATAATTCCATACCATAGCACTCTAGAGGGAAAAAGTTTTTGATCATACGGTGCTTATACATACAGAGGTCTTATTTCTACCGTGTGATCAAAAACTTCTCTACTTGCGGTAGGCTGTGGCCTGGTCATTGGCAGGCAAACGAGGCTGATTTTGGCCAGGCCACAGCCTACCGCAAGTAGAAAGTTTTTGATCATACGGTAGAAGGGAGCGATCACCAGGCGATCGCGGTGCAGCCAATCACAGCCCTGGCTGCCTAGCAACTCCGCATGTGAACGGATCACATCCTTTCTAAATAGAAATAGGGCCCCAGGTGAGAAATTCTGAATTCCAAAAGTCAGTACACTCCGCGTTAACAGCTGTTGTACGCGTTTTTAATGGGCAATGACCGTACAAGTTTTCACAGCTCCCACTGTTTTGGTTCGTAAGATACGAGTTTTCAAAAAGAAAAATCTGTATCATTATCATTACCGAGCGGCATTTCTTAATACTAAGAAAAGCAATAGTAACCCGACGCGATAGCGATGCGATCAACAAATTTTCTATTTGGAGTTGACTTTGCTGTCAAAAAATTAACAATTGACAACCAGTTCCACCAAAGTTTTATGAGCAAGTTAACTTTATCATGCTCATAATTGCTATGCAACAGCCGATCGGATGGCCAGTTGCTTAGTTAATATGAGCGCGATAAAGATAATAAACTCATAAGACTTGGTGGAACTGGCTGTGGGTCATTCAGTCGCTCCATTTGATGAAAATTTTTGTCTCCAAAGCTAACTCCGAGGGAAGCGAAATGGTCGAATGGTCTTTCGATTCATATTAAAAAAAAAGTGTTTTTCAGGAAATGCCGACCCAAATGCATTACCTTTAGCCATATCAACAATGCAAGGTTGCCAGTTACTTGGCATGCCCGAGTGCGACGTACTGTTGGCACAGTGCGCCATTTATTTGTCGAGGGCTCCGAAATCTAGGGAAGCAGATTCGGCATTGGCCAAGGCCAAAAGTACCATCAAATCGTGCAAAGGTATACAACCATCTGTGCCAATGCATTTGAGGAATGCCCCGACAAGATTGATGAAGGACTTAGGTAGGTAATGGACTTGTTTATAACATTTATCTAAACTGCGCAAAAGTCGATACGTCGCGTCGTTCCAAAAAAATGTTACCCTTTTCAATAGACCTTTCCAATTTTATCTGAGCTGTTAGGTTTGGGCAATGGTTACCATACATTTCCGGTTGGCGCGCATTTAAATGGCTGACAAATTGTCAACTGAACAGTGATTTAAATAGTTTTAATTTGTTCCCTTCCAACTACTCAACAGTGGTTCAATTTTTGTTCTGTGCCCGTGTCATGAGGTTTTTGTATGTGTGAATGTCTCTGGACCATTGGACGCTCCAAAATCTATCAAAACGTTGAAAGTTCGATTTCAACACGAATCCAAATGTGAATTGTGAACCAATTTTCTTTTTCCCGCTAGCGGGCTATCAGGCCGTGCCGCCCCATTCGGGGTAGATGAGGGAACGAGGATTCAGTATGAACTAACAGGGCGCAAGCACACGGCTCTGGAAGACGTTACCAAGTTTTTTCCCAAATGATTCACACACTGGCTGTCACTTCTGACAATTTTGTTTTGACCTGCCAACTCTGAATCGGAAATGTGCCGCCTCCATAGACAAAACCTAACGTAAAATTGGAAAGGTCTCTTCAATTATAGATGAATTAATTGTTTTTTGGAAGACTATCATTGTCTATCAACCTAGGCAGAAACCGTTTTTCTCATACATACCTATATCATTTCTCCAAAAAAGAACTGTATGCCAATACACAATATTGCGTGACCGCTTAGCGCATGCGCTAAAAAACGAGGTGATTCGTTCTAAGTCTTCCATAGCTGCGTTCGGTTATTACGTCAGATGCCCGATTTACATCTACATCGTTCGGTTATTGCATCTCAAGCAAATCGACGCAGATCTGAAGCGTTCGGATATTCCCTGCCAAACGCGTCAGATGTACATCCGTTTGCTCGGAGGTTTTTGGCCGAGGTCCCAGATCTTTTTTTGACGTATGTCAACTTGTCATTCCGCGTTGCTCGTTTGAGGTTAGGGATTAGGCATATTTCCGCATTTGAGTAAGCAACAAGTGTGACACTGCTGGCTGGGGCTGGTTATTTGGCGTAAAAATGGCAGAAGGAGCGAAAGCGAAAGCGAAGTGGCGATTCATGGTAAACAAATTCGACTAAGCGGGAGCGCACGCCGTCAGCTGTCAACTGCTGTCAACTTCACTTATTGTTTTACCTGTCATCTGTCATTATTTCATCTGCATCGTTCGGTTTTGTCAAATCATATTTTGGTCACGTGACTAACAACCAACACATATCAGACGCATCTGCATCGCCTCTCACATGTAATTAGCGAACGCAGCTCATATGTTACGCTGTAAAATAGATGATTCTCAAACTAAGCTCAATGGATTATGCGTCGTTTTCAAGTAGAAGTGGTTACATAGAAAAATCGGAGTAACCTCGCAACTTATTCATGAAAGCACATTATGTTAGAGATCATTCCCAAATGCCGAAATAAAAAAACATGGAACACTTCAACCATAACATTCAAATTTACCGCGAAATATGTCTTGGGATATTTCATTTAATCGGTGCTGTATTGTATTGACGACAGTATGGTGTGGCGACAGTCGGTCCTCTGAGTGGCACACACTTTTTCGACCGCCGAATATGCATTTTAAATCGGAAGACTTCACAAGAGTTGCTGATAGAACTGTACAAACCGTCAACGTCAAACACTGAAATCAATGTCATTGTCGAGTTCTGGGCCGCTATTCTTGAATCGTGTGAGAAAAGTCCCTGGGAGTAAAATACATTCCGCAGTACACTGATGTAGCGAATGTTGCCTAAAATCGTGGTTTTTAGGCAACTTTCGCTGCAGAAGTGTACTACGGATTATATAAAACTCCCAGGGACTTTTCTCACAAGATTCAAGAATAGCGGCCCTGAACATGCGCGATGACAACTTGTCACTGTTTTCTTAGTTCGCATGACATCCGTGTAGGAGCGCCACTTCCGCGCAATATTGTGTATTTGTAGCAGTCCCATATTTCCCAGACTTCAATGACCAGTTGCTTAGTTCGAGTTTTTTTTTTACTTAAAACTTGATTTGGCTTTGCCGCAGTCACTAAACTGATTCTAAAGTTGAGTAACTGGGCCTTGAGAATCACTATTTAAATTGGAATTAACTTTTTTCATAGGCTATGGAAAACTTGCAGAACAGGAAGAATTTACGTTTATGCCTCCAGAATTGAGCAACGTCAAGTTTTTACCGTGAACTCTTATGATCAGTGTTGGCATTTGTATTATCTATTATCAAGTTATTCTATACTTTTCTATATTTTTTTACCAATAAAAAATAGGCAGTTATTTTGTTTGTTGTTTTTGAAAATCTATTTGAAAAAGACTTCCCTATTACAGTTTCTGTTATTACAACAGCAATAAAATGTATACTGAAATTGTTTTCTGGATTGAGTGGGGGGGGGGGAGAATGATGGAACATAGTTCCATCCCGCACGTGGGCCTCATTTTTGGGCTCATTATTGTACCACTTCCCCAGTGTTTGACCCCCTCTTGGTGAGTCATCAAGCTAGCTAACAGTTCGACAAACTCTCGGATACGACCAAGTAGGGTGCCAAGGCTGCCCAGAGATTCCCCAGTATGTATCCATTGATAAAAAAGCTGGGCAGTGACAGAGCACATGCTCAGCTGTTCCATCCTCTTCTTCACAGCCTCATCATGTGGGGTCGTTTTTTTTTTATTAGGTGTTTAGGAGCGCATCAAGTACTAGAGCCTATTATAGCGCCTTTTCTTCGGTAACTTCCTCCGTTTCCGTTCTTTCTTCCGTTTATCCCTTGACGTGACCGCTCGGTTAGTACACGCCAAAGTACTAGAGAGCGCATAGGGAAAAGCTACCTTCCCCGGCGGGATTTTAGCTTCGAACTTCTGGGTTTGAAGCCAGAAACGGGGTCCACCGAGATAATTTGGATTTTTTACCCCTATCTTGTGCATGCGGTAGACTCCGGCTCAAGAAAGAAGGACATAATACGTCATCAAATTCTGTGCAGTGACTTAGCAGCAGCAGAGGGCAAGCAGCAGTGGCTTTCATGGTGGCGATGTGATCAAATGTCACCCAGTCGGTCCAGAGGGCAGGTCGGTTGAGACGATCACCCCCTAAACCGTAAAATGAACTGGTCCGGAGCTGATTTCGTTCCATGCACATATCTATTGGTGTGGTATTGGCCTGTAATGTCCAATGAAAATCCCCAAAAGTTTCCTGAGATTTACCCTGGGCAATTCCAAGCAGTCATTGACATTTTTGGAAGGCAAGGTTATATTATCAGGTTTTCTACGGCCGTCATAGTTGGCAGTAAGATCGGCTCAGATCCGCAGGGTAGATTTCCCACAGCCTGCCCATCAGTTTCTTCAAGAGTTTCCCTAATTCCTGCTATCTCCTTTAACCCATGAGTTTGATGTTTTTCTGTGCCCACTCCAGGGCCTGGTGGCACTTACCAACTATCCCACAGACAGGTTATTCTGCAACCTGCCAGGGGTAAAAGGACCGCCCAGCTATCTTCTCACAATCTGGTTCCTTCTTTTCAGGAACTAAATTTGCTTCATGAATCAATCAATCAATTCCATCTTGAACACTGTGGTGTAACTTCCTGATAAGAAAAAACAGGCAATTAGGCAATCATTTTTATTTATTTTTTAAAAAAATCTGTAATATACAGACTTTTCTACTACAGTTTCTGTTATTACAACAGTAATAAAATGTACAACTAAACTGAAACTGTTCATTTACATTGCAAAACATATTTTTCAAGTTACTAATCATAACATGTGGTACCTATTTTTTTTGACATCAAAAAATTTAGATGGTGTATGGTATGATCAAGATAAATATACTGATTCAAATCCAAAACCGAATTTACACTCCAGTTTCAAATAAATTTCAAATTACTATATTCACATAATCTTCAGTAGTACAAAAACCTGGTTACTTATTCAATAAAATGTTCATAAATAATACGCATTCATTAAAAATATAAGAATGTGGAAGGTGCAATCGTTATATTATTTTAAAATAAACTGCCACAAATACAGAGTCAATTACACTAGAAACGTACAAGAAGTCATCATTATTTTTTTAAAAAACGTAATCGGGACCAGCCATGTCTATGGCCCAACGGAATTTGTCGCGCTGAGTCTTGTTGTAGATTTTCTCGATAGGCACATCATATTTCTTGCACCAAGCGACGCTAATACGCGGATCCAGATAATTCAGCTTGGACGTGCCCAGAGCGATCGTCTTGTTCTCGTCGCGGTCGGTCTCTTGGATTTCCAGTTTGGTCAGCTGTTCCTTGAGCCGTTGCAGTATCTTCTTTTTCGCTTCATATACCGTTTTCTCTTTGACGCTGCCCCGCTTGGAGGCCGAATGTGCGTCCTTGACTTGCCGCTCAGCGTCGCGAATAGACTCCCTCTTGGCGTCGATCTTCTCCTTCAGCTTCTCCATGGATTTCTCGTGGCCTTTCGGCACGGAACGCTGATGGTTACAGAGGATGGCCACGGCACGGTTGGCGCGGTTGTAAGACAGAATTTTTTCGGCCACAGAGTCGTCCTCATTGGTCAGCTTGTCGAGTTGCTGCTGCAACGTCCAGGAGGCGTTGTAAGTACGGAACACTTTGGCAGTGAGTCCTTCCATCAGCTCGTTCAAATGCTTGTTCATTATAGCGGTGTTGAGGCGATCAAAGAGATCATCGCCGGGTGCCTTGTTTTCCATGAATAGTTGGAGGTTCTTGAAAACACGTTTTTCGACAGGCACCTCGTTATAGTATCTGGAAAAGGAAGTTACGATTGAATGTGATGAATTGTTAAGTGTTTTCTAGGAAAACTTTAGCTTATCCACTTTTTTTTTAATCATCAGCTATTTAGCCATGAACATCTCTTTCAAGTTGAATCAGCGATGTAAAGAGATCCCTTGCAGATTAGTCTGAATTGAGTTCTGGCCATTCTCAAGAAACGACCAGCCCGCAGATTGCACTAAAATTGCCGGCCACGAGATTTTCCAACGAACAATCCGCAACACCTATGCCATAAATGGCAATACTGGGCTATGCGAACCGTTCGCAAATTTCTGGTTACCTCGCCTTGTCGCTAGACAAGCGCCCTGCTAGAGCGTACTAGGGCCTACTCAGACCTTCCCGGGGCGGAAAAAGTGTAACTCGGTACACTGCACGTGAGCCCCAAGTGCGAGATTGCAACGGACCTCCGAATCATCACCAAAATTCGCTCAAAAGACAAAGGCTTTGTCATCATTTGAAAAATGAAGTTTGAAATGCAATACATAGTACCTCTAGTCTTTTTCATTTACCTGATGGAATCTTTGCCGAGAAAATCGAAGACGACCACGTATTCTTTTCCGCCTTTTTCCTCGTGGAGTTCGATGTGTTCAACGCGAAGAGAGCAGCAACCGACGGTGTCAGCTTGATCTTCGTCCTTTTCATTACCGGCTCTCAGAGCGAGCTTGTCAATAAAGTACAAAGCGACGGCTCGCTGTCTTATCCGCATCTCCTTGGATTTCCAATCGTCGCGGTACTCCGCACGGATCTTGTCAATACTTTTGTGTAATCGCCTGGCCGTTTCGTACTTTTGCCAATCCTTTTCGCCTTTGAGTTTGGAACTGGGATTCAGCATGATGTATTTGACCTGTGGAAGAACGCATTGAATCAGCCATGTATTCAATCAAAAAGTATAATATTACGGAACTCATTTAGGTGTCGCTTTTTCATCTTCTTCCTGTGAGCAAGATTTTATGCCATGGCGAAGATTTTTTTTTTTTGAAACCAAAAATACATCAATACATTCCAATCCACAGAGTTGTATTACTGTTGATTGCATCAAAAAACTTCAACATGGCTTCCTTCATAATATGGGCGTGTACTGTGTGCTTGATAATTACCTGGCTTTGCACGTTTTCAGTCCAAGAGGCCAACCACGTAACCTTGGGATCGTGCCGGACTTCTCTCCAGCGATGTCCGGGGGGCGCCTTGGGCTTCTCAGAGTCGGCGCTACAATTGATGATGATGTCCTCAGCCTCGACACGTTTTTTCAACATTCCCATTTTGGGATGTTCACCGCGACCTCTGAACAAACCAGGCGGTTCGATTCTGAAATTGCCGATTTTCTCTTTGTGTCCGTCGATCGTGCAAAAACCGTACTCTTTCAAAAGGGCTTCGTTTTTCTCCTTCAGTGCCAGTTTCTCTTCTTTGGTGCGATTGCGGTTCTTCTCGGACTGGTCCAGAAAAAAGGCGTGCATCGATTTAAAATTGCACTTTTTCAAATCTGTGATCTTGGACTTCTCCTTGTCTGTCATCGTTTTGCGCCAGTCCTTGAAGAAGTTGTTGTTGAATATGTCTTTGGTCGTGTAATCGTGATCCAGCATTTTTGCGTAGAAACCGGCCACTTCTTCCGCATCTTGAGATAAACGCATTTCCTTCCCGTCATAGTAGAATTTGACGTTGTCAGGTAGCGGTTCGTATGGTGGAGCGAAAACGGGGCCTTTGTGCTCCAAGAATTTCCACTTTGTGGTGGCATCAGTCTTCTTTTCTTCCCACCTTAGAAAAAAGAAACCAAAATCATTATCTACCAAGGAGGAAATCAATATTACTTTTGAGTAAGGTAGTGAATATTTCCAAGATTTAGTTTCAAAAGACTTCAGGATCTTTGGGAGATATTTCAAAACGGTGTAATGCATCTTGATAAAAGACTGAACTCCATCTGCCTCAGTGCATGCAATATAACTTTTCAATTATTTCCTCTGTATTACCCTGTATATTCGAGGTCAGCCATAGTTGGGGGCGGCGGGGGCTATACCTCCATTGATTTTACTTTTCGACATCCCTTTTATTATTTCTACCAAATTGCACCATATCGTGAAAAATCACTGAATACTTGAGAAATCATCGTTGTAATAAATGGATACATGCAGTTAGTTTTGCTTACAATGCGATCGTGTTTTCGGCTTAATCAAGCGATTAGGCATGGACCGTTTCGTGATGTGTTGCTCTTGTGCGTATGCTGAAAGCTCACGACCACTGACGTATAATACTAGACGGATCTTTCCTATACCCATTACACACTGTGTTGACGCGCGAGAACCGCTAGGACCAGGGGAAAGCGGGGGGGCGCGGGAGTTTGTTATCAGGACGACACATTGGCGTGCTTGCAGCGTTTTCTTTATGTCAAGGGGGCAAGACAAATAAAGGTCCAAAATAACGTCAATGTATGCTCCCGGTATGCCAAAGCTTTGCACACCTGGCACTGCTGCACCATTATTACCTCGCGAAATAAGCAAAATATCAAACGAAACGACAAATAATAATGAGCGAAAAGCGTCAAAGAAATGGGACCGCTATGGTGTGACGTGTGACAGCATGCAACGCGATCAGCTGACCGCAGCGCGCGACTCATAACAAGCCGCTCCCACAACAAGGTGCTACAATACGAGGTGTGATCACTGGAATTTAATCCCTACTCTCTACCTCCACTTCTACTTTACTTCTTAATTTTCAATTAGACATGGAAAATCTTTTCAAGAAATAGTACAAAATTGAGTATCTTGACGATTTGGAGTGAAAATCCACACATTGGCTCTGCATTCATTAAGCGGGCTCACCTCAGTTGATATACTTGCATATTGTTATTTTCCTGACGTCGGCCATACTGGATTTAGGTCTTGGCCGCATGCACGAATGTAAACAACTCGGTCTAGTATTATACGTCAGTGCTCACGACAGAGCGCTTCGCACCGAGTTTCGTATTAAATTGACTTGAAATCAAAACACAAAGAACCGCTCACAAAGCAGACCAAAAATCCGTCAACATACAGTGAGTCTAAAAAACATGAAAAAGTAGCCGGGAAATTGGGTAACTAAATAGCCTTAAATCTTCGAGCCAAACGCTCACATGCCTGTGTACGTGCCTATACCGAGCGAGCGCAAGAGGAGAGCTCAGGAGAACTTGATCGCGCCGGGGGTTAAGCTCAAATTTTCAATCATATCAACCATATAAATCGTGTAACCGATGTGAGCTATATTTCTTAAACTCTATTTCCACTGGACCACTGGTGGTCCGACCCAAACGTCTAAAATACAGTTGATTTCGCATTTTCGTCGCACACACAGAACATCACGATATGCGTGAGTGTTGCCAGTGTCAGTACGTTTGTACTGAATTCAGTACTTTTGCAATCAAAGAAGTACGCAAGTACCTCGTTGATAATTTCAGTACGTTTTCCATTTTATACTTTTCTGTTCTGTTCAGTGAAAACTTGGGGGAAAACTGGAGCAAAAACAAAAAATTATCGCATTTAAATGTTTATAGGATGATCAAGCTTATTGGGCCTTATGAATAAAGATTAAGCAATTGCTTTTGCTTGAAATCCAGCAGCAAAAAACCGAGAAACTTTTGGAAATGAGACTTTGAACCATTGTTATTATTTCAATCAGTAACTAAACTGTTCAATAAAACCTGAATCAAGGAATTACTTGAAGTTCCTGATTTTTTGAGAATTTTTTTTAAAATAGAAAATCAAGCAAAAGCAATTGTTGCTCAATGTTTATTCATAAGGCCCATTTATTTTAGTAATTTCAATTTTAGAAGTTTAGAATTACTGTTGATTTGAGCAAATCTCTTGCAAAATCCAAAGTCAGTACGCTGTCTCCCGAATTCAGTACGTTTTTAAAGCCACTTCGGTACTTTTATTTTGCTACTACTGGCAACACATTGCGGACGCTCGAACATGTGTGAGTCTATGACCCACAAGAGAGGAGGGGGGGGAGCGGCTGGGGACAGCTTTTAATATATAGATAATTATTTGGGTGATATTTCGTCGAGTCGGCCAGAATTGGCCCGCGGCTCATGTGAGCTTGGTTACACTGTATAAAAGCCGTATTACACTATACAAATTTCTTGTACAAGAAATTGCACCATTTGTCATACAATTAATTTAAAGGTAGGTTTACGGCTCGGTATCAAGTTAGGGACTATAGCAGCGGCCAATCAGACCGCTCTATTTGGCAAGTTACGCCGTCCTAACTTTTGCGCCTGCAACTTGGTATCGAGCCCTAAGTCAGCCTTGTTTTAGTTTTAGCTGTGGTTTTAATTCTCATGGTAAGCGCTGCATCGTTTATTGGCTGCCGTGCCCATGAGAGCCAATGAGCGATGCTACACTTACAACTAAAACTAAGGTTACAGCCAAATAAGGCTGAATTAAATCATCTTTAGTACGAGATGTACAAGAAATTGTACAGTGTAATAGAGCTTTAATGGATCAAACAAAAAATAAAAAGTGACTCAAGTGCACTCTGAAAATGAACTAGACATTTCACAGCCCACTGCACCACAGAAAATCACCTGTTCTTTGATGCCCTCTTTTTTCTAACTGGAAACTTTTCCGATTCATCAGAGCACTGTCCCTGAAAGTTTATTCTTTCTTTGGTTTTTATTCTAAGTCTTTCTAATTCCGCATCACTGCATTTTCGAAAATCGTTGAAAGTATGTTCAACATCCCACCTATTCAACCTAACCTCACATTTCGTGATACATCTACACAAGCGAACACGTGTACTCCACGAAAATAACTCATCAGAGCCACGGATTTTGATTAAATTTTTTAGCTGATGCCATAACAGGATTCGACTCATTTATAAGATAAAAAAAAAACTAATCACAAACTGACCTCCACCATAATTTTCCGCAGCACCGAAAAGAAAAAGCACAGTACACAAGGAAGCAGAACAAAAAATGACAGATTGCGCACAAGTTTACAGCACAGCCACGCATGCCACCCCCTCGGAAATGCAAAAAGCGCGGGCTATTCAAATATTCCTTACCATTTCCAAACCTCGCCTTCTTCTTCCTCCTTCTTTTTACGGCCGCCTTTTTTCCCCTTTTCTACTTCTTCCGTTTTCACCGCAGCCTTCTCCTTTTTAGCTTTCTTGACCTCTTTTTTGGGCTTGTCCCATTCTTCCTCATCATCTGAAGCGGGGCGTTTCTTTTTCTTTTCAGATTTTTCTTTCTTTTCCTTCTTTTCCTTCTTTTCTTTTTTTGGCTTTTTTCGCGCCATGAGTGGTAAATCATCTTCGTCATCATCGTCGTCGTCGGATATCATCTTCCTTTTGGATGACTGCTCTTGGATCCTCGCAGCCTAAACAGGGAAAGGGCATTTTGTAATCATCATGTAAAGAGGACGATATTAACTTTTTAATGCAATTTCAAGACCAAAAACAAAATGACGCTTTGAAAGATAATAATAATAACTACGAGAACGTCCTGTTTCAGAGATCGGGAAACTTAGCAAAAACAGAATAGAATATCAAAGATGATTTACTCTGAATGTTTTTCAAGATTGTATTGGTTTCAATGACACGCCGCCTGGCCTAAAGACATTTCAAGTCTCCATATCTTGGCATCACTTATGTGATTTTTTGCATCCATATTTAGAACAGAAACGTTTTTCTTGGTCGCCTGTGAAAAATTGGGTTTGCTTTAAGACTGTATAACTGCTTGCCTGCTCACTGATGAATGCTCTTGAGCATAATAATCATAGATAATAATTAAAATATATGTTCATTCCTGTTCTTCAATTTTTTCTACTTTGTCATAACTTTCAAAGAAATAGAAAAACTTCGGCTAAAGCGCTATACTGAGGATTTTTACATAAATTGTGTATGTTGCAAAGCTTACAAAAAATACCTCTAATGGTTGGTTCAAAGATAACTAAGCTAATCTATGATTACGGGTTTTATATTTTTTTTTATTCTAGCTGATTGACCAAAACAAACCCTTAAAATCTGTACAAAATGGATTGCTCCTTTCAATCCTCAACTAGGCATATTTCAAAAGATCATGAAATTTATGACCCAAAAAGAAATCCTGTATCTATTGATAAGCTTGATTACTCAATCATGTCAATATGTCAATATCTCAATATGTCAATCTATTAGTTCTGAAATTCAGCATTATTAAGCGTCTCAAATTTTAATCTGAAAAGGTCTCTGGTCAAAGATCAAATTGTAATTAATTTGTGTAAATAAAAGGGCCCAAAATTAGTTGCACTTGAGAAACTTGACCTTGAGGTAGTCAAAAAGTTGACAAAATGTGTTATCATTGTCACTGAATTCAAGTGCGACCTGAGTGCGACCTGAGTGCGACATTCACTTATATGAAGAATGCTACAAAACAAATAGTTTCCAAAAACAGTTTTATAATAGCAGCTATTGTTGAAGTGTAGGAAAATCTACTATGCGTGCCAGTTTCCCGACCTCAATGTAAAGAGTCCCATGCACCTCGTGATTTTCCAATAGTTTTGAATCAAAAGTAATCTGGTTCACTGCAGTCACGTTTCGTGTCCACTGACGTTCCCCTGATTCGTCGTTCAAAACTGTTGGAAAATCACGAGGTGTATGGGATCCTCAAGACTCTGACTACGACTTATCCAGAAAGTCACTTGACAAAAATTAAAATTTATTAAGAAATGTTGCATCACTTTAAAATCATTTGAATTTTGCGGGCACAACAATAAAGCGGAAAGTGTGCCATGCATATTTCAACATCACTATCAAAACAATACAAATACAATAATGAAAACTTGCTCATAAGGTGCGTTCAGTCAGCTTATTTAGCCGCAAGTTTTAATTTTAGTCGTAAGCGCAGCGATGCTCATTGACTGTCATGAACCAGCCTCCTCAGATCAGCCAATAAGCGATGCTGCGCTTACGACTAAAATTAAAACTTGCGGCTAAATGAGCTGACTGAACGCACGTATAATTATGTATTCACAATATAATTTCAGAGAAAGACTAGGAAAACACTTTCTAACATACCGATTTGCGGTAGTTATGTTTTCTCATCTGAAAACACACAAAACAAATAAATCAGTCTCGCGACAATTTCCCGCGCTTGCACAGTCACGGGAAAAACCCTCAGCAGGTTGTGATCAACGCTTTTTTGCGACAGCGTATGTAACAAACCACTGATGGACAAGATTTTGATTTATTATTTCTGTTCATATTTTAGTACGTACCAATGGCAAGTCTTCATCGCTGTCTTCGTCCTCTTGTTGTTGTTGTTGCTGCTGCTGTTGTTGTTGTTGTTGTTGTTGTTCTTCTTCTTCTTCTGGTTCTGGTTCGTCTTCCGGCTGTTCATCTTTCAGGGAGAATTGCGATTCATCTTTTTTGAACTGTGAAAGGTTAAAATCACAACTGTCGAGACTCGCGGTCGAGATATTTTTGGTGTCGGTTTCATCTTGGGACTCTTGTTCCTCCTTGATGATCAGCTTGTTGTCGTCCTCGTCGACAGAATCATCACGCGGCGACCCTGCGACCGGTGCTTCTTCTGCCACCGGCTGATGCTTGTGTTCAGACTTCGACTTTCTGCCTTCATCTGAGCAATACAAAATCGACGTTTTTTATTGAGAACTGAAGATATAATTGCATTGATGAAAAAATGTCCTTAGGCTATCAATAGAAAAAGTCTGGATCCCTGTCTCAAGAAAATCTGTAACGAGCATTTTTGCCAATGCTGATTCTACAGCGTATACAGAAACATCTGTCATCTGTATTTGGCCATCGCAAGGATATTTTGGACATATATAATAATCGTTTTGAATGTAGAGTGAACAGACAGACAGAGAGAGAACATAACGTCACCTTGGCACCCGCTAATGCAACGTTGCAAATATGCCTGACGTGGCAACAGCGCATTGCGCATTTACGCGCTTCTTAACCACTTTCGTTTTGCGCCAGGAGCTGCTCCGGGTAGATCACTAGATAGAGAAAGTAGATCATACGCCAATCACGGCCCAGCTGGATCTACTTTCTTTGTCTAGTGATCTACCCTGAGCAGCTCCTGCCGGCACAACGGAAGCGCCTCTTGTCAGCTTCTTGCCTGCGCTTGCGCATGATGGGGTGCCAAAGTACTGCTGTAGAGATTTGCTTGTTTTTGACATTACTCAGTCAAATCTTGAGTTGAGCACATTAATTTTTTTGATAAAGCGACAATGGGGAACTATAGGCAAAACGGATTGTAGATGGCGACGTGTTCCATGCACCCATATTGACACTCTTGACAGTTATCGTACATAACCTCTAAGAAATATACGGAAAGTGGAAATTGCAAATGCCCAACGAAGAGTTGAGGCGGAGTGGGGCCTCATTGAGAGGAAAGAAAAAAAAACTGGTGCAAAGGTCCAGACTGGTACACAACACGTCACTACCATTTTTTTTACCGCGATTTTTCGCTTTTCGGCTTTCCTACTTTCATCTGGGCCGCTATTCTTGAATCGTGTGAGAAAAATCCCTGGGAGTAAAATACATTCCGCAGTACACTGATGTAGCGAATGTTGCCTGAAATCGTGGTTTTTAGGCAACTTCCGTTACAGAAGTGTAGTACGGATTATATAAAACTCCCAGGGACTTTTCTCACACGATTCAAGAATAGCGGCCCTGTTCTTCAACTCACGAAGTGACGCAAACCAGAGACGCAAACCGCTGGTTATATGTTGAGTGCTGACAAATGAAAATGAAATGACAATTACAAAGTTGAGGTTATGTACGCTTAAAATGACACTAATGACAGTTAGGGTGGATGGAACACGGGCGCCATTACTTCATGAGTTTGCCACTCTAGTTCCCCATTGTTCAACAAATTATCTATATATTTATTACAACTTTACAACTCAAGAAAATTGTATCGACAAGTAGGTACTAGTGAAAATAACATTGTACCATATAACCATCTTTAGGACGCCATTTTTGATCCCGCGACCTATAAATCAGGAATATGTTACTTATCTACGATATTTTTTTCCTTCTTACAGGGCGGTTCGTAATACACGGACACGGGCTACAGTACGTTGTAAACTCGGTTGTAAAAGTCATTATGAAAAACATACCAGGTATAAAAAAATTGTCGTCACCATATTTTGTTCTTTGTAGTGATAGTATGAGTGAAAAATGTTCGCTTGGAATCAGTAACAAATGTTCTATGGTATATTATGGATTCTCATATGTTTGATATTTTTCAATTCTCTGCTGGACTGTTGGACAAAACTAGCTGATCTTGAGAAAATTTAATCAAAATTGACATTCACAAAAGCGAAGCCGATTTAAGCTGAAGCATCTAGTGAGTTTCCTGGTCCGACTATACCGACTAGACCGAGTGGACCGAATATAATAATAAAACGTTGAATCTTTTCATGATTGAAATTATTTTCACTTGAATCAACGCATTTCACATAATATAAGAAAATCCGCTGTTTTCCAGAAGCTAAGAGCACCGTCACGTACTTTGCCAAAGTCGGCAACCTGTTTGCAGACAATTTTAATTTCTTATCAATTAGAGGTTCGTCTTCGCGTTTGCTCAAAGGCAGCGCTCCATGGTTTTTCCGTATTCTTAACAATCGCGTGAAGCGTCAAGCAATCGATTATTTACTAACAGCAATTTATTGACGATATTTTTGAAAGAAAGCAACTCACCTGAAGACCTCTTTTCGGATTTTTCAGATTTTCTATCCTTGTTCTTGTCTCTGGAACTGGAATGATGTCTGTCTTTGTCCTTGCTCCGGTGTTTGTCCTTGGACGACGAGCTGCTGCTATGCTTTTCGCTCTTGTCCTTGTCCTTTGAGGAGCTGCTGCTGTGCTTGTGCTTGTCTTTATCCTTCTCGCCGCGCTCCTTGTCTTTTCTGTCTTTGTCGCGACTTTCCTTGTCTTTGTCTTTCTCTTTCAAGCTGCTGCTCGAGCTCGACTTGTGCTCCTTGTCTCCTCTGTCCTTGGACGAAGATGAAGAAGACTTTTTCTCATCGCGGTGCTTGTCCTTGTCGCGATGCTTGTCGTGATCCTTGTCGCTCCTGGAGGACTTGTGCGAGGAACTGTGGCGATCCTTGGAACTGGAGGAATGTCGCTCCTTGTCTTTGCTAGAGCTCTTGTGGCTGCTGCCGCTCTTGCTCTTGTCCCTGTCCTTGTCCCTGTGCTTGTCTTTGTGATCGGACTTGTGGCTGCTGCTGCTACTTTTTACTTTGTTTTCGCCGCGTTCCTTTTCCTTACTGTAGCCGTTGATTCCGTTCAGCTGACTGTCGCCCGAGTGTTCCTTCGTCTTTTCCTGCACGAACGAAAATTGCTATGGTATAATTTCGTAAAACATGCCGATTGTGTCATAGTACACTAGTAACCCAGACAAGCAATGAAAACGGTATAGTCTGAACGTTAGGCAGAAGTACCCTACAATTTATGGTTAAAACATTCCGCTTGGCATACTTGTTATATGGACTATAATCTTCCGATTCAGAAATGTAGCCATCGGCGGCAGCCAAGTATGTCTGTATACAGGGTGAAGAAGAAACAAGCGAATATGCCTCATGGGCATGAGGCTCAGTAGCGCACTTCTTTTTAGAAGGATTAGTGAACGCAAGATGTTAATTAGGGTTCTACCGTTATTTGGGCAGAAATTTCAATATGGCGTCCAAAACAAAGGCAGAATCATGAAATTTGACTTGAAAATCAGAATTATCGTACTAGACAAAAGTAAGTTCCAAGTTTCATGAAAATCGTTCCACTAATAAGAGATTTCAATATGGCGGCCAAGATGGCGGCGGAATGTTGAAATTTAGCTGGAAAATAAGAATGATCATACGAAACAAGGGTAAGATCCAATCCATTAAAATCGTTCCACTAATAAGAAATTTCAATATGGCGGCCAAGACGGCGGCAGAGCATCATTTGTCCAAAATCGGATGTATTTAAGGTGGGTTCAGTCAGCTTGGTTTTAGTTTTAGTCGTAGTCGTTGTCGTAAATTTGAAAGTAGAAAGCACGCGTCATATGCGCGGCGTTCATACAGAGTTTTAGTTTTAATTTTAGTCGTAAGAATTCCGAACTTTGTCGTATGATGCCGACTTGCAGGTTGCGTAATTACCGGTATAAGGTATGAGCATGGATGGTGATGGTAATGGGTTGTATGTATCAATAAAAAAATAGCATAAGCATTTGCTTCGATTTCAGAGGAGTTGTACTCCTCATAAATGTAAGCAAATACTTATTTATGCTTATTTTTTGACGAGTTTTTATATTAATACTACCCATTATGAACACGGACCGTATGAAGATGAAGGTTCGCGCAGTATCATTCGAGCTCCTATTGGTCAATTCTTACGACTAAATCTTGCTGTATGAACGCTCTTCTCTGTTACGACAACGACTAAAACTAAAACAGCGACTAAATAAGCTGACTGAACGCACCTTTAGATAAAATTCACATCGCCTGCGAATTTCACTCAAATCGGACCACTTTCAGAGATATTCAAAATGGCGGATTAAAGATGGCGGCCAAATGACAAAAATCATTGGTCAACTTTGCATGGTGGACACGTACGCATTCGATTGGCGTTTGCACCACATCGATATCTCTTTTCGTGGAGGTATAATTCTCCTAGTTCTATCACTTGAAAACATGTTCAATATGGAGAATACAAGATGGCGGCAAGGCATCAATTGTTGAAAATTGGATGTATCATACCGTGGGTTCCACCAAAATATTTAACCAGCTGATAGCTAACTCGAGATTTCTTTTGATGGATTTTGGCCAAATGATCAATGTAAATTTAGGTTTCATGCTAAGTAAATCACGAAAGGGTGGTATACTTGCGATTTAACGTATTTTCCATAATGAATCTACCAGCATTGACCAGAAAAAAATCCGTTTAAACTCGGTTTAGCTTAAACCGCTCTTAAATTTTTTGGTGGAACCCGTGGTTGATGTGGTTTACATTGCCTGTAAATTTCATTCCAATCGGATAAATTTTAGAGAAATCCGAAATGGCGGATCAAGAATGGCGGCAAAGTACCGAAAAACCAAAAGTCAACTTGACATTCTGGACATGTGTATTATTGATCAGAGTTTACACCACATAGATATCTTCTTCTTCTGAGGAGTTATCCCGGGTACAGACGGACGGACAAAGTGAGGCTAAAATAGGCCAAGCGGTATGTCGGTGAAATCACTACAATCTGGAAAAAACTCCGACCAAAGCTTTTATGGTGTCAAACTCTTCGTAAGGTCAGTAGTTATCTACCACTAAGTTTCCGCCCAAAAACGAGTTGTGCTGATTCCTCCACATCTGCGCGAAGATGAAGGATGCCTCAAAAGTGCAAAAAGACCTGTCAAACCTTCGTACTTTTTCGTTATATTTGCCTAAATGCACACGTACAACTCTTACGTGAACATTGGAAGCATCTGTCATCATCTCTGTGCCAGTCTTACTGTTGAAAAAAAAAAAATTTCTTTGTGCGGGTCAGATAAATTACATTTAATCATTTTTCTACACAAGAAAACGATGGAGCAACATATATTTTGTATGTTTTCTAATAACTCGTATCCATTGAACCCATTTATGGCATTAAAATTTCAATCACAGCATTTTTGAAGGTGTTGCCAGCAAAAAAGTGAATAATTTTCACCCGCCTGTTCAGCAGCAATTTTTTCAATCTTACCAAACACCGTTTGCGAAAATCTCATAAGCAATGAAAAGCTCAAACTCTTCTCTAACGATATCGTGCCTGGCTTAACGGCGGCACGCACTTGAAAGTCTAAACAAGCGAATATGCCTCATGGGCATGAGGCTCAGTAGCGCACTTCCTTTTTGGAGGATTAGTGAACGCAAGATGTTAAGTGATTAGGGTTCTACCGTCTTGGGCAAAAAATTGCAATATGGCGGCCAAAATATCGACAGAATCATGAAATTCGGCTTGAAAATCAAAATGATCGTACTAGACAAGGGTAAGTTCCAAGTTTCATGAAAATCGTTCCACTAACAAGAGATTTCAATATGGCGGCCAAGATGGCGGCAGAATTATGAAACTCGGCTTGAAAATAGGAATGATCGTACGAGACAAGCGTAACTCTCAAGTTTCATGAAAATCTTTCCACTTATAAGAGATTTCAATATGGCGGCCAAGATGGTGGGGCAATCATAAAATTTGGCTTGAAAATAAGAATGATCATACTAGACAAGGGTGAGTTTCAAGTTTCATGACAATCGTTCCACTAATAAGAAATTCCAATATGGCAGCCAAGATGGCGGCCGAATTATGAAAGCCAACCTGCCTATTTGGTCCTTGAGGACCTAAGCTATCCACCGGATAAAGTTCAATCTTCAACGGCTGTAGCTTTATTTCCCGAGGAGAAGTTCAACTTCATCGAAGTGCACAGGAGATCTCTGTTTTTTGAGAATAATGATAACGATGTATGGATAACAAAAATAGTGCCCATTGGCCACCCTTGGAGACATCAGCTATTAATCGGAAAAAAGTTCCAAGACTCTTGTTTCAATTCTCGAGAAGGAGTACAGCGTCTTAATTTCTGCACGGACTCGGACAGACAGACAGACAGACAGACAGACAAACCGGCCACATAAGCGTCATTCTGTTACTTATATAAAAAAATGTGCTCCAACTGATTTCGACCTCCTGAACACGAATATCGGGTTCACTTTTGAATTGGAACATTTCTTTTTTATCGAAAAACCGAAAAAATGGTAGCCTTGTCACATGATTTTTAGTGATACCTACCTACTTTTTTTTTGTTATTGAGCGAACATGTTTCGTAATTTGAGTGCCATTATCCTTCAGGTACCTAGTATTGGCTATTTCAAAATGTTCAATTACTATTTCGGCACGTCTGATTTTAAATTTGTAGGGTCGTGTAATATGCGCCGAGCCGTGGCTTTGCGGCCGTTTTCAAAAATCGATAACAATTGACCTAACGGTCGGATCGAAGTGGGGTTTTTGTCAAAAGAAAGTTCAAATTGTTCTCTAAATATAATGCCGTACATGCAGTGATGTATTTCATTAAGAAATTGTAGTTGCCTGCATATCGCAACTTTCTACATCTTACCGCGAATGCCAGCACTTGATCGGCGAAGCCGCCCTACACCAAAATGTTATTTTTGTAATTGTTCATGATTATTTCGGCAACATTTTTCTTGATTCGCGTACCAAGGCCATGAGCTACCCATTCGAGTTGAAATATTTTCTGTATTGAATTTCGTTTTGTTCGGAGGAAAGGATATCAAGCACCAGCAAGCAACGAATAAATCATTTGCGGCCGAGCCGTAGTTTCGGAGTCATGTTCAAAAATTAATAACTACTAATCGGCACCTCGCACCGATGTGAAATTTTCATTAAAATAAAGTTCAAATCATCCTCTAAATATAACTCCGCATATGTATTATGGTAAAATGATAAGATCGGGTACTTCCTCGCATGTGATAACTTTCGAGATCAGGCCGGCTTCTGAAATGCAGCATTCAACGGCGATGCCGCGTCACACTAAATTGTTATTATTGTCATTGTTTATTATTATTTCGTCAAGATTTTTCTTGGTACGGGATACAAGGTCATGAGCTACCCAATGGAGTAAAATTTTTTCGCAAAAACCTTTTCGTCTAGGACTAGATGCGGGGACGGACGGACGGACGGACGGACGGACAAAGCGAGGACAAAAGCGCCTTCCCGTTTGGAGAAGTGCGCTAAAAACTGATTTCTTCTCGAGAGATCCTGTTTCACCCGCGTGCGGCCGTGCCTACTTGACATAGACCGGACTGATTACACGAGCTTGGAAATGTACTCTTTTCCAGCTTTAAAACGCGACCATTATTATCAAGACTTTGTACATTGATTTATGAAGAAATTATATATTATTATATCATTGATGGTCAGGGCTGGGCGGTATTTGAAATACGTATTTAAAATACATTTGAGTATTTTGTATTTTGTATTTAAATACATTTGACTGAGAAGTATTTGTATTTTGTATTTCGGAATGGTTCAGGCAGTATTTTGTATTTTGTATTTGAAATACATTTTTCGGGAAAGTATTTTGATTTTCAAAATACAAAATACATTTGTTTTCCACGCTCTGTAGTCTGTTTCGGCTGAGATTGTCTTGGTAATTTTATACTTTACCCCATTGCCATTTCTTGCGTTCGCACATTATCTAGGATCGTTCGATTACTTCTTTTGCGTTTTACTGGTGGCTGCATCCTGTCAGTCACGAGAGGTTCCATGTCGGATGTCGGACAATATTTTGGAAAAGCTGGTTGTCCTCAAAGAAAACAACATTTGTGATTTTGAAGAATTGATAAATGAAGTTATGAATAGGTCAAATATGAAGTTTTCTCCACTTCCTGGTTGTCTTATTTGTCTTTTTATAGTTCATAATAATTTACCTATTGTTGCAACTAAATCAATCCAAAGTGTTTCCATTGAAATCCTTGCATTTCCCGGTTTTTTCAACAAAATTGTTTAAATACGTTTGTATTTTGTATTTTGAAATACCTCGGTTGTATTTTGTATTTTGGAATTTCTGGGTTTTCCAAAATACGTATTTTGTATTTTGTATTTTGAAGACAAATCAAGAAGTAGTTTGTATTTTGTATTTCGACTATCTTGGATCATGTATTTTGCATTTTGTATTTAAATAAATTTTTCAAAGTATTTTGCCCAGCCCTGTTGATGGTCGTGTTTTAAAGCTGGAAGAGAGTACATTTCCAAGCTTGTGTAATCAGTCCGGTCTATGTCAAGTAGGCACGGCCGCACACGGGTAAAATAAAACCGCTCAAAAAGAAATCAGTTTCCTACTTTCAAAAAGCGTGCCGCGGTTAAGCCAGATATAATATCATCAGAAAACAGTTCCAGCTTGTCATTCCCTATAAAATTTTCGAGAACGGTGTTTGGTGAGATTGAAACAAGTGAGTATGCCTTCACGTGCGTGAGTCTCAGTAGCGCATTTTCTCAAAGAGGCATATTGTGAACGTAAAGAAATTTGGTTGAAGGAGAAACACCATTCCTTGCCCACTTTCTTTATTCGAAACTCATTGTGATATTGTGTTATCGGAATGGGGTACTTGCCAATTAGTTCAGTCGACCGATACATTAAAATAGGGTTTACCTTGCAAAAGGTCGCGGAGATTCGAAAATTTGCAGTCTGGTACAGTTTTGTGTCCTGATTAACATACTGAGTTTTCGAATTCAGCAAGCCGCCGCTCGCTCCTCCACATTGGAAAGATGGTGCCGAAGGACCAAAAAAGATCCAATTTTTACCAATTCACTGTTTATCGTTGTCTCACCTACCGCGATGGAACCCTATGACTTTGTTGAAACCATTGATGCATTTGCTGCTACCTCAGTCCCATTCTTCGCGGTTGAAGACAAATGATTCCTTCAGAAAACATCACGTTTTTCTTGATTTTGAAAAGATTTTTTTCTCACGCGGAAATATGACCAGCTGACCTAACTCAAGTTAATTTCGATCAGCTTCTGTCTTCTTGAGCAAGTTCTCGTCTCATAGTTTTCATAACATCATTTGTTGACAAGGTGCACTGCAAGAAATGTTGAATTTTCAACACCAAATTCAACGTAATTTTTTCATTATTGCCATCGATCATGAAGCTCAATTTTAACAGGAATTGATAGCTTGGATTGTTTTCTATTTATTTAGCATGCAATCAAATTTCGAAATTCACGTGGGAGTACAAAAAAAATCAATTTTTTTTGAGCGCGCGTGAATCTGCAAAATCGCATTTAAGCACCTGAAAACAGTCGTAACTAACACAACATAAATTTGAACAATAAGTAACCTGAACTGGTTCTTCTGTCACTCATTGTTTTGGGTTTTGTAGTGTTGGTTACGACTATGTTCAGGTGTTCAGATGCAACTTTGCAGATTTACGCGCACTCTGAAAAGAATTTACTTTTCGGTATTCCTACGGGCATTTGGGAGTTCGGTCCATGCTGTATAAGCAGAAAACAGTCCAAGGTATCATTTCCTGCGGAAATTGAAATTCCTGATCGTTGGCAATATTGAAAAAATGACTGTTGATTTGGTGTTGGCAATTTTACGCTTCCTGCAATGCATCTTGTCAACAAATGCTATTAAGAAAATTATGAGACCAGGACGAGCTCAAGAAGAAAGAAGCTAATCGAAATCAACCTGAGTTAAGTCAGTTTGTGAAATTTCCGCATGAGAAAAAAATCTTTTCAAAATCAAGAAAAACTAGACGTTTGCCCAGGGAATTATTTCTTTTTAACCGCGAAGAATCGCACTGGCGTGCCAGTAAGTGCTATCAAGGGCTTCACTACAGACATGTGGTTTCATTGCGGTAAATCAGACGGCGATGCAAAATAGATTATTGAAAAGTGGCTCTTTTTGGGTCCTTCGGCACCAACTTTTCGATGTGGAGGACCGAGCGGCGGCTTATCGAATTCGAAAACTCAGTATGTTAATCGGGATACAAAACCGTACCAGACGGCAAATTTTCGACTCTCCGCGACCTTTTGCAAGGTAGAACCTACCCATTGCCTGGACTAAATGAAATAGATTTGATTGAAAATTCTTTCACTTATCAATATATTTTTTTGTTTGAGGGCGGGAGCTGGGAGCGGCGACTGATCAACAGTAGTCTATTCTTTTCCATTTTTAGTCGGCTATCCATATAGCGAAAGAATTAGATCGCTATGTCGTCAGGTTTATGTTTTCCATTTACCTCTTACTTTGAGGGCAGCGTGTGGGGGTGGCAGCATTCGGCAAAGTAACTGTTGCACAGTTTGAGTTGATAGTTTCTAAATTTTTAAGGGAATATGACAATCAGTGAAAATTGTGAAATTTGCATTTTTTTTGTTTGGGGGCGGGAGCTGGAGGCGGCGACTAATCAAAAGTGGCCTATCTCTTCCCATTTTTAGTCAGCTATCTATATAGCGGAACGATTAGATCGCTATGTCTTTGGGGAGCGGCGTGTGGGAGCGGCAGAGTTTGGCAAAGAAATTCTTCCACAGTTTGAGTTGGGAGTTTCTGAATGTTTGAGGTAACATTAAAATGTAATTCAGTGGAAATTATTGAAAGTAGCACTTTTTTTCTTTTGGGGGTGGAAGTTGAAGGCGGCGCCATGTCAAAAGGTAGCCTATTCTTTCCCATTTTCAGTTAGCTATCCATATAGCGAAAGATTATGGATAATCTTAAGATTAGCGATAAGATTAGATCGTTATGTCTTCGGGTTTATGTTTTTCATTCATCTCTCACTTTGAGGGCAGCGTGTGGGGGCGGCAGCATTCGGCAAAGTAACTGTTGCACAGTTTGAGTTGGGAGTTTCTAAATGTGAGGGAAATATGACAATCAGTGAAAATTGTGGAAGTTGCATTTTTTTTTTGAGGCGGCAGATGGAGGCGGCGGCTAATTAAAAGTTGCCTATATTTTTTAATTTCAGTCAGCTATCAATATAGTGAAAGAATTAGATCGCTATGTCTTCAGGTTCATGTTTTACATTCATCTCTCACTTTGGGGGCGGCGTGTGGGAGCGGCAGAGTTTGGCAAAGAAATTCTTGCACAGTTTGAGCCAAGAGTTTCTAAATGTTCGAGGTAACATTACCAGCTAAATCAGTAAAAATTGTTGAAAGTTGCACTTTTTTTCTTTTGGGGGCGGAAGCTGGAGGCGGCGCCATATCAAAAGTAGCCTATCCTCTTCCATTTTTAGTCGGCTATCCATATAGCGAAAGAATTAGATCGCTATGTCTTCGGGTTCATGTTTTTCCTTTATCTCTTACTTTGGGGGCGGCGTGTGGGAGCGGCAGCGTTCGGCTGAGCAAATGTTGCACAATTTGAGTTGGCAGTTCCTAAATGTTTGAGGGAACATCTCAATCAGTAACATTTGTGAAAGTTGCACTTTTTATCGTTTGGGGGCGGAATCTGGGGGCGGCGACTAACCAAAAGTAGCCTATCCTTTCCCATTTTTAGTCAGCTATTCATATACCGAAAGAATCAGATCGCTATGTCTTCGGGTTTATGTTTTTCATTTTAAAGTGATTGGGGGCGGTTTTTAAGCAGTTTTTTCATGTTGGCGGCGCATATTGAAGACAGAATGTCTCTTGGCTTACGTTTATAAGTGGCAACTATGTATTATTCAAAAAATGAGAACACCAGAGCATAAGGTCTGGTAGAAAGTGCAATATTATGTTATTTCAAGTTTATCGGGGGCGGTTTTCTCTATGTTGGCGGCGCAATATAGACATCCAATATAGCCTAGCCCTCCTTTGGGAGTGGCAGCTATGTAACAGCGAAAAAATTAGAAAGCTAGGTCGTCTAGTTTGGGAGGAGTTCGAGGAACGGATGGACGGACGGACGGACGGACAAAGCGGTTGCAATAGCGATTTTCATCAAGATGGAAAATGCGCTAAAAATTGCTGCTGAACAGGCGGGTAAAAATTATTCACTTCTTAGCGGGCAACACCTTCAAAAATGCTGTTATTGAAATTTTAACGCCATGAATATACTTGTTGCTCCATCGTTTTCTTGTGTAGAAAAACAATTAAATGTGATTTATCTGACCCGCACAAAGAAATCTTTTTTTCAACAGTAAGACTGGCACAGAGATGATGACAAATGCTTCCAGTGTTTACGTTAGAATTGTACGTTTGCATTGAGGCAAATAAAATGAAAAAGTACGGGGGTTTAACAGGTCTTTTTGCACCTTCAAGCCAGGCTTTACCTTTGGGCAGATGTGGAGGAATCAGCACAACTCGTTTTTGGGCGGAAACTCAGTGGTAGATACCTACTGACCTTACGAAGAATTTGACACCATAAAAGCTTTGGTCGGAATTTTTTCTATCCAGAATGACCTACCGCCTGGCCTAAAAGCGCTTTTTTCCCATTTTTGGGGAAAGTGCGCTAAAAAGAGGAAACATTGTAACTCATGAACCTAAAGAGCTAAGAGTCATGTAAATCGACACATACAGTTTGATGTTTCGGCTGATGAAGTTCCACCAAACCATTTTTTAACGTTTTGAAGCGCTCCTGAAATACCCTGAGCAAACTTTTTTTTCATAAAAATTAAATGTTCAAATAAATCAATGAATTTTCGAAGTATTGTAGTGAAAGTTGGTATTTCTCCATTCGGTGATAAAAGAAACTAAAAACGATTGGTAGCCAGTGCCTAGGCCCGCTATTTCAAGAAAAAAGACATTCAACTCTATTCCTTCACCCAGCAGCAATTTTGCGTTCACTATTTATAAAATAATGGAGGAAGTGATTGATAGGTATAAGGTTGGTGACGTACGATCATTTCGCCATAAAAAAGTATGCGACTCGGGTTGTTTTTTATATGGTTTTAGGTTTGACAAACTTTCTTTGCTCATGATGGCTAATGTGGTTTTTGAAAAAATGAATCACGTAAGCATTCTTATGCCTCACATTTTGTCAAGTCAGTCACCAAAATTTATCATCAGTGAAGACGTGCGTCCCTGGCAGCTGATCAGTGATCAAACAAAAGTTGTGCCATTTTTGTGTGAAAATTGCAAGACTAAAAAAAGGTTCCATTGTAGAAAAAGCTATTGCCACGAGAGATACGAATTAGCATGGAAATAATTTGATGAAATTTGGTTTCAACTGTACGGGGTGGTCCATCCGAGCGTAATTATCTCATAGCGGTCTCACCGTTCAAGACAAAGGAAAAGATCTAAAAGAAAAGTTATATGGTTTAATGAGACCTATGACATGAAATTATTTTCAGCTATACAGGGTGTCCCATTTTGACGGGATAAACGAAGCGTCATTTTTTTAATGGAACACCTATAATTTTTGCATTTTCGGATTCAGCTTTTTCAACTGTCTTATGTCTGTGATTTTTCAATTCTTTCAATTGTTTGGCAGTGCTACCAACTAAAAATTGGAAACTGGAAAAAATCGCATTTTCACAGTTTGCTTAAAAAAATTGTAGCGGCCTTGCTCTTCAAAACCAAGAGATGAAACTTGACATGGTGATAGTCAAGTCAAAGAGCAATGTTCCAATGTCGAAAAGTTGCGATTTCAATTTTTACAAGGGGTTTGAACTTCAACCTTTAAACTTTTTTTCGAGATAATCGGGAGTTTACACGAAATTTGCTATTTTTTTTTTGTTTTTTTTTACTTTTTTCAAACTGAGTCGGCCGTGATGAATGACAGACAAGCTAAAAAGTACGCAGCTGTCAGTTAGTCAGTGTGAAAATTGTCCAACACAGAAAAATGGATTTACGCGAGAGGAAATGATTGATATGATATTCTGGTATGAATCCGGATATCCAGGATTCCACTTTGATTTATTTTTGCGTTTAGGCGATTTTTCTTTGTTCGACAATTGTCAGACTGACCAACTGACAGCTGAGTACTATTTGGCTTGCCTGTCATTCATTACGGCCGACTCAGTTTTTCAAAAAAGTCAAAAAAAAAATAGCAAATTTCTTGAAAATTCCCGATTATCTTGGAAAATATGAAGGTAGGGCACTTAGTAAAACTGGAAGAGGATAAAAAAAGCTATCGGATAGCGTTATAAAATTGGGGACATGCCATTTGAAAAGAATGGGTTACAATACTTTGAAAATTATGAAGTTTGATTTTTTTTGTGAGCGCCCTGCAACATGAAATCGCAACTTTTTGACATTTGAATATTGGTCTTTGACTTGACTATCACTATGTCAAGTTTCATATCTTGAGGTGGATTTATGTTCGCAAAAAATAAGAATAAAAATAACGATAAGAATAAAAATAATAAAATGTTGAAAATGAGCTTTCAGATTCAAGCGTTTATGCTCAAAAATAAGAAAAAACAAGAAGAAGTAGAAGAAGTAAAAGAGTCTTTGAGGGCGGAATGTTCCCTAAATTCTGCACAAATCATCCTTAATGTTATTGAATAATCAAGTTACGCGGGTAACTTATGTAGAATAATATTCTACAATGTGTTTTAAAGCCTTCCATGGATTGTGTTTCCTTCCGTTAATGACGAGATCAAAAAATACTTATCGCCGCTACTGCCCAAGAAATTTAAGAATAAAAATAACAAGTTGAATATTTTCAACTTCTGCTCGAAGATAAGCCGAACGAGTGACGAATGCAGTCGAGCTTTGCCGATGACGATGGATGGCTGCTTTCATGCAATCCGCAGTACATCGATGTAGCAAGAGTTGCCTGAAACCGCCTGTCTTTGGGTCGGCGAGAAACTCCCACGGGTCGCTTCGTAGCGGCGGTTCAAACGTGGGGCCATCTAGCAGTTATCTTCACAAGTTCTCATCAGGAGTAATTGTCAATTACTGCAATAATTTAGTTGAGAAGTAGATATACGTTGTTTCAGATTGATTGCTATCTCAGTAGGCATTGTAAGTATATGGTAAAAGTCGCTTTAGCTTTGTCTAGTTCTAGAACGTTTATTGTTTTAGTCCCAAGTCAGTGTGACATCTCAATCAAATTCAACCGCGAAGTTTTTTACTGTCATCCAAACTGTCATGCTTCTGTCCACCTAGATAGCTTTTGGAAAGAAAACCGTAATAAGCACCTATCGACGCAAGTTTTAAGAATATGTACGTGTTACTTATACAGTTATCGTTGTTCCTGTTACGTTATACCTACTGTTACTGTTGTATTGTTCCTTCATTGGTTTTGATTACCTGATAATTTTCACGCCATGTGTGGGGATCCAGTTCGTTTATCTGCGAGAGAACGTGAAATACTTTGACGCTGTTACGAAGAATTCTTCAGAGATTCCAACAATGCAGCTGCCAGCATTCAGCGCGTTACTTTGATCTTTAGTAACGTTTTGCACGGTCAAACGCATACTGGCAAAAAGAAGCCAGATCGTCACTACTTGAACCAAAAAGTGGCTGTGGATCCCTGAGCCCAGTCGAGAAAAAAATCAGCCCGGCGTCCGTTCTCAATCAAAAGAGTAGGTACAGTACAGTCTGTTGTGCCATATCCTACCAGATTTCGTGCTTCTGTCTTCACTAAAAGGCTCAGTTGAAGTAGAACAGCGTTAACTCGGCTTTAGAAGCAGATCTTCCTTGATATCTGATCTCTCTCAAGGCCATGGAGTTTGATTTACTGCTTTACTATCTATCTGTGTGATTTGTGCACAATGTTGATTGAGACTGTGGCAAGAACGAAATCTGCTGACTCCCCAGGTGCCTATTTTTTTTTGTCCTGAGATCGGAAACAGAGACGGTTCGACATCAAAACTGCATGTATCTTTCTTCAAGTGCACCTTGAATGGGGTGTCGCACGTGATACTTGATAAAAAACTGAAGAAATACTTTCTGACTGAAAGGAGTGAAAGATCTGACTTATAACCTGAAAATAAATAATGAAGTTTCCATGATATTTACATTTTTGATTTGACGTTTTTTGTAACTAAATCTAAAGCTGCATTTAGATTTTCATGACCTACTGGGATAGCAATATTTCTGAAACAACGTATACCTACACTACACATGATATTAATTTGAAATAATGCGATGTATTATTTACAGACTAGTGATGAGTGATACTGTATAACATCAAACAAAACAAGTAGGAAAAGAGCCGCAATAACAACAGCATAAAGCTAAAAACTGTAGCCAAAAATGTTGACGACTGTCATACTGTCATTTTAATGCTTCGAGCGACACCTAGGAGCAATGTTTCAAACTATTTTTTATTCTTATTTTCATTTCCGAAGTATAAATGAGCAGTTGCCGTGCTTATTTTTTATTCTTATTTTTTGCGAACATAAATCCACGTTTTCGAAAAGCAAGGCCGGCACAACTTTTTTAAGCAAACGATTAAAGAAAGATTGAAATTATCAAATATTTTTTTCAGTGTTTGATTTTTAGTTGGTAGCACTGCCAAACAATTGAAAAACCAAATCACAGGCATAAGACAATCAAAAAAGGTGAACCCGAAAATGCAAAAAAATATAGGTGTTCCATTAAAAAAATGGACGCTCCGTTTATCCGGTCAAAATGGGACATCCTGTATAGCTAAAAATAATTTTAGGTCATAGGTCCCATCAAACCATATAACGGGTCCATGACACTCAAAGGCTACATTGTAAAAACTTTTTACAACCACGAAACAAACTCCGTTGCCTTCTACTCACAATGATTACTCCCGACCGAGGGGGAAATTACGATCACACTTATAGTTTCCTTGTAGTTGAATTGTTTACGTCGTACTGCTCTTCTTTGCGGTGCCCATCTCAGGCCTACGCACAACATTGCGCAACATTGTTTTGTTGCTAAGTCATGATCATGAGTCACTGTACTCTGTACTTGTTCTAATTTTCCACTGAAGTGATGTAGGCAACCAACAATACAACATCCAGAGACTTACACTGTTCTTTAAACGCGTTGTTTCTTCTTTATTTTTGTTTGCAAACATTTCTGGATAATCCGCAAATTTTATTTTAGATTATCATTCCACACGCCATTCTGAGTGATTTGCCTACTTTTTCGTTTCGATTTTTGCGTGTGGCCGTGAAGTGTCATGGACCCCATATAACTTTTATTTTCTTTTACATCTTTTTCTCTATCTTGAACGGTAAGACCGCTATGGGATAATTACACTAGGATGGACCACCCTATAATGCTAAGAAAAATTTGATTTTTTTTTTAAAACGCAGAAAAACACGAAGACGTTCTATCGTGTAAAAATGCAATATCAACTTATTATCAAAAACCACAAAGTTGTAACTCATATCCCAAAAAAATCGAGCCTTTATCGTTCTTTTTGCGGAATTTAGAGCCGGTGTTTTCAAACCAGATAACTTATCAGATTTCCCCAAACTAAAAGACAAACATAAGAACATTAATTAATTATTGTAACAATTAATTTATTGTATTCATAATAAAACTGCATCTATCGTATTCAACTTACAGGCAAAGTTATCTGGAGATGAAAATACCGGCCGTTAAAAAGCTGGATTTATAGTTGTAACGTAAGAAGCAAGAAGTAACAGTAAGTAAGGTAACCAGTAAGCCGAAAGCAATCTGAAATGATTCACAGTTTGCATAAGGTAAGAAGTAAGCATGCGCAATAGTTGACGTTAACACTATGGACCGACCACAACTGTTGACATGACATGTTCGGTACCTAACCTGTAACTGCGTGTGCTTTGTTTTACTCGTACACGTGTTTTTCGAAATTTTGAGAATCGAAATGGATCTGATAGGATGTGGGGGAGCTGCAGCTGTTATGGGAATTTTACTACGATGGTCTATTTTGGCCAATAATAAGAAAAAATAGAGGGCAAACACATGGGTTTTTCCGATCGTACTTTCTGAAAATTGAGTTATAAGATCCAGAACAATTTTTCAAATACACACACACCAAACAAAATTTGAAAATTTACTAAGGACTGGGACTGCACACGAACTTGCACGATTCAGTAACAGTTAACACGTTAATACGAACATTTAAGAGTTAAGCTGTAAGAAATGAAATTGGACTATTTCGTTGCTTCTTCTTATTTTATAGTGCTAACGTTACTGCGTACCTTACTGCCACTATGAAAGGTGATATTGTTTTTCGCATGTTGATATTCATTCTTACTTCCTACTGTTACTTCTTAATTCTTACCTTACTGCAACTATGAATCCATCGTAATATCTTATGAAAAATCTTTTCCGTAATTTTCTCTGGCAGCCAAAAATTGGAATAGGTAATTATTATTTTATTATACAACGACGTTCCTGCACTTCTTGTTATCAAACTCGTAATGAAAGATGCTGTTTTGCCGATTTTCAGCCTGCTGCTGATTGTTCCCACACAGCCCTCATAATTTTTGGCCTCTGCTGGCTTTGCACTATCCATCCAAACCGCGGAAACTCATGCCATGAGCATGAGATGTGCCGTCTGCCATGGGATTCGCTTTTGAGGTTAGAATTTCGACGATTTTTTTGTGCGAAATGAAAAAATCACGGACAATGAAAATGAAGAATTTTTCAACGTGTCATCTTGACAAATTAATCCAATCGAGCGTGAAGTGTCAAAATCGTCAAAACTTTGAAATTTTCCGAAATTCCATTATAGCCGGCAAATGTCGCAAAATGGAAAAATCCAAATTCTCAGGTGCGAATTCGGTGATTGAAAATCGCTCGCTGTAACGGGTCTGAGGACTTAGCTTCTGACGCCATTTTGGGACTTAGAAAATTTTCACCAGCCAGCTTGCAAGCGGCAACTCGGACGTCGAATTGCGGTAAATTTACAATGAAACGGACGACGAAAATTAAACAGAGACTTACCGGACTGGAAATGCTTCCGTTTGTGGAATTTTCGTGGTCCATTTGATACGAATTGCACAAACAGAAACGTAACTGTTACACCAAGCCAACACTTAGAATAATCGCAAGTGAGGGACTCAGACGGACGAACGAGGAGAACGCTACACGGCACTCGCACAGGACGGGCAAACGACAAAGTACGGAATTTTTACGAATGCGCATGATCCAATCATGGTGGCAATAACCCTGACGGCGGGAAATTTTAAACGAGTTAGGATTCAACGGGTCACTGTTGGAACGTGATTTTTTACACACGCAGGTGTCAAGTCAGGTGCCAAAATCAGCTGGTATAGTAAATTCATCCCACTCTGTCGCCGCTCAATCATGAAATAGTTATTTGAGGATTTTCTCCGGTAAATTCTAGGTTAACGCCGGGCGATTGACCGATTGACCCAAGGACGTCTATACTGATTGACCACAGAAAATACAAACGATGAACTTAAGATTTTCCATAATCTTTCGTTAAATCGCTTTTTTCATTGGTCACTATTATGCGAAATTTTGACGAAAAAAAATCCTAATCAACTATTTCATGATTAAATTCGTTTGGTGCAACCGGGGCGGAGGTAGAGATGTTTTTTTAATTTATTTTATTGTTGTAACATTGAAAAACCAAGGCTATTTACGAACATAATAATTATGGATGCATGAACACCAGAGCTGTGTGGTACTCGAGTACAAGTACTCAAATACTGTACTCCAAGTAGGGGAGACCGGGGCACAGTAGTCACATTTTTCGAAAAACCCACGTAAAAATAAAACTGTCGTGCATATGGAAAAGATGAATAGTGCATTTGAAAATTTGACATTTTATTCATATTATTACATTTTTATGGTGGCCTTACATTGAGCATCAAATGCTGCAAAGAAAGCTGCAGCATTTGATGCTCAATGTAAGGCCGCACCATTAGGGTAGTAAAAATGTTGAAAACTGAGAAGTTATTCTAATTTAAAAAAAAAAATCAAAAATGGCCGCACTGTGCCCCCTATGCGGGACACAGTGGCCAGGTAACAGGGGCACTGCGGACACAGCTCAGCAGTGAGTCCAGAGATTGATGCTGAATTTCAATGAGCGATTTAATCTCTGGCAGTTCTGCCAGTAGTAACCGGATCATTCTCATTGGAGAGCTTGCAAAAGAGCTTGCACAATTTGTTCTGGGGCATAATGGCCACCGCTTTCTATTGGTAGGATTAGAAAAAAAACAGTGGTCATAGTGCCCCAGAAGGAAGGTGTCCATTGTGCCCCAACTGTAACCTCAACCAAGTTTCAACAGGTAGAATGAGCACTTATTACAGGAATCAATAATTTTGAGTGTATCGTCTCCATAAAACTATAGAGATTGTAACGAGGTAAAACACATTGATGAATAATATGAAATGATCATTATAAGAGCAAATTTGTCGCTTACCAGTTTTTTACTCAGACCACCATAATCAGACTATATAGAATTTGAGGAAAACGGTTTGACTGGGGAAAATAATAATAATAGATTTATTTCCAACAGGAGTACCTACACCCAGAATAGGAAATTCATTTGCAAAATACATAGTAAAATTCTACAAAAATAATGCACAAAACACAGGATATTTACAGAGCACTACAAACTACAAAATATCATAATCAACAAGCCGTTTGATTGCATTCAAAGGCGTAAAATATAAATCACAGTCATCCAAAATCGAGTTAAAAGAATTACACATATAATACAGGGTGTCCCATAATTAGCGTGCAATACTTCGCCAGCAGATTCTACGGCTGAAAATAAGAAAAAAAGTTCCCATAAACATAGGTCGAAAAATGCTTCATAATCGAGCACAGCCCTCTAAAAGTAGTACCCTGAAGATGGTTTTTATTTAATATTTTCGAAACTGTTGATAGCAGAATCATGAAATTTTGCAAATTGGCCAATCTTTTGATGTCAAATAATATGCAATAATAATAATTTCAAAATTCCATCCAGAAATGGGTCAGACTGTGGGAGGTGGGGGGTAAAATCACCCCAACTTTTTCAAGTGTCGTTTTTTTGCAACTTGAGGATAAAGTTATGAAACGTCAAAGCATTTTGCATGAAAAAGGTCCTTCTGTTCAACTACGATAGGAAGCACCGTTCTCGAGTAAAATCGATTTGAAAATTACCCTACCTGTCACAAAAACTCATAATGAAATTTAAACAAGTGAGTATGCCTTCACGTGCGTGAGTCTCAGTAGCGCATTTTCTCAAAGAGGCATATTGTGAACGTAAAGAAATTTGGTTGAAGGAGAAACATCATTCCTTGCCCACTTTCTTCATTCGAAACTCATTGTGATATTGTGTTATCAGAATGGGGTACTTGCCAATGAAATAGATCTGAATGAAAATTCTTCCACTCATCAATATATTTTTTTTGTTTGAGGGCGGGAGCTGGGAGCGGCGACTAATCAACAGTAGTCTATTCTTCCCCATTTTCAGTCGGCTATCCATATAGCGAAAGAATTAGATCGCTATGTCTTCGGGTTTATGTTTTCCATTTATCTCATACTTTGAGGGCACCGTGTGGGGGTGGCAGCATTCGGCAAAGTAACTGTTGCACAGTTTGAGTTGAGAGTTTCTAAATGTTTAAGGAAATATGACAATCAGTGAAAATTGGGAAAGTTGCATTGTTTGGGGGCGGGAGCTGGAGGCGGCGACTAATCAAAAGTGGCCTATCTCTTCCCATTTTTAGTCAGCTATCTATATAGCGGAGCAATTTGATCGCTATGTCTTCAGGGTTATGTTCTACATTCATCTCTTACTTTGGGGGCGGCGTGTGGGAGCGGCGGAGTTTGGCAAAGAAATTCTTCCACAGTTTGAGTTGGGAGTTTCTGAATGTTTGAGGTAACATTAAAATGTAATTCAGTGGAAATTATTGAAAGTTGCACTTTTTTTCTTTTGGGGGTGGAACTTGGAGGCGGCGCCATGCCAAAGGTAGCCTTTTCTTTCCCATTTTTAGTTAGCTATCCATAAAGCGAAAGAATTAGATCGTTATGTTTTCGGGTTTATGTTTTTCATTTATCTCTCACTTTGAGGGCAGCGTGTGGGGGCGGCAGCATTCGGCAAAGTAACTAATGCACAGTTTGAGTTGGGAATTTCTAAATGTGAGGGAAATATGACAATCAGTGAAAGTTGTGAAAGTTGCATTTTTTTTTGTTTGGAGGCGGCAGCTGGAGGCGGCGGCTAATTAAAAGTGGCCTATATTTTTCCAATTTCAGTCAGCTATCAATATAGTGAAAGAATTAGATCGCTATGTCTTCAGGTTCATGTTTTACATTCATCTCTCACTTTGGGGGCGGCGTGTGGGAGCAGCAGAGTTTGGCAAAGAAATTCTTGCACAGTTTGAGTCAAGAGTTTTCAAATGTTCGAGGTTATAGTATCAGCTAAATCAGTGAAAATTGTTGAAAATTGCACTTTTTTCTTTTGGGGGCGGAAGCTGGAGGCGGCGTCATATCAAAAGTAGCCTATCCTTTTCCATTTTTAGTCAGCTATCCATATAGCGAAAAACTTAGATCGCTATGGCTTTGGGTTGGGTTGGGTTTGGGTTTGGGTTGGTTGGGGTGTTTTTTATTTATCTCTTACTTTGGGGGCGGCGTGTGGGAGCGGCAGCGTTCGGCCGAGCAAATGTTGCACAATTTGAGTTGGCAGTTCCTAAATGTTTAAGGGAAGATCTCAATCAGTTACATTTGTGAAAGTTGCACTTTTTATCGTTTGGGGGCGGAACCTGGGGGCGGCGACTAACCAAAAGTAGCCTATCCTTTCCATTTTTAGTCAGCTATTTATATACCGAAAGAATCAGATCGCTATGTCTTCGGGTTTATGTTTTTCATTTTAAAGTGATTGGGGGCGGTTTTTAGCAGTTTTTTCATGTCGGCGGCGCATATTGATGACGGAATGTTTCTTGGCTTACGTTTATAAGTGGCAACTATGTATTATTAAAAAAATGAGAACACCAGAGCATCAGGTCTGGTAGAAAGTGCAATATTATGTTATTTCAAGTTTATCGGGGGCGGTTTTCTCTATGTTGGCGGCGCAATATAGACATCCAATATAGCCTAGCCCTCCTTTTGGAGTGGCAGCTATGTAACAGCGAAAAAATTAGAAAGCTAGGTCGTCTAGTTTGGGAGGAGTTCGAGGAACGGACGGACGGACGGACGGACGGACAAAGCGGTTGCAATAGCGATTTTCATCAAGATGGAAAATGCGCTAAAAAAAAAGAGCGTAGGCCATGGAACACGACTACTATGTTTGGGAAAAAATAATTAAGACGGTGACAGATTCATGGAATAAGTGACAGTGTGTTTGAAAGTTGTGTTTAAGGGGTTTCTGATGCGACTAAAAAAGTTGTTGACGGGGATAGGTTTTATTTTATTTTTTTCGTCAAGTAGAAACTCCTCCAAGAAAAAAATGTACGGGCGTTGCTATAAAATTTTGTAAATTTCGAAAAAAAATTGAAAATTTTTGATTTTGATTTTTGAAAACTCAAAAACTAGATAGCATCGACAATGCATCTTTCCTCAAGAAAGTCGCATGCCAAATTTGAACTTTCTGTTTTCAAAAAAAAGGTACCAAAAATGTTTTCTACTAATTCACTTTTTCATGTCTACGAGAAATCATTTTTGGTACCCTTTTTTTTGAGAATAGAAAGTTCAAATTTGGCATGCGACTTTCTTGGGTAAAGATGCATTGTCGATGCTATCTATTTTCAAAAATCAAATCAAAAATTTTCAAATTTTTTTGAAAATTTCCAAAATTTGATAGCAATGCCCGTACATTTTCTTTTTGAAGGAGTTTCTACTTGGCGAAAAAAATAAAATAAGACCGGTTCCCGTCAACAACTTCTTTAGTCGAATCAGAAACCCCTTAAAGCTAATTAAAGAAGTTTTATTGCGGGTACTGTTTTGTAAAAATGGAACGTTTCAAAAACCAAGAGCTGGCAGACATGCACTTCGTGTATGGCTTCTGTAATGGTCGTGCTCTGGCCTGTCACCTGTCTCGATTATTTTTTTCCCCAAACATAGAAGTCGTGTTCCATGGCCTACGCTCAATTTTTATTATTTTTTTGTAATTTTCATTATGAATTTTTATGACATGTAGGGTAAATTTCAAATCGATTATACTCGAGAACGGTGCTTCCTATCGAAGTTGAACAAGAGGACATTTTTATTGCAAAATGCTTTGGGGTTTCATAATTTTATGCTAAAGTTGCAAAAAAACAGCACTTGAAAAAGTTGGGGTGATTTTACCCCCCACCCCCCACAGTCTGACCCATTTCGGGATAGAATTTTGAAATTGTTATTATCACATATTATTAGACATGAAAATATTGGCCGATGTGCAAAATTTCGTAATTCTGCTGTCAACAGTTTCGCAGATATTAAATACAAACCATCTTCACGGTACCACTTTTAGAGGGCTGTAACTCGCTTATGAAGCATTTTTCGACCTATGTTTATAAGAACTTTTTTTCTTAGTTTGGGTCGCAGAATCTGCTGGTGAAGTATTGCACGCTAATTATGGGACACCCTGTATACCGGAGATCTGTACAATAAATTAGTATTTGGACGATCACAATAAAATATGCATGCTGATGCACTCTAGTCACAGACCTAGGTATAAAAATTTCAGCTGTCCAAGCAAGTAAGAACAGTCTATTTCTCCACGACAAAGGCGCACAACAAACGTGATGGCAGTTCTCAGTCGGCGCTTATCCAGAGAGTCAAAATTAAATTCGCTTGTCGACCTTTCGACTTTTCTCTGCTTTCAAACTCACGAAGTGACGCAAACCGCTCGTTATACGCTGAGTGCTGACAAATGAAAATGAAATTACACTTCCAAAGTTGAGGTTATGTACGCTTAAAATGACACTAATGATAGCTGAGGTGCATGGAACACGAGCGCCATTACTTCAGGCGTTTGCCACTATAGTTCCCCATTGGGAATATCAAGCCGAGACCACTGTGCCTTTATGGCCACTGAGCCCCGGTCTCCCCTACTTTCAGTGTACTTGGTACTCAGTCCCAAGTACTTTATTTCGAATGTACTTATACTTGTAGGTACTTGACGTGTACTCGAGTACTTTGAAAGTACTCGAGTACTTTTCTTTGTACTCGGAATACATTATCTTACGCAACGAGTAAATTTTTATGCAAGCTCAGACTTGTCAAATCACGGCGACGCGCCACGCTGGCACGCTGTACCATAGACTCAAGATTTAAGTCAGTCTCAGTCATCATCAGCCAGTGAGTGAATGAGTGGCAGCATCCAAAGCTCCCAAAGTTCAGCACTTCAGCAGGAAGGAGCAAAGCATCAAGTTACTTAGGTGGGTAGGTAACTTAAGCTTGAGCTTTCTCTTTCACCCTTCGCGTAGGCTCAGAGCTAGATAGTTATTTTGTTTCTTTACGTGTGTTGCAATCTCTATATTGTCAGGATACCGCAGCTTTAGCTCTCAATAATTAACGCAGTTCTTTCTCCAAAAACTCTTTTTATTATCATCAAACTCTCAATGTACAACACACGACTTCTCGCTTCGGCGACACACGCCTCTCTCCCTTATTATATCTTAAAACTACCTACTCCTCGACCTCTCCTCTTCTGCACACATGCACGCAAATATCCCACATAAATCTCTCGCCCTTTACCCCTCCGGTAGGCCTCTCGCTTTCGCACCAGCAACAACCATGCACACATGGTGTCCATTCGACAGACATCCACTCAAACGCAACCTACTAATATATTAAAACACCCTCACACAATAATATTCCATGTCTAAATAATTTTAAAAAAATCAAATGCTACATTCGGCCTTTCCTGCAAATGTTCCGGCCTCGGAACTCACAAAAATATACAACTATTCACAACAAAATTACAAAATCACATAGAAATACAACTCAAAAATAAAAAAAAACAACGGTACACAAAAACAACTAAATTAATTCACAATAAATTAAACTCATATTCACATAATTTCGAACTCGGGTACATAATATTAATTTACAAAATTTTACACTATAGTCTGTACACCGATAGAACGGACTTTTTTGAATTTCAGTGATGTAACCTATAGCAAACAAAAGCACCAAAGACTGTAACAACATAGGCGCGTTTGGAACTAATATTAGTTTTGTTCGGTTGGTAGTCTTACCCGGGCAAATTATGCCTACGCCAAGCCAATGGCATTACATTCAGCGAGTTTGACAATTACGTACGATTTCTAACCTCCATTTGTCTATGATGTTTGTTATTTTTAGTCGGCTCGGCTGTTGTGAGTGTTGTGTAATAAAATCAGCTTCATTCAAAAATATTATTTTCTCATTCATTTAAATTGGTATTAAACTGGTGTCATTTAAAATTACCATAGCACATAGCTGTGATTAACGGAAATAAGCACCTCTTTCTAACTGGAATTTTAAATTTCGCGGGTAACGCTCGGGACTACTTTTCAAGCGGATGAATCTGGTGGTCCTTTCTATCAGTGTATAGAGTATATCTATACACACAATAACTCTGAAATGGTCCATCATCGAACATCCGTGTCCGCAATAAATCACTCTAGTCTCTCAGTCCACTGTCGGCTTTTGGAAGCCATGACCGGGTCCTTTTCACGTCTTCCGCGCCCTTGACTTATGTAATACACTTTGTTGTTCTCCTGTTGTTGTTCCGTTTTCTGGCATTTATAACATTTTTGTCCCACATTCACTCTCCATTTCTTCGCCGTCCAACCCTTTTTACCTCCTGAACAAAAATATTTGCCGAAGCACCTTTTTGGACTCTGATAAAAAGGCTTGTGTTCAGCGTCTCTTTCCGCATACATCACCGCCTCTTTCTCACATTCATTCTTCACATCTCTTCGTCTCGCTCTTGATTCATTCCTCTCTACTACAACATTCTTTCGCACGTTCTCTCGCTCACACTCATTCTCCCCGACAATTCGCCCTATGAATTTATTCGCGGTTGTCTCCGCCGTGTCCTCGCCGCTCCCTGCTGAACGCTCTCCTTCGCTTGCTTTCTTCCTCGGCGTCATCTTGGCAAAGCAAAGGCTTTCCGCTGTCTTCACCACCTGGATGTGGCCTTGCTCGGTAAAGGGGTGACCCACAATAAACGGAATGTCCTGGACACCCGCTGGCACAACATACACCTTCGACACCACCGAAACCCCGTCGATCTTCAGCTCAACTTCGCACGAGCCGATCGTCTTTGTCTTTGCGCCACCGTACCCGCTGATCTCGATGCGGTCCCCCAGATCACACATCAGTCTTAATCTGACCGCACACTCTTCTTGAAGGACGCACACCTCGCTCCCAAAGTCTATGTACGCCTCCACCACCTCCCCGTTCACACTTGCGTCTTTAAAAAACTTCGCATTTGAACCTTGTCCTCTGTGACGGACCTCCACCACGTTGACTCGACTTGTCGACGGTCCTGGTTCACTTTGTGGCTCTCGCTGGTTCCCAGGACAGTCTCTGGAGATGTGCCCGTCTCCGCCACACGCAAAACATTTTGTGACCCCGCGGCAAAAATTTGCATAATGACCCCTGCACCCGCATTTGTAGCACCGCAACCCTTCCGTGTCCGGGCCAGCTCTCGCGCTCCTGTTCATCGCCGGGGCCGTCCGGTCTTGGCGCTCTGCTCGGTTGCGCTCTGGTCTGCGAGGCACTTGCATCTCTTCATCATTTTTGAGGTCCCTCAAAAGCTCCTCAGCATCTCCATGTGCAAGAGGAAGTAGAATCCTCGCGGTCTTCTGCATCCTCAAACCCTCCAGCACAAGGCACAAGCATTTTTGCTTCCGAAAATTCTAATTTCAGCTCATTGCACATGCACATTTTAGCGTAAAAATAATCCTCCACGCACTCGCCGCTTCTCTGCACTCTAGCGTGCATAGCCAGAAATTTTTGCATTCTGGTCCTAGCGTCTCCATAGTTCCTCCTGAACTTCTCCTCGAAATCGGCCAGGGTGTGGATCGTGTCGCGGTGGTATTGGTACCACGACAAAGCTCCACCTCGTAAATGCTGCCGCGCGATCTCTAGAATCACCGCATCGGACCACGAATAAGTGCCTGCCATGCACTTCAAGTCCTGCAGCCACGTCTCCGCCTTTGTACCCTTGAAGGTACCGTCGAAATTCTCAATTCCTCTCGTCAGGTCTGGCATGACACACAAGTTCGCACTCGGTGACGCCGATGGCGGCGTCCCCTGGCTCGCCATTATTTTAGCCAACACTGCGGCCAAACTCTCCACGGTGAAACTCGCCGGCATCGTAGAATTGCTCTCCGTATCACCTTCACTCATGATGGCTTCTTCGTCGCCGCCGTCAAACTCCTTCAGCACCGACTCTTCTGATGCAGACTTCTTCGCGCTTCTCGTTTGCACCATCAAACACTCGCGCGCGGGATTAATCTAGCCGTCACTCACTTGCTAGACGAATCCCACTTCTGAGAGCTGTTGCAATCTCTATATTGTCAGGATACCGCAGCTTTAGCTCTCAATAATTAACGCAATTCTCTCTCCAAAAACTCTTTTTATTATCATCAAACTCTCAATGTACAGGGTGTCCGCGATAATTCGGCTCACCATTGGTATCTCGAGAACGGTAAGAGATACAGAGTCGGTTAAATCACAAAAAAGTTGCGCAATTTTACGGTCATCAAGAATATGTAAAAAAAAATGGGGTTAGCTTGAACCGTTCATGAAATATCCTGAAAAAACTGAAAATTGCCTTTTTCTTATTTTGCCTATAAATCACTTATTTTCCATAATTTAAGTTTCAATTTTGGTTTGTTCCCATAAAATATGGTTTTCTTTCTATTCCCGAGATCAGAATCAAAAAATGTTGTATCACTTTTGACAATCGACAGTCAACTTTTTTTTTTATGGCGGCCATATTGGATTTTTTTGAATTATGATAGAACAAAAAATTATCTTTTCGAATATATATGACAACCCTATAAAAATCTTATGCAACTACGACATAAGGGCAAAAAACGAATTTTTCATATTGTGTGCGAAGGTGGCTGAGAGAAAAAAACCTATTTGTTTATTGACGTTTCTATGGGCAATAAACTGTAAAATTGTTCAGTGTTTTCGTATTATAAGTAGCAAAGTTCGTTCTCAAAATGTTTTCTCGCGACGAAATCATGGATATGAATGAAATTTATTTATTTTGAAAAATCAAAACATGGTTGAAGTTGTCAATAATTTATTTATCAATAGGTTCAATACCAGCAATGATAATAATAACATTAATAATTGAAGAATAGAGATATAAGGCAATTTAGAGAAGGTGTTCAAAATGGCCACCCCATTCTGTTCCACACAAATAGTTGCTCTTCGGCGAAGGTCAGCAACGACGGCTGCAATTAGATCACCATTGACTCTTGCGAAAGCCTCTTCAATTTTCAAATTCAATTCTTCTATGGTCCGAATTTCATGGGCATGTATGAAGTTCTTCATATATCCCCATAAGAAGTAATCCAACGGATTGAGATCCGCGGATCTGGGAGGCCAATTCACTCGTTGCTCAACTACATTTCTACCAGTCCCAATCCATTGGTCGTACGTTTCGTTCAAAAACTCGACAACTCGAACTGCACGATGAGCGGGAGCCCCATCGTGCATGAAGATCGTAAAATGCTGTCTACTTTCCCTTGGAATTTCGTTAAGAAGATCTGGGAAAATGTTCTGCAAGAACTCCAAATAATTTTGCCCGTTTAAATTATGATTAAACATATACGGACCAAGCATACTGTTATTTACCAGCCCGCACCAGATGTTTAAACCAAAATAGCCCTGCTGGTGGGTTTGCTTAACAATGTGCGGGTTTTCTTGTGCGTAGTAATGCTCATTATGCCTATTGCCACCTCCAACATTGGAAACTCTAGTTTCGTCAGTCCACATGATAGTTTTCAAAAAATCTGGATTATTCGCCAGTGATTCTAGGATCCAGTTACAAAATTCAACTCTTTTTAGCGCACTTCTCCAAACGGGAAGGCGCTTTTGTCCTCGCTTTGTCCGTCCGTCCGTCCGTCCGTCCGTCCGTCCGTCCGTCCGTCCGTCCGTCCGTCCCCGCATCTAGTCCTAGACGAAAAGGTTTTTGCGAAAAATTTTTACTCCATTGGGTAGCTCATGACCTTGTATCCCGAACCAAGAAAAATCTTGACGAAATAATAATAAACAATGACAATAATAACAATTTAGTGTGACGCGGCATCGCCGTTGAATGCTGCATTTCAGAAGCCGGCCTGATCTCGAAAGTTATCACATGCGAGGAAGTACCCGATCTTATCATTTTACCATAATACATATGCGGAGTTATATTTAGAGGATGATTTGAACTTTATTTTAATGAAAATTTCACATCGGTGCGAGGTGCCGATTAGTAGTTATTAATTTTTGAACATGACTCCGAAACTACGGCTCGGCCGCAAATGATTTATTCGTTGCTTGCTGGTGCTTGATATCCTTTCCTCCGAACAAAACGAAATTCAATACAGAAAATATTTCAACTCGAATGGGTAGCTCATGGCCTTGGTACGCGAATCAAGAAAAATGTTGCCGAAATAATCATGAACAATTACAAAAATAACATTTTGGTGTAGGGCGGCTTCGCCGATCAAGTGCTGGCATTCGCGGTAAGATGTAGAAAGTTGCGATATGCAGGCAACTACAATTTCTTAATGAAATACATCACTGCATGTACGGCATTATATTTAGAGAACAATTTGAACTTTCTTTTGACAAAAACCCCACTTCGATCCGACCGTTAGGTCAATTGTTATCGATTTTTGAAAACGGCCGCAAAGCCACGGCTCGGCGCATATTACACGACCCTACAAATTTAAAATCAGACGTGCCGAAATAGTAATTGAACATTTTGAAATAGCCAATACTAGGTACCTGAAGGATAATGGCACTCAAATTACGAAACATGTTCGCTCAATAACAAAAAAAAAGTAGGTAGGTATCACTAAAAATCATGTGACAAGGCTACCATTTTTTCGGTTTTTCGATAAAAAAGAAATGTTCCAATTCAAAAGTGAACCCGATATTCGTGTTCAGGAGGTCGAAATCAGTTGGAGCACATTTTTTTTATATAAGTAACAGGTTTGTCTGTCTGTCTGTCTGTCTGTCTGTCCGAGTCCGTGCAGAAATTAAGACGCTGTACTCCTTCTCGAGAATTGAAACAAGAGTCTTGGAACTTTTTTCCGATTAATAGCTGATGTCTCCAAGGGTGGCCAATGGGCACTATTTTTGTTATCCATACATCGTTATCATTATTCTCAAAAAACAGAGATCTCCTGTGCACTTCGATGAAGTTGAACTTCTCCTCGGGAAATAAAGCTACAGCCGTTGAAGATTGAACTTTATCCGGTGGATAGCTTAGGTCCTCAAGGACCAAATAGGCAGGTTGGCTTTCATAATTCGGCCGCCATCTTGGCTGCCATATTGGAATTTCTTATTAGTGGAACGATTGTCATGAAACTTGAAACTCACCCTTGTCTAGTATGATCATTCTTATTTTCAAGCCAAATTTTATGATTGCCCCACCATCTTGGCCGCCATATTGAAATCTCTTATAAGTGGAAAGATTTTCATGAAACTTGAGAGTTACGCTTGTCTCGTACGATCATTCCTATTTTCAAGCCGAGTTTCATAATTCTGCCGCCATCTTGGCCGCCATATTGAAATCTCTTGTTAGTGGAACGATTTTCATGAAACTTGGAACTTACCCTTGTCTAGTACGATCATTTTGATTTTCAAGCCGAATTTCATGATTCTGTCGATATTTTGGCCGCCATATTGCAATTTTTTGCCCAAGACGGTAGAACCCTAATCACTTAACATCTTGCGTTCACTAATCCTCCAAAAAGGAAGTGCGCTACTGAGCCTCATGCCCATGAGGCATATTCGCTTGTTTGATGGTCGCCAGGTCGTAGCTCTTGCACGTGATACAGCTTGTAAGGGTGCAGAGCGTGTTTCTTGGTAATTTTGTTTACGCATGTTCTTGAAATTCCAATTTCGCTAGATATTTGTGTGACTGACAGTCGGGGGTTATTGTGTAGTAATGCCAAAACATTCACCACGTTGGGGTTTTTGATCCTTCTTCTTCGCCTACGATTTCCATCATGCGCTTCTCCATACTCTTGTCTCAGTTTTCGATATGCCCTCAAGAAAAAGGTAACGTGTGGTTGATGCCTTTCTGGATATGTATCAAGATACAGTTCAGCTGCTTGTCTTGAATTTTTAGCAGATCGTATATAAATTTCATCCATATCCATGATTTCGTCGCGAGAAAACATTTTGAGAACGAACTTTGCTGCTTATAATACGAAAACACTAAACAATTTGACAGTTTATTGCCCATAGAAACGTCAATAAACAAACAGGTTTTTAGCGCATTTTCCATCATGACGAAAATCGCTATTGCAACCGCTTTGTCCGTCCGTCCGTCCGTCCGTCCGTCCGTCCGTCCGTCCGTCCGTCCGTCCGTTCATCGAACTCCTCCCAAACTAGACGACCTAGCTTTCTAATTTTTTCGCTGTTACATAGCTGTCACTCCCAAAGGAGGGCTAGGCTATATTGGATGTCCATATTGCGCCGCCAACATAGAGAAAACCGCCCCCGATAAACTTGAAATAACATAATATTGCACTTTCTACCAGACCTGATGCTCTAGTGTTCTCAGTTTTTGAATAATACATAGTTGCCACTCATAAACGTAAGCCAACAAACATTCCGTCTTCAATATGCGCCGCCAACATGAAAAAACTGCTAAAAACCGCCCCCAAGCACTTTAAAATGAAAAACATGAACCCGAAGACATAGCGATCTGATTCTTTCGGTATATAAATAGCTGACTAAAAATGGGAAAGGATAGGCTACTTTTGGTTAGTCGCCGCCCCCAGATTCCGCCCCCAAACGATAAAAAGTGCAACTTTCACAAATGTTACTGATTGAGATGTTCCCTTCAACATTTAGGAGCTGCCAACTCAAATTGTGCAACATTTGCTCAGCCGAACGCTGCCGCTCCCACACGCCGCCCCCAAAGTAAAAGATAAATGAAAAACATGAACCTGAAGACATAACGATCTAATTCTTTCACTATATTAATAGCTGACTGAAATTGGAAAAAGATAGGCCACTTTTAATTAGCCGCCGCCTCCAGCTGCCGCCTCCAAGTAAAAAAATGCAACTTTCACAATTTTCACTGATTGTCATATTTCCCTTACATTTAGTAACTTTCAACTCAAACTGTGCAACAGTTACTTTGCCGAATGCTGCCGCCCCCATACGCTGCCATCAAAGTGAGAGATGGATGAAAAACATAAACCCGAAGACATAGCGATCTGATTCTATCGGTATATAAATAGCTGACTAAAAATGGGAAAGGATAGGCTACTTTTGGTTAGTCGCCGCCCCCAGATTCCGCCCCCAAACGATAAAAAGTGCAACTTTCACAAATGTTACTGATTAAGATGTTCCCTTCAACATTTAGGAACTGCCAACTCAAATTGTGCAACATTTGCTCAGCCGAACGCTGCCGCTCCCACACGCCGCCCCCGCAAAGTAAGAGATAAATGAAAAACATGAACCTGAAAACATAGCGATCTAATTCTTTCACTATATTGATAGCTGACTGAAATTGGGAAAAGATAGGCCACTTTAATTAGCCGCCGCCTCCAGCTGCCGCCTCCAAGCAAAAAATGCAACTTTCACAATTTTCACTAATTGTCATATTTCCCTTACATTTAGTAACTTCCAACTCAAACTGTGCAACAGTTACTTTGCCGAATGCTGCCGCCCCCATACGCTGCCATCAAAGTGAGAGATGAATGAAAAACATAAACCCGAAGACATAACGATCTAATTCTTTCGCTATATAGATAGCTTACTAAAAATGGGAAAGAATAGGCTACTTTTGATATGACGCCGCCTCCAACTTCCACCCCCAAAAGAAAAAAAGTGCAACTTCCAATAATTTCCACCGATTTACATTTTAATGTTACCTCAAACATTCAGAAACTCCCAACTCAAACTGTGGAAAAATTTCTTTGCCAAACTCTGCCGCTCCCACACGCCGCCCCCAAAGTAAGAGATAAATGTAAAACATAACCTTGAAGACATGGCGATCTAATTGTTCCGCTATATAGATAGCTGACTAAAAATGGGAAGAGATAGGCCACTTTTGATTAGTCGCCGCTCCCAGCTCCCGCCCTCAAACAAAAAAATATTGATGAGTGAAAGAATTTTCATTCAAATCTATTTAGTTGGCAAGTACCCCATTCTGATAACAAAATATCACAATGAGTTTCAAATGAAGAAAGTGGGCAAGGAATGGTGTTTCTCCTTCAACCAAATTTCTTTACGTTCACAATATGCCTCTTTGAGAAAATGCGCTACTGAGACTCACGCACGTGAAGGCATACTCACTTGTTTTTTCCTCAGCCACCTTCGCACACAATATGAAAAATTCGTTTTTTGCCCTTATGTCGTAGTTGCATAAGATTTTTATAGGGTTGTCATATATATTCTAAAAGATAATTTTTTGTTCTATCATAATTCAAAAAAATCCAATATGGCCGCCATAAGAAAAAAAAAAGTTGACTGTCGATTGTCAAAAGTGATACAACATTTTTTGATTCTGATCTCGGGAGTAGAAAGAGAACCATATTTTATGGGAACAAACCAAAATTTAAACTTATATTATGGAAAATAACTGATTTATAGGCAAAATAAGAAAAAGACAATTTTCAGTTTTTTCAGGATATTTCATGAACGGTTCAAGTTAGCCCCAATTTTTTTACATTTCAGCATTACATGTATTCGCGGTACTTTGTACTTATTGAGTACTTGAGTACAGCGACTCGATACTTGTACTTGGTACTTGAGTACTTTTATACGAGAGTACTTGTATTCAGTACTCGAGTACTTTTTCATTGTACTCGGAACAACTCTGATTAACACATACAGGTGTCCCAAAAGCACTGGCGGCTCCAGCATTTTCGAACAGGGGGTACGGTTCACCGACCTGGCGCCCTTAAGGTAAGGGCTACAATCAAAATAAGCCCCATGCTTTTCTCCAGTGGCGTACCCAGATTTATGGACAGAGGGGGGGGGTCGAGGAGGTTTTGTGTATTTTCAAAAGATCGTCTCTGTACTGGACGACCGCAGCCACTAAAAACTAGCGCCGCAGGCGAAAATTTTTGGGCATAATAGTAATAATAATATTGACAATAATAAGCAGAAAAAAAAAAGCCTCTCTAATTCATTTTTTCTCATTCCTTCGAGGCTCAGGCAAAACTCAAAAGTGCAAAACTATCCAAAAAACATAACCTAAATTCTGTTTTTGAAACACCTGTCACCTGTCAAGTAGGTATCAAGCAATCAATTAAAAGATAATTCGCCAGGGGATATTAGTCGAAGCCTTAGGGGGGGATTTATACCCTTCATCCTTTCCCCGTGGGTACGCCCCTGCTTCTTTTTATGACTTTACTCGAACTCCCTATATGTAGTTGATTCATAAGCGGTTTTCAAAGAAAAACGATCATTACAACAACTTGGTTTTAATAGTATGCATTGAACTTTTTTTACGCATCTATTCTACAAAACTAAATTTACACCTATCTGCCTCTTCTGTAATCACCAACAGGGTATTTAGTCAGTCTTCAGTCATCGTAGACCAACTTTTGGTTCTGGCGGAGCCTGGAGGCTCTAGCCCTCAGCAGATTAGAAAATATTTTTTTGCCATAGCTTCCAAATTGGCGAATCAATTTTTCTGAAACTTGGCTCATAAGAAACACGGATTTACTTACTCATTGTTTGGTTGAATGCATTATTCTGGAATGTATCTTCTAAAGCAACCATTTCTTCTTTTTTCCGCGGAGTAGGTAATGAGTGACTTCCCGCCGTCTCACATAGTATGTAATGAATCAATTACCATAATGGTTGTGAGTAATAGTACATTACATACCGAGACGGAAAGAGGTTCATTACAGACAAGAGCCAAGGTAGCTGCAGAGCGCGCCGCGGGCCGATGGTTCGTAATGGTTTATTTTCCAACATTTTCGAAAGTCACTAATGAACAATGATTATGGTGGTTGTGAGGAGAAGTTCTTTCCACCTTCATAGATGTTATGAGAATAGTTCCAAGATTTTATCGCGCGACGCCCAAAGCGAATTTCCACAGGTAACATTATCAATTTCATTGGCGAGTTTTTATCACGTTAATTGTTTTTCACAAAGAGTAATCCATCGGTACTACTTGTGGATTTTTTTTTCAAAATTACAAGCTTGACGTCTGGCGCCCCTGATTTGCAACAGGGGGTACGGCCGTACCGTCGTACCCCCCGTGGAGCCGCCAGTGCCCAAAAGTACCGTATTAAATTCAAGAGGCACCCCACACGATCTAGCGACCCACGTCAGGAGTGTGCTGGAAAAATGACAAAAAAAAAAATAATTTTTCTTTAAGAAGATAACAACTGCTTACGGCGTCACAATACTTTCCCGATTAGTATTCAAGAACCTCGCCCAGGAATAATAATATATGTTACCTAGGTACCTAGTGGAAATTACTATGAAGTTGGAATTTGAGAGAGTAGGTATAGAGATTAAAATAAATTTGCGGCATCTCCATTGTACTTTATATCCTCGACTGACTACAAAACTTAGATGATCATTTAGCGTAAATTACGATATAAATGACTAGTGTGTGTCACGTTGTCATTTACTTAATGATCATTCAGAACGTCATTTAGGAACCTTTAATGATCATTATAACTAGAGGAGTAACCATAATCGCCGAATAATCGATTACGGTGGTCGTGTATCATCGCCGTGATTTTTGAATACCATTGGCCAGCGTTTCTGCAATGAATCGCGATATCTGTCATCAAGTCTGTCATTTTAGTACGCGCATTCAGAGTGTCAGACACGTATATTTCTGTAATGGAAGAACTGAATTTTGTGTCTTGCCTCTTGCAACAACATTTTTTGTACCAAATTATGAGATGATGCCCGTAGCGTGCACGTATATAAGAACGTACGAAAAATTAAAAACTCCCCGTTCACATAAGAAATGATCACCTATTCGCGGAGTTTGGATGATACGAACACTGCAAACATGCAGCTCGATATCGATTGGCGGCACTTTATTTTTGGGCAATGTCGAATTTATTAATGAGGAGATAGATTTCCGTAACTATCCGTGAGTCAGGTAGGTATATGATGCCCGTAGCGTGCACGTAGGTATAAAGCACGTACGAAAATTTGGAAAATCTTCTCGTTTACATAAGAAATGACCGCCTGTTCGCGAAAGTTGGATAATACGAACATTGCGAACTTGTAGCTGGATATCGGTTGGCGGCACTCTATTTTTGGCAAAGTCGAATTTATTGATGAGGGAATAGGTTTTTCCGTAAGTATCCGTGGGATAGATTGGTAAGGTTGCGGACTCATAAAAGTTTACACCGACGGCGATCGAGTGGCCATGCTAATTCAGTTTTGACGTAATTTTGAATGGGCATGGCCACACGATTGTCATCGGTGTAAACTTTTATGAGTCCGCAACCGTACCTATATAAGTGTTTTATTTCCATAAATATACTGCTTATTCTTATTCTTATCCCATACTAATCGCAAAAGCAGTTGAAAAATTGCAAAAAAGTTAGAATGACCACACGATAGATACGAACATAATGAACTATAACATGCATCTGTCAGTTGCCTTGCCACTTTTGCTAATAAACTAGGGCTGCGCGAAATTAAAAGTTGGTTAGACTACCTTAGACTATGGTACTATGAGATTTTGATTAGGCTATTGACTAAATCATCAGTTTCTTATTCTTCTCTTCCTCTATTTCTTTCGACTCAATACAAATTCAACATATATTATGGCAACAAAAAAAGATAGTATGGTGTGATGTGGACATTGCAAGCATTGATAAAATAATTATTGCTTTCTTGATTGAATGGAATCTAAGCTAAATACCACCTCACACCTCACCGAAAATATGAAATTGATATTATAATTATAGATAATAAGGGCAATAATAGGCCAATACTTCGGACGACCATTCGACAATTTGACATTGACATTTTAGGAGAAAATTGAACGCCACACGTTTATTCATGCGCTACGACGCAAGCTTATAGGCTTATTACGATTTGCAGTGTGTCACCCCCAAATTCGCAAACGTCGCAGTGATCATTACACTTAATGATCACCAGCCGCACACCTACTGGACAACGCTCATTTTCCAAAATCGGTCAACAACGAATAAACTTATTACTGCAAAACCAAAAGGTTAGATTTTTGAGATCACCCTGGATTGGGGGGGATAGACCCAAAATTTCAAAAACCGCCTCGAAGTATGGGAACAACATCTCCCCTGAAACACTTGAAGAAACCAAAAACCATTTTTTTGTGAAATGGGAGCTGTTTAAGTTTTTCTATTTTTTGAGTACCTGATTGAGCGCCCTGTATAATTATTACAAAGCACCTGTATGAAAAACGACCCATGACATGTTGAAGCCCGATACTTGCGCTAATCAGAAAACAAAAAAATATTCAAAATAGTTCACTCATTCAAGAGCTATGCCACTTTGAATGTGACTGAAATTTTTGGGTGGCCACTTCAATTGGTGCGCAGTTTATTACGCCACGATTATTGTGCAGGAAGGAGACAGTACGATGAAAAAACTTCAGTTTGAAGAGCGCTTTCGAGTAAAAAAAGAATTATTGTAATCGAACAACCACAAGCCGATATACAAACGATTCCAAAAGATCACGGGTGCCCATCTTCGGGGCCGCCACCTCGCGTTCCTGCATGAATTTTCAAGTGGCTTTTTTTCTAGAAAACTTCGTTCTGACCTTATTTATGACCATAGTAAAAAAAACATTATACAATTTCAACTGGCACCTTGTCAGCTTCATTTGGTGTAACTCTGTGTCAAAACCCGCACGGCAGCGGAATAGCAGTTCATGTCGTACAACTTTGAGACGCTTTGACGGATAAACAAAGAAGGAAGGCCTATGCTACCACGGACATTTTTGTGGGTAGTTTTATCCTCTACAACTTCGTCCCTGAAAACTTTTCCCCACCTATCATAGTTTACCCGGAAAACAAAAAAAAAGGTCGCGGTGCACGATAAATTTGCATTTTGGTCATCTTCAGGAAGCCTTTTGAGGATGTTCCGCCAAGCGAATTTTGGCGAACTTTTGGCTGGAATGTTCTCACATGATGTACTTTCGGATAAAGTTGGTCAGAAAAAGTTATAAATGTTAGAATGAACTTGCCGGTTTTTCGATTTCTAAGCCACTTTTGCGCTTTGAGCTGCAGGCCTAGAAGCTGCAACCCCCGAATACCTAATATGTGCCCCTGAAGATGCTTTTTTTTCCTAGTGTCTCCGAAAGTGATTGAGGCAGATTAACAAAATTCAGCACATACATTAAACTTCTTAGACTCTTTTACACACAAGATAGAGTAAAAATCATTGAAAAAATTTACCTGGGCCCGTATTTTTGAAACGTGTGAATTAATTTTTCATGCGAAAATGGTGCGGTTACTATGGCACCAGCCAATCGCAGGAGCGGAAACACACTGTTTGCCATCCCATAGTAATCCTATTCGTATGTGAATTCATCTCGCCGGTTTCAAAAATACGGATCCTGGGGTGGGGCAGTTTTGGAGAAGGTGGGGAGAAAATTACTTCAACTTTTTTGTGTGTAGGGCTATATGTGTAGGTAAGCAAATTTTTTCATTATTTTAATATAAAATTGTGAAATTTCAGAGTATTTTACGGAAATAGCTTATTTTCGACAGCGAATGTTGCGGCCACAAGAATGCATTCAGGGGGCTGTAGCTCCGAGTGTAGCTCAGTAGCTCCCTTTATAAAGTATACTTTGACTTATGTTCAAAAGGACTTTTTTCATGGTTTTCACCATAAAATAGGTAGGTACGCACAGGTCCATGAGATACGCTCATGAAATACCTACTCATCAGGGCTGATTGTGGGACCAGAAAAAAGTCGTGCAATCGGATCTATTTGTAGCTGCGACTAATCACTGGAAATGCTGGTTTATCTGTCAATAGTGAAAAATGATGGGCTAGTACAGATTTCAGGTCAGGCATTTTTTGTGGTTATTCGCATTGCATTCAGCAGAAAAATGTTCAGTTATTCTGCAATCAGCCTTGATCGCTGATCATCTTTTTTGTGGAGCTGAGGGTAAAGATGCAATAGACGAAAGTTATAGGCTGGTTACACAATTAAGAACATAATAACGTCATTTACAAACAATTTTCGACCTGAACTCGTGAGCATGCATGGCTACAAAACTCTGTAGCGGAAACTATGTATCTTTTACGCAATTTATACAAGTAGTCCTGACCATTTTTCTATAGAGTTTTATACAAGATAAAGATACAGGTACTTGCCACTGCGCCACTGGAAGATGTTAGATATTTATGAAACGCATAGACTATGAAACGGTACCTATGTTATTGCATAGTACGTTCAATCCTAGTGTGATTCTGATTCTAGTTGGCTGGGAGCCACGCCACGGGACGCATTTGGAAAGGAGAAATTCAGAAAATCATACGACCTCATTACAATCAGACTAGGGTTCGTACCTAACGTATCGATCTCGGGAACCTCTCAGTCCGAACATTGAAGAAACTAATTGTTGAATTTGGTGGCCGACTTGGTAACATTCTTCTTATAGAGGCCACTACTCTTGAAGAAATGCAAATATAAGAAATCTGATTTCATAAATGGACACCTACATACTGAGATCCTCCTTTATGGTAATAATATGTGTTAAAAATATTAATTTTTCAAAATTATTTGCTGCATGAGACCCTCTTCGACTGTAAATATCTCTGTGGGTATTTTTGAATGAACGCTCAAAACGACGACATTTTTATAGGGAAACCAAGAACCACTCGAAACTAGAACGAACGAAGAGCAAAGCTGGAGAGTAGAAGACGGCGATTAAGGTTTTGGTAGGATGGTAAGCGAGGATGGTAGGTATATGGTATAATGATGGATACGGTACCCAAGGTATAGTGGATCGCGTAGCTTAATATCTAGATGGCATAATACTTCCATCTTGGGGGTAACTTCACCATTCCCTTTGAGGATGAATGCTATAAATGGGCACAAAACTCTCATGAATACCAGGGAATAAAATTATATTATAAAAGTTTGGAGCTGTTCGAGGAGATCAAAACACTCGTCAGTTTTAAGAGAGTTTTGAGCCGGTTTCTCATGGAAAATGCATTTTATACTATGGGAGAATTTTTAATGTTAAATAAGATTAGGCATTGACCGAATAAATGATATTTTTGAATCTTACTACGTACCTGAATCTGATGTCTACTGTTGTTGTTGTTATTGTTATTATATGTTCTTTTTTCTTGTTTTTTTTCATCTGTCTATGCTTTTTTTTTAATTTATTGTTAGGTACAAGTCTACAGTGCATCACATTTGTTTTAATGTACACATGCACCAAAGATGAATAAATGCCTATTATTATTATAGGTACCTATAGATATAATATAAGGACTGTTCCAGTAATAATTGTTGCCGTGGCGTTCATCCCGAAGCTTCGAGATAGCTTCCTGCGATGGACAAACTGACCATTTCGTTCAAAAATGCCCTGAATAATGTTTTGCCGTCAAAAGTTTTCTGACCGGCCATCCATTGCCGGCCGGCGGTACTGTAGGTAGGTACTTTTTATCTCCTCTACAATAGTCCTACTATATGTATATGTATCAACATTTGGAGTGATTCGTAAGTTTTTGTTGGATGGATCGCACAGTATGGTCAACCAGATTTGTTAGTTCACAATCACAGCAACTAACTCCGCAGTCGCGCTTCGTTTAGTAGATACTCCAGTAGGTGTAGACGTAATGGATCGACGAACACTAAAAAAGAGCCAGAAAGGCGACAAGAAAGAGGAATGTGACACTAATTGGAAATGGTATGGAATTTATGCCTGGAATAATACTTGAAATGCCCAAGAAAATTTCCTATTATTTGTAGATACCACTATAACCACCCTTACCTACGCATATATTTACACTTCTCAAATTCAGTAGGTAACAGAATTCTAGTCTTTTAAGAATCAAGAACGATCAAATAAATCCTCTCCAAACTCACTTCAAAGAAACTTTGAAGCCACAAGAAAATAGTTTCCTACCATTGCATTATGATAAATCTTGATTGGGCATTATAATTATTATCTAGAACTCGATCTAGACTTTCTTGCCAATATCAACTTCAAAAGATGGACTCCAAGATAATACATTTCTTAAAACAATTATACAGCATTACCTACTATAGGATAACATTATTTTTTCTGTATAGTCTAAGGGCTCGATACCAAGTTGGGGCTGAGACCGGTTACTTGAGCAACGGCCAATCAGACCGCTCTATTTGGCAAGTTACGCCTTCCTAACTTTTGCGCCTGCAACTTGGTATCGAGCCCTTAGGCTAGAGCAGAAACAAAAATAATGTTATCCTATAGTAGGTAATGCTATATAATTGTTTTAAGAAATGTATTATCTTGGAGTCCATCTTTTGAAGTCGATATTGGGAATTTCCCCTATTAAGTACCTACCTAATACTAAATTATTGGAATGGTAGGGATTATTCTTCCACGTCAAGATTTCACTGCAAATGGCCATTTTTGTAAAAACGGTATTCTTTTCTTCCTCGTTTTCTTCTAACCCGTCTTGAAACCTTTTTTTAGAAAACCGCCAATCCAATCGCCGTGAAAATTTGACATCACATTTAAGTTCGAAAATCATTTTAAAACTACCAAGATTAGGAACTGTAGGAATGGAGTTTTGAGGCGCGAGGATCCGAGGATCCCAACGTTAAAGCCGTTTCATGTTTATAAGATTATGGGAACAATATTCATGTTATCACTATCATTTAGTAGAATATGCTATAAATTGAAATGAAATTTCTTGCGAAAATAAGATTTTCCTCGAGATTTTCTTTATCTTCTTGGTTTTTGCAACTCTGAAAAGTTTCTTTTGCTTGATGTTTCTTGCAATAGCATTTCTTCTTTCTCGAAAGCGACTACCAGAAGTGCCCACAGTGCCCCAGAGAAAGTTTGGTTCAAATGGCTATAAATTTTAGTCGAACGCGAGGTCGAACGTAAAAAATCTCAACCAAAATCTCTCTTATTAATTATTTTTCACACAGTTTTTCAGAAGAAAATTAAAAGTTCGAAATCCAACGGAAGTTTGAATACAATATATCAAAAACAAAGGCCATTATTTAACTTAGGAAGCCTGTAAAGCATATCGATCTAAGCCGATAAATAATGGGGCTACAGGCATTTGACTACAGCGCTACGATGTGTTCTTTAAAATCAGCATAAAAGTCTCGAAGCTCCGGAAGATTTTTGAGGTGTTTTTCTGAGAGCTGTATCTTGGAAACTATCCATCGCAGAGTAGAAAATTCAACAGTCGATAATTTGTACCTCTATGTTTTGCTTTAAATGGAGTCTTGTACCTATTGTACAGGGTGTCCCGTGTGTAATCGCAAAGATTTTGCCAGTCGATAGAGCATCAGAAAAGAATGAGACATGCATATAAAAATTTTGTTCAAAAACCCGTAATAACGGAGAAACAGCTCTTCAAAGTTGGAAAACAAATACAGTACTTTTTCACCTAACTTTCATACTGTTCAACCGATTTGCATCAAATTTCTTACACGTATTCACTAACCATATGCCTATAAACCTCGAATAACACATTTGGTGAGAACAGCCCCATGGCGTAGATAGGGGTGGTTGCGCCCCTTTTATCATCTCTAATTTTTTCCCACTGCAAATTTTCCAAAATCAGTACCATTTTCGAGTTGTTCATTCAATTTTGAGCGAAAAGTTGCTCTTGCAAAATTTCGATAGGAGGCTTACTTTTCGAGATAATTCAGTTGAAGATTGCTGATCAATCTTGCAACAAAATTTGCTTAAAATTTGCATTGCTACATCATTGGAGATAATCAGTTCTAAATTCACACAAGTGGTGTTGAGATCATCAAGTATCATAACGTAAGAACGATTTTTATCTGAACAATCCAGTGGTGTAGAATCAGGGAGTTTTCTATCTTACATCCTCTTATCTGCTACGCCACTGGATATTTTTTAAAATTTTTTTTTTTAAATTTGTCTTTCGATTCAGAAAAAAAAGTTGCTCTTGTGAAATTTTGATTGGAGGCCTCGTTTTCGAGTTATTCAAATTTCAAAGTTTGAGATCAATGAAAAAACCGTAAAATTCAAATCCCTGCTATTTAGAAGCAGATAGGTACATGACTGGAGATCGAACAAAAATATAATTGTAACATACATTGACTGACATGCAATTTTGTCTTCCATCCCGGCTTCTGTACCGCTAATGAAATTTTTTTCCTAGTTCACCTTTCTTCAAAATTGATGAACTGTAAAATCAAAGTAATTGTAGGTATGAACTCACACAACGTGAGTGAAATCAAAAGAAAGTGGTACATTAATCAACATGAACGATTAAAAACAAGATTGATTAAAGGGTTTGCTGTTTTCCTCGATATGCCAGTCATTTTTTCGACTCAGAACTTTAAAGTTCGAATAACTCGAAAAAGAAGCCCCCAATCAAAGTTTCACAACAGAAGCTTTTTTTTCTGGATCAAACGACAAATTAAAAAAATATTAATTTTGAAAAATATCCAGTGGTGTAGCAGATAAGTGGATGTAAGTAAGAAAGCCCCCTAATTCTACGCCACTGGTTTGCCGCAGGCATTTGTTCAGTGAATACGTGTAAGAAATTTGACGCGAATCGGTTGACCAGTATAACACTGCCGTGCTAAGCCTAATGCGCGTATCTACATTTTGATAAATTTGATACACTGCAGTTTTATGCCAAGTTTTTGTGCCGTTATGTTATAGTATAATATGAATAAAGCAGTTATTTGAGAACTCTAATTATTGCGCTATCCATGTATAATCATAACCATATGATCGCGAACATCATAGCCCCTAAAATATGAGCATGAAAATGCAGTGTATCAAATTTATCAAAGTGTAGATACGCACGGCAGAACAGTTGGGTGAAAAGAACTGTATTTGTTTTCCAACTTTGAAGAGCTGAATCTCCGTTATTACGGGTTTTTGAACAAAATTTTTACATGCATATTTCATTCTTTTCTGATGTTCTATCGACTGGCAAAATCTTTGCGATCAAACACGGGACACCTGTATACATATTTTGCTTTAAATGAAGTCGCTTTAGAGTTGTTCGAAAAAAACCGACATTTTCGACGAATGGGGCTATTTAGGGCTCCATAAATTTTTCCAAGGCGAGAATTTCCGATAATTGCGATATAATCCTATAACCAAAAATTCAACTTGTAACGGATTACTGATATTCACTGGTCTAGGATTGTAGGCTGCGTTGTGTAGGTAAGTACTTTATTACCTATGTATTTCGTAATACATACTACACTACCTATGGTAATGCAGGTGTACTTATTTTTGTTATACCCACAGGTACCTACTGTTGTTTCTAGTTTTGTTTCATTAACTTCAACCTACTTTTTCTTAGGTGGGAAGAAAAAAATGAAGATATCTCTACTACCACTACTAACCCCAGCCCTTGGAGATTTGTACAACACAAAGGTCCAATTTTTGCTCCACCATATGAACGACTACCTGACAGCGTCAAATTTTACTATAAAGGCAAGGAAATGCATTTATCTCAAGATGCCGAAGAAGTTGCCGGTTTCTATGCGAAACTATTGAATCATGATTACACGACCAAAGACGTATTCAACAACAATTTTTTCAAAGACTGGCGAAAGATGATGAATGACAAGGAAAAGATCGAGATCACTGATTTGAAAAAGTGCAACTTCAAGAAAATGCACGCGTACTTTAAGGAGCAGGTTTACAAGAGCCGCAAGCGCACTGCAAAAGAGAAACTGGCGCTGAAGAAGAAAAACGAATATCTCATGAAAGAGTACGGTTTTTGCACTATTGACGGACACAAGGAGAAAATAATCAATTTCAAAATCGAACCGCCTGGTTTGTTCAGAGGGCGCGGTGAGCATCCCAAGATGGGAATGTTGAAGAGGCGCGTGGAGGCCGAGGATATTATCATTAATTGTAGCGAAAATTCTGTGGCGCCCGAGCCACCCTTTGGACATCATTGGAAAGAGGTGCGGCATGATCTCAAGGTTACCTGGTTGGCCTGTTGGACTGAGAATATCCAAAATAAGGTAGGTAACAACTGACCACGACGAATACAGAGTTCATCCAGCGCCTACAATTATGTGCTGTTTGAAATTGGATCGATAGTGCGTATTTTTTATGAACGTGGAGTGAAGAGCTTTTTTTACCTGGACTTATTTGTTAGAATACATGAACGTGATTGGGGCAGGCGAAAAAAATAGCTCGTCTCTGCCTCGCTGCAATAAATCGCTATATTCGTGAATCCAGCTTTTATTCCATTCTTCTTCCTCTAGTAACTCTACTAGATATGTAAAGAACCCTACACGATTCTTATGGGATTTGGCCCCTCGGTGGATTTGACTCAAATTTTAGTATGATGTAGGTACCTAGCCATATACTTTACGATATGTACCTAGCTCTTATATTGAGCTGATCGAATTTCATCGTTGTATCACACCCCAGAAACCAACCGTTTCTCCCACAGGGGTTGAATGACAGTCATCGCGAAACTGCATTTAGACCTACATTTATAATCATCGGCTTGTAGTTAACGGAAATTAAGCTTTTCCAATTTCATGAGGTGCTTTTTGGTATACGCACTTATTGCCTCAGCATCGAACGGATTGGAAATGGGTACCTATTTTTCACCCCTCCATTTTCACCCCCATCCTTGATAATTAATTGACTAAAATTATTCAATGTCGAATACTTAATAACCAAAGTAATTGATGAATTTGGCTGGATTTTAAAATGTCTGGTTCACAATATTGGTGATCAAATGATTCACGGACCAGCAATCCCAAAAATTATACTCACTCTACCGATTCAATTCACATACCCACTATACATACAGTCTAACACAGAATGAGCAGAGGTTGAATTCTGAATGAAGAGTGAACGTTTTGGGGTTGGAACCTACTCCATGATCCATGAATCATTGATCACAGCAATACTTTGAACGTAACATATAAAAAATTCGAACAAATTCATCGATTACATTAGTCATTATTCGACTTTGAATACCTACTGAAGTCATTCGGGTCCTAAGGGCCCTCGGCCATCAAGCTTCACCTGCGGGAATAAAAATTCACTTCAGTCCCTTGGTGTATAATAGTATATTATATACCAAGGTTGAGATAGTATTGTTATAGCTTAAGCGTCAGTTTAGATCTTGAAGCGAAAAAAATATAATAATTTTCTCTTTTTCTATCTTCGGATGCTGTGGCAAATGTATAGGTACCAAAAATCACCCAATGACATTAGAAAAGATGAAAAGGTTCATCTCGAGGTTCATCTGCTACAAGCCGGTAATAAATCCGTTTTACCCTGACCGACATTTAATCCCCACTGGAGACAAACGATTGGTTTTTGGATTGGCGTAATATAATAAAATTCGATCAGCTCAAAGACCTACATCATATTAAAATTAAAGCCAAATCCACTGAGGGGGGGGGGGGCGCATATCATAAGAATCGTGCGAGGTTCTTTATCGTGAATCGCCTTTCCTCCACAGGTCAAATACATCATGTTGGATCCCAGTTCGAAAATTAAGAGTGAACAGGACTGGCAAAAGTATGAGACGGCTAGACGATTACACAAAAGTATTGACAAGATCCGTGAGGAGTACCGCAAAGAATGGAAAGCTAAGGGGATGCTGATGAGACAGCGTGCCGTTGCTTTGTACTTCATCGACAAGCTCGCCTTGAGAGCTGGCAACGAAAAAAATGAGGATCAAGTCGATACCGTGGGTTGTTGCTCGCTTCGAGTTGAACACATTACACTCCACCATGAAAAAAAAGACAAAAAATACATCGTCGTCTTTGATTTCCCCACCAAAAACTGCATCAGGTAAAAAGTGTTACTTGGACGTCCCATTACTGCTCTAGTGGAAACCGAGGTGGAAACTATAATAAATTTCACTGCTTTTTTTTTTCATTAGAATAAGCTATGGAAAATGACTTTCGTGTTGGAAATGATTTGCGAGGGTTTGATGACAAGTTGCGATGTTGAACTCGATTGATTCACCAAACGAATTATTTCCAACTCAGATATCAATTTTCACAGCTTATAGGTATATATTATCAGAAAGTGCTGGTAAGAAATATTTTCAGTATCCAGAGTGTCACGTCCCTCCAAAATTTTAGTGATCTTTGTGTTCCAGATACTACAATGAGGTGTCCGTGGAACAACGGGTTTTTAAGAACCTCCTATTGTTTATGAAAAATAAGGCAGCAGGTGATAAATTGTTTGATCGTCTCAACACTGCCAAAATGAACAAGTATTTGAACAATTTAATGGAAGGACTCACTTCTAAAGTATTCCGTACTTACAATGCCTCCTGGACGTTGCAGCATCAATTAGATAAACTGACCAACGAAGGTAACTCATCGGTGGCCGAGAAAATTTTGTGTTATAATCGCGCCAACCGTACCGTGGCTATTCTTTGTAACCACCAGCGCTCAGTGCCGGAAAGCCACGGAAAGTTCATGCACAAGCTTAGTAAGAGGATCGACGCTCAGAAAAAGGCCATCCGTAGTGTTGAGCGGCAAGTCAGGAACGCTCAGTTGGCCTCCACCTCCAGCATTGACAGAGTAACAGTGTACGAAAGATTGAAAAAGAACAAGCTGCAACGGCTCAAGAAACAGCTGACCGAACTGGAAATCCAGAAGATTGACCATCACGAGAATAAGATGATAGCTCTGAGCACGTCCAAGCTGAATTATATGGATCCGCGTATCAGCGTTGCTTGGTGTAAGAAGTACGACGTGCCTATCGAGAAGATCTACAACAAGACGCAGCGCGACAGGTTCCGCTGGGCCATAGACATGGCCAGTTCCGATTACGTTTTTTGAAAAATAGTGTCTTTCAGGTTCCTTCATGCTTTTTGATTTAGGTACTCATGATCAACCATCAAGGTACTACACTAAGATAATTTCATTTTAATTAGGTAGGTACTGCCGTACCTTCGATTGCACCTCCCACATTCTTGTAAGGGATATTTCAAGAATACCTAACTATTTTAAAAAATCTTTTGTTGTAGGTTCAGTTTTCTAGAATATTAGAATATAATTTGATATTGATTTCGAAACGAGTACAGTGGAATATTCAATTGACCTATTTGGTTTGACCAGAAGACCTTACCTACTTACGGCGGGAACCTGTACCTATAGGTTGAAATGATCAATCATTATCATAAGTAGAAGCTGAGGTTAATAGTGGAAGCGGTACGCCAAAGAATACTGCATTCTGAGTTAGGGCAACGAAATTTGGCATAAGTGCACTTTATACCAAAACAAGCGATTTGACCCGCAACACTCGAAATTTCGTACCTTAGGGGGCAAACTTTGAAAATGTGAGAATTTTCACAAAATAAAGTGTCATAAAAAAAAAGCTTACACGGATCTATTAGAAATGTTGGCATCAATTTATTGTCATTTTTCATACCTAACACTAAAAAAATAATTTTATCCAATCCTATTGAATAATGCATGCATTATCACGCGCATGCATGCCTGCATTTTTCATAAAGACTGGATAAAGCATAGTATATAACTCGCGGGTAATGGCTATTACTCATTCGGATGCTATACGACACTCGCCGAGGTTCGTGTCGGCAAACTGCATCCTCATGAGTAAGAAGCAATCATTACCCGCTTGTTGAATAATATACTATTATGGCAGTGATGAAAAACTTTTTTTTCTAGCTGTCAAAGGAAACGATAAATTCATATGTTTTGTTACGTTTCCAACCAAATTGCATTCCGTAAGCCCAACTGTGAAGACAACATTTTTGCAGTGGTATTTTCCTCGGTATTTTCCGAAGAAATGGTGACCTCTCAGCACTTACACCTTTTCCAACAGCATTTTTTTCAATGTTCCCACTGTATATCACTGTTCATTTTTGCAGAAATGAAGACCTTCAACTCTTTTCTTAGTAATTTAGATACAATACCACTTATAAATGCTCAAGGGAGCCCAAAAAGAATGTTTTCTGCTGGGAAGTCAAATTTGCGGCACAATAATTTTAGAATGGAAGGACGCGGACCAGACTTTTATCACTGATTTGACCTCCCCATATCTTCCATTTTTTAGCGCACTTCTCCAAACGGGAAGGCGCTTTTGTCCTCGCTTTGTCCGTCCGTCCGTCCGTCCGTCCGTCCCCGCATCTAGTCCTAGACGAAAAGGTTTTTGCGAAAATTTTTTACTCCATTGGGTAGCTCATGACCTTGTATCCCGAACCAAGAAAAATCTTGACGAAATAATAATAAACAATGACAATAATAACAATTTAGTGTGACGCGACATCGCCGTTGAATGCTGCATTTCAGAAGCCGGCCTGATCTCGAAAGTTATGACATGCGAGGAAGTACCCGATCTTATCATTTTACCATAATACATATGCGGAGTTATATTTAGAGAATGATTTGAACTTTATTTTAATGAAAATTTCACATCGGTGCGAGGTGCCGATTAGTAGTTATTAATTTTTGAAAATGACTCCGAAACTACGGCTCGGCCGCAAATGATTTATTCGTTGCTTGCTGGTGCTTGATATCCTTTCCTCCGAACAAAACGAAATTCAATACAGAAAATATTTCAACTCGAATGGGTAGCTCATGGCCTTGGTACGCGAATCAAGAAAAATTTTGCCGAAATAATCATGAACAATTACAAAAATAACATTTTGGTGTAGGGCGGCTTCGCCGATCAAGTGCTGGCATTCGCGGTAAGATGTAGAAAGTTGCGATATGCCGGCAACTACAATTTCTTAATGAAATACATCACTGCATGTACGGCATTATATTCAGAGATCAATTTGAACTTTCTTTTGACAAAAACCCCACTTCGATCCGACCGTTGGGTCAATTGTCATCAATTTTTGAAAACGACCGCAAAGCCACGGCTCGGCGCATATTACACGACCCTACAAATTTAAAATCAGACGTGCCGAAATAGTAATTGAACATTTTGAAATAGTCAATACTAGGTACCTGAAGGATTATGGCACTCAAATTACGAAAGATGTTCGCTCAATAACAAAAAAAAAAGTAGGTAGGTATCACTAAAAATCATGTGACAAGGCTACCATTTTGTCGGTTTTTCGATAAAAAAGAAATGTTCCAATTCAAAAGTGAACCCGATATTAGTGTTCAGGAGGTCGAAATCAGTTGGAGAACATTTTTTTATATAAGTAACAGAATGACGCTTATGTGGCCGGTTTGTCTGTCTGTCTGTCTGTCTGTCTGTCTGTCCGAGTCCGTGCAGAAATTAAGACGCTGTACTCCTTCTCGAGAATTGAAACAAGAGTCTTGGAACTTTTTTCCGATTAATAGCTGATGTCCCCAAGGGTGGCCAATGGGCACTATTTTTGTTATCCATACATCGTTATCATTATTCTCAAAAAACAGAGATCTCCTGTGCACTTCGATGAAGTTGAACTTCTCCTCGGGAAATAAAGCTACAGCCCTTGAAGATTGAACTTTATCCGGTGGATAGCTTAGGTCCTCAAGGACCAAATAGGCAAGTTGGCTTTCATAATTCGGCCGCCATCTTGGCTGCCATATTGAAATTTCTTATTAGTGGAACGATTGTCATGAAACTTGAAACTTACCCTTGTCTAGTACGATCATTCTTATTTTCAAGCCAAATTTCATGATTGCCCCACCATCTTGGCCGCCATATTGAAATCTCTTATAAGTGGAAGGATTTTCATGAAACTTGAGAGTTACGCTTGTCTCGTACGATCATTCCTATTTTCAAGCTGAGTTTCATAATTCTGCCGCCATCTTGGCTGCCATATTGAAATCTCTTGTTAGTGGAACGATTTTCATGAAACTTGGAACTTACCCTTGTCTAGTACGATCATTTTGATTTTCAAGCCGAATTTCATGATTCTGTCGATATTTTGGCCGCCATATTGCAATTTTCTGCCCAAGACGGTAGAACCCTAATCACTTAACATCTTGCGTTCACTAATCCTCCAAAAAGGAAGTGCGCTACTGAGCCTCATGCCCATGAGGCATATTCGCTTGTTTTATTCTATATACCGCTCTGGACTCTGAATGCGATACTCTTGAGACATCGGTATCCGCTATGTGCATTCAGTCGAGTAGCGACATCTCACAGCCGAAAACAAAACAAATAGGCATCATTCAGTTTAGCAAATCGCCACCTTGAGCGCTGATGTCGACTCCTCCCACTTTTTTGGCGAACGCACATAGCGGATAGCTATGTACATATTTCTGAAACACCTGTATAATAATCAATCCTATATCTATAATGCGTTTCTGAAATACGTTTTTCAAGGAATGAAGTTCAGGGTTTTTTTTTTTTTTTTTTTGGGTAAATATTCTACTAAAAAGCCTGTTTTAATTTTTAATTTGATCTTTATTGAACGTGAATTACAAAAACTGCTCAATTTAAAATCTATCCAACATCATCCAATCTTAAGTTATATGTAAAAAAAAAGATCAAACCTAGGCAGTGTCCATGCTCTCAGGTTCAACCTGATGCACGACAGTTTCGACCACATCAATTACCTTGGTCGACAAAACGGACGTTGTGCCCTTGGGATATTTGTACGACGATTGACGGACGCCCTTCTTGTTGGCCTCGTCGTAAGTCCTGCGATAATCGACGGATCCCTTGCGAATGATGCACACGTCCACGTTGGAACCGGATCCTAAATCGTTAAAAATGCCAGCGGCAATGGCATCGCGCACCAGCTGCACGCCCTCGTCCTCGCTCAGGTCGGGTGTCCAGCGGGACTCGAACACGGCCATGGCGGCAAGAGAGCCTGATCCCATTGTGGTGTATGGAAGCTTGTCGCTGGAGCCATATGGGTAGATGGAATAAAGATGGGGGCCGGTGATGTCGACTCCGCCCAGGACTAGGGCGGCTCCGATGTGGCCCTGGTAGCGGAACAGGTACTGTTTCAGCAGTTGGTTGGCGGTGGCCACTCGAACCACACGATTGGTGAACAAGTGGTGCAGCTCCAGCTGAGACGAAATCATCTGGGTAGTCTGCTCGGTGTCGGCCGCTGTGCCAGCGCCACAACAACTGAAAATTCAAACATTCATTTGAAAAGTTGCCAGGGTCAAAAAAGCTCCCTTCCCCCACAACTTATTAAATGAAGATTCCAGGTACTAAGCTGGCTTACAAATATTATGTTGACAAAAAAATGTAGCTGTAGTACGTTCACTGCTACCGTGATTCTAGTCGGCTGGTCAAATTTTACAGTTTGGCATTGTAGACTTGACGTCCAACTGCCAAATGCGCGTCTGGCTTGAGCCCCGAAAAATAGGTTATCGAAATTATTGGAAATTAGTTTCATGTTACGTCGCCTTTCCAAGAAATCCCGGCTAAGAGGTGGCATTTAGGTAATTTTCTTATTATCAGTTCCTTACATTGTAGCTCCGACCAAGCTCCGAATGTGTTCCAAGGTACGAAACTGATTCTAAGATGTGGATAGTATTGCTAATGGTAATCGATTGGTTGCTAAAAGTAAGCTTACGTTGTTCCTCATACTATTGGTGCGATTCTCTAAAAAATTACATTCCATAAAGGCTGTTACGTTGTTATTACCTAGGCAACAGCCAATGGCCGACACGAATTTTTAAATAACAGAGCGTTTATGGAATGTTATTTTTTACAGAAAAGCACTATAGGTTTTGCAGAAAGTCCGCGGACATGATTGACCTTTATATGGGTGGTAACTGTCTATGGTGGTAACGAATATTGAAGATCTTCATCGAGGATACGACGCAGTGTAAATAGTGTGATGTATCTTAATTATACAGGGTGAGTCATTGATATGGACGAATTCAATTACACCTACGCCATTAATGATATCGAAATGAACCAAACGGCACTTCAAACGGGAGGTCAAAGTCCATTTTGTAAAATTATTTTGCTCTATACACGGTGCCCCATTTTTGCAGAGCAGTTTTTGAACGAGCTTTTTTTAAATGGCACCCCCTGTATTTCTTCCATATTTGGATTTGCCCTTTCTCAGGCATTACAAATTCATTTAGTTTTTGCAATTCGCTTCAACCGTTCAGAAGTTATTAATTTTTTCTAAAAATTAATGCGTTTGTAGGCAGTTACTAAATAAATCGCAAGGCACTTGGTTTTTAGGTTATCAAGTTGGAACTTTGCTCATTTTTAAGCAATAGCATGGGCTATCTTTTGGCGGTAATATCGCCTATTTTTGTTCTGGTATCACAATGGTATCACCTTGCTGTGACACATTGATTTTGGTAAATTTTGAAGGGCTATAACCTCATTTTTTCAAATAGCACTCCCTGTTTTTTATTCCTTATTCGTATCAAGCGTCTCATTTCACATCTTTTTTACCTCAAATATTTTTTCTCAAAAGTTGATAGTTTATAAAATAATTCGGTTTTTCTAAAAACTGGACACAAATTTCATCGATTAAACTTAGCGTGCAATAAAAATCAACTAATTCTGACATCCAATGTCAAAGTGACTTCTATTGTACGTCACTTTTAAATTTTGAAAAGAAACTATCAAGTGAAAATAAAGAATGCTACGGAAAGCCTCTCTAATTATTCCTTGCATATTTTCCCTGGTATTGACTTAAACTTCATACACCCGATCGTAAACAAAGCCCTGAAGAAAAAATCGGGTTAGTCAAGTCAGGTGACCTCGCAGGCCATGGCACCGGATCAAGTAATCAACTTGAAAATCAAACTAATTCTAAATCCAAACTGCATCAACTAATTCTGACAACCAACGTCAATATGACTTCTATTGTACGTCACTTTCAAATTTTGACAAGAAATTATTATGTAAAAATTAAAAACTCAAAATGTCGGAACAAGGAACTAAACAATATTACTTATTGAGGTAGTGCAACAAATCAATAGTGATAACATTTACTACTACATTTGCAATCGTAAAAAATGTTTAAAATGACAAAATTTCTTGTCAAAATTCAAAAGTGACGTACAATAGAAGTCACTCCGACATTGGTTGTCAGAATTAGTTGATTTTCATTGCACGCTAAGTTAAATCGATGAAATTTGTGTCCAGTTTTTAGAAAAATTGAATTATTTTCCAAACTGTCAACTTTTGAGAAAAAATATAAGAGGTAAAAAAGATGTAAAATGAGATGCTTGATACGAATAAGGAATAAAAAACAGGGGGTGCTGTTTGAAAAAATGAAGTTATGGCCCTTCAAAGTTTACCAAAATCAATGTGTCACAGCAAGGTGATACCGAAACAGAAATAGGCGATATTACCGCCAAAAGATAGCCTATGCTATTACCTAAACATGAGCATTGAGCAAAGTCCCAACTTGATAACCTAGAAACCAAGTGCCTTGCGATTTATTTAGTAACTGCCTACAAACGCATTAATTTTTAGAAAAAAATTAATAACTTCTGAACGGTTGAAGCGAATTGCAAAAACTAAATGAATTTGTAATGCCTGAGAAAGGGCAAATCCAAATATGGAAGAAATACAGAGAGTGCCATTTAAAAAAGCTCGTTCAAAAACTGCTCTGCAAAAATGGGGCACCTGTATAGAGCAAAATAATTTTACAAAATGGACTTTGACCTCCCGTTTGAAGTGCCGTTTGGTTCATTTCGATATCATTAATGGCGTAGGTGTAATTGAATTCGCCCATATCAATGACTCACCCTGTATGTGGGGTATCTGTGCAGGTGCTGGCGGATGTTTCACCTCCAGATCTAAGAAGACGAACGGCAGTGCAACCAACTGCCAAGTTCTAGCTTAGAAACAAAATCTCACAGCCGACTAGAATCACGGTAGGAGTGAACGTACTTAACCTGTATACATTGTGAGTTAGTGACTATGTATTTTTTATAAATCAAGGCAACAAGAAAAAACTCATCACTCTGTAAACCATTGGATTACAGTGCTTAACCTGACAAAATTTTAACATCAATCTGACCTGGGCTGGGACTCCGTGTTGTCGCTATCGACAGTCGCTTCTAAGCGATAGTCGCTAAACATAGGGAATTTACATGTACCTTCTCAAGGTCTACCTTTCTACCTTCTACAGGTAGAAAGCGACTGTTGACAAAGAACACAGAGTCCCACCCCTGATGGAAACACGGAACTAAACAGCTTGGCCTGATCTGATGGAAATTATTGATTTTCGCGTTTTTATTACCCACTATAGAGGGTGGTTCAGCGATGATAGCAAAAAAATTAATTTCTGCATACGGCCAAGCCCCAGTTATATCCCTGCGGCCTAAGGGGGCCATATAGTGCGTGGTGTGGAGTCAAGATAAAACTTGACTGTAGCACGGGCACTGCAAAGCCAAGCCAAGAGTTTGAATGGGTCGGCTCCAACTCCTTGACATCTGAATAACCTGATAAATCTCATCAGGTAAATACAGGTGTCCCCAACCGATAATAAAAAAATCCAGGGCAGTTTAGGAGAAACTTGATTTTCAAAAGCATGTCCTACTCTGTAGAACAAATAAAATGTCTAAACACTCAACAGATCAGAAAGATGCTTTCTTGTTTGCTAAAAAGAGCTTACAAAAATCGGTACAGATAACGGAAATAAAGGGGCTTGAATTGCCGCCCTCCAACCACCCATATTTCCAGAAATAAAAAAACAACTTTTTTCAATATTTTTTCTGACACTCTTGAAGCATTTCTCCTAACTGCCCTGGACTTTTTTACGGTTGCTTTGGAACACCTGTATATCCGACATGAGTTGGAGGTCTGGCAAAGCTCTGATGAACCATGCGCTTGGCAGCCCTTCATGCTTTGATGGACCATCACAAGCATTCAAAATTGCAGCTCGGGGAGCCCAGCTGGACTGGGGAGGCAGTGAGATGGGCCCAAAAGCCAGTTCTATGTTCCATCAATTCCCCCATTAAATCCAGAATCTCTTTATACTTACTACATGTTAGGAGCCAAGTAGTGAATCTTTTCGCAATTTTTATCGGAGACAGTGGTGTCTTCAGTGGCCCTAGTGTCAGCACCGAGAATGACACCGTCCTTATAGATTATCCCCACGATTGTAGTTCCAGTTTTAGTGGCTTTGGGCACGGGGAAGCCCTTGCTTTCCAAAGTGGCATTCCTAAAAGTGAGGTTATTCGGCTTTTTTTTTCTTGCGAACCACAAAATAATCAACGTACCGTTTGCAATTGGCGAACGAAAACCCGGCTTCGGGAATTTCAGGGCACAGTACGGACATATTTCAGTTGAGTTTGTAGTAATTTATACGAGAAATAACTTTTCACTGAATGACTTTCTGTTTTGGTGTTTGATGACAGGTATGACAGCGCTTTGATTATATAGGGAAATTAGACTTCGGTTGGCAGCACTGGTACAAACGTCAATTCTATTGTGACAGTTGGTGACAGTAGTTGCGGTGGCAGTGGTGTCGAGGGGTTTGTGGATGAGTTTTTGAGGGGCGGATATCACAGACAAACAAAATGAACGATTCACAAAGTTCTTCAAGCCTGTTCCTTCTTATGGCCTGCTGTCTGAACCTATTCGTCGTCATTCAAGGTGAGTTTCTATCAATTTTTCGGAGATCTTTTCGAATTCACCAGTGTGGCCTGTTCTGATTGGTTGGAAGTGTTTATGTGGCTTTTGAATTTATCAAACATTTTCAAATTAAATTTGCTTCTTTTATAGGCGCCAAAGAAAGATATGTAACATGCGGATCCGTAGTCAAATTGATGAACACTGACTATCGAGTCCGGCTACATTCCCATGATATCAAATATGGTACAGGCAGTGGGCAGCAGTCTGTGACTGCTACCGAAATCCAGGAAGACATTAATAGCCACTGGGCCATCAAAGCAGCTACTGGGAGAGTATGCCTCAGAGGAGAAGGCATCAAATGTGGCTCGACTATACGCTTGGAACATGTTGAAACTAAGAAAAATTTACATTCACACCACTTTTCAAGTCCTCTGAGTGGATACCAAGAAATCAGCTGTTATGGTGACAATGGTGAAGGTGATTCCGGAGACCATTGGGTCGTTGTTTGTTCTGGTATGTTAGAAACGGGCATTACAGTCCATTGAAAGTCATATTTTATAGAGGTGTTTTCGGGAAATCATGCCTGGTGATATGTAAAATATGATTTTCTGCCCAAATCTATTTTGTGATGTTTGATCTTGTGCATGAATGGAGATCATCACTTCATAGATTATTCTTTATAATATGATAATTTGTTGTTACTGATCTGTTACTTCTAGGTGAAAACTGGTTGAGGGATGACAGTGTGATGCTGAAGCATGTTGATACGCAAATGTATCTCTCAGCTTCAGGCCAAACATTCAATCGGCCCGTTAATGGGCAAATGGAGGTGGTTGGAGTTCGTTCCTCGACGGGATCTGTGCATTGGCAAACTATGGAAGGAGTTTTTCTACACGCACCTGATTTAGCAGCACAACAGCATATTCACACGGAACTGTAAATTGTTAGTAAAAAGTGATTATTTATTGACTGTGAATTATGTGATCTACAAAGAAGAAAGACATTCTTGACTCTTGCTGGTTTGAGTTTTTCTTCACAAAATATTCGGTCCCTGCCAGTGAATGGATGTGTGATGTGTAAGTCATTGTAAAAATTGATTGTACAGAATTATAATGGCCTGTGAACTATTATGTGAAATTATTATATATATTGTAATTCATTGGCTGCTCTGACTTAAGACAATTCAAGTTTCCAAAAGATTTTTCACCTAGCATCAGACAGCAGTCCTCACAGCAGCCAGTGTTAGGTCTATAAAGCGAACATAAACATAGGTGCCTGCCTAACTTGAAGTGAAGAATAAATCAGTAACAATAAGACTGATACTGTGAAACCACACAATTTTGAAGAGTGACATCAACTTTGAATATTATTTGAATTAGGTTTAGCGTTTTTGCAGCACATCCAGTTTTCAAAATAACAATAAAAACTGAATTGCATTTGAAAGTGGAGACATTTAGTTGATACATATTGGTAGTGGTAGTATTAGTTGTTGAGCCAGGATCCAGAAATCATGATTTTGGTTTCCACCCTGGGGACTTGACGTATCATACTTTTTTGGATTCCCCACAACACTAGCATGAAATAAAGCTATGAAACGTTTTCGTATCGAGTAGCTTAAGGCCGCCATCTTGAAAAGATCGTGCCGAAGTACCTGAAAAAAACCACTTTTCACCAATCCACTGTCCATCGCCTTCTCACCTACCGCAATGGAACCATATGACTTTATTGAAACCCTTGATAGCATTTTCTGTCACGCCAGTGTCATTCTTCGTGATTAAAAACAGATAGTTCCTTCGGCAAGCGTGTATTTTTCTTTGTTTGAGAATATTTTTTTTCTAATGCGGGAATATGACAAAGTCACTTAGCTCAAGTTGTTTCCGGTCAGCTTCTTTCTCCTTGAGCTCATTCTGATATCATAATTTTCATAACAGCATTTGTTGACAAGGTACACTGCAAGAAGTGTTGAATTGCCAACACCAAGTTCAACAGTAATTCTATCATTGTTGCCATCGAGCAGAAACTTTAATTTTAACAGAAGTAGCTTTCTTGTGCTGTCTTCTGGTTATACAGGCATGAATCGAATTTCGAAGACCACGTGGGAGTACCGAAAAATCAAGCATTTTCAGAGAGCGCGTTAATCTGCAAAGCCACACCTAAACACCTGAAAATGATCGTAACCAAAACTACGAAAATCAGAACAATAAGCAATCTAAACTGGTATGTCTGTCACTCATTGTTCTGATTTTTGTTGTATGGTTACGATTATTTTCAGGTGTTTAGGTGTAGCTTTGCAGATTTACGCGCTCTCTGAAAATACTTACTTTTTCGTTATTCCCACGTGGTTTTCGAGATTCGATTCATGCCTATATGAACAGAAGACAGTACAAGCTAGCTATTTCTGTTAAAATTGAAGTTCCTGGTCAATAGCAACAATGATAAAATTACGGTTGTATTTGGTGTTGGCAATTTAACTTTTAACAATTCTTGCTGTGTACCTCGTCAACAAATGCTGTTATGAAAATTTGAGACCAGAATGAGCTCAAGGAGAAATAAACTGACCGGAAACAACTTGAGCTAAGTCAGTTTGGCATATTTCCGCACGAGAAAAAAATAATTTTCAAATCAAGAAAAAATACACGTTTGCCGAAGGAACTATCTGTTTTTAATCACGAAGAATGGCACTGGCGTGGCATCAAATGCTATCAAGGGTTTCAATAAAGTCATATGGTTCCATTGCGGTAGGTGAAACGGCGATGGTCAGTGGATTGGTGAAAAGTGGTTCTTTTCAGGTCTTTCGGCACCATCTTCTCAAGATGGCGGCCTTAAGCTACTCGATACGAAAACGTTTCATAGCTTTATTTCATGCTAGTGTTGTGGGGAATCCAAAAAAGTATGATACGTCAAGTCCCCAGGGTGGAAACCACTCGGGTCCTCTGGCTCAACGACTATATTGTTTTTCCTCTCAACTCCTTGTCATAGATGGGCGCCAATCAAATGACAGCTGACAAAAGGGTGTCGAAAGGATCGCTACCTACCAACTTTCACTTGCAAGGTGAGTAGGTGAGTCGAAAAGTACATATGGGTTTAAACTTTAAAGTTTAAATCTTTAACATGTGATACCTTTGCATGTATTGACTGAATCTGAAAATAGTTACAAATTTATATCAGCTTTCACTTGATAGTAGAGGAAAATATGAAGCGAAATGTGCTTATTTGAGAAGTTCGTGTGCACGGAAAGGTAAAAAGCTGGGGTGCATTTTTTATGGTGTAGTATGGCTTGGGGATGAAGAATCCACTTGTCGTCAAAAAATCGTCCAGTGTGGGGGCGGTATGGGGGCGGTTTTGTGAAAAAACAGTTTTTTTAAAAAATGTTCTACAGTTTGTCAGCTTTTGGCTGATATCAGCTTGGAACAAATCCGTCAACTGTAAGTTGTCGTAAATAATTTATGAATAAAAAGGTGATCATTTACTTTGCCATAAGAATACATGTAAAACTTGACTGCCTCGTGCGCAAAGAACGTTGAATATCTCAGTAACGTGTTGAATGACATTTTTCATTCCACTCCCACTCGATTATCTCCGTAACCACTAGTTCAATCAAAAAAGTTCCTTCTGTAAACCATGTTACCTATTCCATTGCGATTCTTGCGGTTTTTTCAGATTTGATTTATCTTGAATAGTAACTGAGCTAGGGACGGAATTGTAATGTACTGCATGCAGCGGACAAGTGCAGCGCTGAGGCACTCGCGTACCCCTGCCACCCGCGCATCCCCGCGAAGGCCATGGTGTATTGAGGCGGGAAATCTGCAGACTTATTATTGTGGCTGATGATCGAAACATTGTGAAAGTGTAGTCGGTAAATTTGCAATATAAATAAATATATACCCCTTGAATTACGACGTACGTCTTCACATATTATAATAGTCCAGTCAAAATAGGTTTTAACCGGAAATAAATTCGCAAGTTGACGAAATTTGGTGGATCGATGCAGAATTAAACGTGGAATGATATACTGAAATTCCCAAAAGGCTTGACTTTTTTTAGGACCGATGAAAAGCACCATCCTTGAAAATTTTCGTTTCTTTTTTCTGAATAACTTGTAAACTATTACCTTTAGAACACAGCACCAACAAAGCAAATGTAGGCCGTTAAATTCCCAAGAGATCAGTATAAAACTCATTAGGCCGTATTCATACCTCGCTTTTAAGCTAAAAGCGCTATTAGAGCGACGCGCATTTAGGGGCATTTCTCATATTTCAGTGTTCAAAAATACATTATTGCGATTGCGATTGTATGTACTAATTGCAATTAATTTGCGAGTTAACTTGTACTTTTGAACACTGAAATATGAGAAATGCCCCTAAATGCGCATCGCTCTAATAGCGCTTTTAGCTTAAAAGCGAGGTATGAATACGGCCCATTACTGTTTAGTCAATAGCCTCTGAGATACCGCGTCTGCAAAAACACAGTGAAAATTACTTAAAATATATTTCCGAATTTTATGTGACAATTTGCATAGTGTCAATTCAGGGGCTGTAACGTGGACAGCGAATGTGCGAATTTCAATGTGTTTTACATGCGGGAAAAGCTAATTCAACATTCGGTATCACACTTTTGTCTAGAAGTCAAGAAGTCGCCAACTTCAAAATGGTACTTTTCCTCGACCTGTGAAATCGATACTTGATGTCTCGAAGAATCCCCAAAAATCGATTTTTTTTGGGCCTCAATTTGCCTCATTTTTCACTTAGGTAGAGCAAAACCATCCAGGGAAAATATGAAGAATTGAATACAGAAAAAATAACATGTTTCGGAATATTTATCCTATAGTGATGGTTTCTGAGTTGTATGGGTTGAAAGACTAAAACGACCTATTCAGAAAAAAAAAGGTAGTCCGGACACTAACTGCTGAATATTGTACTTGCATTTGATGATTGTTTTTAAATTCTTCAGATGTCAATATAACATGTGTGATGTTGTCGTGGAAGAACGGACAAAAGAACTTGATGGAAATGTATGGAATAATAGAGCTAATAATAATGGTACAAGGTGGGTGATAAATGATGAAAGCAGGATGGTTGACTAAGAGAAAAGGTTATTTGAATCAAAGGCGTTGTAAAAATGTTTAAAAGGGAAATCTATACAATCATTTAGGCAATTTTGGAAAGAATTATTAATCATAATCATCTAATCATCAAAATCATCTCAGAAAATCATAACTTCGTCCTTGGAACTAATTTTGAAATTTTACATGTTTGTAAAAAAGGACGGCTTTTAGATAGTATAGAGGTTCTTGAAATTTGTAAAGCAACTAATAATTCTGTCCGAAATTGCCTAAAAGATTGTATAGATTTCTTTTTTAAACATTTTTACAACGCCTTTGATTTAAATAAGCTTCTTTCTTTCCATTCAACCATCCTTTCATTAATTCATCACCCACCTTGTACCATTATTATTAGCTCTATTATTATTTCATACATTTCCATCAAGTTCTTTTGTCCGTTCTTCCATGACAACATCACAAATGTTATACTGACATCTGAAGAATTTAAAAACAATTCACTCATCATTTACACAAACTTTATCTTCACCATTTATACAATGTCGGTGATTCGGTGTGTTATCGTTCACCTTTTATGTACCTACTTGTTTTATGTATTTTATTTTAGACTCCACACTTTGATGAAGAAGGGCCAGAGACCTGACCTGCGAAACCGGTCAGAAATAAAAACAATCAATTTGAAGGAAGACTGCGTGCAGATCATTTTATTTATGAAAAAAATCGATTTTTGCGGATTCTTCGGGACATCAAGCATCGATTTCAAAGGTAGAGAAAAAGTACCTTTTTGAAGTTGGTGACTTCTAAACAAAAGTGTGATACCGAATGTAGAAAAAACACATTGAAATTCGCACATTCGCTGTCCACGTTACAGTCCCTGAATTGACACTATGCAAATTGTCACATAAAATTCGGAAATATATTTTAAGTAATTTTCACTGTGTTTTTGCAGACGCGGTATCTCAGAGGCTATTGACTAAACAGTAATGAGTTTTATACTGATCTCTTGGGAATTTAACGGCCTACATTAATTTGCTTTGTTGGTGCTGTGTTCTAAAGGTAATAGTTTACAAGTTATTCAGAAAAAAGAAACGAAAATTTTCAAGGATGGTGCTTTTCATCGGTCCTAAAAAAAAGTCAAGCCTTTTGGGAATTTCAGTATATCATTCCACGTTTAATTCTGCATCGATCCACCAAATTTCGTCAACTTGCGAATTTATTTCCGGTTAAAACCTATTTTGACTGGACTATTATAATATGTGAAGACGTACGTCGTAATTCAAGGGGTATATATTTATTTATATTGCAAATTTACCGACTACACTTTCACAATGTTTCGATCATCAGCCACAATAATAAGTCTGCAGATTTCCCGCCTCAATACACCATGGCCTTCGCGGGGATGCGCGGGTGGCAGGGGTACGCGAGTGCCTCAGCGCTGCACTTGTCCGCTGCATGCAGTACATTACAATTCCGTCCCTAGCTCAGTTACTATTCAAGATAAATCAAATCTGAAAAAACCGCAAGAATCGCAATGGAATAGGTAACATGGTTTACAGAAGGAACTTTTTTGATTGAACTAGTGGTTACGGAGATAATCGAGTGGGAGTGGAATGAAAAATGTCATTCAACACGTTACTGAGATATTCAACGTTCTTTGCGCACGAGGCAGTCAAGTTTTACATGTATTCTTATGGCAAAGTAAATGATCACCTTTTTATTCATAAATTATTTACGACAACTTACAGTTGACGGATTTGTTCCAAGCTGATATCAGCCAAAAGCTGACAAACTGTAGAACATTTTTTAAAAAAACTGTTTTTTCACAAAACCGCCCCCATACCGCCCCCACACTGGACGATTTTTTGACGACAAGTGGATTCTTCATCCCCAAGCCATACTACACCATAAAAAATGCACCCCAGCTTTTTACCTTTCCGTGCACACGAAAGTCACAATAGAGTCTCGTTTTTCCTCTACTATGAGTTGAGCGATCTTTTTATTTATCCTAGAAAATGGCATTTATCAGGTCAACACATACAACTTTGTATCATAGCTTTGAATGGCCTGAAAACATTTTTTTATCGTCCCTAAAAAATGTCAGAATTTTGTTTTGTTTTGAAAAATTATATAATCAAGATTATAAAATATAGACACCCAAATTATGGCATGATAGTTTCCATCATAAATATGTACAGGTGTCTTAAAAGTATCTCATTCCGAGTCCAGAGCAGTACATGGAATCCCCTCAAGAACACGAGATATAGCTATTTATGTATTAAGAGCATCAAAGGTTGCAGTTTTTCAAATAAATTTGTCAATTCTGGCAGTTAGCATGAGCTAGAGGGAATTATGAATTCATAATAACCCTTGAGGAAATTAAAATTTCATAATTCCCTCGGTAATTATCACCCCCTTAATGTATACCGTAGCCAAGACATTATTCAGTCAATTAACCTGAATAAAGTACATGAAAAATGATTGACATTTATTTTTAAAGTCATGGGGTATTAAAGGTTAGGACTTCGCCCCTCACTATTTCCGTTATTTAAAGTGATTTTCGGGAAATGTTTGTGATAGATTAATCACTAAAAATTAACAACTATGTAGTGGGTGTGAACTGATTTTCTGCTAACGATACAAGGTGATGCTAACGAATAACGATACAGGGTGAGAAGATAAAATATTCCATTGGTCCCTAAAATAATTTAGCGCAAGATGTGACTATTTTCATTTCCAGAGAAGAATTTTTACTGGCGTTTTTGAAGAATAATAAATTTTTGAAACTTATGCATATTGATTTTTGAGACAATTTCAATATCGGCTCCAATTTTTTTTCCCAAGATCAAATTTGCTCACTGTTATAGTTCTGACAAATACAGTCGAACCTCCTAATCTTGAATTTCTTAATATCGAATTTTTCTTTAACTAGAAATTTACTGTGGTCTCTTCTTGCTCTTCTTATCTATTTACATGATTGTGTTTACTAGTAACTCGAAATTTCTATAACTCGAAATAAATTCGTCGCCCTCCGACTCCGAACTACACAGCATGGGGGCCGCTTTTGTCCAAAACATAAGACACAAAGGAGCTCGCTAAAATTCTGAAAACCGCAAGAAAACAAGAGGGCTCATCGGGGCTCGAAACGATACAAGGGGTCTCAGTGGGGCTCCGACTCGCACCAAGACACAATGCTTAAGGCTGTATACGCAGGATATCAATATTTCTCTCTCAAAAATAAATATGGAGAAATATAGAAATATTCATGGAATTCCATTAAATGCTTGTCCCCTTTGTTTCGGATTCCGTTTGGATTACCCCATATTTTTTTAGGAGCCCAATAGCCCTAAAACACTGGAAAAGTTTCTGAAGGATTGCTGGGGCATTTTTTGACAAACGAAAAAATTATCAACTGTTTTATAATTTTGAGAGACGTAGATAATTGAGTACAGAGCCGTTTTTAAAAAAAAGTTGTTCACAAAAAAGAAAAAAAAAATTTTTTTCTCACATAATTGAAAAAACGCTGTGTTAATTTTTTAATACACTCATAGCCAGTTCCACCAGCAAATTTAATCATTGTTAGCTGATTGAGAGATTTTCTCTGGTGAATATTGGCTTGGTGACCACTGAAAACACAAGTTTCACGAAATATTATGGGAAAATGTTTAGACCACAACAGCTTGTATGCATTTTCCGTGGTCATTCAACCAGCACTGATCTAGAATCCATCAGAGAAAATGCCTCAATTAGTTAACAATGATTAAATTCGCTGGTGGAACTGGATGTCAGTATCAAAAAAAATCGAGTTTTCATCTTCATTTTTGAGGGAGAAAATCCTCAAAATAATTTTGGCCTGCTGAAAATACTGAGGTTTCTGATGCGACTAAAAAAGTTGTTGACGGGATTCGGTGTTATTTTATTTTTTTCGTCAAGTGAAAACTCTTCCAAAAAGAAAATGTACGGGCATTGCTATCAAATTTTGAAAATTTCAAAAAAAATTGAACATTTTTAATTTTGATTTTTGAAAATTCAAAAACCAGATAGCATCTATCTACAATGCATCTTTCTTCAAGGAAGTCGCATGCCAAATTTGAACTTTTTATTTTCAAAAAAAACGTACCAAAAATGATTTCTACTAATTCACTTTTTCGTGTCTACGAGAAATCATTTTTGGTACCTTTTTTTTTGAAAATAAAAAGTTCAAATTTGGCATGCGACTTCCTTGAGGAAATCGCATGCATTGTGCATTGCGATGCTACCTGCACTCCTATGCATTGTCAATGCTATCTGGTTTTTGAATTTTCAAAAACCAAAATCAAAAATTTTCAATTTTTTTGGGAAATTTTCAAAATTCGATAGCAATGCCCGTACATTTTCTTTTTGGAAGAGTTTCTACTTGACGAAAAAAGTAAAATAAAACCGATTCCCGTCAACAACTTTTTAGTCGCATCAGAAACCCTTTTTAAGAATCGTTGCAATATACAAGTGGGCTCGCTAGAGTTCCGAAATCCTCAAAAAAATACAAGAGGGTTATCGTTATCGGAGCTCGAAACGTCACAAAGACACAAGGGGTCCATCATTGGGGCTCCGATTGACAAAGCAAGACACAAATAAGGAGGCCGCTAGAACTCCACAACATAAGAGAAGGAAAGTGGGCCGAAAGCAACATGAATATAACATAATCCGGGGGCTCATCGGACTTGAAATGCCACATAAAGACACAAGGGGGCCCATTGATAGCGTCAAGTTATCCTGCTTCGTGTTTTTACGGTCAAGTCAGCTACATTTTTGATGGTCTATCCACTCCTAAAATTAATTGGTCAAATCGGGATACGTGTAGGGGCAACTCAGTTGACTTTCTGTGATGTTGAAAACACCGTTAAACCCAGTAAGGTACATACCTACCTACGTCCTACGTCCTACCTAATAATATTAACAGCAAACATATTTTTCGATACCAAATTTTATTTTATCAAATCATCTAGGTAGGTACAAGATGTTCACGATAAAACATCCCTCCTCCCCCCTCCAGTAGATTCCCCTTCAAGATATTTCGAAGAACTAAACACTTTTTCCCGTATAGACTCCACTTTAGACCGTATGCGAGCTTCCCCCGTTAATAAAACATCGGTCAGCAAGATTTCGACAAAGGTGTCAACTCTACTGGATTTCGTGTTCGCCAGTGTGCCGAAGGACCAAAGACCGTACTTGACCTCGCTGTTAAGGAAGGGAGTGAAGTTTGTTTGGAGTGAGGAGCAGCAGGAGGCCTTTTTGACGATCAAGGATTGTTTGGTGACGGCTCCAGTGTTGGCTTCACCCGATTTTAGTCTCCCTTTCGGTCAACAATGCCAATCGGCAACCAAAGACTGGTGCGGGGTGAACTTGCCAGTACGGTCCTGTACGATGTCTGCTACCTACTAGTTGGGTGCTCTTAGCGAAATTTCAGGTTTCTGGACTTCCAAATTTCATGTGCTGTGATGCGTAGTACTCGTACACAGTTAAGAGGAATCCGCACGAACCAGGAAGAAATTAGAATCGAATAACAAGCAGAAAATCCTCGGCAGATAAAAACGGAAAATATAAAAACCCTAAAAGAAAAGCACAGTTATAGTTTCTTCCATCAGATTTCCCAGCACAGCAATACTACCTTAACGAATAAGGGTTTTCCTTCACAATAATTTCGCAATAATCGCTGCAGTAATAATTGTAGGTACTTCCAATAACGACGACAAGGAGAATCTTCCGAATCGAAGAAAACGAGCGCTGAAATCTCCTCTTAACAAGTAACACACACGCGAAGAACGATTTCCAATTTCTGGCTTTAGAAAAATAATTAATTTCGACGATTTTCGAGCCAAGCTTTCGACGGCGGTGCTACAGCGGTTCTTCCCGCAGCGAGAGGCGGGCAAAAAAGTGATAAAAAGCAAAAGAACTTCTCTGATAACCGCTCGAAGAACAATAGGCAAAACCTTATCGCGACTGTACCGCTGTTTCTTCGTGCTGATTTTCACCTACTTCAGCGGCTCTAAACCAATTTAAACATTTTTGGAACCTCCGATTTCTTCGCGAATTTTTACCCGTTACAAAGGCTTCATCAAATGACGTAATAAAATATAGGGTGTTGCATTTGAAATAAAAAAGTTACATGTCACACCCTGTATACGGTACAAATTGAAAACTCTTAGACGATCGGTTCAAGATCCCTGGGAAAAATCGTTGAGAAAAAGTTTTTAGTTTTTCAAAATATCTCAAAGGGGAATCTCCTAGAGGGGGGGTGAATTTTATCGTGAACACCCTGTACCTACCTACCTACCTACCTACCCGTTGCACAAAAATCGTGGGAAAATAATTGATTCCAACCATATTCTAACGGAAGAAATTTATAGATAAGAAGTCTAAACTCTAAGCAGTCCAATAATTATTATTGTTTTTGTTCAAGTATTTTTCTCATTAAGTTGTGGTCTTCGACCCCCAGATTTAATTTGAGCTACTCCAGTCATGGCCTTTATCTATGATCATGTTTTTTTGGAAATAAAATAAATCAATGCCTACAAGAAGATTTTTTATTTTCAAAATTTAATTTCAGTTTTTCCGCGGAGATTCCGTTTTTTCTATTGAAGATCTCTTCTTCCCTTCACTACTGAGCATACGCATACTATTATCTGCTCAAAATCTTGACGAAGTAAATTTTGAACTTGGGAGTCGGGATCAAGTGCGTAGGATCCTACACTTGATAAAGAGCTCATTAGCTTTCAAAAGTAAGCATTGGAAAAATAACCCGAAAATCAATTACTTGAATAAGGTAGGTAAATAACATAACATTTTGGCGAAAATACTTGAACTTTTTCGTAGAAACTAGTTGTACAGCTTTAGATGGAGTATAAAGATAAATTATTGTTGTGAAAGGTAATAAATCCCTCGATATTAAGAAATCTAAGACGTCAAGAGAACTAGAAAAACATAGAATGATATTTGCCAGGAAGAGCGGTTTTTTCTGTGTGATATTAAGCCAATTACATACTTAGTTGCATTGTAACACAAATAATTGATTATTATTTATCATATAAAAAATTTAAATTATATTTAATTGATTTTTCAGCATCAAATTAATGATAATTTTCAATCTGAGAGCATCATTGGTCGACACTAAACGAATGTTATCACTTTTTCCGGAATCAACACATTTCTTCATGTTTTCATTTTATTTCTCTGGATGGAAGTGTCAGCTTCTAGCATACAGGTGTCCCAGAAATGGCGCATAACTCTCCAGTACGTTGCTGGGAACTCATCATAGAGTCGGGGAAAAATAATAGAAAAATTCTTTGGCTTTTATTTATTAAGTTATCGCCAAAAAACTAAACGGTCGATTTGGCAAACGTGCACGACTGCACGTGTTCACTTACATACGTACCGCTAGGTAAGAATACAATTATTGTTCCAATATAAACATGGTCATCATAGAAACGGTCATTTCTCTTATATCTCGAAGAGTGGTCAAGGAGGAATTTTTTCACTATTTTTCTAGAGTTCCCTGGAAGGTCCGCTACAACGTACTGGAGAGTTTATGCGCCATTTCTGGGACAGCCTGTATAATAATTGTGATGCACCTCTCAGCTTAGCAACAAAGGTCATGACAGTAAAAAACCCTTGCATTGCAACTTTTTTATGTTGACCAAAAAACCTAAAGCCGCCAAGCAAAACAAATAAATGTTTATAATTTGAATCTACAGGGTGTTTCCAAAATGGTGATACAAATTTCTAGGGGAGATTCCCCATCAAAAATGGACCAGGAAAAAATATACCTTTGATGTCCTAAAATGCTCCGTTGAAAAGTTACAGGGTGTTCAAGTTGAATCTTCAAAATCGATTTTTTGACATAACTTTTGAACCGTTCAACTGATTTTGGCCAAATTTAGAACAAAGTCAACCGAAATAGGTCTCTATCGAATAATAGCAACGTGTTTAAAAAAAAATTAGGGGCGTAGATAATGGGGAAATCGGGGGCGTAGATAATGGGGAATGTTGTCATATTTTCCCCCCTATTTTTTACCCCCCTAGCTATTTTCTCAAATTGTATCAATTTTTGGATTCTACGTCCTATTTAGAAAAAAAAGTTACTCTTGCAAAGTTTTGATAAGAGGCTTCATTTTCGAGATATTTGGGTTTGAAACTTTGGAAACCATCTCGAAATCGCCACTTTCAATGAGCCCAATTTTTTTTCCCTGAAAACTTCTCGTTTCTCAGAAAAAATAGTGGTTTATCAACTTAGAAATTCTAGAGAACTTATTTCTGCTGAGAAATCGTGAGTTTTTTTGGGTTCTAATTTTTAGGCCTTTGAAAGTGACAATTTCGAGATGTTTTTCAGTTTCAAACCCAGATATCTCAATAATGAAGCCTCTAATCAAAATTTAGCAAGAGTAACTTTTTTCTCTAAATTGAACGTAGAATCCAAAAATTAGAACAATTTGAAAAAAAAATCCGACGTTTTCCAAATTAAATAAGTAATCTAAAATGCATTCCACTTCGAAAAATTTTCAGTGGCGTAAAAGATAGGAGTTCAAAAAGGCGAGTCCTCAACTTACGCAACGGGCACTTTTGAAAACCGTTTTTTTTTTAAATGTCAACTTTGAAGAGCTGTATCTCCGTTACTATGCATTTCTGAAAAATGTTTTTTTCGGGAAGTCTCTGCCCGTGCCCTGCAAGTAAGCGAAATCCCAGAAACCAACCAATTTGGGACACCTGTATGAGCTGAAAGAAATTATCAAAATTTCGTGAAATATTATGCTGTAAATGGAAGTGAATTAGAAGTAGGTAATCGGTGGAGGTGAAAAAACCAATCTTTCTAAAGTCCGATTCATTGTCATTGCGAGATGATGAAATTTTCCTCCGGTACTTCTGCACTTGCATTGTCCTGCCCTCACTGCACTGCACTCAGTAGGTACCTATTTTGATTTGTCAATCTATCCCAGAGACTGTCCCTCGCGCCCTGTGACACTATCTTTTTAGCGTATTTCATCACTTGTGAAAATCGCTATTGCAGTCGCTTTATCCGCCCGTCCGGTGTCCATAATTAGAGTTTCCAATTTTCTTCAGGTCTTCACATCAGATAGGAAGTTTATGATTTCTTTTTCTGCTACCATTTCTGGGACACCTGTATACTGCAAAGAATAGTTTTTAGATGGTTCTGATATTGATTCTTGACTTTTAGGTACCTTACTAATACCAAAAAAGTATTTGCTCACGCTATCACACGACAAATCTATCACTAGAATAGATAGTACCCTAGCTTATTTTTCTAATTTCTTATCCGATACCCACTTGAAAATAGTAACATTGAAATTCTATGAGCCAACGGTTAAAAACTATAGTTGTCCAATTTGGTAAAAAGCACTTCGCTACATTTCCTAATAGATCCGGCTCAATTATCTTGTTATGTTTAATCGGCAATAATTCACACAACTTTTGAAAAACGTCAGTTTAGATACTATAATCTTCACACATTACTTAGTAAGCAGCCGTGAGAAGCACAGTCGGAAGGTACAAACAGCGCCAGTGGCGGTTATAACTGCAGATCTAGTTTTTTTTCCACCCAATCATTTTCAGATGGACTTCATTCCAGTTACACTAGTGCTATTCCTGACGCTAATTTTTCTGCTGTTCCGATACTTGACCAGAAACTACCAGTACTGGAAAATCCGAGGAGTACCTCACGAAAAACCAAAACTTTTCGTCGGAAATGTTTGGGAAGTCTTCAGCGGACAAACGCAAGTGGCCAAGTTCTTGGGGAAATTGTATAGCAAGTACACCGAGCCGTACTTTGGACTTTACATCCTGGACAAGCCGTACTTGGTGCTGAGATGTCCGGATTTGATCAAAAAAGTTTTGATCAAAGACTTCAACAACTTCAGCGACAGAATTTTCGCGTGTGATAAAAATGCCTGTGACATGGCCGGAAATAGTGTGTTTCTTCTGAGGAACCCGCGTTGGAGGAGCGTCCGAGCCAAATTGACGTCAATTTTCACTTCTTCAAAGCTCAAATTCATGTTTCCGATCATGCAGGATGTGGGAAACGTGATGGAAATGCACTTGGAAAAACACGACAACAAAATTATATGTGCCAAAGAAATGAGTGCCAGGTACATGACTGACGTGACGGCCCTTTGCTTTTTTGGCTTCAAAACCGATTCGTTTGATGATGAAGATAACATCTTCCGGCATTTTGGAAGGAAACTGTTCGACTTCAACGTGCCGAGGATCTCCTTCAGTATATTTTGTTATTTTTTCGTTCCACCTTTAGTGTCTTTGTTTAAATTGCGATTCACGGACGGTGAAAGTACAGAGTTTTTGAAGAAAATCTTCGCTAAAACCATTGAGCAGAGAAAGGAAGCTAGTATGAAACGGAACGATTTTGTTGATTTGCTTTTGGAACTGAAGGATGTTAATGTTAATAATCCTTTCGCTTTTGGTAAGTCTTGATGCTCACTATTTTTGTACCTCTACCAAATGTCCTACGTTCATGTAGATAGACTTCATTATTTCATTAGAAAGTGGAATACCATTCTACATTATCCAAATTAACGAACTGAAGATTTTGGAGTCCATATATTTTTGAGCAGGTACCAAAGGTATAATAATGACCAATTTCAGATGATGACACAATGGTTTCTCAAGCCATAACTTTCTTCTTGGCCGGTTTTGAAAGCACCAGCAATGTCATCTCCTTCACCCTTTACGAGCTTTGCATCAATCAAGAAGTCCAGAACAAAGCCAGAGAAGAAATTTTGGCCCACATGAAAGACGACAAAGATGTCACATTCGATAATTTGCAAAAATTGGAATATCTTGACATGGTTATTGCTGAAGGATTGAGAATATATCCTTTTGCCCCGTTCCTTAACAGAAAAACCAAAGAGGATTACTTTATTGAGGAAACTGGATTTACGATTGAGAAAGGCACGGAAATCTTAGTACCAACTGATGGGTTACATTTCGATCCCAAGTACTTTCCGAATCCAGAAAAATTTATTCCGGAAAGATTTGATGGAGATTTAAAGTTCACTACGGATGTTTATATGCCGTTTGGGGCTGGTCCTAGATATTGTATAGGTATGTGGTAGTACTGATGGTAGTCCTAGAAGAAACCAAACCAGTTTTCATCAAAAACGCCCGCACAGGAATCCCTGTAGGAATAAATCCTCTCGGTTTCGGATTTGCCACCTTTTGCAGGTTTTGAGATTGATGATGATTGTTTTTGTAACATTTGTTGACTTTCCTGAATCCTGATAACTACTCCTTTACCAAAGCCCTAGGTTCTCAAGGCAAACAATGATATTATTTTAGATCTGTATCTACCTAGTTTAAAGTTTAAAAATCTGAAGTTTGTTTTTTCTTGCAGGGGATCGATTTGGAATTTTGGCAGCAAAAGTTAGCCTGGTCTACTTCTTAAGGAACTTCACTTTTCACAAATGTAAAGCGACACCAATACCACTAGTACTGAATCCGCGATCGCCTTTCGTAATGTCCGATAAGGGACTGCCGATGGTAATAAAAAAAATTAAATGATAGTACAGTTTGTTTGATTATTGTGATTACGTTTTGCATGAGTGTGGAAGTTAATGAACGAGGCTTGTCGAGTTCAGAAATCGCACTCTAAAGGTAATAAGAGGTAGGTATAGGTACCTACTCTACATCGTTGAGTGAAAAATTATAAAAGCTGCCACCGGTGATTTTCCTGACACACTGATGCTGGTTTCGACAGGGTATTCGCTTGATGCGACCCATATGGTGAGGTGAGAACTGCGACATTATCCCAAAACATTTTTCAGAGATAAAGGGAAACTGACACCAGAGGAAAGTCCTTTTTAGTACTATTACTAAACTAGGCCAAAATTGAAGTGGACCACGTCAAAATTTTGCCTCGGTAAAAATGGGTAGGTATATGGTATATCTCGAGAAAAAATTGCGCCCGATTTTGTAAATTTTTGTGGTGCTCGATAGAGCAATCTTTAGAATTCAAGATACCATCTTCAGTCACCTCAGTGTTGGGCTTATGTAGGATATACATGGTGACAATGAAAGAAAAGTGCAAAAGAGACCTGACTTTAGCAAGATCCCGTTTTAAGAAAACAAGTCGCAGAATCTTGTAGGTCACATTTTTGGGAAGCACATATCAATATCTCGAAATGGTTTTGCACTTTTGATCGTATTTTGTTTGTTTTTTTTTCACAGAGTTATTGTTTATTTTGTAATTTATGCAGTGAGAATTGAGCAGTAAAACCTCGAGTAAAACAAGCACCCACGATGGGACAAACTGGCGACTATCACAATCCTAATGCAACGGGTACTTGCCACTGATGCATTTGAACCATTTTGGGCCAATTAACATGTCATGCAATGTCAAAGCATATAATGCTTGATTTGTCATGGTACCAAAAGGGGTCTAGGTCGGAAGTCCTCACCATTTCTGAAGGCCGGTGGGATCAAATTGTTTCATATATGGTACTTTTGATATAGCTATTGTGTAGGTACTTCCTGTCAAATTCCAAGGATAAGCAAGAGCCGTGCCAGAGTCTATACCAAAAAATCCAAAAATCGCAAAAAAAAACAATAACTCTTTGGAAAAACAAAATATGATCGAAAGTCCAAAAACGTTTCGAGATATTGATGTACGCTTTTCGAAAATAAGAAGAACACATTCTGCGACTTGTTTTCTTGAAATGGCACCTTGCCAAAGTTAGATCATTTTTGCACTCATTTCATTGCCACTATGTATATTTGTATATATGATCGAAATCAAACGATCTAAAATGGTGTATTGTAGTCAAAATAAACTACTCTATTGAGCATCACAAAAATTTCCCAAATCGGGCAATTTTTTCTCCAGATATATCCTCATCTTAACCGAGGCAAAATTTCGGGGTGGTCCACTTGAATTTTTGCCCATTTTATTTAGATTAGAAAAAGGTCGGTTGCAAAGCTGGTTTCAAAAGTTGCTTGTACTGTATGTCGCATCATCTACCGGCCAAAAGGTTACCATGGTCTCTATTTGTATATTTTCACGCAACGCCTACATCTACAGGGTGATCCCGGATTCCACGTTTACCATCACGTACATCACTTCAGCGCATACATGAGAACGCATACCTGCAGAGCGCGGTAATTTCAATTTTGACGCACGAAGCGTCACTGTCAATGGCAACTGTCAATCAATAATCGAAATGTAAACAAACATAACCTCCTAATCATTCAACATTTAATATTGTTCAGAATGAAATGTTACGGGCCGTATGGCAAAAAGACGCAAAAAAGATACAGGTGATACGAAACACAACAAGCTGCAAGGCGATTATCGAAACAAGAGCGTTATTAGGTTAGGTCTGTCGAAATGTCAAATCGACGTCAAGCGCTGTCAGCTGCTATTTGCGTGACATCACACACGCACACCGTATTACAGTGTTGTCAACTTGTTGTCGTGATAGGAGATATGGCAACGTCCTCCTTTCACAGGTATGCGCAGAAGCCTTTCGGGAAACGTGGATTACTAGTCGCCGCGGTACAAGCGAAATATGAGTACATTACTGCACTTCAATCTAGAAGAAAACAACTTTGCATACTTGTTGCTGGGACTATATTAGACGATTTGACCCGTATTACCTCTTTTTTTATCACCCGGAATCCAAAGAATCGGAATTTGTTAAATGTGATCTATAAAGGCGCGGAGAGTGTCATTTTCTGCTAATTCGACTTCGCTGATTACGATAAAATCGTTTATTATTCAACAAATGTCAGAAGCTCTATATTCCACGGAACTTGACCTGCAATATGTCATTTGGAAGCCCCTGAGAAACTGTATTCAGAACAGTTGGAACTGTATTCAGAATACTTGAAAGTATTGGCCTATCTGTCATCTGTCGAATAATAAAAAATGTCAAAGTTAAAAACATTACCATTCAGTTTATCAAAATCTATCCGATGGATTGGAAACAAATTTGGCAAAAAGAAACACAACAAAAGTGTCAAACTATGTCTGCAGTTGCAGTTTTTCATCATTTTCCAGTCGGGAGTTATGAGTTTTCAAACTTTCTCCTAGCCGTTGCCACCTGAGACGGCCTTTCACCCGTGTTTTGACCAGGACGACACGCTTATGATGCAGGACTCCACTTGAAAATTTATTCCTGCTCGGGAATCGACTTTTTTTTGGAAAATTCCAACTGATATCGGAAGTAGATGAATTGGGCGTCGGTCGTGTAGATCCATTTTCACTATCGACACGGTTCCGGTATTCCGACGGTAGGTAATGGTTTCAAAATGAAATGTGCACATTCCGTGAATTTGAAAAAACTGAAGTGCAAACTTCGACATGCGGTGAGCCGCACGAAATATCCATTTTTGGTGCAAACATGCTGCGAATGAAAGTTGAAGAAAAGATTCAATTAATTTAAAAATGGATAAAAAAATTCACGAAATCAGTTTTCGAGTTTTCCTCTTTGGAAAAACTGCAAATTTTCCAACTTTTTATCCCGTCAACAGATTTTCATCATTTTTCTTTAACAAGAGGTAACTGGTTCTCGAACATTTTCAACAATTCTTTTTTCAATTTCCCGGGAATTTTCCGGTTGGAAATGTAAAAGCGGCCTGGGTTTTCAAGACCAGACTTATATGATGGAGCTTGAAATGAAGCCTTGGTTAAACCACCGTGCACTTACTCTGCGAGTGCGAAGTACTGGCACAGAAAAGACTTACGCTGCTGGGAGGTGTGAAACTGACACCCGCAGACATCAGAGGTAAGTCTCCCAAGGAAATCATCCGATTCGGTGAAAAAGGTGGATTTCCTGGGACATTAAATAGAAGCATGCGATGGTCACGCACAAAATATCTTACAGGTAGCAGTGCAGAAAGGATCCTCCGAGACCAAACGACCACCTCTAATCTACATCTACAAGCCTTGGTTGACGATTTTTTACAATAAGATGATTTGGAATAAGATTTGAGGTTTTCCCGAAGAATTCAAATTTTCCAAATTCGAATTTTTCTGACAAAATATCAGTTTCCTGCAAATTATTTTCAATCTTACTTTCTGATTCCAACTTCCCACCCGAGGGAACGTCTCGCACCGCGGCGCTTTCAGCAATCTCAAATTATAGGAAAAACTCATATTTTGAACATTAACATAGGCCTCAACAATTGAAATACAAGATTTGTTCGCGTCACATGAACTTTTTGCACTTTCTGCACCCTAGCCAATAGCGTGGGGTCCCTGGCAGCAGCTGACCAATCACAGCAGTTTGAGTGCAGAAAGTGCAGAAAGTTCATGCGACGCGAACAAACCTACAAATTCAAGTCAATTTCTTACATTGGTCATCATTCTAGATCCTTTAACCATTATATTCATAATCTGTCACCCCAAATTAGTGATAAACAACACTTCTGGCGACCTCAAAGCTTAAAGTTGGAAATTTCCGATTTCTGACTTTCTGGAAGCCATTCCTTTCCTATTAACTGCCGATCCTTGAGAAATAGATTTTCCAGCAAAAACAGGTCGGTCTTTATTTCGAAGGGGATATCTACTAAGACACGTAGGTACCTATTGCCAAATTTTTATTTTCAACGGGTACCCCTTCGCCTCCCAATTAGGAGAATTTTTGAAAAAGGTTAGAGGGAGGTTTAGATAACTTGAAACTTCTATTCTCGCGCCTAGATCACAACATTGACGATAGCCATGATTTGTAAAATTCCAAGGCAAGAAATAAATGAAATGAAATAAAACACATAACTAACGCAGAACCACACATGGGAGTGAATTCGGTTCATGGCATCAGTGGCTGTAACGAAGGCCTGTAACGTTGTCTGACCTAGGAGTGACCAGCGTCGTCCCAGGAAATGGAAGAATAAGCTGTTGCGGCGTTCGGTGCTATTTTTTACAGTTAGTATTCTTTTCCCGTTTACATTGTGTTTCAAGTACAACAGCTTCCATCATAAACAAAAATTTGATTTGATCGAGGAATTCTCTTTCACGGTAGTGTCATCTGCAACTGAAAATGATTAATTTATTTTCGTAATACGTATCGCCGACACTGGACTTATTATGTTAAGGTGTTATGGTGCTGGTGGCCCGACAGGAATATGGAACAGGAATTATTGTGGTTCTGTTTCTGTAATTAATTTATCATTGTTAATAACAACACCAACGTTGTTACAACGTTATTGTTAACATGAAATCACATGTAGTTCGTGAAGAAAAGTGCTGTGTACCTGGTTACAAGGATCGAAAAATTGCAGCGATGATATACTGGTTTGATAATCAAATTTTCATGTTTGAAAATTGATTTTTGACATTATTCTTAGTTAATTTTTTGAATGGTTTGATTTCACCTCACTTAAATGTTACATTCTAAATAACGGTGGCGAGCACATAAATGAAAACAGTCATCAATTCTGTCAATATTTCAATTTAACCTACGGCCTTATTCCTTATTGTGATTGGAGAAGATAATAACGTAGGAGCTTTAGAACCACGTAGTTACCTCAAATCATATTCACGAGGTACATACCTATGTAAATACCTATGTATTTCATATTTTTTCATTTAAAATTAATACCGGAATTTTCCAAACGACATTCTTACACAGTTTCCACCGTGCTGTGTAATATAACGGGGAAAATCGTAAAGTAAGAAAATGCGTCACGATATCACATTCGCATAATTATTATGTGTACCGTACAGTGTATATTATCCGTACAGACGGACCTCGTCGGCTCACCGGCACCGCAGGAAGATAGGTACTTTGTGGAGAATATTATTGATGAAAATAAATATTTATTGTATTAGGGGTATGAGTGAGACTTCATGTAACGGAGAATGGAAGTTTAAGCGCCGAGCGCAGCGAGAAAAGAAACAAAAAAGTCTAATCGTGAAAAAATCATGTCGAAAGTATTTTGGCCTACAATAAGTGACTCATAATAATAATAATAATGATGATAAAAAAACAAGATGCTACAAACCGTTAGGGAGCGGAGCGGGAGTACGAAAAAAATAACATCCACGTTTTTTTCAAGAATCGAGAGTTCATAGGGAAAAAGCTCTCTTATTTTAATTAACAAAATGAGAGAATTTTGAGAAGGGTTATTGAGAGTTGACTTGAAAAAAAATCAAAATATGTTTGACAGAAAGAGAATTTTATTACCTTCAATTTGATGTATCACAACATCAACATAGGTATGTAGTGCTATTTGAAATTCTAAAGTAGGGTAGGGTGGGGGCGAAGGGGTTGAAGATGAAAATTTGACAATGTACATCTGTGACAATGTATGTCCTAGCCCAGCAGCAAACACGCAATCACAGATGCACGCAAGTATCGGCCGACACGCGGTTTAATGATGGCAATATGATGGCGAAGTGATTGCTATATGGCATGCTCAGTATTTCACCAGAGTATAAGAAGCGCAGGCCTGCCAGAGTCAGGTAATCAGGTAAGTGTCTGGTAAGTTGCTGGGCCATATTGATTACGAAGGTTGATTGTTGTTTCTCAACGCCGGTAAAGCTAGCTAGCCGTCGGTGAAATACCGCACGTCGCGTCGGCCGCCATTTTATCGGTGGAATCAGTGCATTTGACCGATGCTGGCCCGTTGCACCCGTGTTTGTTGGGAGATGTCTCCCCCCCCAAAATAAAAATTGACCTGTTTTAGCGTTTTCCTCGAGGGGCAAACCGCTGGTCAAATTCTGTACACCAGACTTCCCCCTCGTAAGGATTTCCCCCGGACTTCCTTCGGGCTTCCTCAGACTTCCCCCGGACTTCCCCTGGACTTCCTTCCGGCATGTACACCAGACTTCCCCAGCGGTTTGCCCCTCGGTTTTCCTGAAAAAAAATTTGGCGGCGAGAAAATCTGGGTGGGTCCTTTTCGCTCGCCTTTCCGAAAAATCACCCTGCATGCGTATAGACAAAAGCCAATGAGCGACTAAAAAGCACGCGGCTAAATAAAGCTGACCAAATCCACCTGTACCTATGATGAGATGTGTATGTGATTTATAATATATAATAAATAAGTATACCCACATGGCACATGATAGGTAGTAAAGTACCTATACCCGCAAGGGCAGGTTAAGTGGTTAAGTAGTTAAGTACCTTTTGTTTTCGTAAATTGAAAGTTCCCTCTTCTACGCACTTCCCTAGGAAATTTCACCTGCTGGTTCTGGCACCACTTGGCGGCACTTGTCTACAGCAATCATAATAATGGGCGTGGGCGTGTCCTTTTGTGCATCATTATGCGTCACATGGTCACATGTTCTAAAATTTACCTGTCGATGTTATGCATAGAGGTGAAAATTCCACTAATCAAAATGCCACCTCACACGAACAGTGTCGCACATTTACATAAAAACCTGGTTTATTTGTCGTTATTAATGGTGTAACTGCACTGCATATTATTTTTCCATGTGATTTTTATTTATTTACATTTTACTTATTGTTTATTTCGGAAACATGAGTGACCACAAAAGCACCACCAGCAGCGATATGGGGCCCGCAGCTCCCGCTGTTGACGATGCGGGAGCCGCCTCACCGACACTGCCACCACCGCAGCAAGTTTCAACTCCGAAGCAGTCCTCTCCTGCCAAAACTTGGGTCCAGTTCGACGAAGATGCTCCAAATAACGCAAATAACACGGCCGCAGTCATACCGACGGAAAGTGTTCATGTGCAGATGGAGAAGAGAATCAGCAATAAGCCCCTATCAACGGTGCCTGAAAACCACAAGGCACCGGTTTTGGATCCGAAACCCATGAGGGTTGTGGAGCTGCCTGTTTTACATGTTGAAACCATCACCCAACAGAGATTTAGTAAGTTGCTGAAGACTTGTAAGGAAAGTCTGAAGTCAACCTTTTTTTTTGCAACATTTCCTTGACAAGCATGGTTTTAATAATTTGATAATTTCCTATAAGTACCTTATAATGATAAAAATGACAGTGAGCCATGACACCATTATAATTATCATTGGTCATGCAAGGAAGTTTTAACGACTCCTTATTCTGTATGTTCATGAAGAAAAACAATATAGGGTACACAATATTTACCTGTTTGTGCATGAAACTTGTAGTTTTCTGTCACCAATTTAACATTAATTGATCACTCAGTCCTATTTAGCCCAGGCGCCATGGAAAACAATAAGGAAATAATTGTTTCCTGGCTGGAAACTAGCTTCAAACGATCTGTGTAGCTTAGGTTTTGACATACTAGTTTCCCCCCTTTCGGAAATGTCGGCGTCATGTCGCCATCATCAACAAGAAGTGCACCAGCGTGGTTTTTGCCGAATATCTTAATTTTGGGTCATCTGACAGCAAAAGATGTAAGGAGTCATTTTGTAGCCTATGAAATTCCCTACAGTTTGGTTTTTCAATCAATTTTCTGCGACCTATGGTCTTTGAGATAGAGCTTCTGGAAGCGAGAGTCATTGTCGTGAAAGCTCCATGGCCACTTGACTCAAAAAACTAAAATGTCGATGTGACAAAAAAAAAATTCAAAATGAGATTACTCGAGAACTCTTCATGCTATTCGCTCCGTGCGAAGTACAGAGTGGGAGTAACGAAACCGATCACAGCGCTTTATGTGGACAAAAAGAGCAACATTGATGGCTCGGCGCTGCGTGATTGGGCTGTCAATTTCCTGATGTTTGAAGGAGTAGACCGTTTAGCGTCGAAAACTTTAGCGTCGAAAATACACAGCACCGAAAGTGACAGATAATGACAGTGGTCACTTGGTCAGGTCACACCCCTTTGATAAACCATCTTGGGAAGCCGGCAACATTGCCACAAAACCTGCACACACAGAAGTCACAGAACTTGTGTTGTTGAAAGTTGAAGGGGATGGGAAAACAATAATTTTAACCCCCAAATCTTGGCAGCAACCAGCAAATAAACTGCAGGGTATCATGATTGTGTATACCTATGTGTCGTGGAATTTTTAGAGGCGGTTTCTACCAAAAATCATATTAATCGTTTCGATCTTCAAGCACTAATACATCTTGTACAATTTTTGGAACAATTTCTCAGTCAAGCAAACAAGTTCGTTGTTTTTTTACACTATTTTGGCAGATTGTCCCAAAAATTGTGCAGTGTAATGCAGTTTTTACAGAATTTTAGATACTTCTATATGTACATTTTTTATAAGCAAAAGAGAGGATTGAAAAAATTATCGTGCTCAAACTCGCTGGTTTGTTATGTGGATAGGTACGTATCTAATAATCCATATTTTTGTATCAAATTTTCTGACCTTATTCTCCTTAATTTTTTTTACGCATAAAAGATCTTTTGTTGCTGGGCACTACTGTTTAATTTTGCGCATCAAAGATGATTCATAAATCGCAAATATGGGCTCCAGACGCTGTAGGCTAACTGTATTAGGAAAATTTCAAAATTCTTACTCTTACCTGAGGCCTATAGTTAGTTTTGATTTAAAAAAAAAATCTCAAGTAAATACCCTCGTAAATACCTATCCCGAATGTACATTTGACATTTGCTATAAATTCAGGTCTATGATAAATTCTGATCTAAATTTGAAACAGCGGCACCGACTGCTGGTCAAAGCATTGCCTCTCTGCCCGGCTTGTATTGTCGTGTCCTAGCACTAGGATCTACGCACTGAGCCACTAAGCACTGTTGCTGGCTCGAAAAGCTTTTCCATCCGTTCGGGAAGGGACCTAAAAAGGGCACGATTCCCGTGATTTCTGCGTCGACGCTGTATATTTCGACGCTAAAGTTTTCGGCAGTAAGCGGTCCACCCATTTGGAGCACTTAACCACAATCCACAAAATAATGACAGTCCAGCCAGCGATCTGTCATTTATAACAGCTCAGCGATCTGTAATTTAGGACGTGAGTGACGTTTCGCGCCTACAAAGTTGCGTACGCTAGGTGACGCTGGCGTCGTGCACGGAGCGAATAGTTGCGGTGATAGTCTCAAACTCTTCCTCTTGAACCGTAGATTACGAATATTGAAAAGTCAAAAACGTCACATTGTACATATACAGGGTGTACTACGGGAATCGAATCAGAACAGAGAAATTCGACATATTTATTCGATTTAGCCTATGCCAAACTCTAAGCACTTATCACGAGTCCAATATCAATATGCATTGGTCTGTAAGCTTCACTTGAAACACTTAAGAAGTGGTCAGCTCACAGCCTTCCTGTAAAATGTTTTGGAGGCCCTCTGAAATCATCAAAATTTACAGTAGCAAGGAACGTATGTAACAGTATATTATATACCAAGGAACCAAAGTGAATTTTTGATCCTTTGGGTGAAGTTTGTTGCTCGAAGGCCTTTTGGGTCCAAATCCCCAAATTAAAAATTCACTTTGGTCCCTTGGTATATAATATACTGTTATACAGGTGTCCCAGAAATGGCGCATAAACTCTCCAGTACGTTGTAGCGGACCTTCCAGGGAACTCTAGAAAAATAGTAAAAAAATTCCTCCTTGACCACTCTTCGAGATATAAGACTTTGAATTTGAAAACTCAACTTCTTTATTTGTGTGATTTATTCAAAACCGCAATGTTTATCTCATGGGGACAAAGCCCTTTCATCATTTTCTGCTGAAATAATTTTCAACAACTTTTGATTAACGGCTACAGCCAATTTTAAATTTTGCAAATTTTCAATCAAATTACCCAGAAAATGGATCTGGCATCATCGGTGAAAAACAAATGAGTAGGTATACCTACAATCTGACATTGAATAAATAAAAAATCGAATGAAGTCAATTTTTGACAATAACATCAGTCAGTGTCATTTTGCATCATTCCTGCCTCGTTTTCACTTTTTCGCGAATAATGTATGCGGCTTGCGAATACACTGATATGTTACTGATTTTGGGCGAACGTCGCGGAAATCACTTGCAGGCGGAACGCATTATTTACTCCCAGCAATACCATCAAAGAAAGCATCCCAATCGCATGTGATAATGAGAACAGAAGACAGAGCCACAAGGACCGGACAGGTAGCATCAGTATTATTACAAGCAGATCGCGGCCGCCCTCGTCATGAGGGGGTACCTGATGCCTGATGCTGAAGAGAACGTTCATGAGCTGCTTCAGAATCAACCAAATCGAAAGGCTCACAAAGTTTCACCGGGACTGCATTCACTTACTTTTTCCTCGAATACGAGTAGTCCCAACGCCTATCGTCAAGGAGCCTGACGGATATTGATATTCACACATGATTTGCAAAGATTCTTCTTTGGATTGTTAGTTCAGAACAAGTTAAATAAGTGAAAAGGGTGTGGCGTTTTTCAAAGTGAATTTCTTTCTGAGGCAGCCTTAGTAACTCCTAAATAAAAATGAGAGAAACACAGTTTTACAAGTTTATTTTCTGAATGCGCGAAAGTTGTTGGAATTACGAAGAGGTGCGATTGGTAGCTATCAAATTCAAAGCCAGTAGCTGTGTCATTGGGCACCAGTATCAGTACCTACAAGGAAATGTCTAAATTGGCCCTGACAATGACCGTTTCTATGATGACCATGTTTATTGTATTCTTACCTAGCGCTACGTATGTAGGTGAACACGTGCAGTCGTGCACGTTTGCCAAATTGACCGTTTAGTTTTTTGGCGATAACTTAATAAATAAAAGCGAAAGAATTTTTCTACTATTTTTCCCCGACTCTATGATGAGTTCCCAGCAACGTACTGGAGAGTTTATGCGCCATTTCTGGGACACCTGTATACATTCCTTGGTACTGTAAAGTTTTAATATTTTGATGATTTCAGAGGGCCTTTAAAACATTTTACAGTAAAGCTGTGAGCTGACCACTTCTTTCGTGTATTAAGGGAAGCTTATAGAGCAAATCCATTTTGATATTGGACTCGTGTTAGGTGCTTAGAGTGTCGCATATAGGCTAAATCGAAGAAATATGTAAAATTTCTCTGATCTGATTTGATTCCCTAAGTACACCTGTATATGTACAATGTGACGTTTTTGACTTTTCTATATTCGTAATCAACGGTTCAAGAGAAAGAGTTCAAGACCATTACCGCACCTATAGCATGAAGGATTCTCGAGAAATCTCATTTTGAAATTTTTTGTCACATCGACGTTTTAGTTTTTCGAGTCAAGTGGCCATGGAGCTTTTACGACAATGCCTCTCGCTTCCAGAAGCTCTATCTCAAAAACCATAGGTCGCAGAAAGGTCATTTAAAAACTATTCGGTAGGGAATTTATTGGTTTCAAATTGACCTCTTACATCTTTTGCTGTCAGATGGCCCAAAATCAAGATATTCGGCAAAAACCACGCTGGTGCACTTCTTGTTGATGATGGCGACATGACGCCGACATTTCCGAAAGGGGGGAAATTAGTATGTCGAAATCTAAGCTACACAGATCGTTTTAAGCTAGTTTCCAGCCAGGAAACAATTATTTCCTTATTGAGCTGATTTTTGCTCCCTGGTGCCTGGGCTAATTTGGAACATCATAAATATAATTCTTCCAGTCAGAGATAACTTCCATCTTTTATTTTTGACACAGTAGGCGAGCGTGGGATGACAGAATCCACCCTGTAAGAGCGCTATCAGTCGAATGTCATAGTTTAGGAGTAGGTTATTTTCTGAGGTTGTCAGTGTTGTCAGTTGTCACTTCATTTCAAAATTCACAACAGCATTAGGGATGTCCAACTTCGATTCGATTTATACTTGAATCGATTCAATGGAAACGATGCATTTGAAAAATTGAATCGATTCAACTGTATAAGATTATTTAGTGAATCGATTCAAGCTGATGTGATTGTTGTTTCGATTGATACGCATGCGACAACACTCGTTAATGCCAAAAACCCGTCAATTTTTTTGTAATTTGTGTGGACTATTGATGAGAAATCATTTATTATCGTCAACATTATTATTAACCTGATTTTTTCCGCCGAACTGAATGCACAAATATCGGTTCTTTCCGATGCATCGATTCATTTCATACGATTTTTTAATCGAATCAAACTATTGATTACGATTCGATTCGATTAGCACGAATCGATTCACCGAGAACATTTGGACATCCCTAAACAGCATTGCAAGTTCGTCTTTGATAGATGAAATGTTCAAATGACCTTATCAACCATTTGTCATTCTTCAAAGCTAGGTAGAAAAGTTCTTGATAATTCCATAGAGCCATAGACGCAACTATAGACATTGTACCGGGTGTTTATAAACGTCTGTGATCGCATCGCCTTTGGAATCCGCTTTCGATCACTACAATTGCGCCTGTTACCACCTGTTACTGCGTTTTTCGGCCTGACCCATGCCTGCCGCGATCACAGTTTCTTATAAACACCCCGTATAATAGGAGGTAAAGATCCAAGGTGAAGGTCCTGGTGGGAAAAAAGTCAAAAGCCAGATGCCTTGAGTCAATTTTGAGCCCACCTTGTCCAGGTACCACTTCCCAAAGAGTGAACTTCTCTAACCGAGATTTTAGTTTTTCTGGTTGGTGGTGTTTTGTTTCTGTATGACTGGTACTTGAGACTCCTCTGTACGCTTTAAGCAGCTCCGACTAAAAGGCCTCTAAATCGGGGGCGGTGATTTTCTTCCAACTGGCATTCAGTGATTTCACTTCATATCTCCATATAAACATGTGAAAAGAAAAAAATCCGAGAAAAACCGGTCACAGCCGAAGATGGCAAAATTTTACGCACGCCATCCTCGGGCCTTTATTTTACATGGAAAAAATTTCCCTTTTTCAGAGTGGACCCTCTACAGTATTCTGCACAATCGTACCGGGTGATTTTTCAACGAAGCATCTGGAGCCAAAGTTATTTGGCTGTGAAAATCATTAACAAATTGCTTGAAAATTTGCAGCCTCGTATCTTTAGCCGAAAATTTTTTACTGAAAAACCACCCGGTACGATCGTGCAGAATACTGTTTAGAGTCTAGGTACTCTGAAAAAAGTTTTTTCCTGAATCAAATAAAGGCTCTAGGATGGCGCGCGCAAAATTTTTCTAATTTCGGCTGTGACCGGTTTTTCTCTGATTTTCTTCTTTCACGTGTTTGTACAGGGTGAGTGTAATTGATATGGGCGAGCTCAATTACACCTACGCCATGAATGATATCGAAATGAATCGAACAGCACTGCAAACGGGAGGTCAAAGTGCAGTTTGTCAAATTATTTTGCTCTATACAGGGTGCCTCATTTTTGCAGAGCAGTTTTTGAACGAGCTTTTTTAAATGGCACTCTCTGTATTTCTTCCATATTTGGATTTGCCCTTTCTCAGGCATTACAAATTCGTTCAGTTTTTGCAATTCGCTTCAACCGTTCAGAAGCTATTAATTTTTTTCTAAAAATTAATGCGTTTGTAGCGAGGTTTGTAGGCACTTACTAAATAAATCGCAAGGCACTTGGTTTACAGGTTAAACGGTCTTGATGTATTTAAATATTACTTATCTGATATACAGAGTGTTTCAAAAGTAAGAACCTAGCTATATATCGTCGGATTCAGCTTTCAAAAATATGAAGTTTCCGATAAGAATGAATTGCATGAGGTTCCCCCCTAAGTAGCAGCCCCTCAAAGTTCAATTTTTTAAATCGTTTTTTAACCGTAGCTTTTGAACCGTTCAACCAATTCTTATCAAATTTCAACCAAAGTTTTGTGAAATAAGTCTCTATCGAACAATAACAACGTGTTTCATTAAACAACTTCAAGTGCAAAGTTAATAGACTTTTCTCCCCTATTTTGTATTTCCCTGGCTATATTTGAAAGTGGTCCCTATTTTTGGATTCCATGCAGGTTTAATTTAGGAAAAAAAAGTTACTTTTGAAAATTTTTGATCAGAGGCTTCATTTTCGAAATAGGTATTCTGGTTTGAAACTTCGAAAAACATCTCGAAAACACCACTTTCAAGAGCTCAAAAATTTAAATCCAAGAAATTTTATGTTCACGAATTTTCAATTTCTTCATTTTACTTTCCCGGCCCACCCACGAACACGGAGGGAAAGTATTGTAATCGTGCAGAAAAAAAGTTTTGAGATTTCACCGGATATATCCGTTTTGAGGTCCTCCAAGACGATTAAGACCATTTTCAGAATGATGTCTGTCTGTGTGTGTGTGTGTGTGTGTGTGTGTGTGTGTGTGTGTGTTTGTACCCCATTAACTGTGGCGACTTGTGCGTGCAACGACCTATGCTGTGGCGTCCGCTCTAGTTGTGGCGTCTTACACACGGTTGCCACAGCAAAAACCTTCACTGTCTCAAAAATAATCACCGCTTAAGGCTAGAACTTATAGAACAGCTTTTATAGAAGCATATTGACTTTGCATATGAAGGAAATCCTCGGATCTTCAAAACTTAGTGGTGTATAAGTGAATTCATCAGGTTGCCACAAGTAATTAGAAGTGCTTTGTGCAAGTTTGGGTATGACACCCATTTGTGACCTCCTGTGCTGAAGCGCCCCCTTGAGTTCACACACTAGTACTAAACCAAGAATATATTCAATGGTGTTGGTTGTTCTTTCGCAATCTGCACACACACATAATGCATCAGTGTACTTTTGTGGCACCCACCTGCAAAAAGTCGTAGAAAATTCAGATTTTTTAAAATCACCAACCTGAGCATAAAAAGATATTTCCAAACGTACCCCCTTTGTCCCCACTCACCCCCTTCGACTCCACTCACCCCCTCTCAAAATGACAAATATAATCACCTGCTTTGAGTACGTCAAATTGAAGACATCAAATTCTCTTTGTGAGAAAAATATTATAATTTTTTTTTGTTCAACCCCCCTTTTGCCCCACCCACCCTTAAGTTCCAAATTTCAAATGGCACCACGTACTTCTGATTAACCAGATTGAAGAGTCTTGAATTCTCTTTCTGAGAAAAATATAAACATCATCAATCACCCCCTGTCGTCCCCACCCTACCCCTACTTATAAAATTTCATGTATATAATCTACTTTGTGGTACATCAAATTGAAAACATCAAATTCTCTTTGTGAGAAAAATATTATAAATTTTTTTGATCAACCCCCCTTTTGCCCCATCTACCCTTACATTCAAAATATCAAATGGTATCACGTGCTTTTTGGTTCTCCAGGTTGAACACTCTTTCTGAGAAAATTATAAAAATTTGTAATAACCCCCTTTTGCCCCCCCTGATTTAAAATTTCATGTAGAATAATCTATTTCGTGATACATCAAATTGAAGACATCAAATTCTCTTTGTGAGAAAAATATTATAATTTTTTTTGTTCAACCCCCCTTTTGTCCCACCCACCCTTAACTTCCAAATTTGAAATGGCACCACGTACTTCTGATTAACCCGATTGAAAAGTCTTGAATTCCCTTTCTGAGAAAAATATAAAAATTATCAATCACCCCCTGTCGTCCCCACCCACCCCTACTTAAAAAACTTCATGTATATTGAACTACTTTGTGGTACATCAAATTGAAAACATCAAATTCTCCTTGTGAGAAAAATATTATAAATTTTTTTGATCAACCCCCCTTTTGCCCCATCTACCCTTACATTCAAAATATCAAATGGTATCACGTGCTTTTTGGTTCCCCAAGTTGAACTCTCTTTCTGAGAAAATTATAAAAATTATTAATAACCCCCTTTTGCCCCCACCCCCCCCTAATTTAAAATTTCATGTAGAATAATCTATTTCGTGATACATCAAATTGAAGACATCAAATTCTCTTTGTGAGAAATATATTATAATTTTTTTTGTTCAAACCCCCTTTTGTCCCACCCACCCTTAACTTCCAAATTTTAAATGGCACCACGTACTTCTGATCAACCAGATTAAAGAGTCTTGAATTCTCTTTCTGAGAAAAATATAAAAATTATCAATCACCCCCTGTCGTCCCCACCCACCCCTACTTAAAAAACTCCATGTATATTGAAAAAAACTGAAAATTGCAAATTGAAAACATCAAATTCTCTTTATGAGAAAAATATTATAAATTTTTTTGATCAACCCCCCTTTTGCCCCATCTACCCTTACATTCTAAATATCAAATGGTATCACGTGCTTTTTGGTTCCCCAGGTTGAACTCTCTTTCTGAAAAAATTATAAAAATTAGTAATAACCCCCTTCTGTCCCCACCCACCCTTAATTTAAAATTTCATGTAGAGTAATCTACTTCGTGATACATCAAATTGAAGACATCAAATTTTATTTGTGGGAAAAATATCATGAATTTTTTTGATCAACCCCTTTTTGGCCCACCCACACTCAACTTCTAAATTTCAAATGGAACCACGTACTTTCGGTTCACTAGATTGAAGAGGATTGAGTTCTTTTTCTGATGAAAATATAAGAATTTATAATTACTCTCTTTCGTCCTCACCCACCCACTTTAATATTTCATGTAGAATAATGAACTTTGTGATACATCAATCAGAAAAAATCATATTCTCTTTGTGAGAAAAACATTTTTTTTTCTATTAACCCCTCTTTTGCCCCACCCACCCTTGATTTCCAAATTTCAAATGGAACCACGTAGGGGAAGGTTACTTAAAATGGGATACTCAGCTAAAACGGGATACCAAAGGTTCTAACAAAACCAAGTATCGCCATCTAACCCAATATCCACCGGACTCAAGTTCTAGTCTAATGCAACGGTCAAACGTACTTTCGAGTTGACAGCTGAAGCGCGAGCCGTACCAGGTAGGTTTTATGGTTTTCAGATTTTCTGATCTAATATCAAGGGTTCATATTAGTAAGAATTGCGTGCGAAGTGATAGAGAGAACATGTTCATTATTTAATTACCTCAAGCCAAGATATGAACTATTGATTTGACCAACAAGTTTTTTTGATTTATTTTGGGGTTACGTGAAAAAAAATTTCGAATGTCAAATATGAGTGTTCGGGTAAAACGGGATTTTTGTCGTCCCGTAAAACGGGATATCCCAGATGCGTGGGGTGCAGAAGGTGGGTTCATGATGCCTGCGCCAGGGCAGATGAAGAAGGAGAAGATTTTCTTTGTGACTTCTGCCTCGAAGTCTGATTTTTTCTTTTTTTCTCTTTTCTTGTCTTATGCATAATTTAAGAATGTTTATTTTGCTTTTGTCTTGTTACCTAAGAATGATTGTTGATGTTCATATTTTATATGTCTGTTATACCTACCTAGTAGTTTCCATAATAAAAACTTGGAATTTGGATGTCTGGTTATCATATTCCTAATAGACTAGTCAAATCTATCAAGTTCATTTACTATCCCATTTTAAGGATATGAGGTATCCCGTTTTACCGTATGGGTTCCCTAAAATGGGATACTTGCACATTTCTTGGAAAAATAGTTATATTTCGGAAAATACATTTTCGTTCCAAAAACTCTTTGGGGTTATGATATAAAACAGAGCAAGGAGTAATTAGACATAATTAGATGAGGTTTGCTTTATCCAGCTATTATTTCTAAGGGTTCAAACCTTAAGTATCCCATTTTAAGTAACCTTCCCCTACTTTTGCATGGTTCACCAGATTGAAGAGAATTGAATTCTCTTTCTGAGAAAAATATAAAACTTATTTATCACATCCTGTTGTCCCCCCCCCCCACACCCACTTGAAAAAATTCATGTAGGCTTATCTACTTTGTGGTACATCAAATTGAAAACATCAAATTCTCTTTGTGAAAAAAATATTCAAACACCCTTAGCTTTCAAATGAAACCACGTACTTCTTGGTTCATCCGATTGAAGAGAATTGAATTCTCTTTCTGAGAAGAATATAAAAAATATTAATCACCCCTTCTCGTCTTCACCCACCCTTACTTTAAAAACTCATGTAGGATAATTTACTTTGTGATAAATCAAATTGAAAACATCAAATTTTCTTTGTGAGAAAAATATTATAATTTTTTTTAATCAACCCCCCTTTTGCTCTATCCACTCTTTTAAGTTCCAACTAAAAATGATAACTGACACGTACTTTTTGTTTCACCAGATTAGAGAGGATTGAATTCTTTTTCCAAGAAAAATATAAAAATTATCAATCATCCCCTTTGGTCCCTACCCACCCTTTTACTTTAAAATTTCAAATGAAACCACCTACCTTGTGATACATCAGAAGAGAATTGTACTGAGAAAAATATTCTAAAAATTTTCAATTTTCCCCTTTTGCCCCCACCGACCTCTATTTTACAATTTCAAGTAGAAACATCTATAATATGCTGTTCTTCACGTTGCAAATTCAGCACTAGAACTTTTGGAATCAAAAACAAAGTGATAAGTTAGAGGGCTACGGCTACGGCTGATGGGACCTGCAAAGTTTTGGCGCAAATCTATCAGGGCCCATCAGCCGTATACCTTTCCAGATTTTCACTTTATTTTTGATTAAAAAATTTCTTGTGCTGAATTTGCAACGTGAACGGGCATTACTTTGTGGTACTTACATCAAATTAAACAAAATTATTATCTTTTTTGTTGAGGAAAATATTATGAATATTTCTTATTACCCCCTTTTGCCCTCACCCACCTCAACTTTAAAACTTCAACTAGAATTAGGTGCCTGCGGTACGCAAAAAAAAAGTGGCATTTGATGATACAAGCAAGCCATTTTGCACAGTTGTTGTCCACACCCATTAGAAAGTTTTGACCCGCAGCACCTAAAAAATGTTCCCTTAGGACTCGAGATTTTAGAGGGCAAAGGGGACCCCATGAAAAAATCTAAAACATTTTAAATAAAGCCTGATTAGTGAATCTCAGTGTCAACATAAGCATACACTGTCATTTTCAAAATTAGGTTAAAAATAAAAGAGTCATTTTTGAGCGTCATACAATATATTTTATCAATATCAGAGTACAAAACATGTAACCCACAACCTGTATAGTAATTATATTTAAATAAACCGTCACAACGAAATTGGTGAAAATGTGATTAGGAAATGCCGAGTTTACAATAGAGTATTATATTTTGAAAAAAATATTTTGTTTTCGATGGGAACAGAAACTACATTGAAAAATAACTGACCCATATTTTTTTTGTTTAGCCAGAAATCGAATCGTTTGGCCGCAATAAATAAACGAAACTCTTAAATTCTTACTAGTTCTGACGTCATTTACAAAGGCAGTCACAAGTAGTTGATCTTCTTTTATCGATTACGCCCAAACGATTCGATTTTCGACCGAATAAAAAAATACGGGTCAATTATTTTTCGATGTAGTTTCCATTTCGACAAAAAAACATTCTAGTATAATACTCCATTACGTTAATTTCACAGGGTGTCCATATGTCCATGGTTATGTTTTATGCTCTGCTATTGATAAAAAAATATTGTATGAAACTCAAATGACTCCTTTTACTTTGAATAATATTTTGAAAATGACAGTGTATGCCATGAGTGTATGCTTATGTTGCCAATGACATTGGTGAAACATTTACGTAAAACATCAAACACGACAAATTATCCTACCCGTAGTTTAGGAGGATATCTTAAATAATATTTCCAACATGTCAAAAAATGCGCCAATATTTCCAATAAAATTTAAAAAAAAGTTCAACTCTACGCGCATTCGTTCTCGATTTATCGATTTTCAACTTTCGGAATTAATAACCCTGTACAAAAATGACCAGAAGGGGGGTGATATCGTAACCATGGTAATTACGATGTGACATGAAGTTACTGATGTTACGTCAAGATCCCCGAATTGGTAAACGCATCGTATCCGCCACAGCATGCTTCATTTCAACCCATTCCAAAAGCGAATGCTGGCGTCCACCGGGTGGCAGCCCCCTTGGGGGTCGTTGGGGTGAATTTTTTCGTGGGAAGGTGTATTACAGTGAGTTTATGCATATCTGCCAAATTTACGTCAATAATATGGCCAATAAGAGAATTGCAATAAAAAAATGTTAATTTTTGAAAAAATCACATAGCCTTTGAAAAGAAAGAAATATTTGAAAATTAAAAAACCATTTCGGGATATTATTGCTACCTTTCAAAAAACGATATCATAAATAATCTACAATTTTTTTTAGAAAAGTGACACAACGTTGACAATTTACCCTTTTGACCCTCTTCCTTTTGGCGCACTGTATATCATGTACATTTTCAATTATGAAACTATCCTTTACATCATCACGTAGCCGAAGTAGGCCCTATCTGGCGTTGTCTTCCTTTTTGAAATCGGAAAATTTTTGTTCGAGATATTCCCATTTTACAAAATGCGGAAATTTTCATTACCCCTATTCACTTTTGAGCAGTTTATAAAGGTATGTATGTACCTACATGGAAGAAAGGGATAGTACAGAAACTTGAATTTGAGCCAAAGCAACGATACTTAATTATAACCATTTAAAACAAAAATAGAGTAATACTTATACACACTTCTTTCCATTCGATCTTCCGGAAATAATCGGAAGAGCCATCAACATTTGATTTTCAAATACGACACCATATTGTTTAATATTAGCATTAGGATAGATATTATATCTCCGCGAGATTCCCTATCAAACATAAAAAGGCCTCTCTAAATCAAGGAGTTTAAAAATTTGCCCCTCCCCTCTTCCCCGGTTTCAAGGATGTGAGGGATTAAGTGTCATGGAATTTTCTTGTCCCCGCGAATTCTCTTATCCAACCGAAAAATGCCGGTTTAGATCGGAGCTACTTGGAAAAAGGGGGTGGTTTTTGAAAGAGTGGAGTGAGGTGGGGGTTGCTGGGGAATTTGTGCAAGGCATATACTTAGGAGATTTTCTCTCCGCAAGTTTCCCTATCAAACAAAAAAAGGCTGCTCTAAATCGAAGAGGTTAAAAAATTTGCTCCTTTCCCCTTCCCCTGTTCACGGATGTGGGGGATGGTAAGTGTCATGGAATTTTCTTGTCCCCGCGAATTCTTCTATCCACCCGAAAAATGCCGGTTCAGATCGGAGATAGGTACTTAAGAAAAGAGGGTAGTTTGAAGGAGTGGGGTGATGCGGGAGTTGGTGGAATTTGTGAAAGGTTTATAGAAGATTTTATCTCCGTGAGTTTCCTCTTGAATAAAACACTAAAAGGCCAAGGGGGTAGTTTTGAAAGGGTAAGGTGGGGTGCGGGTTGGTTGAATTTGTGCAAGGTATTATGCGAGTTTTCTCCCCGCGCGTTCCTTTCTCAAACACAAAAAATCCGCTCAAAATCAGAGAAATAAAAACTTTTTGCCCCCCCCCCCCTCACTCGGTTTTGCGAGAGGGGAAAGGGACATTGAGTTTTCTTCTCTTCAAGAGTTCCTCTATCCTAACCGAGAAATTCCGGTTAAGATCGGAGATTCTTGGGAAAAGGGGGTAGTTTTGAAGGGGTGGGGCGGAGTGGGTGTTGGTTGAATTTGTAAAAGGTACAAAAGAAGTTTTCCTCCCGCGAACTTCTCTATTTAACATAACAATTCTCTTGAAATCATAGAAATTAAAACTGTTCACTCTCTCACCTGGTTTCGGGGGGGGGGGATGTTGAGAAACATTGAGTTATCTTCTCTTCGCAAGTTCCTTCATCCAACCGAGAAATTCCGGTTCAGATCGGAGCAACTTGGAAAAGGCGGTAGTTTTGAAGGAGTGGGGGTTGGTTGAATTCGTGCAAGATACATGGGAATGTGTACAAGGGAGTATGTGTAAATGGGGCTATCAGCCAGTCTAAACAGATTCAAAATCTTCCAAAGCAATCCAAAACTGTCGCGCTTTGAAAATTGTTAAAAATATCGACATAATCACTTAGACACTATAGACAAGACACCTTTGATACACAAACTATACACCGAATTTTGACGTCTTCGATACACAAACTATACACCGAATTTTGGCGTCTTCGATGCACAAACTATACACCGAATTCTGGCGTCTTGGATGCACAAAAACTTGACACCTAATTGTGGCAGCGACGCCACTAGTTTGTTATATGCACGAATATTCGGGGACATGCTGCGCCGCCCCCATGGAGTGTATAACCAAATGGGTCAGTTTTACGGGTTGCTAATGCAAAGGGGTACCCAACCTACATGGTTTCATCAAAGCTGCCACAATTTGGTTTGATGCACGGTTGCCACAAACCTACACCGGCGGGTATGCGTGTGTGTGTGTGTGTGTGTGTGTATGTGTGTGTGTGTATGTGTGTGTGTGTGTCTGTCTGTGATCTTCCACGATAACTGCCGTAACGTTGACTGGATCGACTTGATATTTGGTACACAAACATGGTTGTTTCCTGAAAAGAGCCCATTAGTTTTTGGCTGTCATCTGTCAAACCCAACTGTCACTATCATCAAATGTCAGAAGCTATATCTCACGGAACTCAACTTGCAATATGTCATTTGAAAGCCCTTGAAAAACTGTATTCAGAACAGTTGGAAACATTGCCCTATCTGTCATCTGTCAAATAATAAAAAATGTTAAAGTTCAAAACTTTACCAATTAATTATCCAAAATCTATCCGATGGATTGGAACCAGATTTGGCAGGAAGCAACACAACATAAGAGTCAAATTGAGGCCGCAGTTGCAGTTTTCCACCATTCTCCAGTTGAGCGTAATGAATTTTCGAAATTTCTCCTGGCCGTTGCCACTCAGGAGGGGCTCTCGCCGGTGTTTCGACCAGCACGACTCGCTTTTGTAGCAGGACTCCACTCAAAAATTTATTCCTGCTCGGGGATCGACTTTTTTTTGGAAATTTCAACTGATATCAAAAGTAGATTGTATTGAGCGTCGTGCAGGTCTATTTTCAGAGTTGAAACGGTTTCGGTTTTCCGACTGTAATTTTTTCAAAATGAAATTTGCACATTCCGTGAATTTGAGAAAAACGCAATGCAAACTTCTACATGCGGTAAGCCCCACGAAATAATTATTTTAGGTGCAGACATGCTGCGAATAAAAGTTAGAGAAAAGATTGAGCTAATTTTTGGAGGAAAAATTTTCGAAATCGGATCAACAGTTGCCGAGTTTTCCTCTCTGGAAAAACTGCAAATTTTCCAACTTTTTATTCCGTGAACAGATTTCTTGGAATTGTTTTTTTTAGAGAATAGATAACTGGTTCTTGAACATTTTCCAATAATTTCTCTCCAATTTCCCGGAAATTTTCCTCCTGAATATATAAAACCACTCATGCGATCGTACAAATTAAGCGGTTCTGTCACGATAATTACCGAATTATTGATCCGATCAAATCGAAATCAGGTACGGAGGCCTAAGTTCAGCCTGGAATGTTCTGATTAGACTTTGGGTGGATGATTTTGATCGGAAGCCCTCAGGTGGCACATTGGGTCTGGGTTTGTCTGCCCAAGCTCTAAATTGAAAATATAGAGTTGAAATTTGACACACAGATGCACTGAAAGTTTTCAATCAAGTTTTTGTAATTTCATCATCATATCTGAAGTAGGAACAAAAATTTCAATAAGGAACCAGCATTGCATTTTTGAGATATCACAACAGTAAGCTACCTAGTTCTACCTTTTGGATCATTTCATCACCTTGGAAAACTGACCTAACCTGTCATTTTTTCTGTCCGCTCAACAATGGATGCAGGATGCTCGCTAAACGCTCGACTAAATAGAATTTTTCCATCAATTTCCAAATCGAATCGCCCCCTCCCGAAGGGACACTTCGATCAAAATCATTACTGACGTCTCTGGATACCGCCGGGAAAGTTTTGTGTCGCCCCACAACAGATTTTTTTTCTATGGTTTCGGAGGTCACACAAGGTCACAAATTTGGATTCTTCATTAGGACTTCCAAGTAACTATGATCAAAAGAAACATTTTCTATGGGACCTTTTGCAACCTCGAATATTCCTGCTACTGGCCCTATGAGTATAGCTCAATTTGTAGGATTTTAGATTTGCAGGTAATATAAACATTTTGAAATAAATAATAATCAAAATAAATAATGCTCACCTACTTACCAAGGTACCTAGATGACTTTTGTGATCTCATCAAACTATTCAAATAAACTTGTCATCGCTACAAAAATGCAATAGTGTGATAATGGCGAAGTTACTATCGTAGAAACTACCTACCTGTGTAGCTATTTTCAAATTAATCATTCGATTCGATTATTTCTGCTTGTTTATTAATGATGATGACATGTGTAATTTTCTGCAAACCAAATAATCCAACAGCTATAAATATTTTGTACCGTGTGTTATCTCCATAATTAAGTGTCTATTTTCGAATGAAATTTGATTTATGAGCTGTGTGGTGTTTTGAAAAAAAAAACTGCTCCCTATTTCAATTTTCTCATACATGTATCAATTTATCATGTGCAGGCTTGTGACCTGGCTTATCTAACTATGCATATTGTTTGTATTTCAAGTGAAGTTCCTTCATGTTATGGCTTCAATCCGTGTCTTATTGCAGTGTTTTTTCTTCTTTTTTTTTGTTAATGCAATTCGTTTAGGTACCTCGTTAGGTACTAAAATACTTGCCTATAGTTAGTACCTATCTATACAATGAATGTCATGTATTTGATGAGAGTGATCACGAGCTGTCCGATGGGTAGGTTTTAAAAACAATTAGGTTTAAACCAGGATACAGTTATAGAAACTTGTAACTGCCGACGCCGACTTCATAATCGATTTCAAAGTTGACTTTACACTAAGTGTGTTTAAGTCCTTCTTGTGAGTGTGACTTCCCCTTTCATAGTTTCATAAACGCACCTAAAGTAAACTTGAGAGTTGATTATGAAATCGACCCTAGGTAGGTAGGTACCATCGGACAAAAAAAACGGGGACAAGCAGCATTCAATTTTTGTGAATTGTTACGAACTGAAGCTTCCTTTTGATGTTTCACATAGGTAGGTACAGTGATTTCCCATTAAAAACGCGTACAGCCAAAATTGAAAAAAATCAGTACACTCCGCCTCAACAGCTATACGTGTGTTAATGGGCAATCACTGTACAATCGCGCGCAAAAAAAGGAGACACTGAAAATACTTAGAGACCTTAGTTTTTGGACTACTACATGTGTAATGGTGCGATGTATGCATGCATCTTGCATGCACATTAATGTGATCAATCAATCAACATGGATAAATGCATCAACCTCACACAACTAAAAGTCTGGAAACTATAGGGCCTCAACGTAGTTTAGTACATTATTTCTTACAATTCAACGTCTCATTGTAAATGCCTAGTAAAGGAGCTTGTGGTGTGGTGGAAAGCGCGTTCGACTGCCACATTAGAAGTCGTGGGTTCGAGTCCCACTGTGGGCGCTCGGATTTTTGTCTCAAAATAAGCTCTTTGATTTAGTTGGAATGCTTGCTAAATGCAAGACGCGCCTTGTGTCGCATAGCACGTAAAATACGAACGATGGTGCCGACCCCATACCCCATGCGATGTTGGTGGTCGTTACAAGATCCCTACCCTGTGTTGGAGCACACAGGGGTTCGGCAAAATTTCCGGTATAGTGGAACAAAGCATTCACCGGCGTCGGTGTTAGGCCTCGTTGCGGAAATAGGCCGACGTTGAATAGATGAATAAAAAAAAGCCTAGTACGGGGTGTTTATAAGAATCTGTGATCGCGGCAGGCATGGGTCAGGCCAAAAAACGTAGTAACAGGCACAATTGTAGTGATCGGAAGCAGATTCCAAAGGCGATGCGATCACAGTCGTTTATAAACACCCGGTATTTTGAGCTTCAGTTCGAAACGATTCCCAAAAATGAAATGTTGCTTGTCCCCGTTCTTTTGAGCTATGGTTTATAATAATCGTTTGAATTAACAGTAGGTAATTTTGTTTTCAGCTAATGGCGACATTATTGTCACACTTCTACCAGTCAACACACGTTTCCCATGGATTACTCCAGCTCAGTTCCGTCCAGAATTAGTACCAGAAGAACTGATGGCCCAAGGATTAACGGTAAAGATCATTCAAGGTTGATTTGTCCGTTCTTGATAAGCTATATCAACGAATATTTCAATTTTTACATGCGTTCTAGCACAGCGTGTGGAGCCTTGTCTCAATGTCTCATCTTCATTATCTGACGAGATTTCAGTTCACTTGACTTGTTAAAACCACTGGTTAAAACACACTAAAGAGAAAAAAATAGAAAAAAATGAACTTCAAATGTGCCTCATTTGTTTTATACATACTATACAGGGAGAGTCATAAACTCCGAAAAACACAAAAAAATATAACTTTTTATTCGAAAAACAATTGCAAAAGATTCCATACGTCGCATACCATTTTACTTCCTGTCGCCGCAAATGCGTAGGATAGGAAGTAAAATGGTTCATTCTCATAGAATTCTTTCCTGTTCTGAAAAGTTTACTACAATCTCAGGTAATGAAAATAAGAGGGGACAAAGCCCCACCCTTCGACTCCACATACTTATCCCCAAAAATGAAGACCCTAACAAAATTTACATTTTTCGGACACATTTTGAGCATTTTCCTAAACTCTACTTTGAACTTCGGGTCGCGAGTCCTGGAATATCCATGTATGTGCCCACAAAATCAAGCGAGGGTAGTAGTAGGTAGTAGGAAGTAACTTATTGTCTTTTTATACATTTTTATGAAGTCGTACCTATTTTAATACGTGCGGTTTGTTATAATCATGACGAAAGCAACTATTTAGCTTACGACATCACAGCATTGACCTCTACTTGTAGGTATTCAGAAAGGAAATTATTATTATCGAATTGAATTAATCTTGTGTTTCATTCATGGTAATGGCTGAGGCTATCGCCACTTTTAAACGTCCCTACTGCTCTTGCGTGCACTCGATTCGGCATTTCCTGAAGTTCATATTCCACTTATGTTTTTTCGGTTCTTTCAGCTAACGGTGGAAGAATACGTCCAAGCCATGGAACTACTTGTGAACGATTACCGTTTTACAATCTACAACATTTGCTACAAGCGTGTCTTGGTTGTTTGGATAATGTTGGCATTTTTCGTACTTCTGGGCCTGCTTTTCTCTGGTCTGACCGGCCTGACCCTTTTCGGCCTGGGCATCGGATGGCTGATCCTGAACGCGGCCGCAATTTTTTTTTCCATGTGGCTGAAACACAAGCTGTCCAGGAATCTGGAGCGCTGTCTGGCGCATGTCAACAAGCAGCTGCTCAGGCATAAAATTGTAGTGGCGCTTGATGACCGGGGGAAGATCTCTTGTCACAAAGTCAATTTGTGCTTCTTGTACATGGATTCTGCGCCATGCATAGCCCATTTGCAGACGAGCATCGAACAGCAAGAGCGAGAACCTTCCAACGGCTGGGAACAGAGGATGGACATTTCAGCCGGTGACATTGTCATCCAGGGTAGCAGGACCACCAGGTTGTCGAGAAAGCAGGTACTTAATAATTTCTTTTATAAGTAAATTAAAGTTTACGCTACGTATTCTGGTACATTAAGGGTACGCACGTAAGATCTTGATGGTAAAATGGTCTCAATACCAAACAGTTCATTTGGCTTAACAAATAATTGAAGATTATTTTGACCCTCCAATAAATCTAGTATGCATAATATTAATGAACTGTGCACAAATTGAAGTGTTTTTTTATAGGGTAGTTTTAGAATCGCTGAAAGAATCGATTTTTAAAATTATCCAATTTGGGAAAAGTTTGCATTGTTTTGAAGAAAAAGGTTGCTATTTTCATGAACCTGTGAATTCTTAAAGTTTTTCTCACTCACCACACAGATAAATTCCTCATATAAGGTGGTACAAAACAATATGTCTTGCAATTCTGATCTGTTTTACTCTAGGACAGGAAATCCTCCAAAATAATTTTCTTCAGGATTACCTGATCTAGTTTCAAAATAACGATAGGGAAAGGAAATTGCGTAGTTAAATCACTTTGAAATTGAAATCAGAAAATGCCCTATTATTACCAGAATGCGAAAGCCCATGCCAGACCTTTTTCTGAATAATAACTACGTGCCACTATGTAATGTCAGTATTAATTAAATGAGCTGGGTTTAGAGCCGGACAACTTTGTATTTCTACAAACAGAATTTTTCTTACGATCCAGGGCCGAGCAGAGCAGTTGTTCTTGCGCTATTTGCAAAGGTGGGGAAAAGATTTTCTAAGGAGGCGTTTAGATTGGACGCTGGACGAAATGCTGGGTAACCCTTCGAACCCGCTGCACGTGAATTCGGCACTGTGTCCGTGCCAGTACATCGAGGAATTGTTGGCCAACAAACCGCCAAGGACTGACATTAGAGATTGCTGTCCTATTTGGTCGAGGTTTCTTGCGAGGCGGGGCATCGATTGACGATTCGTAATATTTACAGTGTTTTATATTTCGTATCTACCATAAGAAGCACAATTTTGTGATTGTTGCTGAAGCCATTTTTTTATTTGCCACTCAGTAGGTTATTACTCATTTGACTATAGAATGCTCGACTTTGTTTTTCCACTTGTTAGTTACATTGGCCGCATTCGTAAGTCACAACAGTTGTGAAGCACTTCTACGCCATTGGTCAAAATTAAAATTTCGACGAATCGCGTGGAAGTGCTCCACAACTGTTGTGACTTACGAATGCGGCCATTATTTTGTATTATGTTGTTTGTTACCATAGCATTGATTTGTGACTCAACTGGAAGGTTTATTCGCGTTAAAACAACAGGATAAGCCCTTTATAGTGCTCATTCATAGAGTTTGTCTCTACGGCTTAATTTTATAGTGCTATTCTGTAAAAAATAACATTCCATAAACGCTCTGTTATGTGAAAATTCCTGTCGGCCATTGGCTGTTGCCTGGGTAATAACAGCGTAATATAGAGCCTTTATGGAATGTTATTTTTTAGAGAATCGCACCATTAATTACAAGACGTAAACTAGAACCAGCATAACTGGCCAAAGACGGCAATCTGATTCGTTGTTACCGATTGTTATGGCCCGTTACTATGGTAATTCTACTTATAGAAGGCCATTTTTAACTTTGACCCTGGGTTCCACAAAAAAGATAATTCGAGATCAGTTGATTCGCGATTTTTGTTGTCAATTTGTAGCTTCCTGATCAATGGAAATGCCGGTTTATCTGTCAATAATGGGAAGATGATGGGTCTAGAACAGATTTCAGGCATTTTTTGAAGTTAATCACCTAGCATTTAGTAGAAAAAAGTTCAGTTAATCTGCAATCAGCCTTGATCGCTGATCATCTCTTTTGTGGAACTGACCGTCAATCAGTCAATTCACAATACCAAAACTGATCACCATGGCAATAAGAGTTGAAATATAATTTTTTGAATTTTCAAGGTATAATTAGGGTTTCCAATTTTTCGTTGTCTCTTCTACCGTGATGTCATGCTCAACGACGGCTCAAAAAATACCTTGAAATGCCATTGAGTTCTCTGTCTCTTGAAATTGGAAAGGTCAGTTAATTAGTAGAGATACTTAGTTGTTCAGTTCAGTTACAAATCTGTACATATTGAACATTGAGATTCTAGTAATATTTTTTTGTCAATAGACTTACTTAGAAGTAAAAATATAGCTTGTATGAGGCAGTACATCCTTGGAGGCAGTAGACTGTAGATTGAAATGGACAGTTTGGGGGAAAAACTTGCAAGAGATTATTACCTACCTATAGATTCGGTCTTCGTGATAATATTTATACTCAACGTTTAATTGATGTACTCCAACGTTTATCGCTAGCCTATACATTCCAGGTTCATCCATTCCTTTTTTTTTGTGAATGCATGCTTTTGTCGTAAATTTAAATAATTTGTGGCAAAAAAAAATCGTTTGAATGTGATTAATTTTTTCAGGAGAGGGCAACATTGTTGTACTTAAGATACGCATCTCGTTGGGGTCGGAATGTAGTGCGTGGACTTGTAACGAGTCCGCCGGCCTCAGGAGGTCGCCATTGTGCCTCTCTAACATGCCCTTGTCAGTTTATCGAAGATCATCTGCATTGTAAACCCGCAGGCAAGTTGACATTGAAAACATTTTTCAGTATACCCGATCAACCGCCAAATCTGAACTGTAACATACAATAATGATTCGTAAAAAAAATCCAACAAAAACTGGAAAAAATTCAGTGTAGCTAACTGAAATGATAAGTGCCTGAATCTGAACTGAATCTCGTTGAGAAAACTTCAGATACTACATTCACGATCTTTATTCTGAGCACTGAGCATACAAAAAACTCAAGTCCAGCGCTAAGTGTCACTGAATATCTAGTGTGCAACGATTCTTGCTGTGAACAATTTCAAGAAGTGTTAATTTTATTTTTTGTCAGTACGAAACTTGAAAACATTTTTTGCAGATTACGTTTCTCAGAATCAGAATTAACTTTTTTTTGACACAGTTGACAGCTAGAGTTATGTAGATGAGACCTAGATATAATCATTCCAACATTCTTTGGTACCTACCATAGACAATACCTACGTTTTGACGTCAGGTTTAATGGCTGAGGCATTGTTGACCTACATATTGTTATTTGTTGTCTGTTTTATGAAGTTGAATCAGGTTTAATGATAATGTTGGTGGGGCTCCATTTTATGACTTTTATGAGACTAATTCTCAAAATAAAATTAAAGACAGATTTCAATTTCTTTATCAGGAAACCGACAGTTGAAAAGTCTAAAAAGCTTTGACAATCAGCTCGGTTCACTTGATTGACTAATTAGTTCACCTAAGCTACTACCTACTGCGACAAAAGTGAATGTTCGGCGTAAAGTTCGTGAATGGCTTTTACAGGTGATCAAAAAACGGCGCATTACGTTTCATAGATACATAACGTGCAAAATAATACACAGATAAATAAGTTTTGCAGTTAATGAATTTAGCTTGACATTTTTCAAAGTAGTGTCAAAATGTATAAGAAATTCGAGTTTTCTCCCAGTTTAAGCAACGATTACGAAAAACGTTTTTCGACACACGAGCGCTCTGCTTTTTCAGGTTCTCGGCCTCTTTTGCAGCATTTAGCTACGCCTCATGATGGCAAACACGGCTTCGGGCCTGAAAACGCGCCCTTGTATCGAAAACTACAAAAAAATTATAGCTTTGATTTGCAAGTTATAAACAAAAAAATAGATCAGCCCAATCTGGCAGCATCGCATTAGTACCTACTTACCTGGCACCTTCAGAAGAGGTTGCACTTACAATATTATTATTCTTTGTTACCATAGAAACTCCTTAGAACCTTAAAAAATCATGCTGATTGAAAAAGTTGAATTTTCAACTTCCATCTCTTCATCTCTCGAAGAATAAACGAGCTGATTTTTTTCTATTTTTCCCGTGCTCCGTCAACGTCTCTCATGACGTAGGTACACAGGAGGAAATGCGCCATTTTTTAATCACTTGTATAGGTAAATCTGCAACTAAAAATGATTATTCTGTGATTCACTTCTTTAATAGAAGTATTGATCTGTCAGTAGCAGGGAGTAAATAAAACCGTTGATGGAACCTACTAAATTAAATTAAAGCAAATACTGTTCAAGAATCAATGGTTGAAGTTTGTGTACTTATTAGAATCTGAAAACTGTATTTTAACCAGCAATTTATTTATGATATTTATCTACTCGAATTTTACGTCCACATTTCTTGTACTTACGTAGCAAAGAAAGTGGTTATATTTATTTCTTATTTGACAATCTAGGTGACTTTTTTTAGTATTCTCCATTGTTTATATATTTCAGTAAGTACCCTTGTAGAATAGTATACTTACCGAAATCTTATATATAAGTACTTATTAGGCTTAGACTTGTTGAAACTATTCCGTCCACTTATTGTGAATATTTTTCCATATTTAAAATAAATTTACATATCATTAGTCGAGTTTCGATTGAAATTTCAAACCTTCAGGTACCTACGGTAAGTGAGCAATGTTTTTTCTGCTCTGAATAATATGTATGTTGTTTTTATTTTGTTTTGTGTATGTTTTATGTTCAAACAATTATTGTATGTTGCAAGCTTTTTTTTTCATCTTCTCAAAGTCTTTATTTTACAGGGCACCCATGCAAGTTCTGCTTTTACATGTCTGAAAATAATCGCAATAACCAAGTTGATACTATAAATGCACTCCATTATGTTTAAAACCAACCTTATTTGTTATACCTGCTGATTTTTTTAATATTGTATCTTTTTATTTTTATTTCAATAATTATATGTTTCTCTACCACACCATGTGAAGTGTAGTAGGGCAAAGTACAATTGGTGGCCATGAAACGGGAACCAAGAATATAAAAATACTAGCAGCCAGTTCCACCAAAGTTTTATTAGCGAATTAACTTTAATCACACTCATAGTTGCTGTGCAACAGCCAATAGCATGGCCAGTTGCTTAGTTACTATGAGAGTAATAAAGTTAATTCGGTCACAAAAGCTTGGTGGAACTGGAGGTAGGTGGTGTTTTTTAAATTGGGTCCCAGTGTTGAAGCCTGACACCACATTGACATGAATATAAAACCCCTTGTCTATAGGTACACCTTGTACCGTCCTAGTTTTTATGACCATCATTGGTACACCTACCACCTTTGCAATAAATAGCTTATTGAAGTCTCCAGCCATTGTATTAATTTCCATTAGGCACACTATATTGAGTGGTCAGGAGCTTCTGATACATGGTTCTGATAAGGATTTTTCACTTGTTCTGAACAAGCTGCACTTGATAAATTTGTTGCTTTATTTTCAATCTTGTTTATATCTAGAGGCATCTGTACTTAATTTGTATATTGTTTCAAGGATTTTAAACTGACTTTTTACTGTTTCATATCGAAGTGTGAACGCATTGTTTAGTGTTCACTTATTATGATTAGATACTTACTACTTATAAGGATATTCAATTGTAAAATATTGTTATTTGAATATTTACACTGATTCCGTCCAGTTAATCTGTTACTATTTTATGAAATTTTTATTACTTATATAAAATGATGAGAACACAATTTTTAAACTGTCTTATTACTTATTTTGTCAATTTATAGTACCGACGTGCTATGCTTTTACTCACTCCATTGGCCAAACGTGTCAAGGTTTATTTTTCCATTACAATAAGGCGATTGCCGATTGCACATAATTCTGTTAACTTTTTATCCGCCAGGATCGTGACATGTAAGAATTGGACGTGTAGGGATTTTGCTTTGGTTCGGTTGGTCCGGGTTAGTCATGTTGGCTACGTTTACACGGAATGACTAAAGCCGGACTGACCTAAGCACTGACCTAAATTCCACCTAAAATGGTCCTTCGCCTCCAGGTCGATCGCGGTCGACCCATTTTAAAATATAAACTGAAACTAAATTTGGTCCACGGCTAGCAAGAGATCTGACCGAAGCTACTTGGTCCTTGTCCGTGATCGTTTACACCACGTGGACCTTATTTATTTGGGTCGAATTCAGTGCTCAGGTCGCGGACCAAAGCTACGGTGTAAACGTAGCCATTGACGCCTCACACTGCTGACCTCCTGACAGTGGCAGCACAGACGAAGCTCTTCCCTGGCACAAACCAGACCACTGACTGGTTTTGGGGCACGACGACATTGCGGGGATCGAGTGCTTCAAAATAAGGAAGGAGTGTGACAATACGTCATTGTACCGTGATTCTAGTAGGCTGGGCAAATTTCACAGTTTGGCATTGTAGACTTCACGTCCAACTGCCTAGTGTGCGCCTGAGCGTCTGGCTTCGAAAGATAGATTATGTTGGTGTGATGGTGTGTTGACTGTTGCTGTCAAAAATGAAAAATTTACCGAAATCAACTGCAAATTGCAAATATGGAGTGGATGTAGTTCACCTTTCACAAGTTCCGCAAATTTCTTGTTCCAGTACGATGTCCTGAGCAGTGAAATCAAGTATTAACGCCGATGAATCCCATCCCCATAAAAATCAGGAGGGTTCAGCTTCCCATCGTTTCCAGCCTTCCAGAGTGTGGGTACTTCTTTTAAAAACCAGGAATAGTTCACAATGCTTCCATATTATGTGGTTTTTGAAAATAGATTCACGTCTTCTCCGCAAAGCTGAACGTTATGGGGTACATGCCCAGCACCTATTCCGCCCATTTTTTCTCCCAGAAGCGAGTTCTTGATGGAACTCTCGAGACGCAAAAAATGGGCACTGGACGTTATTGTTCAAGACACAAGCTGAGGCGCAAACGCAGTTTTCACAGTAATGGGCATAATTTCACCACAATTTTCGTGAAACTCGTGATTTTCAGTCTATTTGACACTCGATTTGACAAACGGTAAAGTTGTTGATCTTGTCGTCAAGCTTAAACTTTCAAACATCGATGCAACCAACTGCTAAGTTCTAGGGAGTTTTCAAATATCAGATTTGGAAACTTAGAAACAAAATCTCACAGCCAACTAGAATCACGGTACAAGTGAACCTACTATAGTTATAAAGTATACGAGTTTAATAAGACGTAATATTAGGTGCTTTCCTTTTACAACCTGAACTAAGTATTCTGACCTAAGTTGTTAGTGGTATCTCACTTTAGCGCATGCGATTTCTCGCTCTTTCTCTCTCTAACTTAGATCAGATCAGTGAGTTTTGTGCTAAAAGGAAAGCACCTATTGTTACACGCGACTGGTTTTGGGGTCGCAAGCTCGTCGTGTCCCAACACCGGTCGTGTGACAATAGTGCCGTATAACGGGGATAAGTATATGAAACGATATTTGAACATTTTTATAGAAACAATAGCTCGATTATTCGACAAGAAATTTTCAAAAATGAATTGTGATCGATTTGGCATTATTTCTGGGCATGATATTTCATTCAATAATCATAACAAAAAGGAGTTGTGATAAACGTTTTGCTGAACGAGTGTAACCCTATCGATGTATACTATTTTATCTACTTCTCGAATTCTAAATTCTAGCTGCTAAAAATAGAAATGTTCAACAAGTGACACTTCGTACCTCCTAGTAGCAATAAATTGTTTCTATTGGTTGAAAGCTGTTTAACAATATATGCTCTTTTCGGCAGCTTTCAGTATTTCAAAGTGTCCATTGTTATAAACCAATAAAGTGGATAATATCATTATACCAGTTTAATAAGACGTGACGAGCTCGGAGGAGTGTGACAATACCTACGTCTTATTACCTACTCTTTATTAAACAAGTGTAATATACTATTTGATCTACTTTGCCCTAATAAATGCTCGGAGATTCTGAATTAGTGAATTCTAGCTGCTAAAACTAGAAATGCCTGGCAAGTGACACTTCGAGACTGACGTTCGCCCTGCTACCTTCTACATACTTCTACCTACCTTCTAGTAGCAATAAATTTTGGCTCTTATTGTGTCATAAAGGGTCAAGGAAACCGCTAGGGAAACTGCACATTTTACAGTAACCGTTCTACCACCATTTCTTCCTTATGTAATTTTGAGTCGATTTAGGTACGGGAAAATGAGATTTACTTACATTAAATATCCATTAATTTCGGCACTTGAACATCACCCCGTTTTGACGTTTCGCGTAGGATTCTTATGGTGGACTTACAATGAGCATCAAATGCTGCAGCTTTTTTAGCTGCCCGAGCTCTCATATTGGTCACATGTTGGTCACTGACAGCAATAACAGGCGTCAGTTCCAATCAGAACTCTGCAGCCAAAAAAGCTGCAGCATTTGATGCTCGAATGTAAGGCCACCATACCTAAAGGCTACCATATTACTCGTCGCCATGGCTATGTACCCATCTTTATTCTAAATGGCGGCTTTACAGAACTTCGTATGTCGCCGGCGACAGTGTCGCTGGGCAATAGGATTCGATCTGACTGTATTCCCCTACCCTCCTCCATCATCATTCTCGCGACACGAGTTTCTGTCGTTGTGTCGTTCAAAATTTTGAACTACAGTTGGTGTCGCCAGATTTTTTTTAACGAAGGAGTGGGGGGACTGTCGCTGGCAACATACGAAGTTCTGTAAAGCCGCTATAACCCTGTCCTGTCTGATAATCATAGTAATGAAGCCTTTATTTTAAGCCAATAAGTCGATTATTATGTCCAGTTGAAAATGGAAACTTATAAACCCAGAAATTTAACTTTTGATTTTATTGTCGAAACGGTTTAGGTGTGCCATATGAATTGAAGAGTGATTCTTCAAGCATTTTTCCCTAGCTTTTTGCGAGGCTTTTTGAATCCGATAGCAGTTTTTTAGAAAAGTGGTCAAAAATGTACTTTTTGATCAAATAATAACAAAAGGGCACATTTTTTTTAGGCCAGCTCTGGATTTTGACTTACCTGGTATGGCTTCTGGATAAGTTCCAACAGAGAAATATTACCGGTAAATTTCAACAAAATATCTCTAGCCGTTCCTGAAATATCGCTTATCAAACTTCCATACGAAACACACAAAACACCCTGTATCTTCGTAAACCAATGGAGAAAAAAAAAATTCTTCTGTGTCGATCCTGACTCGCCTTGAAGTTCTCTATCTCCCATTAGCCTATATGTAAGGTCACTCATGAATCACCCTGTATACCTACCACGTGTGGTTCCCTCTAATTTCAGTAATGTTTTTCTTGAAAACTAACGGATAATCCCGAGGATCGTAAATTGTCTTTTGCATAATTATATCTAACCTTCTTGGACACCGTTGTTCGTCCATTATTCCTACTTTTGAAAATTTTCAAGTCGAGTAGACCGCTGAAAATACCATGCGCCTACCCTCTGCATGGTTCCGTAACTTCAATATTTTTTTCCTTAAAAACTAGTGGATAATCCGCAAATTTTCTTTCACATAACAATAAGTAGGTTATTGCTTTCCTTTTACCACCTAAACTATATGCCGTTCATCATCATACGTTTTAAATTCAGTAGAATGACTTTTTTGAGCAAGAATAAAGTGACAAGCTGGGGGGCTACGACTACGGCTGATGGAACCTGCAAAGTTTTGAAGCGAAACTCAATTTCTCGCTTTTTCTCTCTCTAACTTAGTTCAGGGTACCTATTCTTGAAAGTGTGGGGGAAACTCCCTGGGAGTTTTATATAATCCGTACTACATTGTTGTAGCTGAAGTTGCCTAAAAACACGATTTTAGGCAACATTCGCTGCATCAGTGTACTGCGAAATGTATTTTACTCCCAGGGAGTTTCTCGCCCACACTTTCAAGAATAGCTACCCTGATCAGTGAATTTTGTGGCAAATGGAAAGCGCCTCTTATTGGACACTGTTTTTACACCGCTTTCAGTATCCTAAAGAGTCCATTGTTATTGTTAAACCAAAGCAGATTGAACATTTTATTTTCCTCTTAAATAAGAGTAAAAAGACAGTCCTCGATTTCAAACTACCGCCATTTTGAACGTCAAACATGCGTCAAACCTCAACCAATCACAGCCTACCGATAAAAGCGGCGTGACGCCAACAGGACCGTACTGCATCAAAACTACGGATTTAAATTCTAATCGTTTATTCTAAAACCCTCACCCATAAAAGACCTCAAGGGTCAAGCTAGAAATGACTAATGGCCTTGCAAAATGCCTCTTTAACTGTTGAATAGTGCCTAGGATATCAATCGGCGCCAATAAAAATCTGCCCTTCAGCCGTTCCTGAGTGCCAACGTGCCAACCACCCAGCGACAACCGGCAGACCCCTAATGTGAAGAAATTAACAAAATAGTGCCCAAAAACCAAGCATAAAATGAATTAAGTCCGTAGTTTTAGCCAAACTACAACGTTAAAAATCACCCTGGATGGATTTTGGTGACTAGAATACACCCAGCGAAACTACCAATTTGTGTGTTTACTCCTCAAAGAAAATTATTGAAAAAAATGCTAGGCCTAGGCAAGAAGACCAGCAGCAATGCTGAAAAGCAAGAAACCCTCCTCACAATCTCCATTTTAACCTTAGCCGCTATTCTTTGTAATTTTTTTACAAGCCTTGTTATATAATTATATTTTTTTACATTTTCAATGTTTTAGCTTTTGCGACTCGTTTATTCTCCGTTTTGAGATTTGAAAGCGTCATCCACGAGTTTGATCCTTACTTCAACTATCGCACAACGAAGTTTCTGGCAGAAGAAGGTTTTTATTCCTTTCATAACTGGTTCGATGACAGAGCTTGGTATCCTCTCGGCAGGATTATTGGGGGTAACAAGTCTTGAAAGACCTGTAAAAGTGCAGCAGTTTATACGTTTTCACTTGTAGGAACGATTTACCCTGGATTGATGGTAACTTCAGCTGCCATTTACCATTTATGTTGGCTGCTAAACATTGCCATTGATATAAGAAACGTGTGTGTGTTTTTGGCACCACTGTTTTCTTCCTTCACAACAATCATCACTTACTTATTGACAAAGGAAGTGAAAAATGCTGGAGCTGGTCTGGTGGCTGCAGCTATGGTGGCTATAGTTCCTGGATACATCAGTCGATCAGTGGCTGGAAGTTACGACAATGAAGGAATTGCCATTTTCTGCATGCTGTTGACGTATTACACTTGGATCAAGGCCGTTAAGAGTGGAACTATTCTTTGGGGCACGCTGGCTGCCCTCGCATATTTTTACATGGTACAAGTCATTTTCTATATTTTTTCGAATAACAATTAGCTTCATCCTAATTTTGAGTGAGCTACGTTTTCTAAGTTATTCCTTTCCAATGGCGTCGCATGGCGAGACTCCCAGTCAACTCGAATCACACTAGGGCTGAACGTTACAAGACTATAATCAGTTTCATGTTTTTTTTCATTAGAGAGAGCAGTGGAAAGAATGCGTTGTGTTGGTATGAATGCTACAATGTTAACTTGATGCTAACGTATTTGCAGCCAGTTGTCAATATGTGCTATGTTCTCTGTATAATGTGACATTTGTCAGTTGATTTGCACGGGGACGAGAGTCAAGACAAGACACGTGCTTGAGTGCACAGTGTCAATTCCCAGTATGTATCTCCTTCATACCTTCTTTCTCTTTTGGTATACGCTAGAGGTTGGTAGTACTCACTACACAGTGATGAGCATCAAAAGATAAGGCCTCTGGGCAGTGGGCATTTCCATTCCATTTTCTTTACTACTGTCGCACTTGGGCATCATTTTGGTTACCACTACCTAACAGCATCAGCGAAGAGCCATCAACCAGTACAGGCAATTTTCGTTAATAATCTCGACATATTCACTTGCGCGTACATCACGTCGCGATGTCATGATGACAAGCGTGACATTACACATAGCACATCTATAAAGACGTTAGCATCAAGTTAAAATGGTACCATTTTACACACACATTTGTTCCATAGCTTTCTTTAATGAAGAAAGCCGTGAACAGTGGCGTATTTAGAGATTTAGAATGGAGGGGGGCAAGGTGATTTTTTTTTTTATAATGCAAGAGAGGTTTGTGGGGGGGGGGGTTAAACAGCAGGCAGACAAAATGCCTCCATCCATCAATAAACAGCACTAGGTTCTAGTAAAAATAGAATAAAAAATGGAGATGTGGACTAAATATTAGTTATTGTGAAGAAGGGTAGAACGTATTATACATTTATGTATTATACAACGAAATTAAGTATACATTTTCAAATTTACAACATTATCGGAGTAACAGATTGTCTGGAAGTGAGGGAGTAGGAGTGATAAAAATTGCGGAAAGCCGGAGTGAATTATACTCCTCACGTACTCGCGTGGTAGAGGGTGTCCAGCTGTCCAGGTGGTAAGGAAATCGAATCGATAAGTAAGTCGATACCAGGAAGAATCCTCAAATTTTCGACACGCCACACCGATCGGGCGCCGGCGCGGCGGTTAGAAACAGTAGGGAATAAATTTCAAGAATTTTTAGTTTGATGATTTTATTAATGATTGCTCGGTACCTTCTTATTATCATCATCATCATCATCATCATCATCATCAATACTATTATTATTATTATTATTATTATTATTATTATAGATCGATGGGGGGCACATTCCCCCCATGCTTCCTCCATGAATACGCCACTGGCCGTGAAACTGATTTATACACAGGGTGGTCCAGGTTATAGTAGCAGTAATTCACCATTCGATGATCCATCTGAAACTAACTCGACATGCATGATTTTATTTTTTCCAAAACACTTCCTGTAAAAAATATATTGAAGTAAAAGGTATAGGTACATATATGGTAAAAAGTGGTTAATATGTAATAATTAATATAAATTGTAAATTTCTTCCATTTCCATATTATTTGGGAGAGTTCCTCTAATGCTTGCAGCATTTCCTCTTTGCACAGCAATTGAGATTCTCTGCGAGAGATATTCCCTAGCTCGCGATTCTCCAGATTTTTTTCTTAGGGAACCCCCTATTAAATTTATAAATTTTTTTGTATCTTCACACCAAGGCCCCAGTGTCTCAAAGGCTAGTCCTATGAAAAGGAAATTGTTGTTTTTCAAATCTGAGTATTTTTCATGCTTCTGCTTGCAAGCAAGTTCCGCAGCAGAAGCAGCTTTGACAGATGTTCGTGTCAGGTGTGATGGTGCTAGGGTATCCACACAAGTAACATCCCACAATAACCGTTGTCCTTTAGACCAGGGAGCCAAAGTCACGCCGTCTGGTCTTTTTCCGTCGTTGCGAGACAAACCGTTGGGTTCCAAAGTTGACTGGATCTGGATCGACGTTAGTGCTCGTTGAATGATGAGGTTCAGTTCGTTATGTCTGGATAACCTTCCTTTGCATTTAATGCAGGAAAGACCGTGGAATCCAGATTCGTCAACTAGTGCTCCACAGTGACAGACATGTTGCTGATATAGTTGACATCCTAGGCGTAATCCAATACAACATTGAAACACTTGGTCGTCCATCAAAGTACCGATATGTTTTGATGGGACCGCTTGTAACCATCCGCCAGACTCCGGACATGATAAGGCCAAATAGCGAGCTTTATCTTCGGTTGTTTCTGGTATTAGTTCAGTTTCCACAATTTTTTTCATATTTATATCGTCCCAACTTTTTTGAATGTCCATGATTGCAGGGATGGTGGTATTCCTTGACGACCATTTTTCCAAACTCTCTTGCTGTAGGTGAACACAAACTTCATTGTCCTTAATAGGGAGAAGAGTAGACACAAGATCGTGTGCACCAAATACAGAACTTAGAAATGCTGGCAAGGCAATGTCAGCCATTTTTCGTATCCCTAAACCACTTAAAGCAACCGGTAATGTGGATTGTTTCCATTGCATGTCGGTCAAATTGACATTCATAATTGAATTAAGTGTATATTTCAGATGAATATCCATAATATTTAGTAAATTTCCACATTTCCATAATGCACAAGTACGAAGAGAATATATCATTTTTGGAACGTATATGCAGTTTTTCAAAAGGTAGTAGGCGATATGTGAGTTAATTTTTTCCAACCGAGATGTAAAAAGTTTCAGTTGGTCCATTCTTTTTTTAAAATGGGATTCATAACATTCTTCGAAAATCGGCGAACCTAGTATTTCTAATTTATCTTTCGGAACTATTTTTATGCCAGGGCAAATATTTTCAAATTTGGTCACGATGTTTTGATCAATTACAGTAGAGCAGAAATAAACTTCACATTTGTTTGTATTGACTTTCAAACCAATGTCTTTTGCCATTTTGATAATTTGGTTCAAGTCTTTTAAAACAGTATCCGGTTGATCTGCGATTGTTGCGTCGTCCAAATACCATATGTTCATCTCTGATTGTAGTGAATCCATAATAGGCTTTATTGTCAAACTAAATAGTAGTGGTCCGCATGGGTCACCTTGTTGGGCTCCAATTTCTGATGGAATTATGTCTTCTCCAAAAAAAAGATTAGATGGTCTTCTGTAACATTGGTGTAAAAAGGGATACAGTAGTGGTAATTTGCTTTTGATTTGATGTAGCATTGAATCTCTTTCAATAGAATTGAATGCGTTGGCAAAGTCAACTTTAACAACTATTTTTCCTGAATTTTCTCTGTTGTGGACGTAAGTTCGTAACGTATGGATTCCAGCTTCACTGCCTCTTTTTGTCGCAACGCCAATTTGATGAGGGTGAAGGTGACTGTGAATGATATTTGTCGATTTGAAGCAAGCAAGTTTAGCAGTAAGGCGGCGTAAAGTACAACCTACTGCTATAGGCCTAATTCCCCCATCTTTTTTTTTAAGTGCACATAATGATGCACCATAAAGAACTTGGAGTATTTCTGCATTGACTTTTCCAGAAAGAAGAAAATTGCAGAGCTGAGTTATCGACGTGATTGCTTTTTTTCCGGCTTCTCCAGCAGAGGTTGATATAATATCTTTAAGAAATTGTGGGCGCATACCGTCAATACCTGGAGCTGAACCTGGTTGAAATTTATTGATTGCTTTCTTCACTTCCTCCTCCGAAACAACTAAAGTGGGATCATCATGCTCTGGTGGATCAGGAAAATCTAACTCACGTGACGAGGATGGATGTTTCAGACGTAAAGCATTCACTGTAGTACTGTTCCGCGGTGCTATAGTATCATCTGAGCTTAGTAATCGAATGGCACCTTTAATATCAAAGTTTGAAATTTTGGATTCCACTCTTTTTTCCAGTGATGTAGTATTCTTGAAATCCTTTTGGTTGTAGTATAATTCGTAGTTTTTGATGTTTTCTTTTATTTTTTTGGTAAGGTTTTTGTTTTCAGGCCCGTCCATGTTGAAACAGATAAAAGAAAACAGAAATAAATTCTCCCATGATGGTATCGAGTTCTTTTCAATTACTGTATTAATTGCCGTAGTTAGCTTTTCAGCAGCGGTGAAGCGGGCACTTTTAGGGATCCTTCTAACAGTTTTTATGTTGTTGTATGCGTGGGTCAATTTAGAAATAACTGATTCAGTATCGGTTGATGAAGAATGTTGTGTGTGATATTTCTCTGTGTGTATACTAAGTCGTCGATGGTCCACGAAAGTCCTTGATGGAGAGAATGGGCAAGAAACACGTGCCGGTTTTCTTTTGATACACTTCTTCCTTCCATTACTACAGTTTTTAGCAGTTTCGGCATTGGTTTCAAAGAATTTATCATCGCTGTCACTTCTGTCATCAGTATAGGTTTTTGGCTGGTTTCTCAAAGAATACTGGTTATTTGATGTCCATTTTGAGCAACCAGCTTCCTTCTCATCTTGTGTTGATATACAAAAGGTATTGGTTTTTCTTGCTGTACGATTACGATGGTCATTCCATAGAATATTTTGATGACTTGATGAGACGTCACTCTCGCTTGACATGACAACAATTGGAGATACAGCTCTTCAAAGTTCAGTTTTGAGATTTTTTTTCGCAATAACTCTTAGGTCATCAAAGGGATTTTGATCAGATTGAATACAAAAAATCACGAAACAGATACCCATTACTTGACGTAGACAACTTGGGACTTGGGGGGGGTTTCACTTCTCCCGCCCCATTTTTTACGCCACTGTTTTTTTTTGTTCAATTTATAAAAAAAATGGCTTTTGCAAAATCTGGATTTGAGGGCTTCGTTTACGATATAATTGAGTTATTAGGTATGATAACAAAAATAAAAAGAGATACCCCGCGAGACCAAAAATTTGATACTTCAGTTTCTAAAAAAAAGGACTCCACCAGTAGTTGGTCGATGGAAAAATAAGTCGACATGCATAATTTCATTGGCATAATTTCATTGTTTCCCAAAACGCCGGCTGATGGCACCTGCAAAGTTTTGGAGCGAAACTATTAGCGGCTCTAAGCCGTATCCCCCCAGCGCTCCAGCTTGTCAGCTTTTGCTCCAAAAAATCATTCTACTATTCAGTTCAGTCCAGTGTATTTTTATTTGAAAGTCAACTAGCAACCAACGTGGCACTTTCTGTGCAGGTTGCCCTGATTGAATTTTCTTAATTTTCTTATTCTCAAGTTAGATGAAAACTTTTATTACATTTTTTTGAATCTCAAAACAAAAGACATTTTATGGGTAAAATGGTTCTCGGTCAAGTTGGCTGAAATTCGGAAATTTTGTAGGTTTTGGTCCACAAAGGGAATGCTGTGAAGCATAATCTATTTGTATGACCAGTTTGCCCCCTACAGAGGGCGAAAGGGCGGCTCAATCATTCAGGAACAAAGCAATAGTTTCCCGGAAATCGCCGAAACAGTTCGATTTTCTATTCGAGGAATGCAGCTTTCTGTCATGGATTCACTCATTTTAGGTCAACCCTCCTAAGGGGGTCACTCACGCCCTTAGAGCATTATGAGCAACATAGGTCGAGTTGCATATCGTTGAAAAGGTTTTTCGATGCTCTTTGCAACAGTGCTACGCTTTCTCAATTCAAGACTGTCGTTCTTGAGATCATGAATTTTAAACTCTCAGGCAGTCGGTCATCTTCAAAAAAATTAACTGAATTCAGGTTTAGGAATTTTATCAGGTTAGTGTGGGTTTCTAAACTATGAACCAACGATATTTCAACCTATCGTTACAATTTGACTTGATCTGTAATCCACAGTGTAATTCACAGAATAAGAAATTACTTAAGCGTTAAGTTGTTGATCTTACCAGGTCCGAGGAGGGGTTTTAGTGGGTATCCTTTCGAAACTGTGAGTCTCACACTACCCTGGTACCACCCCAGCCAGGGTGTGCGTGAGTGCATCTCCCCTCCTCCCAAAAAAGGCCTCCATCTATCGGTGATTCAAGGTTCATCAGAGACTCCCACATTGACAAAATGAAAATTCTACAACCCTAATTCGATCAATTTCTTTGAAAACGATCGACTACCTGAAACGTAGAAATTCATAATCTCAAGGATGAGTACCTATCTTGATTTGAAAAAGCTGAACACTGCTGCAAACACCGTTTAGTTCATGTCGAGTTTAGCTCAGCTTTTTCAATTCAAGATAGTCGTTCTTGAGATAATGAATTTCAAAGTTTTAGTTTGATGATTTCCAAAGGAATTGACCGAATTTAGGTTGAAGAATTTACATTTTGTCAATGTGGGAGTCTCTGAATCTTGAATCACCGACGGCGGCCTTTTTTTGGGAGGAAAGGAAATGCACTCATGCACACTCACAGTGTGAGACTCGCAGTTTCGAAAGGATACCCGCTAAAATCCCTCCTCAGACCTGGTAAGATCCGGACATCCTAACGCCAAAGTAATTTTTTTCTGTGTAAGAATGTGGGTAACAGACCCAGTAAAGTTGTTAGGGTAGTTGAAATGTCAGTAGTTCAAGGTTAAGAAACCCACACTAGCTAAATAAAATCGTTAAACCTGAGTTCAGTTTTTTTTTGAATGATCGACTATACCTGTAAGTTTGACATTCATTATTTCAAGAACGACTGTCTTGAATTGAAAAAGCATAGCACTGTTGCAAAGAGCGTTGAAAAACCTTTCCAACGATATGCTACTCGACCTATGTTGCTCATAAAGTTCTAAGGGGGTGAGTGACCCCCTTAGGGGGTTAACCTAAAATGAGTGAATTTATGACAGAAAGCTGGACCCCTCAAATAGAAAATCGACCTGTTTCGGCGATTTTCGGAAAAGTATTGTCTTGCTCCTGAATGATTCCACAAAAACATAACTGAGCCACCCTTTCGCCCCCTGTAGGGGACAAACTGGTCATACAAATAGATAATGCTTCACAGCATTTCCTTTGTGGACCAAAAGCTACAAACTATCCAAATTTCAGCCAATTTGACCGAGAATCATTTTACCCATAAAATGTGCGGGGTCCTTTCTAACATGTCAGTAATATACAGAGATTTCAGAAAATAGTGATGTTACCTTTAGGCCATCTTTGTTTAGACTTCTACTACTCCTACTAGTAACGGAACACAGCACAATAGCATCTGCAAAAAATTCCTCACTCAGCTATTCTAGGTACGTTGATGGAGAACGTGCGATTCCAAGATAATAATTGAATTGCGTCGCACTACTTTCTCGAGCGTACGCCACATAATAGGATAAAGTGGTGCGTGGTGCATTCATGTTTCCCCCTTCCTCTTGTTGCTCCATTCCCCTGAACTGTTTATTACTATTACCATCACAGTAAATAAGAGAGAACAAGAAACTGCCAGGATGGTCCGCATTCTTTCAATTCTCAATTCCTATTTCACACAACATTCTGAGTGGTTGATGATTTTGTTCTCAACTGAATTCAAAAAATCATACCACACTCATGTTTTTACTTCACAGTTAGCAAAGCGTAGCGTAGATCGAGATTAATCTAATCACAGGTTAGGACTGCCCATTCCAAATCATTCGACTCTTCTGCTCTAGCCCTGAGACATGGCATAAAAACTACTAAAACTAGTTGGAATGTGAGGCGACCACATAATCAGATAGAGCTGTTGGTGCTTTGTTTCGGTCTGCCCAAAAAGATGCTGGGGGTTTAAAACTATTATCTCACATTGCAAGAGTTTCCTAGGGCGGTTGAAATTGTTTTCCTTCGTAACGTAATGAACAAGATCCGATAGATAATAATTTTATTTTTCAAACAAAATTTTGCTGGTCCAAAAGTAGAATGCAACCAAATTAGAAATAAAATTTAATAATTCAAATTTCCAGGTGTCTTCATGGGGCGGTTACGTCTTCCTCATCAATCTCATACCGCTGCATGTCCTCATGCTGATGATCACTGGCCGCTTTTCACATCGAATTTATATCGCCTACAGCACACTGTACTGCGTGGGAACTATTCTGTCAATGCAAATATCATTTGTCGGTTTCCAACCTGTGCAAAGCTCAGAACATATGCTGGTAAGAATAATAATAGAAGTGCTGTGAAGAGAAATTGTCGACTCATTCGGCTTTATGTTGCCTTTTAACTTTTTTTTTTCAGGCCTTGGGAGTTTTTGGCCTCTGTCAGATTCATGCTTTTGTCGACTACATCCGCAGCAAGCTGACCAAGAGCGATTTTGACACGCTGTTCTCGTTCTTGGTGTATACTGTAGGTGTGGCATCGCTGGTCGTTTTCGGAGCTTTGACTGTGTCAGGAAAGATCTCTCCTTGGACTGGAAGATTCTACTCGTTGTTAGATCCGTCCTATGCAAAGAATCACATTCCAATTATTGCCAGTGTGTCCGAGCATCAGCCGACATCGTGGAGTTCGTTCTATTTCGATTTGCAAATTTTGGTGTTTCTGTTTCCGGCCGGGTTGTACTTTTGCTTCAGCCAATTGACGGACGCCAACATTTTCATGATTCTCTATGGAGTCACCAGCATTTATTTTGCGGTAAGTCTAAACTAGTCTTAGTTTTGAGAAATTCGGCGTACATTATTCGCGTCACTGACTAGTAGCCCAGGAAAAATATACAACATTGTGACGAAAGCTGGAATTCATTCCGGGCAAGCCAAATTTTCCGATACTACCTCAAAATTTGATGGGAAACAACATACTGAAAGTCCCCATCTTTCCAGTTGTGGCTTTTTTTCCTGAGGAGGAGCAACACGGCCGTGTAAATTAGGAAAGCAGATACATTGATGAATTTTCTTTGAAAAGCTAGGATCAGTTTTCTCGCTGGTAAATTTCAGCAAAACTAGGGCAGGTTCATGGATTTGACCACAATTCGGAAAATCTCGATACTTGATTGGTTGTCGGAATATAAGGAAAATACTTGTTAAATATCAGCAAAGTTAGAAGATGTTTATTCTGTGTAAAACTGCTGTGATTCGTCACAAATTATGTCATCTCAATGCTTGATTAGTTGAATTATACCTGAAGGGAATAATCCATCTTGAAACCTGTTTTTCCTGGGCTATAGTTTGGACACCGCACACAGTCTTTACGGGGCATTTCACTTCTAAAGGTGCTAAAACTTTTTTTTTTGCCGAATTATAACGCTTTAGAGTTTGATTTTTATTTTATCTTTTTACTATAACTTCAAACGATTCCGGCTTCAACCAAAATTGGTACCGGTACTAATGAAACACTCACAATTTGATAACCATAGAGTTAAAAAAAAAACAGTCCAGTGGCGTAGATGCCGACAAGTTTACCCTTTTGTATTTTATTTTTGCCAAGTTCTGAGGGCCCAGATTCGTTATATTTTTGTCAGGAGAATCTCAACTTGAAATCTTGGCACCTAAAAGTGAAACATTGTGTAAAATGATGTTTGTGGATTGAAACAATTTGAACTTTAGGGTGTCATGGTGCGTCTCATGTTGGTACTGGCTCCAGTGATGTGTATACTTAGCGGCATCGCTGTATCCCACCTGCTTACTAAGTTCATGAAAAACACGGACTCGGCCAAACCCTCTGAGCACAAGAAAAGCAAAAAGCTGGAATCGAACTACGTCCTGAAAAACGAAGTGTCTTCGGCTTTCGTCGGCGTCATTTGCCTGCTCCTGATCTCATACACCTTCCATTGCACCTGGGTTACTTCGGAAGCCTACAGTTCGCCCAGCATCGTGCTTAGCGCGAGATCGCACGACGGCGGCCGTATCATCTTCGACGATTTCCGCGAGGCCTACTACTGGTTGAAGATGAACACTCCCGAAGATGCCCGAATCATGTCTTGGTGGGATTACGGGTACCAGATAACGGCCATGGCCAATCGGACGATTCTCGTGGACAACAACACTTGGAATAACACGCACATAAGTCGGGTCGGGCAGGCCATGGCGAGTTCTGAAGAAAAAGCCTACGAGATAATGAAAGAGCTGGATGTGGATTATGTTCTAGTCATTTTCGGTGGATTAACTGGCTACTCCAGCGACGACATCAACAAGTTCTTGTGGATGGTCCGCATTGGTATGTATGTTTGTTTTTTTAACTGTAAAACTCTGATGTCACTGTGAGCTGTTTGGACCGCTATTTTTGGATCGTGTTAGTTTCGAGTGCAATTCATGTGACAAAATCACATTACAGTCTGGTAGGTTGTGTTCAAAATGTATTAAAATTGGGTTGTAGGTGGCAGCACCGACAGAGGCGCTCACATTAAGGAATGGGACTACTATTCACCCAACGGCGAATTTCGAATAGACAAGGAAGGATCTCAGACCTTGTTGAATTGTCTTATGTACAAGATGTGCTACTATAGATTTGGACAAGTGTATACAGAAGGTATGGTTTCGTAAATTGGTTTGTCGCTTTACTTATTTGACATTTTTTAGGCGGGAAACCTCCAGGCTATGACAGAGTACGCGGCGCGGAAATCGGCAACAAAGACTTTGAATTAGATGTTCTAGAAGAGGCGTACACCACTGAGCATTGGCTGGTTCGCATCTACAAAGTGAAAGACTTGCCCAACAGGGGAGTTTAATATTTTTACTACAGTACTACTACTATATTACTACTACTACGTTTTTGAAAGCATCAAGTTGGATTTATTGTACATTAATGAAAAAAAAGCTTGCGCAATGTACAGAATGAAATGGTATGATGAACATTGTTTTCCCTAGTTTTATTTGAAAACAAAACTAGTCAGGAATTTTCGAATAATAAAGTTTTTAATATTTTTACTTTTGAAAATGCACCTCACATCGCTCACCCAATCACAACAGACTCAATGAAGACTTATTTCTTGAAGGTGGTGGAGTGACGTGCTAAAGACACGTCACGTATAGTCCAGGAGCTTATGTAATTCCGTGGGATTTTGGATGAAGGAGCATAGCGACTATGTGAAATACATTCCTTAGATGGCCAGCAATCACACGTCACCGGGTGTTTTGCTTGAATTTCTTGCAGAGGATTTATACAGGGCGAAGCAGAAAAAATAAATGAAAATTCTTTGCTCCGGGCTGAGGAGAGATGGGAAGCTTAAACTGCAGAAGTGATTTGATTTTATTGTTGTCTTGCTTCCTACCGAATTTGGTGCTAATCGATCAAATAAATTTTGAATAATTATAACAAAGCTTTGAACTAACATTTTTTGATATTTGATAGATAACAGGTGGAGAAATACTTTCAACAGTTTTGAATACAGTTTTTCAAGGGCTTTCAAATGACATATTGCAAGTCAAGTTTCGTGAGGTATAATTTCTGTCATTTTTTATGGTGACATTTCCAATTGACAGTTGACAACCAAAACGTAATAGGCTCATTCGACAGCAAAACCATGCCCACATACCGAATTTCAAGTCGATCGGATTAACTTTGCGGCTGTTATCGTGGAAGATAACAGACACAGACACACACAGCTCGTGCAACTTCGAAAATGTTTCTCAAATGGGGCCATGCACTGCCACTTTTGTTCGCTGGAGGCCGGCACCTCAGCTGGTAGATTGACGGCCATCATTTGTCGGGAACGCCTGTCAGTCCTGTCACTCAGTCGGAAAAGTCAAATCTAACCTCTCTTTTTCTGACTGCGGTCAATGTGAAGTTGTCAAACGTAGTGATGGAAGAACAAACGAATATGTCTGCATTTGCTATTATTAGGTGAAAGGCGGCCCATAAGTAACCTGTAGTTGTTACACTCGCCATTCCAGGCTTCTGTGTTGTAGGCAGAGCAAAAAATGGCAAGGGTTCACGGATGGGAAGCTGTCTTGAAATCATACTTCACAAGCTTCCAGCAGTTGATCATTTTGCGACATGTGTTCAAATGGTATGATGTCTTCTATGACTCAACAGCAAACAATATTTTTTTTTATTATGATGCTTCTGAGCACTGACAGTCAACTTTTGTTTTTCAAATAGCAACTATATATATATATATATATATATATATATATATATATATATATATATATATATATATATGATTCCTTACGCTCATCTGAATATAGTGGTGCATCAATATCACCATTTTTGTTATCAAACACAAAGAAAAAAAAATTGAACTGCAAAATTTTTACACATCACAGTAGCATCAGAACATCCACGATATGCACGCAATCCGGTAGGCTGGGTGCAAAATGATGTTCAAAAGCACAGAGTAGCTCAGGGGTTTGGCTTTTTAAAATGTAAATGTCAAAATGTTTCCAAAGTTCGAAAGAAGCTGTCCGTCTCTAAGACACTTGTTTATTCTATATTTCTAGTTTACTATTTTATATCTTTTTAGGTATGTGATGTGAAAATGAAAAATCGATAAGACATTTTTTCCTGACGGGTCACAATACATACTTAGGAAGATATAAAACAGTAACCTGAAAATAGAGAATGAAGACGTCTCAGAGACGGGCAGCTTTTTTTGAACTTGGGAAACATTTTGACATTTTCGTTTTGAAATACCAATCGCCTGACCTATTCTATGCTCTTGAACATCATTTTGCACCCAATCTACCGGAATGCGTGCATCGTCAGTAGCGCATATACAGGGTGTCCCAGCTAAAACAATCCAGCGCGATTTTCTCAGGAAATATCAAGGCAACAAAAATTAGTTTGCAATTGGGGGGAAGCCTGACCTTTTAGCTTCCTTTTGAAGGGGCGCCGATGCTTGTAGGTGCTCCAGTTTCCAAGAAAATGCAATTTTAATCGGGCGAGTCACAAGAATTCGAAAATTCATTATCGACTAAACAAAATACTCCAGATGAAAAAAAAATCCCCTTTCTCTAGGCTTTCCATTGATGTGTTGCCGATGTCTGTACCTGGCCCAGTAAGCCAGATATTCTGCTTCACAGTCCAGCAAAACACAATAATCAGAATCATGACGTCACCGACCACACACTTGTTGATTTTAACATCAGCCAGTATCCATTGCTATGGTGAATCCAGGTATGGTGAGTGAAAAAGCCCTAGTAACGACTACTGTTAGTCAACAAGTGTGTAATCGGTGACGTCATGATTCTGATTATTGTGTTTTGCTGGACTGTGAGGCAGAATGTCTGGCTTACTTGGCCAGGTACAGACATCGGCGACACATCAATGGAAAGCCTAAAGAAAAAGGATTTTTTTTCATCAAGTATTTTGTTTAGTCGATCATGAATTTTCGAATTCTTGTGACTCGCTTGATTAAAATTGCATTTTCTTGGAAACTAGAGCACCTACAAGCATCGGCGCCCCCTCAAAAGAAAGCTAAAAGGTCAGGCTTTCTCCCAATTGCAAAACAATTTTTGTTGCCTTGATATTTTCTGAGAAAATTGCGCTGGATTGTTTTAGCTGGGACACCCTGTAGTGGGTGTTCCGATGCTACTGTGATGTGTAAAAATTTCGCAGTTTATTTATTTTTCTTCGTGTTTGATACCAAAAAGTGTGATATTGATGCATTATTATATTCAGATAAGCGTGAGGAATCCAAAAAAAAAAAATTAAGAAAATACAGTTGCCATTTGTAAAACAAAAGTTGACTGTCAGTGCTCAGAAGCATCATGATAAAAATATCATTTTTACTAGCGAATCATAGGAGACATTACACCATTTAAACTGGTTTTTGAGTTTAGAAGATCGGATAAGGAATAACGATGCTACAGCGGTGGCCGTTTTTCATGCACTCCTCTGTATATTCATAATCAGGATGAAAAGTGGAATCGATTCCCATATTAAAATATACAGGGTGCCCAATTTGAGGAAAATTTTCGATGTTGCACCCTGTAAGCGATATAGCACAGAAAATTTTAGCAGACAAATTCGAAGCCCACGGAAAATATTATGTGAGATTCGTTTTCAATTTTTTAAATTATCTTCAAGGGGAAGTCTCCAGTAGGTGGTAGAATTTTCGCGCGAACACCGTTACCTATAATCCATTCCAAGCTTAAAAAAACCACAGCTGGCCATTAAAAATTCGAGTTTTGTTGGTGTCCCTGATTTTTGATGTTCAATGTCATCTTGAAAATTGGTGTCCGTATGACATGAAACCTTCACCTGAACTACGCTGTGTTGTCAAATTGTCATTCTGGGGACTGGGGTCGCCGGCAGGTCACAGGTTTGCTCACTAACCTCAGCCGCTTTTTTTCGGCCAGGATCACAGATCATGATCCTGGAACAGAGAGTAATTAACGTACCTAGGTTCCTACAGAGCGCGACGAGCTCAGGTTACCAGATAACTTGCGACGAATCACACTACGGCGTTAGAACTGGGTTCACTTCGATCATTTTTAAAACTGCATAGTCTTACTATTGCACCTCTCAAAACTTTCACTATTAACATAACGTGCCTAACGGCGTTTTCAAGGCAAAAATAATGAAAAAATTGTGTCAGTGTCAAAATCTGACCTAACAATTAAATTAAAATGGCAATCCAGCAGAGCAAACATCACATTGACAATTTTGATTAAATCATCTTGACTTTTTCAATCCATCAACTTAGCAGATTGTCCAACTTGAAGAAAAAATATCATAGGCAACTGTGGTTTTTTAAGGCTTGGAATGGATAATAGGTAAAATACTGAATTTTTCAGCCGGTGTTCTTTTTACAACTTGAGCAAAGTGAGTCTTATTGCCCGCGCCAGGTTGACCCAAGCGGGAGCCTGACGCAAGTCTGCAAACAATCGGCACTTCTCCGACAGAAATTGTGGATCACGTCCGCACCACGACCTTCTGGGAGATTCATACTGCTCAGACCCATATACCAGACCCGATTATTTATACTTCCCTCATGGAGCAGCCAATCAGCCATCGTTTAGAAGACCAAACGGCCAACTTCCTGGTCCTGTGTCATATGTCTTGGGGACAGTTGAAACCGCAAATATGTGCGGAAGACAGTCCAGGGTGCAAGGAGTAGTTTGGGACCAAAATCTAGTCTGTGCTGACAGTACCTCACTACACCCTACCCTAGCTAGCCCTTGCTCACCTTCATCACGTAGACGGGGTACGCAACGCAAGTGATGACAAATACAGCACTCAGGTACTGGTAACACTGGTACGGAAACGGAATACATGATTTTTATCGTGGCCCCTTTTCCACTTGTGCACGTTTATAACAATTTGTCTAAACATGCACATTTTGCTAAAATGTCTCTACGGAAAGCCAAGATTTACGTGAATCATGTTAGGCCATGGTCCTTATTCAAGACAAGTATAGACAGGTAGTGCGAATCGAAAAATGCATATGATTCACACTACTAATGAGCCCAAGGAGCGTACAAATCAATAATTTAAAAATAAATTATTTAATTGACATCAAGTTGCCATTGCGCAAGATGCCTTTGATTTGGAATTTATGTTGAAAAGGTTGAACAAGGAATATCAAGAATGGGGTTTGAAAATCAACACTAACAAGACAGAGTATTTGGTCACAAATTCAGATGAAAAATTCAAAATTATGATTGACGATAACAATACCGAAATCAAACAAGTCGAACACTTCATATACCGTCCGTTTTTTTTTCTAGGCCCCAGCTTATAGCGCCTTTATTATGGGTTTTACACCAAACATATTATATATTTTTGAAATCAGAAGAACAAAATCTTTCGATTGATGATATGTCAAATAATTTTTGACAGATGTCATTTTTTGACAATTGACAGAATAGTACTTGTGACACACCATTTTAAAGCCCATAAAATTCTTAGGAGAACTGTGTTTTCATTTCTAGAATAGGATGTCTTTTACAGCTTCTGGAAGTCTTTGGATAGGAAAAATTGTTAAAATTTAGAAATACCTACTCAATAATTAAAAGGTATTTTTAATATCAACTGATGATAATATTCTGATTTTAAATCGTCCAAATTAGCGGGAGACTCTATAAACACCTTATCTTTCAAATAGGCTCATAAAAAAAATCGAGGGGGCCATACCTGGCCACCTCGGATACTATCGCGTTGGGCTGGCAGTTGCAATTCACCGGTCGTTGAATCTCTCATTCAAGGAACAAAGAGACGGTCATTTCGAGTAACTTCTTCAGGACATTTTTCGTTTCATTGTGATTATTTATTGATTATTATCATTCGTTATTATTAAAAATACCTGTTTTGTCTATACTTACGTACTTATTGAGTATTTCTGAATTCCAACAATTTTTCCTATTTGAAGACCTCTAGGAGCTGTGAAAGACATCCTATTCCAAAAATGAAGACACAGTTTTCCTCAGAATTTAATGGGCTTCAAAATGATGTATCACAAGTACTATTCTGTCAATTGTCAAAAAATGACATCTGTCAAAAATAATTTGACATAACATCAATCGAAAGACTTTGTTCTAGAAAAAAACGGACGGTATTTGGGAGTCGAGATCAACAAAGATGGATTTGGGACACATGAAATTAAAAGGCGTTTAGAACAAAGCAGAAAAGGGGAATGTTTAAACTCAATCTGGTGGGATAAAAATTTAACCATCAAAACCAAAAAATAAATTGGGAAAATGCTGGTAAAATCGGTGCTTCTTTATGGTGCAGAGATTTGGACTGTTAACGCGGAATACCACAGAAAAATAAATGCAGTTGAGATGGATTATTTGAGAAGAGGTGCAAGCAGGGTATCGAGGTTACAACACATAAGGAATGAAGAAATAAGAAGAAGAATGGAAGCAGTTAGCAGAGGAACAAACGATCAACGATAGGGTAGAACATAAGGGTTTGAGATGGTTTGGACATGTCAAAAGAATGGAAGACGGGAGGTGGCCACTGGATATGATGAGTTGGAAAGCACCAGGAAGGAGATCGGTTGGACGTCCAAAAACTACATGGAGAGATGAGATAAACAGAGCGATGGAGAAGCGAGGATTGAGCGAAGAGGATGCAGAAGATAGAAATTATTGGCGGGCGAGCACGGGCATACAATAATTTGTAAAAAACCCGAATTGACATCACCGTCTTGTACTTCTACATCTTTTTTTTCCGTTCAGGTTCCAAATAGGGTAACCTCGACTTCTTTCCTTAATAATAGTTCCCATTGTTACCAACATAAGTCACAAATTCAACAGTGACATAGTGGTATTCATAAAACGGCAGACAAAAAGCACCCTGGACCATTATTTGTCATAATGCCACAGCTACCGTTCAGCATTAGTTGATGATATCGGATACCGTTGACCGTTCACTACGACACCTGATCCCAGAGCTACGTAGCGGGCCGGCGGAAGTTGTATGCTATAATATCGTAGATATCCTTGGATGTTACTTTTCATACGGAGCTAGCCTTGTATATTTTCTGTGCGCGGTATGCAACCAGCAATACGTCTAAAATCCTGGAACGGTGTATGTGGGAACGCTCCGTTTAAAATTAAAGGATGGCACACTTGAACTTGCGGTTCGATGAACATGCGTGGAAAACCCGGAGACGGTTTTGTTAGGTTACGTGAGTGAGGTTTTGTCATATGTGCGGATTTTTTCTCTAGGAAAAATCCCGCGCCTTCATGCAGTCAATTGAAAATTATAAGCAATTTCTTCCAGTGATATGTTCTTAGAGTGCAATTTCCAAAGTGTTCAGTGCTACCTCCATTAAATATAGATTTCAGTCAAGGTAAGAATATCGGAAATTATGTGAAAATGACCAATGTTTTGTGTGCAGCTTTTTTTTAACATAGGTTGGTAGGTACCTATAATATTACGCTTTTTAAAATTAGAACTTGTCGAAGATGATAAGTTTTTAGTATAATTTTGGCGACCTTTTCCCAGGGTCATAAATAATAATGGATAGGTCAGAATTGCGGCAGTATAGGTAGATGGTACCTGAGAAATCTATTTGATAAATAATTTATGCAATTATATGAAATGGAGAATAGACGCATGTTGATCCTATGCTCTGGATATATCAAATTTTAAAATCAAATTCAGTAGGAAAGTATACGTATGCTGTACGTAGCAATAATATTTTGAAGTCTGTGTAATTTTATCAAGTATAGGTACCGAGGTAGGTACCTACGTGTTCAAAAATTGAGTCGACATTAGACGATAGTATAAGTTTACGACCACGAGTACCAATAATTTATAAACAACAAATAAGAATTGCATAATATCAGGCGTGCAAATAATTATTGTCAAAATTTGGTGTTAGTACCTACTCGTAATTAAGTGTCCTAAAACATTTTGCTAGGTGTACAAAATAATGTGCCACCGTATTGCACAGTTATTTGGTAGGTATATAGGTGGTAGGTACCTACTTAATATCTAATATGGCATCTAATATTTTACTGATAATTGTATGATATAAAAAAGCTATGTGAATATTGTGAATCCTGGTATTTCAGTTATTTAACAAATTTACTTTAAGGTATACCTACATAAAATGATAAGTAGGTAATGTAGGTATAGGTACTATGTTGGTAAATTTATATACTACAGATGTTTCATTTCTTTTGTCAGTAATTTCAGAAATGGTGAGCATCAAAAAATAAGTGGACTTTTTTCAAAAAAAATATATCGGAAAAGCCTCGGGAAAAGTATTATAACAGAGATAGAAGGCTTTCAAAGTTGAGTTTTGAAAATGTTTTTTTTGCTACAATTCCAAATTTAATTACTGGATTTTGACCAAATTTGGTATACAAAGTAAGTTGATGCATACCTACAAGATGGTAATATTGACTTTTATCACATTTGTAAAATTTGTATTTTCATTTTTTTTGATCATTTTTCCAATTTTTTCATTTTTTTTTGTCGAAAGTACGTACTTATTTTTCGATGCTGTACCATATCCTCAAATATTGACTGAAAAACTGAAACACGAAACACCCTGCATGTATACTCTTGGCTGAATTTCCTGCAACACTATAATGAACACTATGTCTTCATTTTAATCGAAATAATGAAGACGGCAAGATCAAACCAAAACATTCTTAATGAACTTGTAGACGCTAACTACTCTCCCTTACTTTCTGTCATTCTCGAATAACTTCACCTACCCTTTAGGACATTGTTGATAAAAGCCCTTCAAAGACATCAAGTTAGGCCATAAGCCATACATGGGACTCTTGCAGATTGCAATTACCATCGTTGAACTCTTGATAAATTTCGGTTCGAACTTTTGGCACCTAGCGCGAGCGCAAAACGAAGAATTGACCCTCTCTCTTCCTAAGTTGTCTTTCTGTCATCCTGTCTAACCTCCTGGCGCAATGAAAATGGACTGTATACACGTGACAAAGTTAATCTTAATTATTTCTAGTCATCTTTAAATATTAGTTGTAAGTAATGTTGAATAAATTCACATAGCTTTATGTTTGGTGTAATTATAAATGTATTTGTATTTTAGCCACAGCTGATGATGGACTGCAACTAGTCCGAAACCGGTTCGAATAGTAAAGGAACTTGTTGGAAAAGACTGAATTTTATTACACTAATAACGTATACCCAACAATAGGATTCAAACATTAATAATTCATTTTAATCCCTTAGGCAAAAGGTGGTGTTTTTACTAGGCATTGGTGTATCAAAAATGCTTCATTTGATAATTGTATTCACTTAAAAAATTGAGTGTAGGTACTTATATTTATTTATGGCCTTTTTATATTACCTATATACAAATCCGTTGACTATACGTAAGTAAGTAATGAATGAAACGAAAATGCGCGAGTACCTTTACGCTGGTACCGTACCCACTTACGAATAAAAATAAAATATACAGAAAATCGTATTGCAAAACACGATCTATATCGTAAGCAATTGAATCATTATTACATTCGGTCTATGAACCCAATGTCTGAAAATGTATCTTATTGTTTGTTATTCTTTAAAAGTGTCAAAGGGGTATGGATAAAGCGAGGATAAAGGTGTGATAAATATTACCATTACTTTACAAGATATATTTTACGTCTCGACATTTTCAATAAATAATAATGAAAAAATCTGTTGTGGTACCAGAAATACTTTCCCGACTAATATCCAGGAACCTATGGCAATTTTTTTTCGCGACGTCCCTTCGGGTATGGGAAGTTGGAATTTGAAAGAGTGAATCAAAATTGCTGCTAATTGCTCAATTATCATTACAATAATTGAACAAAAAATTCAGAAATTTTGCAGGCAAATTTGAATTTTCCGGAAGGAAAAATTATTCCAAAGCCTTTTCCAAATCATCTCATTGTGAAAATCGTCAAATTTAGGCTTCATTTGAGGCTTCATCATTTGAGCCCGATCTCGATAAGACGGTTTTGCATTTCCAACTGGAAACTCTCGGGCAATTGGAGAGAGAAATTGTTGGAAAAGGTTCAAGAACCAGTTACGAAAGAGAAAGTTGGTGAAAATTTGTTCACGGGAAAAAAGGTCGAAAGTTTACAGTTGGGGCTTGCCGCAGGTCGAAGTTTGCTCTGCAGTTTTTTTGAATTCACGGAATGATTGTGCTAGGTATTTCCATTTCGAAAAAATCACCACCGAAAAACCGAAACCGTGTCGCATTTGAAATTGGACCTGCACCACGCTCAATGGAATAATATATACTTTCGATATCAGTTGGAAGAACGTCTGCGGCGTCTCAATTGGTAACGGCCTGTCAAGTGTACTACCTCATTTTTTTCACGCCGATTCACCCCAGTACTCATGTACTGCATTCAAATTTAGAAGGAGTTTATTATGCGGCTAGACAAATTTTTTATGAAAAAACGACGTAATTGACTCTCAGTTATGCCACTTCCTTCAATCGTCTGGAACCATTGACAAGGCAGGATTATTTGGGCATGTTGCGGTCCTAATAAACACTTTTCTTCCTGCACTGTATAACAACTGCATTAGTCTTATTTCGCAAAATATTTTTACATGGTGCTTCAGTGAAAATTTTTGAAATTTATATCAGAAAAGAGCAGACGTAGACAAAAAATCTGTTTTGCCTTAGATCTGTTGCAGTTTTGATCGAAATTTGCCCCTAATTTGATGAAACCCTTTTTTTTTCAATTTTCGAAATCAATAAAAATTCAACGAACAATGCAAATTTTATTGAGAACATTGACGATGAACAATTTGCTGGCCATATCATTCATCCGGTGGTCTCGTAACACCTTGTCAACCAGAAAGTCTCGATGTGGGCGAGCATTATCATCGACTTAATGGAAATACGCCCGTAGTTTTCGGCATATGGGACAACATGAAAGAGGATTGATGCATAGATCCCTGTATCGCACTGCATTCACTCATTTGTTTTCTAAAATTACCAATTCTGTGACCCCTACCCATACAGTAACACCGCCTCCGCCAAATGCCACCTGGGGTTCGACAGTTTGTGCAACAGATCTAAGGCAAAAAGAGATCTTTTCTCTACGTCTGCTCGTTTCCGATATCAATTTCAAACATTTTCAATGAAGCACCCTGTAAGAAAATTTGCGTACTAAGACTAATCAGTGCTGCAGCAGTTGTTTCACAGTTGTTGTACAGTGCAGGAAGAAAAGTGTTTATTAGGACCGCAACATATGCCCACTTGTTCCTGCCTTATCAAAGGTTCCAGACGATCGAAGAACTTGGTACCCCCTAGTCTCATTTACGTCAAGCTTTTGCATAAAAAAAACTTTTTTGGTATACTCTCTCCAAAATGGTTATTTTGCGAATTGTTTTGAGTCCGCAAAATACGTCTTTAGCGGACTAGTCCTTTAAAGGTAACTAGGCAACACTTTAGAGGACTGAATTATTTGTTTATTGGAATATGCCATTCAACATCTTCATTCACAATATTCACACTACTAATTTTTCTTTTTCTATTCAATGAATAAATCAAATTCTCTCTTATATTGCGTGCAAGACTTTGCTGGAAGAAAATCGAGGACAATGTTCTTTGCTTTTTCCGAAATATCTATTGGAACGTCATCAATTTTTTTTTGTTTGATTTGAAAAGTAGTCGTAATAAAATAGGTTGCCACGAGGGTTGCCATAACACAACAATTCAGCCAGCGTGATTATGAGTAAAATTCATGTAAATTCCTGCTTGAGCTACAACAGCTAATATGTACTGCTTGAAGGAGTTGAAGAGGGTTTGGAGAGCTTATACAAAAAAACGTTGTATGCAACACGTACGCAAAATGCTTTAGCGGACTCATTCGCCCTTATAGTGGAGTCGGTACGATTTTTTTCGCTGCAAATTTGAGGAATGCAATGCCCTTTGGCATACATGTTCTCTGAAGATTTTCGAGCAATTTTGGTCGAGGCGATTTTCCAAATTTCCGTGCAGAGGCCGTATACAGGGTGAAATATAAAAAAAGTGTAAATTCTCCGCAATTCACAAACGGTGAAAGAAAATACCTACACCAAAAGTACAATCCCATCGGAATCAACAGTACAAACAATAAACGATGTACCTCCAAGAAAAGTCATATCTTTTGCATGACCAAGATGCGTCCATCTGCTTCCTCGATAGTGCAGAGTTAGCCGGCTAGGGCTGTCCCTACTGCCGAGTTTGATTCTATCACGTCACGAACATTGGTCACTATATGTAACTTCGGTCAACTTCAAGCTCAGATGGGATTTCAACATTTTAGTTGGGAATTACACCGGACAAAAACCTATACTAAACACATCTGAAACCATAAAAAATCCAGGTTCTGTTTTTTTTATGGTTTCGCATGTGCGTTTACAACAGGGATGTGCAGTCACATAAGATACCAGTGGTTTATCATTGAAACCAGAAATATACAATGGTATAAATATTTAGGTACCTAAGTAGGTTTTGCTTCTGACCGAAAAGACATGATTGTCTTAATAATTACCGTTTCCAGCATGTTCAGTGGCATAGTTGATGACACATTTATTTCGAAAAGAACCAGGCTCAGAATCAATTGTGCCTATTCCCATGCAGATTTCCACAAAATGGTGAACAGAAATGGAGATTTCTCTCTTGAGCTTTTTTAAATTTTCAACTGCAAGAACATCTTTCACGTCCTCCCCAGAGTACTTGAATTCATCTTTATCACTTTTTGAAGTCGGTGACAACCGAATATATTCATAAGAAGCATATCCACTATCAATTTCAAGGACTCCTTCGGCAGGTTTTTCACAATGAGGTATAGGATACATACGACACCCTGTTTATTTTTGTATTTTTTAATTAAAAGTGGCACATATTTTGTTTAAAAAGCCATTAAACACAAACCACTCAACCACATACTCTCAACTTGCGGCCATGAATTTTGGCGAACCACTTAACAAACAATCACGCAGCATAACACCACAGCTATCTCACCCATCCCATGGTCACATCAGCCATCGTGAGCGATAAAGTTCTGTGAAAATCAGAAAATCGAGTGCACTTCTTTTCTCGGCGAAGAAGTTATTGCTCTATGTGAGGTTGTCTTCTACCCACTTAAATTGCCCCATGACGTCATTCTGATGATTACCACTCACTGTTAAAACCATTCAGCTATGGTGAGACTCAAGATGGCGATCACAAGAAAAAAAAAGTTGACAGTCTTATTTTTGACAATAGCATTACTAGATTCATACTTTCCACCACATTTCATTTGAAACATGAGTAATGGTAGAAATACCAAGTTGTGAGAAAATGCTTTAAAAAATGACTGATTTATTTGAAAAAATCATTTTTTTGACAATTTTCAGTTTTTTCATGATTTTTCAGAAAATATGGTAGAACTGTCAGAACTACTCATTGCACCTTTTTCATCTTGAAATTGGGCATCTTATGACGATACTCACATGATTCTACCTGGTCTGGTTCATGAAAGACGAATTTTTACACTTTTTTTATATTTCACCCTGTATACGGCCTCTGCACGGAAATTTGGAAAATCGCCTCGACCAAAATTGCTCGAAAATCTTTAGAGAACATGTATGCAAAAGGGCATTGCATTCCTCAAATTTGCAGCGAATAATGGATTTTACAAACGTACCGACTCCACTATTAGGGACTCGGCTTTTCCGCCTCGTCCCTAATCAAGCGAATTCGTCCGCTAAAGATTCATTTTGCGTACTTGTTACATAAAATACTATTGTTACGAGCGGCGATCCCGTACATATTGGTAAACACTCGATCTTTCTGGATCCTTCCATCCATTAGATCGCAGTGTAGAAGTCTGGAGCGATCCTGGTGCATTCCAGAGAGTTCGTGTATGTGAAACTGAAGGGAGACTCAATGCTCGATCGAGAAAGATCTGTTCATTTTGGCGAAGGCGCCGCTCCAGAACCCGGCAGAATTTATACGGACAACGTGTATGATTATTCAGGAATGGTCTAGAAACCGCATATGCCGTGCCACTATGGAATTTGCTGGAAGCAGACAGAAAGTTCGGGAACACTATTCGGAGGCCTTATATAAGGCATCAGCCGGCAGCTCGCGGCAGTATTGAATTGGAATGCGAAGTGATAGCGAGCGAATTAAGAGCGAGTTATAATCACAGCGATAGTTCCAAGTAGATAATTGTTGGCGGTATTTATTGTAGTAGTACCTACGCAGCAATAAACGGTGTGTGTTTTAAAACGATCGTCTCAATTATATTCGAACCCGTACGCGAAATATCGTAACACTATTAACTCAACTTGTCTAGCCACATAATGCATTCTTTCACTGGGAAAATCGGCGTAAAAAAATGCGGCAGTACAAAAAAAACACAACTTTTAAAAAAGCCGCACTAAGATCAAAATTCGAAAACCGTTTAGAGAGATTGATATGTGCTTTTCAAAAGTGCATCCAGAAATAATCCGAGATTTCGTTCACAGAAGCGGGGCATTGAATAATGTGAACCGGTTTTGCACTTCTTCTGTTTCCACCCTGTATAGCTCAAACGTCGTTGAACCCCTGTACCATCCAAGTATCTTACAGCCAAAAGAACACGCTATCCAGCATGATCACGATTTCCAAAATCGGTCTATTTTCTTCCGAAATATCTACATTTGAAGTGAGGCAAAATTTACGAGTGGATCACTTCAATTTATTGTTGCCCAGTTTAGTTGGCCGCTCGTTCTCCTATGCAATGTGTAGAGCAGTTCAGCCGAAATGGATAAGACTGAATTAGAACTCAACTTGTTATCATCTCGTTCAAGAAGATCTGTTTCATGTCCCCTGCGTCTGTTCACTATACCAGGTCTACCGTCACAAATGGTTGAAGGTTGAACCAATACCTTTCAGAGACTGCCACATCCCAAACCTTATTCTATAAAGAACTCATGACCCAACTAACCCCCCTAAAACAGATCATATCTTTCTCTTCTGATGTATTTAGGACTCGTTCCCTATAATACACGAGGAATTCGAATGACTTAGAATAACCCACTCTCGACCCCACCTTGGAGTTGAGGAGATGACCACCATTGCAATGTTCATTCTTTAACCCTGGGTTAGTGAGTTACACTGTGATCATACTATACATATCAGAATCTAGGGGACAAGCAATTTCAGACGATTTCTAAAATCATCATAACTTTTGATTGCCGTCAGCGATTTCATATTTGTTTTCAGTGTTCGATAGCCCAATCCTTCGTTTTCATGTCTTGATCACTTCGAATACGAACAATGTTTTATAATGTTTCTACTGGGTGATCAATGGAACAGTGTAAAATTGCCGAAAGTTCAGTACGAGCGCTATTTCCCAAAAACAATTTTTTATGCATTTCAATAGCACAGTTATGAAGACTGGTATTTCAGCTTTAGTAGCGTTTTTGAATTTTGAAAATCGAAGGTAAATTGCCAAAGATATTGATCATTTTGTGCCGCCATGTTGAACTCCCAAGAAAGTGATCCGATTTCATTGAAACTTGGATTAATTACATCTTGTCTGGTTTCAGTAATTGAGATTCCAAGGTCAAATGTCTTTTTCGGTCACTTCCAAGCCGCCACATTTAACTTTTATGTGAATGATTCGATTCTAGTGTGTTTCAAGTTTCATTCAAATTGAAATATTTATGTAAAAAGTTTAATATAGCGTAAGGTGACCAACCGTCCTGATTTGGTAAGGTCAGGTTTAGATTTTTACACCTTTGTCCTGTTTTCCGTTCACGTACTGATTTGTCCTGATTTTAAACAAAAATACTGATTTGTCCTGATTTCAGGCAAAATCCTGGTTCTTCTGATTTTAAATTCACCGCGAAAATACCAAGTGATTCACCACCTCACCCCTCTCTCACATCATCACTCTATCACTTCTTTTCCACATACTTCCGTTCTTGTACTTATTACACTTGACATTATATTCGCAGATAGGTTCTACAACCTACCAAAGAAATGAAAGGTTTAATTTCCTGTTTTCGTGATTATGGAATGATCACACTCGAATTTCTTGTGGTATTATTAGGGTTGCCGGAAGGTCTATTTTAAAAGGAACCTTTGTTCTCTTTTTCGACGGCGATTTTCTCACTCTTTTTTCTCCGGGGCACAGCCCAGGGGAGTTCTCTTTTTTCATTTCTCAGCAATAGATCTATTTTTCATGTTGGTAATTTTTTTTGAAAAAAGGGGCATTTTGCTCCGCCCCCCTAACCTTTTCCTTTTGCGTGTTTTGTTTTCTGTTTTTTTTTTCAAATGTCCTGATTTTCAATCATTTGAAGTTGGTCACCTTAATATAGCGGCTCGAAAGTGATCGGAAGTGACATTTGACCTTGAAATTCCAACAACTTGAACCAGACATGAGCGTGTTCCAAGTTTCAATGAAATCGGATCACTTTCTTTTTTCTTGGAAGTTCAACATGGCGGCACAAAATGATCAATATCCTTGGCAATTCACCTTCGATTTTCAAAATTCAAAAACGTTACTGAAGCTGAAACACGATATTCATAACTGTGCTATTGGAATGCATGAAATATTTTTTTTGGGAAATCGCGCTCGTACTCAACTTTCGGCATATTTACACTGTTCTATTGGTCACCCTGTAGCAACCTCATGAAACACTGTTCGTATTTGACGTGATCAAGGCATGATCACGAAAGATCATGCCTGCGATCACGAAAGATTGGGCTATCGAACACTAAAGACCGATACGAAATCGCTCACGGGAATCAGAAGTTATGATGATTTTAGGAATCGTCTGAATTTGCTTGTCCCCTAGATTCTTTTGATGTGTGTAGTATGGGGACATAGGTCGTGTCGTGTGCAGCTTCGTGAAGATATATACCTAGAACTTGTCTTCATGGTGATGTTGATTGTGTAATTATCACAGGGTGAATTGTGAAGACAAACTGACTTCAGGAAGAAATGAAGGTACTGGGTAGTATTATTAAAAAATAAGCATAAGCATTTGCTTAGGTTTTTGAGGAGTTGCTGAGCAGACTTTCCCTAGCAACGCCTATGAAATCCAAGCAAATGCTAATGCTTATTTTTTATTAATACTACCCAATATAGCATTTGGAGGATATCAGATACGTTTCAAACTCGTTATTATAATGAAATTTGAGGTTGTCATTCAGAATATTCACTTTTCCACTTCGTATCTATGAAAGATGGCGCCCAAAAAAAAACAACAAATTTCTGGAAAATTTTCGTTTATTTCATCATAGAATTATATAACTCATATCAAAAAGAAGGTCCAGTAAATTCTCTAAAATTTGACGTCTGAACCACCTATGTGCGACTTACGGTTCTTAATAGCCCAGGCATTTTAGACGAAAAATCGTGGTGACCCGTAACAAATTCCCTCAAAGCTGAATTTTGGTATATATGATCTATCGGACCTACGGAACAACACATCAAAATACTCGGACTTACACCCTCGTGCGTCCTCTGATTTTCATCCTCAAAGGTCAAGTTCTAAGAATTAGAGAGATACCTATCTCCAAGCTGTTCCTGCAAGTGAACGGAGTATCCGATCGATATAAGATATATGTTTCAAATGAACAAAAGAGATTTGTTGTTAGTGCTCAAGTGTGTGAGGGAGCCTTTGTAACTCTTCCGATTGGTTAGTTCTGCGGGAAAGGCGGCTGAGTGTTGATTTGTCGCCCAGATATTTCAGGAAAAACCATGTGAGAATTTAAAGCCTCAAGCAATGTCGCACAAAGTTGAATATTGATATATAACTGGTATGATCCCTAAGAAAGGACACATCAAAATATTTGGACTTACACCTCTGTGCCTCCTACGATTTTGAGGCTTTGAATATCTTGTCAAAAAATTCACCCAGACACTTTTCGCTAAAACTGTTCCTGTGGACGAACCAATCATTTGACCAATATAAGGTGGGTCTCAAAGGAAACACGGTATATTGTTGCCTATGAAGTGGACTCCGGTAGCCATGAAACAATTCTGGTTGATAGTGGCGTGAATAGTACGCGCAAGGTGGAATTTCTCTCCTGGATCTTTGAATGAGAAACATGTAAGAATATTTTGTGATGGCCAATAAAGCTGAGCATTGCTAATAGGTTCTTCTTCCCATCTTCGAAACAGACCCAAGTAATGAGACTGATGAGTGAACAGTTGATATTCACAGTGCTCATCTCGAAAATAATGAATTCTCTACAAAAAAATTGTGTTTTTTTCATTTAGGGGCATCATTGTCTGAAGCTGTCAAAAATAAAAATTACCGACAAATCCTATATTAATGTTCATCTTGGACAAAAACAGCATCAATTGCTTACGCCTATTTATATTACAAAGTCAGAGCATCAATTTTTTATTAAACAAGTTTTACACCTACTTTTTTTCTGAAAATGGAATAACGGCTACAGAAAAGATGATTTTATGTTTCTATTGCCCGATAGATACAATAGCTTTTGGTATTTTCTGATAGAGAAAGAACTTTGCTTAGTATTACACACAAAAACAGTGGAACCGCTGCATCATTCATTAGTGAGAAAAAAAGAACTGCAAAAAATGTATGCATTTTCGGGAGAAAATTGGGCATATAATCACTTTCACAACAGATCAATTTTCTAATTTTGTAATGAATACAGACACATTGTTTTTATCGTTTTTAGGTACAAAATGGTTAAGAACAATGAATTCTGTTGGAAATACTCAATTGAAATGATTCTTACCATACGGAAACCGAAATTACAAAACGACAATTTCAGATGGCAAAAATCGTCGTTTTTTCAGTAAAACTTGATTAATCGTGTTTCAATTCAATTTTAAACACCATATTTGATATCAGAGACCAAGATTTAGTTAGAAACGATACCACACTTGCCGATATAAATTCGAGGTTTTTGAGAGAAAAACAAAATAAATTTTGCCGATCTTCTTTTTTTTTTCCAGGCAACCCAAACTACTTATCAACAATTCAAACGTCAAGCAACTATTGTGAAGCCTTGAAGCATCTAAATATGATTTTTTTCATTTATTTAAGCTACAGGGTGTTATTTACGCATTTAAAATGGCAATATTTAGCCCCCTCCCCCACAATGAATGACGCACAAGGGTGTGTCACCGAGTATTTTGATATGCTATTCCTTAGGTCTTACAAGGCCCGTATACCAAATTTCAGCTTTGTGGGAATTTGTTGCGGGTTAAAACCTAATATGCCTGGGCTATAAGCTGTACCTCTTCAATTTGTCAATTTGCCCTTAGAGTTCACCCTATAGTTGCATAACAACCATCGTCATGATTGATTTTCTGGATATTGATGGTCTATGGTTGACAACTGATCCTTTTTGATGGTTAACTTGACTGCTACGTGGAGCTGGGATCAACTCGACATGCAGATTGAATGCCAAAAGTTGATGCTTCTAGGGAGTTCTAGAAGCCATAACCCAGGAACTGGAAATAGCACGTGGACGAGTGAGGTGTCAAACTGTAGATAATTGAATGAGCTTCCATTCGCATATAAACGCTCCCACCTCACATTGACTTGAATGAAAATATTGACAAAAAACTGTTTTTTTGAGCGCAATTTTTTCAATATGGCGGCCAAAACGGCAAAGATACGACGTGGAAAAATGGAAATTCGGAAAGGGCACCTCAAGATTTATAATACTGCCAAGTTTCAAAAATATCGGATAACCTTAAAAAAATGCCGGAATTCAGCATATCTTATAAAGATAATTTTGTCAGTTTCCCGAAATGAAGTTTGTAAGTTTAGATATGAAATAGGAAGAGAATGATTTCATTTGTCTACAAATAGCAGTTCAAGTGTTGACATCTCTTGAAAAACAAACGAGGTACAGCCAGGTACAGCCAATTTCTTACTACCAGATGCCCATTGGCGCCTCCACCATCGAGTGAGGTATAGTTACATACAGGTGTTCATTTGAAAAGTTGTCATCCTTGATTTCTCGCCGCCAAAATTTCTCACCGGAAAACGCCGAAACAGATCGATTTTTGTTTCGAGGGAGACATCTAGGACACATACTGCCATTTTTTATCTTTAACCCCTTCGCCCCCACCCCACCTTACTCCGAAATTTCAAATAGCATTACGTATCTTGCGATACATCAAATTGAAGGCAATACAATTATCTTTCCGCCAAACATATTTCTAATTTTTTTAAAACACACCTACTTCACCAGCTACCACCAACTACTTCAAAGGGGTGGTTTAATAAAATCAGAAAAACGTTAAACGGAAAAAAAAATCATTGCCTTCAATTTGATGTATCACAAGATAAGTAATGCTATTTGAAATTTTGAAGTAGGGTAGAGTGGGGACGAAGGGGTTGAAGATGAAAATTTTGCCACATGTGTCTTAGATGACCCCCTTGAAATAAAAAACGACCTGTTTTTGCTGGAAGTCCATTTCTCAAGAATCGGGAGTTTATAGGGGAAAAAGTTACCTAGTTTCCTTTAATTAAGATAGACAGGGTTTCCACAAAGGTTGGGGAGTGGGAGTGGTTAAAAAAAATTAGAAGTATGTTTGTCGGAAAGTGAATTTTGTTGTCTTCGATAAAATGTATCAAAAGATAGGTAATTCTATTTGAATTTTTAAAGTAGGATAGGGTGAGGGCGGAGAAGCTGAATATGGAAATTTGGCAGTATGTGTCCTAGATGTCAAGATGTCCCCCTCGAAACAAAAATTGACCTGTTTCGGCGTTGTGAAAAATTTTGGCGGCCAGAAATCAGGGGTGACAACTTTCCAAATGAACCCCCTGTATATCTTTACGAAGTTGCACACGGCCAAGCTTTTTTTGACCCTATGCCCCCGGACTATACACTATACATCATACAACTTACTTTACGCGGTATTTATACGTAATGAGTTAATGACAAACCCATTTCTATTATGTAAACGGCTTTCTTTTAGGTTGAAGTTGTCATAATAAAACACTTTGTTTTAAGAAACAATAAACTCATCTATCTATCTATCTATCTATCTATCTAATTAGAACTCAATAACTATGTTGAACCATTTGCAAGATATGGAAGATTGTTAAATATTCGCTGGAGACTTCAAACCGGGGATAAGCGACAAACCCGTACAATTGGCGGAGGAGCCGTTCAAGAGCTTGCAGGATTTATTTATAGGCAAAGCCAAAATGCGATTGTTGCCAGGTAACCATCTTATTGACATGGCATGAACAATTTTATTATTTCTGAAGATGATTTTTTGAAGTTTCAGCTTTCACGGAAATTTGGCAGGTGAGATAAGTTATGTCAACTTGGGTACTGGGCTATGCTGAAAACGTGCACTTTAGTTTCTTCTCCCTCTATACCTGCTATTATGCAAAACACGAACGCATATCACATTCATCTTTTCTTTCCTAATTTGCACTCGTCTACGGGGCCGCTCCCAATGTTGAAGTAGCTACTTGCCAAACGAAGTACAAAAGTACAAACGTGCATGGAAGAGTTAGTCTTGATTCACTTTGATCGCGATAGTATATGTCAAATTCACCTTTTCAACATTATTGCAGTTGCCGCGCGCCGCCCCCACACCTCAAGTGTCTATATCTAAACATTCTAAACCGTATCTAAGAATAGAATGCGCTACTGAGTCTCATGTCCGTGAGTACCTTGCTACTTGATTTTCATTCATGGGAGACAGCGCTTGTCAGACTGACATGTTATATTATCATTTGCCAAGTTATCATGACACAAGAAAGCAAATGTTTAGAAACAGGCAACTCGATTTTCTTAGGTGTTTCCAATATTGCACTCGCAGCTGTACCTACCTATAATCAGTAAAGTCAGATGTGTAAATGCCAATAACTACTATTTCTGAATTTTCCAATCTTCTCAGTGCAAACACCTGTTCAAGCAACAAATCTCTGACCTACCTGCAATAAATGCAGATGAGTAGATGTGTACAACCGATAACCAAGTTTCCACTTCTTGATGTCTACAATAATTGTACAATTTGCGATATTGAATTTTTTTTGGATATCAAAATTGGAAAAAACGGAGGGAAAACACCAGGAATAAATATGATTGAAAATTTCATTCATCTGTCAAATCTGACATTCTCACAATGAAAGTGGCAGTTTTCTATTGTTGTTTGAACCAATCAGATTCGAATTAAGCGGTAATTTGCACAAGTGCATTTTGCGATAATTTTCGATAATTTGCACTAGTGCATGAAATCGATAATTATTTTTGTCTTTCTATACCAAGCCCAGCAGACATAAACTCAAATATGTCCTACAGAAGTGCCATCGTACACCTCAGGACCTCCTCCACTCTTTTCTTGGGAACAACTAGTTGCGAATATATGTCGCCGATATAATTCCTTGCAACACAAAAACGGAGTCCTGTGCTGCAACGGCTTGGCAATGTGGGCCAATTTCTCAACAAATTGGTCTGTAGTAGGTGCAACACCCAAGGAACCTTTTTGCGACCTCGTGTTAATTCATTGGTCGTAGTCATTCCCTGATGACAATGACTAGAGTGACCAGTTGACATGTCATATTATAGGCGTGGAAGATTTTTTGATTAATGAAATTTTCTGATAAAATATAACTCGTGCAATGAAAATGCATCTATAATTTTCGACAAATCTTCAAATAGTCCAGGAATTTTAGCTGTTGAAATCGCAAATAGAGAACAACAAGCGAATATGCCTTATGGGCATGAGGCTCAGTAGCGCACTTACTTTTTAAAGGATTAGTGAACGCAAGATGTTAATCAGGGTTCTACCGTTACTTGGGCAGAAATTTCAATATGGCGGCCAAAATAGCGTCAGAATCATGAAATTTGGCTTAAAAATCAAAATGATCGTACTATAGACAAGGGTAAGTTCCAAGTTTCATCAAAATCGTTCCACTGATAAGAGATTTCAATATGGCGGCAGAATGTTGGAATTTGGCTGAAGAATAAAAATGATCATACGAAGCAAAGGTAAAGTCCCAAGCTCCATGAAAATTGTTGAGTGATAAGAAATTTCAATATGGCGGCCAAGATGACGGCAGAGCATCATTTGTCCAAAATCGGATGTATTTTGATAAAGTTCACATCGCCTGTGAATTTCACTCAAATCGGACCACTTTCAGAGAAATTCAAAATAGCGGACCAAAGATGGCGGCCAAGTGACAAAAATCATTGGTCAAATTTATATGGTGGACACCTCGGTGGACACGTACCTACGCATTCAATTGGCACCACATCGATATCTCGTTTCGTTGGGGCAAAATTCTCCTAGTTCTTTAATTTTGAAACATGTTTAATATGAAGAATACAAGATGGCGGCGGGGCATCAATTGTCATAAATTGGATAGATCTTGATGTGGTTTACGTTGCCTGCAAATTTAATTTCAATCGGATCACTTTTAGAGAAATTCAAAATGGCGGATCAAAGGTGGTGGCTAAGTGACAAAAATAATTGGTCAACTTTATATTGTGGACACGTATGCATTCGATTGGCGTTCGCACCACATCGATATTTTTTTTTCGTTGAGGCATAATTCTCCTAGTTCTATCATTCTAAAAAGCGTTCAATATGGAGAATACAAGATGGCGGCGGGGCATCAATTGTCGAAAATTGGATAGATCTTGATGTGGTTTACGTTGCCTGCAAATTTCATTTCAATCCGATCACTTTTAGAGAAATTCAAAATGGCGGATCAAAGATGGCGACAGAATAACAAAAAACCAAAAGTCAATTTGACATTCTCGACATCTGTACTATTGATCAGCGTTTACCCCACATCGATATCTTTTTTCCTGAGGAGTTATCCGGGGTACGGACGGACGGACAAAGTGAAGCTAAAAGCGCCTTTTTCCCATTTTTTGGGAAAGTGCGCTAAAAAAGCGGCCACAAAGCCTCCGCCTCTACGTTTGGCGAGGCTTAAAAACACCTGTATTGTGAATATGATCTTCATATTTTGGCGCATTTTAAACCATGTCACCCTGTAGCGTTACGGTGCACAAACCTGCAAAAAGGTATTTTAGAATTACCTATTGCATTTTCCTGGGATAAAAAAATCAGGACATCTGCCAACTGCTTTAGGAGAGAATTTTGAAAAATTGTTACCTTAATTCTGACGGGTAGTATAAAATTAATAGAAAATAGGCAAAAGAAACTGCAATGTTGGCATTGAAAGGGCCGATAAGAATTCTAAGACATCATCTATACTCCTAATTTATTCATGTTCAATTATATTTAACTATTAATTTTATGTAGATCATTATATACTGACTTTGTATCCTTTGTCAGAAGGCAGCCTACATAAAATGCTGGCTGCAAGTTTTCAGAGATTGTGTCGTTTAGAGATTGTGTTTCAGAGATTTTGTCGTTTAGAGATTGTGTTGTCAGAGATTTTGTCGTTTAGAGATTGTGTTTTCAGAGATTCCGTTATATACTCAAAATGTAGGAAGCTGTTTATTTATTTCAAATATTTATATATATATATATATATATATAGTTATAGTTTGTATAGTAGTTTGTATACAAACTATAGTATATAGTTTGTATAGCTATATATATAGCAAAATATTATTGGCAATTCCTTCCAGCATGCTAATGAGGATGAGAGACTCAATCTACCATTCATCTATTTTCTTATTTTTTCTCAATTGAAATAAATTGAGATTTCTTCGAGGCAACCGCACATTAAAGATGTTCTCATTTATTAGATTGAAAAGCTTCTCCACACCACTTGCTTCCAATACAAACGCAGCGCAGAGTCAATAAATTCAAGGTAAAATTTAATTTGCCGAGCTGTTGATTCTGTATACCCCGATTAATATCTCTAGTGCAATATCCCAAATGACCTGCGAGGAGCTATACCTATTGTTTTTATCGTCATTGTCCAATCAACAAGATATCTTTCCACAAAACGGATTATCGGAAAAATGACAAATCCATCCAAATTGTTGATCGATTCAAAATTTGAAACAATAAGGATCAACATGTTTACAAGGTACTTAACTGCATTCTCACACATTTTTTTGTCACTCCGCTATCATCGATAGGTACCTACACCTATATAATCCATTCAAGTTAATAATTGTCTTTAGTAAAGGTACTAACCGGGAATCTGTCTGTTTGTTCTATTCTTTTTTTTTTCGATAGTGATAAGAAAAGTATATAAGATTTGACACAATTTGATTACCTATTGTTGTGTTTTTATTTGATCCAGAGACGTTTCTGCATGAGGCAGGGGGGTTTGGATTGCTTCAGTGTTCACATAGGGTATGGACGCAGGTTTGAAGAAGAGCCGGAAGCCGAATCCTAGAGAAAATGCATTTCCACTATCAGCCGCTACTTTTTGGTAAGCTTATAAATTTAAACTTTGGTATACAAATAAGGCACGAAATTTCGCTAAAATGAATGACAAATTTTTTTGTCATTAAAAAAAAAATCGGCATGATTATGCTTCTTTGTAACTATGATCTTGTCTTGAGGTAGAAAATGTAATATCGTGTAATCGTTCTATTAATCAACAAAAAATCAAACTGAAAAACCAACTGATCTAATTGTTTTGAGAAGTATAATAGATAAACACCTACGAAGGTGGTCTCTTTTGTATAGTTATAAGAAGCAAAAAAATATTCGTAGTCATTGATATTAATAATTTAGGGTTCTAAAAGAATTGTTGGCAATAAATCCTACCTAATACATAGCTACCTACTATTACTATTATTAGGTACGTTATTCTGTCTATTTTCGAAACTTCCTATCTGAAGTCAAATTTGTAGAAATAGGGACCTATCCTTACTATCTATACTCTAGTTTTTTCAGGTCAAGTAGCCTGAACGTTTAACAAAACAATATTGGAAGTCATTTTATGTCAAGAAGATTTTCATCGAGTAACTATGCCATGAGTACTCTCGTGTTGATAATGGCTTCTGACTGTTCGCGAAAATCACCACCCCTGAAAGAAATGAACTGATCGAGTAGAAATATATATCTCTCTCGTTACTTAATTTGATAACCAAAGCTGTCATTCTGAATTTATTAGTTTCAGGAGTGATGATTTTTGTCTGTTGTAAATCATCCAAACGATCCGATCAAGATAATTTAAAAAATCAAATCTATACCGTCCGTTTTTTATTTTAGGCCCCAGCCCGTAGCATCTTTATTATGGATTTCACACCCGATATATTATATATTTTTGAAATCAGAAAAAAAAGGTCTTTCTATTGATGACATGTCAAATTATTTTTGACATATGTCATTTTTTGACAAATGACAGAATAGTACTTGTGGTACATCATTTTGAAGCCTATTAAATTCTGAGGAGAACTGTGTTTTTATTTTCTAAATAGGGTGTCTTTTACAGCTTCTAGGGGTCTTTCAATAGGAAAAAATGTCAATTTCAGAAATAGCCACTCAATAAGTAATAGGTATTTTAAAAATTAACTAATGGTGATGATCTGATTTTTAAATTGTCCAAATTATTGGGAAACTTTATAAACACCTTATCTTTCGGGTAGGCTCATAAAAACTCGAGGGGGGTCATTTCTGGCAAGCTCGGATGTCATCGCGTTGGGCCGGTGGTAGTTCCAATTCACTGATCGTCGAATCTTTCATTCAAGGAACAAGGAGGCGGTCATTCGAGCAACTTTTTTAGGATATTTTTTGTTCCATTGTGATTAATTAATCATCATTATCATTAGTTTACATTAAACATAGGTACCTGCTTTACCTATTTACTTATTATGTATTTTTGAAATTCAACATTTTTTTCCTATTGAAAGACCCCTAGAAGCTGTAAAAAACACCGTATTACAAAAATAAAAACACAGTTCTCCTCAGAATTTTATGGGCTTTAAAATGATGTGTCACAAGTGATATTCTGTCATTTGTCAAAAAATGACATCTGTCAAAAATAATTTGACATATCATCAGTCGAAAGATCTTGTTTTTGTGATTTCAAAAATATATAATATATTGGGTGTGAAACCCATAATAAAGATGCTACAGGCTGGGGCCTAAAATAAAAAACGGACGGTATATCTAGAGATATTGAGCTTTCCTAATCCAATCCAATCTAGGTCATACAATCATGTTTTCTAAGTTTCTATAAGTCAAATCGAGTTCATAATGAAAACTCATCATCAATGTGTGAACGTTCAATGATAATTCACCTTACTCCTTAAAATAGTAGGCCATGCAAGTGTATTACCACCAAGGTCATTGGTGAACACACCCCTCTAGAATCACCAACCTAAGACATTCAAATAGGTACTTTTTCAGCAAAATGTTCAGTGTTTTTCGAATAATTGTCTTAACAAATACACCTCTAGCCTCTAGGTTCGATATATTATCGCTTACCTACATCTCGGTTTACATTCGGGTATACCCTCGCGAAAATCCTCACTTCGCCTATTAGGCGCGGGCAGCTAACTGTCAAAGATAGGCAACCAGTGTGTTTGGTGGACCAACAAATGGATTTTAGCATTGTGCAGCATAGCAAGCGAGTGCCTTTCTTGCGTTTTCTCACCAGAAGAGCGATGTCAGGACGAAAGGGCACTATTTTTGTATACTGTAGGATCTTACGCAGATAATTCCGAAAAAAGAAAACGGGCCGAAAGCATCCTTTTTACGTATTCCATTGAAAAAGACCAATGTGATGTCTACACCACCTCAAAATGTTACCCATGATTTTTGCAAAACCCAAGAAGGACCTGAGTGTTGAAATGTAAGCAACGTTAGCTCTTTCCTTAGAGTTTCACACGAGGTAGGTGAAAATTTTATAAAAAAATTTGTGTTGGAGCTATGGGTGGCATCGAACATCAATGACATAATGCTCGGTTCATCATCTATCCAGTTTATTTTGTGAATCCATCTCAAGTTATCGTTTTTTCAGGCAAGTCAAGCATACTACAAGCCAACTTGGAAGTTGTGGGCTTGAGCACCATACAGTTTTCCAAGGATCGAACGCCTGTATAGACACCCAACTTTACGGACTCACTTCGAACTCCGAGTTGGACTCCCACGATAAAGCCTCTGAACCAGAATCGTGCTATTTTATTCTAATACCTACCGCTCCACTGCAGCTCAGGTTATCTTTTTTTTTTGGAGTTTAACATGAAGTGCGTGAACACTTTATCAACAAATATGTGTAAAAGCTATGGATGGAATCGAACACATAATTATGCTTGGTTTATCATCACAGGTCATTTTGTGAAATCATCTCAGGCCATCTTTTTTCAGGACAAATCAAGTTAGAGGGCAAACTTCAAGTTAACTTGGAGGTTGTAGGCACCGATTGTGATCTTCCAAGAAATAAATTAATGACACCCAACATTTCCGGACTTATCTCAGACTCCTACGGCAAAACCTAAGGAACATCAAAAGTTTGTGCTAACATTTTAAGATCAACCACAGATCTATCATAAGCTTAATTCACACTAGGAAACAAGTGAAGCCCAAAAAAAATTAATCCTGAGAGGATTACACAAAATGAACTGAGATGATGAACCGAGTGAGTGTTCGGTTCCACTCATAGACATATCTCTCACACTTGATAGTTCTATTTATCTATTTCCACCCACTTTATGTTAAACTCCAAGAGAAGAGCTAACTTGAGCTGCAGTGGGGCGGTGTTAGGATAAAATAGCACAATTGTGGTTCAGAGATTGTGGAGTAAGGAGTCAGACTCGAAGTCCGAAGTGAGTCCGTAAAGTTGGGTGTCTATAGTATACAGGCGTTCGATCCTTGGAAAACTGTATGGTGCTCAAGCCCACAACTTCCAAGTTGGCTTGTAGTTTGCTTGACTTGCCTGAAAAAACGATAACTTGAGATGGTTTCACAAAATAAACTGATGGATAGATGATAAACCGAGCATTATATCATTGATGTTCGATGCCACCCATAGCTCCCACACAAATTTTTTTATAAAATTTTCACCTACCTCGTGTGAAACTCTAAGGAAAGAGCTAACGTTGCTTACATTTCAACACTCAGGTCCTTCTTGGGTTTTGCAAAAATCATGGGTAACATTTTGAGGTGGTGTAGACATCACATTGGTCTTTTTCAATGAAATACGTAAAAAGTATGCTTTCGGCCCGTTTTCTTTTTTCAGAATTATCTGCGTAAGATCCTAGAGTATACAAAAATAGTGCCCTTTCGTCCTGACATCGCTCTTCTGGTGAGAAAATGCAAGAAAGGCACTCGCTTGCTATGCTGCACAATGCTAAATTCCATTTGTTGGTCCACCAAACACACTGGTTGCCTATCTTTGACAGTTAGCTGCCCGCGCCCAATCGGTGTATTACAACTGACAGTCTGCCATAATTATAAAACAACCCGGGAAGTCTAAGACCCGGACTTTGAAAACACAATATTCCTAACGCAAATGTCAAATTTTACAGCCGCCCGAAATGTCATTTCATTTGAATTGTACTATATATATATATGTATGTATAACTTATTAGCGCTGGAAACAGGACATAGCATCAGCATAACGAACGTGAATGCAGCTCGAGAGGCCATAGACCGTATAATAAAATAAACATTTTTTGAGTTTCCAGAAAGCTCATTATAATTTCTTGGTACCTATGGCCACCTACCTAATATTTCTTACGCAAGATCCAACAACATGGTACATGAAACTTCCAGTCCGATGATAATAAACTGTAGGTACACAATAGATAATTTAATTATCGATGCCTATCAGGGGGGTTTCCCAACACGCTACTGTAGGTGCATATTTAATATTTTATTCCGAAAATTGTTTCGTTCGAGCTGTGTAGGTGGTGTACCTTAGTAGGTATTTATTGATTCTAGAGTATTGCTCAATAATGAGTGGCATGTGTCGTTGTACCTACAATAATTTTCTTGGATAAGTTCAAAAATAATCACTTGTTATCAATCAACTATTATTTTTGTCCTGGTGCAAAGGAGGATAGGAAGGATAGACGATCGGAATTATTTTAAAAACAACATTTTTAATCTTAGTGAACTTAGTTAATATCGAAATAAAATTATAAATTATTCAAGATTAAGGATAATTAAGGATAAAATATTGATTGGTTATCAAAATGAAAAAATGCTTTTTTTAATTGATAAATACTTGGCAGGCTTGGCAGCGTTGCACTTTTTTTAAATTGTAATAATAGTTTATAAAAAGCATTATAGCGATAAGAAGTGATGATACGACAATAATTAGAGTGATTCCCAACAGGCACAGTACACGATAGGAAATTGATTAATAATAGTGAAATTTCACAAAAAAAAAATGCGAAAAATACAGGATAACTACAGAAAATCACAAAATAACACAGTAAGGTAGCTCGCTAGCGCTCGTGTTCTAAACGACACCCTCGCGAATAATAGCTCTCATTATTATGACCGTTGAATAATATACATACTATTAAAAACTACTGATTATGATTTTCCAAAGTGGTTTATGAGTAATTTTGATGTAATTATTCACGTGAATCGAGTGATTATCTACCTAGTTTAGGCGAGCAATTCTTTATTTTTTCTTAGATTGAAGGTTAAATGAAGACTTAGATACTTATTACTTGAACTGACGCCTTCCTGTGTTATAGAAACAAATAATATGTATACGCACAAACTTGCAAAAAACATTGCAATCAGTGTTTTGACAACATTTTTTGATAGAATTGTAAATGACATGTCATCATCACACTACGACTGACTAGCTACTATAGTTGTTATAATTTTGCATTGGGAACAATGTACGGGGTGTTTATAAGAAACTGTGATCGCGGCAGGCATGGGTCGGGCCGAAAAACGCAGTAACAGGCGTGATTGCAGTGATCGAAAGCGGATTCCAAAGGCGATGCGATCACAATCGTTTATAAACACCCGGTATTAAAAAAATGTTGTGACACCACAACTCATTTTCGAGTATAGTATCCAGGAACCTATGGAAATTCTTATTCAAGGCGCCCTTCAGGTGAGAAGTTGGAATTTGTGAGAAAGATAGAAACTTTACAGCATCTTCATAATGATTGAACAAAAAATTTAAGCATTTTACATTTCCGGAGAAACCTCAAAGCTTCTTTCCGAATCATCTGGTCGTAAAAATCGTCAATTAAGGTTTCATTTTAAGCTCCATCATTTAAGTCCGGTTTCGATAAGGCCGGTTTTGCATTTTGAACTGGACAACTCTCGGAAAATTGAGGAAAGAAATGGTCGGAAAATGTTCGAGAACTAGTTACCTTCTATTTGGAAAATTGGTGAAAATCTGTCCACGGGATGAAAAGTTAGAAATTTGTAGTTTTCCAGGGGAAAACTCGAAAATCGTTTACCTGATTTCAAAAATTCCTTTTTCCCAAAAAAAAATTAATTAATCTAATCTTCTATCTAACTATGACTCGGCAACAAGTCTGCATCTAAAATGAATATCGTCGTTTGCACTGCAGTTTTTTTTTAAAACTGGTGGGAGGGGGGTTAGGAAAGTAAAAATATGATCTCCATTCACTTACCTACTGCATATTCTATCAGACCATTACATAATCCCATTTTCCTGTTTCCTGACAGTTCCGAAGAATCAGATGTCTCCTTCAGACTTTGGGGGCAACTCATCTCTCCAAATCAAATCGTACGGCCCTGATTCGAATTAAAAAAATTACAATGTGACTAGGTGTTTCCATTCTTGCTCCGCCACTGTGCGTAAAAAATATCAAGTATTCAAGTATGCATGTTTATTGATTACTTGTTTTCTACATATACAGAGTGAGTCAGAAACCTCGAAAATAATTTTTTCACAAAAATGTATACAAACCATTCGGTTTGTCCCTCAAGCCATGCATGGTGAGCAGATCACATGGCTTGATACCAAGGTTTTCTTTTGGAGGGATTTCTTAAAGAAATCGATTTTTTTCATTTTGCGACTCACTCTGCATAGTAAATGGAAATCTAGTACGCCTTCAGTAATTTATATTTTTTATCTATTATTATTCTGCCACCAACATAAACCTTCTAAAATAACGGAACTATTTAGATGGGTTCGAAGGACCCCTCAGTTTAGCCCCTCCCCCCATTCTAGCAAGTATGCCAGAAAACTATGATGAAAACGCATCCTATTTCAAATCCTTGATTCCATCTTAATCCAGTCAGGTTGCTCCTTTCATCCTGTACAGCACCCTGAACTGCCCAATACTGATACTGGAGATAAGGAACATGGAATCACCCCTCCGTGGTTTCAGAGCGCTCTTTTTTCAGCAGCAATATGAAAACGACGACTTAAGGGCGGCGGTCATTTGCTATAACATACATGTGCTTACGCTTTCCTGTGAAACAGCCTTATTTTTATAAAGAAATTCATCATCGAGGTCAATTTGAAAAGAGAAAGGATGGCTGTACTCATTGACTGCGAGTTTTTTATTTGTATTTTCAATTTCTTTATTTTAAAATTTTGTTCTCACAAAAAAAATTAAAACTCGCAGTCAATGAGTAGAGCCATTTTTTCTCTTTTCAAATTCGCCTCAACGATAGATTTCTGTTGAAAAATAAGGCTGTTTCGCAGAAAGGCGTGAGCGCATTTTATAGCAAACGACTGGCACCCTTAACAATTAATTAATATTATTAAATAATCGGCAACTTCCAATTTGTTTCAAAGTTGAAACTGATACTTTTTTCTAGCTACACCATTCCAACTTTCATTCAGGGCTTCAAGCGTGACCTAGAAGAATCCGATTTGACTGAAACTCTGACCGAGCACAAGTCGAGCAGACTAGGAAACAAAATCGAAAAATGCTGGAAAGCCGAGGAAATACGGGCCGCGAAGGCCAAAACATCACCGTCTTTGCACAGAGTGCTGTGGAAAGTCTTCGGGTGGGAATTTATTTTTTACGGGGTCGTTTTGGCTCTGAGTGAAGCCATCAGGTGAGTTCTTATTTTAGCGTGTCTGTTTTCTGCGTTATATTGTTTCCATCAAAACTTGATCGTTTTTGATGGTGACACTATCTCCTTTGTTTTGTGTCCTATACATTTTAATAAAATAGTATTTCTACAATTACCTCCAGACTGAACCAGCCATTGTTCTTGGGAAGACTCGTTTCGTTTTTTAACCCCAAGAATAAATCTAGTAGCGTCCCCTATGAATACGTTGAGGATGGATATAAAAACTACAGTTACGAAGCAGAAGCGCATAGGAAAACTGAAGAGTAAATAAAGAGTAGCGCTGCTGATTAGTAGAAATAGCTTCTTTTAGTTTTTTTTTGTTATCTTGCACGGCTCTAGTCTTTAGTTGTGTTGCACTTTAACCCTTTTCGTTTTCATCCATAAGTAGCTAACACTTTATTATTTTAATTTCTTAATTGATTATTTTATCTCATTTATTATATTTTATAATAACCCTACCCCCGGTTGCACAAAAAAATTCAATCATGAACTGAGTTAATTGAGCGTTTTCTTTGATGAATTTTAGCGTAGTGCCCAATAAAAACGCATTTTTGCAAAAAAAATATAAGAAAACGTTCAGTTCACAAAAGCTTGTGTGCATTTTCTGTGGTCAACTGGCATTGACCTAGAATTCACCAGAGAAAATCCTCAATTAGCTATTTCATGATTAAATTCTTTGGTGCAATGTGCAACCGGGGGCGGGGGCTAGATATGTAGCGTAGGGCTACTCTATTGATGATCATTGATCAGAGTAAGAAATATGAATTACCAACAAGAAAAATACCAGTGTACCAGGATCAGTTGTTCAGTTTTGGCACAGGATTTATATACTTATGTCTCTTTGTACTTATGGCATGGGTGGGTACATGTTATCTTGAGGCCCATGGACACGACCTAAGTTTCGTCACTGTTTTATTTTGCTGTGCATATAATAAGCGGGGAAATGACGTTTCAAAAAGCTTCTATACCTACATAAATACAGGTTGTAGAAAGTAATAGATTTCAGTCGAGATTTCAGTTTTTAAATGCACCTACACAAGAAATCCTGAGTAGCGAGAAAATCTAGAGATGAAATTTTGGTTTCGTCTTCGGACGCATACAATTTTCAAAAGAATATTTTTATTTGAATTAAGACACTAATAACCGACAATAATAATCGATGCGGATTAGTATTTCTTCAATTTTTAGATTTGATGATGACGATATAACTCATCGTCATATACCTACAACGAGCGTAATATTCTACTTGGTGAAAATTGTAGGATAAAATTCTAGAACCATCTTTTTCGCACCGAATTTCTCAGAATGAATTGCACAAGGTTACTTGCAATTAAAAAGTACCCGCCTGTTATTAACCTTGAACTACCCAAAAATAGATTTTTGGGAAGTGTATTCTTACGACACCTGTTTGTACAAGGGGTGCTGCATAAAACCTAGTTATGTTGCAGTGGGATTTTCTTTAGAAATCATTTTTTCATTTATCATTTTTAGTCTAATTTTGCTTGTACTAAGCATGAGGGTATAAATAAATGATTCAAAATCACCTAGCAACTCTTGAGCTAATCAAGCTTTGAATTCGAATGTGCACTTTCAATTGTTCTTTGAGATTAACGGATTAATTTTGGAGTACCCTCGTGCTTTTTTCTATAATCGCACCAAACAAAATTATGTATTTTTTTGTTCGTAGAATTGCTCAACCTTTAGCTTTGGGTCAGCTGTTGAAGTACTATGGCCCTAACGAAATGGAAATTTCCCAAACCGAGGCGTACTGGTATGCCGCTGGAGTGGTGGCGTGCTCTCTCATCAACATAGCGATAACTCATCCGTACATGATGGGGGTTCTGCATTTGGGCATGAAAATGAGAGTCGCTTGCTGTTCTTTGATCTACCGAAAATCTCTGAGGTTGAGCAAAACGGCATTGGGGCAGACCACAGTGGGTCAAATAGTCAATTTGCTTTCGAATGACGTCAACAGGTTTGACATAGCCTTGATTTTCGCCCATCAGCTGTGGGTCGGACCTGTGGAGACCGTCATTTGTACTTACTTCATGTACTTGCAAGTCCAGGAATCTGCTATCATTGGAGTGGCGTTTTTGCTCATGTTTATACCATTGCAGAGTGAGTTTAGCGATGTTTTACTAATAGTAAAAGGCATTTGAACGTTAATTCTTGAGTTCGACAATAATTCTCATACAGTTAGTGGATTCCCCGTCAAAGGCCATATGTCTAAAAATATATATTATCTACAAGCGTTAAATAATACCCGTCACTTTTAACACGTCGTCATAGGCGACGTGAAAAAATGATGATTCTGCGCTTTCCTGTCATATTTTCAATAAATTCTGACATTTACCAAACATTTCAAAGATCATTGTAGATAAAATCTTGTATGACACACGCGTTAAAAGTGTCTTATTTTGTTCACGGGGTTGCTCTACTCGCTAACGCTCGTTTCGCAAGCGTCCCCGTTCACAAAATAATACCTGTCACTTTTAACACTTGTATCGTAAATAGCTATTACCTACTGATGTCCGGAAATGTTTCATTTTAGGTGTTGAGATTGAAATTTCAAACTGATCTTCAGATACTTATAACTTTTATGTTACTGAAGATACTGAATTCAAATTTAACAAAAAGTATATCCGAATGAATTCCATTGAAATGACGACGCCCATTTTGCTCTAAATTTCCCACTGGAGTAGATATGTCAACATCTAAACAAAGCATGCCGGACACGAGTCATATGTGTTTTTGTTTTTGATGGGAAATCTACCCTTGAAATTTGTAACACCATCACTGAAACACCCTGTATGTGTTGAGATCATTAGAGTAAAAAAGAGAGCTAAAGCAATAGAGTTTCTATAATAAAGCATACATCACGGCTTAGATTGTGCTACCCGGAGCACTTGAAAAATGGAAAAGGAAAAATGGGGTGACTCTTGAAATACTAAAATAGCAATTAGTATACTTAAGTAAATGCTGAACAAAGTAAGTCTCACCATGCAAAATTTCCGTCCAATCAGTGTCTCAAGGCATCGACTAGAATGAAATCGTCCCTTTTTAGTTTACCTGAGAAACTTACGTGAAGATGAACAAGACAGATAACTGAAAAATTGGGCTATAGACCTATTCGGTGGAAACGAGAGAGACAGACTTATACAGAAATCTGTGTGAGAAAAGAGACACAAAGTGAGTTGCGCGCGCATCTGAACGACCATCTAGGAAAATTCAGCATGAGGTTTGCGGTCCTGATATTCCCTGTATGTTTCAATTTTGACGGAGCATGTGGATTAAGACTTCAACTGCCGTCATTTTGACGTTTACGCTAGTGAGAATTCACTGCTGAATGATGAGGTGACCTCCATTCAACATGGAACAAGATGTGTGCCAGGGCTACCCCTCTAAAGGAAGGAGAGGAAGAGACCGTGTAACCGCAAAACATACAGGTCAGCAGCATTCCCACCTATCACAGAACATGTATTCCGGGTCAACCTCATGGAAGAAGCTTTGCATCCTTTGTCACCGACAGCAACTCTTCGAGGGCCTTGAGAACTACGACTATGACCTATGAATGCTCCCAGAAGGTGACAGTAGCCGAAGACAGGCCGACCTGTAAGAATTTGTCACACTATCGCGGGCAGGAACACTCGAAGGAACTGGGGGTCTGGGAGCTACTAGCTACTGTCCGTGTTTTCCGCGATCGGGGACTTCCAACCACATCTTGTTGCTTTTAACCACTGTTCTTTAAAGGTGATGTTTGCAGGGAGCATACATGGTATGTACCAGGGATCACGCGTATGTACCGTACACTAATCACTTTAACTGTTTGACACTTTGACTTTGACTTTTCCAAGGATGTCATTTTTCACCATATCACCTGCACCGTTATCATGGCACCGAGTCGTGCAGATGCGCGCGCAAACCAGGTAAAACTGAATGGGTCTATTGAAAGTGAAAACAAAGTTGAAATAAGTTATATTTCAAAATCATGGATAATTTTGCCGGGTGACGCTCATTTTGTTGAGCTCTTTAGCCAAAAACCAACATGGTGCAATAATAACTTTTTTGCACCTAGTCTTCCTGGGGAAGCGAATTTCAAGCTACCGTCTCCGCACCGCTCTCAGGACGGACGAAAGAGTCAGACTCATGAACGAAATCATCTCGGGAATACAAGTCATCAAGATGTACGCGTGGGAGAAACCCTTTGCTAAATTAGTCTCGTTAGCCAGACGGTAAGGTTTCTTTCCATCATCCTTTAATCATATCCATTGAAATGCTGATTTTCCCCTCTTTCAGATACGAAATCAAATCGATACGCATCTCGTCATACATGCGAGGTATCACGTTGTCCTTCATCATGTTCATCACGCGTCTGGCGATATTCGCCAGCATCCTCGCATACGTTCTCCTGGACAACCGAATAACAGCCGAAAAAGTTTTCGTACTGACTTCATTTTACAACATCCTCCGCCAGACCATGACCGTATTTTTCCCGCAAGGAATTTCGCAAGTGGCCGAAGCCAAAGTCTCCATCGACCGTCTGAACACTTTCATGCTGTACGACGAAACGCAAATCGCCAAGGAATTGAAGAGGATCGCCGGCGACGGCAAAAACGCAAGCTCGAGCGAAAAAGCCGCGATAAACGGCTCCAGCGGTCTGGGCGCTGGGATATTTATGGAGAACGCGAGTGCCAAATGGACCGAGAGCTCCAGCGAAAACACGTTAAGTCACATTAATTTGTCAGTAACACCTGGAAAATTGCTCGCCGTTATCGGACCTGTTGGCAGCGGTAAAACTAGCTTGCTGCACGCCATTCTTCAGGAACTGCCGTTGACCGAAGGCACTTTAACCGTCAACGGGGAGATAAGCTATGCCTCACAAGAGCCTTGGCTCTTTGCTGGATCCGTGCGGCAAAATATTCTTTTCGGACAGCCCATGGACAGGTTGAGGTACAAAACAGTGATCAAGAAATGTGCCTTGGAACGAGACTTCACGTTGCTGCCTTACGGTGATAAGACAATTGTCGGAGATCGAGGGGTGTCGCTTAGTGGCGGACAGAGGGCAAGAATTAATCTGGCCAGGGCCGTATACAAGCAAGCGGATATTTATTTATTGGACGACCCGTTGTCGGCCGTCGACACTCATGTTGGAAAACAGTTGTTCGAGGATTGCGTAACTGGATACTTGAGGAACAAGACTGTGGTTTTGATTACTCACCAGTTGCAGTATCTAAAAGAGATTGGGCACATTATCTATTTGGATAATGGCGTCGTTCAAGCTGAAGGTAAGCATTGTTAAGGCGACCATTAAAGATTATACAGGGTGAGTAATAATTGAACCAAAAAAATCGAACCTTTTGTCAAGAAAGACTGTGTGATCACGGCACTGAAATTCTTTTTTTACTCATAGTCGTCATGGTCCTCATACTTGAAGGAAATTTTGTTATACTTTTTATTTCATTCACCTTTTTGCTCTTTTAGTTATAATCCGAGAGTATAGGTCCAAAATATTAGTAGTGGTACTTATTCTTCAACTTGAAAAATAGTAGACGATAAAAAAATCTCAATCAAATTCAGAGTAGGGATCAGCTTATTGCTCTTGCTTTTACTTTCGATACGGTAGTTCATTTTTTTGGTTTAATTTATGAATCACCGTATATAAAGTTAAAATGCGCACTGTACTGCTCTTATGCCGTTTTCGAGTTACTTGCACTGCCCGGGTTCAAAGCAACTTACCGGAATGCAGAATGTCATTGGGCTACAAATTCAAATGGGCCAATAGCATGACCTAAAATTGCTTTAAACTGGTGCAGTGCAAGTAACAGAAGAACGCAATTAGTGCGCGTTGGGTGTAGGTAAAGCCAATAGGAGAGCTTTTGGCAAATAAATAGGCAGGCTAGCCGTATTTTGAAGATCGCGGGTCAAAAGTCGCCTATTATTTCAACCCCAATCGATCCAACTTTCGGGAACTGGTCAGGTAAACAATGTTTCAACTAGAATTTCACTGAATAGGACTCTACGATGATATATCCCACTCCATGCGATCTTCTCAGACACCTTACGGTGGCCTTAAATCTAAAGGTGTGCGACTCGAGGCTTATCCTGGTGATATGGATGGGTACATGTGAGAAATAGATTTTGAGGCTTTTGGGGATGCGAGGACTCAGTGTTGAACTTGAAAGGCTTGCCAAAAACCTTTGACGGGTAATTGTCAGTTGAAGCTTAGTGACAGCGTTGATTTTTGTCCATCAATTTAAATTATGAGTTCAAAACTTTGTTCAGTGTCTCCTTATCCCCCATTTAATTTAGTTAAAAAACCAATCTAACAGAAATTTGTTTTTTTTCAACTCCTCCAAAGCAACTAAATTTTACCCACATACATGTATTATAACAGATAAGTTCATTAAGAGAGGCTTTGAACTGTCGTCTTGTTTCCCCCAATTTTGATTAGTGTTGAGTAATAGTGAATTTCAGCTACAAAACTGATGTAACAAACAAAACTCATTGCACAGGTACGTTCAGAGATCTGCAAGCATCCGGCTTGGACTTCACGAAATTGCTCGAAGACCAACCTCCGGAACAAGAAAAGGAGAAAGAGGAACAAGAACTGATCCGCCAAGGCTCAATCCGTAGCGTGGCGTCCGTAGAAGACGCGCCCTTGCAAGTTGAAGAACAAAAAAGCAAAGGCTCGGTCGGCGCCTACGTCTACATTGGATACTTCCGAGCAGGTGGAAATTGCTGTGTTATATTCATTCTTTTTGCTTTGTTCATTCTCACTCAGATACTCGCCAGCATCGCTGATTACTTCATAACTTACTGGTAAGCTTAAAATTTCTCCCGTTTTTTCGTCATACCCTGATTGTACTGTATGCACAATTTACAGGGTAAATTTGGAACAAGAAGACTCGGAGGAACGGTTCGAAATCACCAAGGTGCTCATGAGCACCGCCGATGAGAACAACGACAGCCTCAATTCCACCACCAGATCCGGTGATTCGTCAGATTTCTGGCACTTTTCGCGCAACACTTCCATCATTATTTATTCCGTCATCATTGGTTCGCTGATCATCATTACTTTGGTTCGATCCATCACTTTCTTTTCAATCTGCATGAGGGCATCGACCAACCTCCATGACAATATGTTCTCGAGCATCACCAGAGCCACAATGCGGTTCTTCAACACCAACAACGCCGGAAGGATCCTCAATCGCTTCTCTAAAGACATGGGTTCCATAGATGAATTGCTGACATCGGCCATGATAGACTGCCTTCAAATTGGCCTGGCACTCCTGGGAATTATCATAGTCGTAGCTATAGTCAGTCCGTGGCTTCTGATCCCCACAGTGTTAGCTGGGGTCATATTCTACTTTTTGAGGATTTTCTACATACATACCAGCAGGAACGTGAAGCGTCTAGAAGGGATAAGTACGTTTTGAATTCGGTGAAGTGATGTTTGTTCTTATGACTGAAATGCGTGTTTTTTGCAGCTCGAAGCCCAGTATTTTCTCATTTGAACGCGTCCCTTCAAGGTTTAACGACAATAAGAGCGTTCGGAGCTCAAGATGTTCTGGAAAGGGAGTTTGATAATCACCAGGATTTGCACAGTTCGGCTTGGTTCAGTTTTATTTCGACCTCAAGAGCCTTTGGTTACTGGCTGGACTTGGTATGCGTGATTTATATCACGCTGGTCACGTTCAGCTTCCTTTTGATTGGGAATGGTAAGTCTGACATTATGTACTTGAAGCATGGTCATTCAATAGAAACTTTGTTCCGGTTCCGGTGTACTTTGTTTTGTTTTACGGTTTGTCAGCTTTGAAACAACACAAAAAAAATAATTACCTATTACTGATTCTTCGTTACAGAACAATTTGGCGGTAACGTCGGCCTAGCCATAACACAAGCCATCGGCCTGACAGGCATGTTCCAGTGGGGCATGCGGCAGTCAACCGAGCTTGAGAACCAAATGACCTCAGTCGAACGCGTTCTTGAATACAACAACATCGAACATGAAGGCCGCCTGGAGTCCGCCCCAGAAGAAAAACCGCCACCGTCATGGCCGGAGCACGGCAGAATTGAATTCCACAACGTGTTCCTCCGCTACTTCCCCACAGAACCACCAGTGCTGAAAAACTTGAATTTCAGCATCTTACCCCAGGAGAAAATCGGAATCGTCGGCAGAACCGGCGCGGGAAAGTCTTCCCTGATTGCCGCCATTTTCCAACTGACCGAGATCGAAGGGAAGATAATCATCGACGGAATCGACATCAAGTCCTTGGGTTTGCACGACCTTCGTTCCAAAATTTCGATCATTCCCCAAGAACCAGTTCTGTTTTCCGGAACGATGAGAAAGAATCTCGATCCGTTTGATGAGTACTCAGACGCCGACCTCTGGAGCGCCTTGGAAGCTGTTGAGCTCAAAGACCCGGTTTCGGATCTGGCTTCAGGGCTCAACTCCAAAATGTCCGAAGGCGGTTCCAACTTCAGCGTGGGTCAAAGACAGCTGGTGTGTTTGGCCAGAGCGATTCTCAGGAACAACAAGATCTTGGTCTTGGACGAAGCGACGGCTAACATAGACCCACAAACCGACGCGCTGATTCAAACCACCATCAGGAATAAGTTTTCAGATTGCACCGTCTTGACCATAGCCCACAGACTTCATACTGTCATGGATTCTGATAGAATTCTGGTCATGGATGCGGGAACCATGAAGGAATTTGATCACGCGTACATGCTATTGCAAAACAGTGAAGGTATTCTCTATGGAATGGTTCAGCAAACCGGAAAGGCCATGGCCGAGACATTGTACAATGTTGCTAAGCAGAGCTACGACAATATACATCATGAGGCCTAAATTCCATGACAACATTTTTTCCAATGATCTTAATCAAAAACCAAAACTTACATGCCTTGAAGTACTTATGCCTGAATTAAGTGCATATTGTAACAATTTAAGACACTATATTAGTACCTAGACGAATTATAGTTTTATATACGTATATTTTAGGTAAAACATGAATAGCTAATCATAATGAAGAACGATAAATATGCCTGTACGGTAAATAGGTAATTATTAAATTTTTTTGTGGTTTTACGGAAGTTGAGGGTTCTCTATACAGTACCTTACTCTCAATAAGATTCGTTCATTTCAATAGGTACTTATGTTTAACAAATTGTTCCTAATGATGTACTTTTCCAATAAATAAAGTTTATTTTACTACAAAATTTGTTTGACGTTTTATTTTCTAATACAAGAAAGATAAAACTTCGGAAAAAATATGGACATTCTGAAAATTTGATATTTTGTTCATAGTGCAAGCGGTACACGCCTAAAAACACATCGATACTGCATTTTGGAGTGCAGTAACGAGATTTGGTATGGGCATACTTTATACCAAGACAAGCGATTTGACCCGCAGCACTCGATATTTTGTCCCTTAGGGGGCCAATGGGGGCCCTCCAAATTTTCAAGATGCAAGAACTTTCACATGACGATCATAGAGTATCGTCATGTATGTCATAAGTGAAGCTTACGGGTCTATTGAAAATATTTTCATCAATTGTCGTTGCGTCCGATTCATTCTTCACACTTGAAAAAAAAATTCTTTGGCAGAGGTCAAAAAAACTGTTTTTATTTTTTCTTCTATGCAAGGAGACGATAAATTCATATGTTCAGTTGCGTTCCCAACTAAATCGCATTTCCTAAACCTAATTATAAAGAAAATTTTCTTGTAATGGTATTTTTCAAAGAAGTGGTGACCTCTTCAGTACCTCTTTTCCAAGAGCATTTCTTTCTATGTCCCCACTGGATATCACTTGTAATTTTTGCAGAAATGGAGACCTCGAACTCTTTTCCTGGTGGTTGCGAAGCACATGACTCTAAAACGCCCAAGGGAGCCTAAAAAAAATTTTTCTGCTGGGCCGTCCAATTTACGATATTTTGATTTTATAGTAGGAGAGACGCGGACCAGTATTCAATCCAGGCTGCAGGCACAGGCGATTTGGTTTCAACAGAAAATATTCTTCCATGTCGTGTTTTATTGCAGTACAACAAAACGCAGAGTCGTTAGATGTGAGTAGGTATATTTTCCGGTAGAACTTATTCGCCTAGACTAGATCTTATTTATTTGCGAGTCTCCCCTACTACAAAATCAACATGCCAAAAATTTGACGGCCCAGCAGAAAAAAAAAGTTTTAGGGCTCTCTTGTATGTTTTGAAGCCATGTTGCATGGAAATTACTAAGAAAAGAGTTCAAGCTTCTCATATCAGCGAAAATTGACAGTCTTATCCACTAGGAACATTGAAAAAAATGCTGTTGAAAAAAGTGTAATGAAGAGGTCACCTCTTCTTGGGAAAATGATATTGCGAAAAAATTGTCTTCATATTTGGGATTACGGAACGCGATTGAGTTGGGAACGCAACAAAACATATGAATTTATCGTTTCCTTGCACAGCAGAAAAAATAAAAACAATTTTTTTGACCTCTGCGGAAGAATTTTTTTTTCAAATGTGAAGAATGAATCAGACACGACGACATTTGATGAGAACATTTTCAATAGACCCGTAAGCTTCACTTTTATGACATACATGACGATACTCAATGATCATTTTGTGAAAGTTCTTGCATCTTGAAAATTTGGAGGGCCCCCATTGGCCCCCTAAGGGACGAAATATCGAGTGCTGCGGGTCAAATCGCTTGTCTTGGTATAAAGTACGCCCATGCAAAATCTCGTTACTGCACTCCAAAATGCGGTATGCTTTTGCGTACCGCTCCCACTATCAGAATTAAGTGCCTTACTACATATCCAAAATCGCCAAAAATCGCACTCCAGTGTTTTGAGTTATTGGAGGGGCGGGCGGAAAAAAAAACTGCAACTTGAAATGGTGGGGATGAGACCCGTCAATCAATTGGATGCAAATATGTCATGCCATGAGGGTCAATAATTTAGAAGGGAAGGAAAGCTGATTTAACGTGATTCCCCCCCTAACTCCCACGCCACTATTCTTTCAAAATTTTGTCAGGTTGAAAGATAATTTTAACAAACCAAAATTGCGTTTGCGCAATTTAAGCTGTGAGAACGTCCCTTACGTTACAAATTTTTCAAATCCGGAAAAAGTGAAATTCCAAGGGCTGCATCGAGGGCTGTGTCTTCGTAATTAGGTCAAACTTTGAAACTAATGGGTATACCAGGCTCGTACTTATATGTGTTATAGGTTTTCGTCGAGGTTTTCTGTATATTTTGACGAGATCTACTCACAGTTAAGTTTTTTGCTGCCATCGCAAAATATTTGAGGGGGGGGAGCGCAGGGGCAGGGGGCCCTGTCAAGTTGGTGGTCCAAGAACTCCTACCAAACCATACTTCATTTTAGTTGTACCACTCAAATGGGAATCATGGCACTCCATTGTGAATCTTGATGGCGTTTGTCGCCATGTTCCTTTCATCCTTCATGCTTGAAAATAGTTTGCTCGAAAGGTTAGAAAAATCACTTTAAATTTTTTTTATACCGTCGGTTTTTTTTTCTAGGCCCCAGCTTATAGCGTCTTTATTATAAGTTTTACACCCAACATATTATATATTTTTGAAATCAGAAGAACAAAATCTTTCGATTGATGGTATGTCAAATTATTTTTAACAGATGTCATTTTTTGACAATTGACGGAATAGTACTTGTGACACACCATTTCAAAGCCCATATAATTCTTAGGAGAACTGTGTTTTCATTTCTAGAATAGGATATCTTTTACAGCTTCTGGAGGTCTTTGAATAGGAAAATTGTTGAAATTCAGAAATACCTACTCAATGATTAATAGGTATTTTTAATATCAACTAATGATAATATTCTGATTTTAAATCGTCCAAATTAGCGGGAGATCCTATGAACACCTAATCTTTCAGATAGGCTCATAAAAAACTCGAGGGGGTCATACCTGGCCACCTCGGATACTATCGCGTTGGGCTGGCAGTTCCAATTCACCGGTCGTTGAATCTCTCATTCAAGGAACAAGGAGACGGTCATTTCGAGTAACTTCTTCAGGACATTTTTCGTTTCATTGTGATTATTTATTGATTATTATCATTAGTTATTATTGGAAATACCTGTTTTGCCTATTTACGTACGACCTACTTATTGAGTATTTCTGAATTTCAACAATTTTTCCTACATATTTGAAGACCTCTAGAAACTGTGAAAGACATCCTATTCCAGAAATAAAGACACAATGTTCCTCAGAATTTAATGGGCTTCATAATTATGTATCACAAGTACTATTCTGTCAATTGTCAAAAAATGACATCTGCCAAAAATAATTTGACATACCATCAATCGAAAGATTTTGTTTTTCTGATTTCAAAAATATATTATATGTTGGGTGTGAAACCCATAATAAAGGCGCTATAAGCTGGGGCCTAGAAAAAAAACGGACGGTATGTAATTTCTTTGATTTTTAATTTATGGCTGATTGGCACGCCAAGAAGTGGGTATTTTTCAACATCCATAGTTCAGACACACTAAGTACTTACTTTACAATGTTGAAATGACATTATCAAAATGATCAGCAAGAATGGATAGAGTGAACTATTTTCTAAACATTATGTCGAGAAAATCAATTCTTAACCGCGCATGGAGAGTACACGAATTATTTTTCTTTCAGTCGGCTGAATCATGATGCCTCTACTACGCCGGTTAGGGAGAACGCTGAGAACCAGCAGACTAAACTGGCAGGAAAGCAGCCTGAACAAATTCCAAACTGACTGAAATGAGTGCTGACTAAGAACTGAATGAGGAGAACAAACATGCAAATAATGGCGTCTCTTTGGGCGCATACTGCGGTTCAACTCTTACCTTTTATGACACCATAACCATATGAGACTTGATATTTCACATTAAAATCCCAAGACCAGTCTTATTGGTGGATGATGAATTAGTCAGGTACCATAATAGGTTCAAAAAAACTGATCTCGTGGGCTCCTTCGTGAAGGGGGCAAGAGACCTTTTATTTCTTATAGTCCTATATGTGGAGATACCGAAATGTTTTAGTGCCACTTTCAAAATGGCGTCGTTTCAAAATGGCGGCCATTTGTTTTCGGTTACATTCATTCGGACCAAATTACTTCATTTTCACCCGATTTGAAATTTTTCTTTTTTAAATACGTGAATTCATATCTCTATCCGGTTATCATTTATATCAATCTGGTTAACCGGAATTAGAAAAAAACTGAAAATTAGAATGAATTTTAGTCCTATAGGTTTCTCGACTGTTTCTCAACTTTATTCAAGCTGTATTGATCCTAACAGGATCTACAATAAATGAAGCTCACTAAAAACTCAGCTTGCTGGAAAAATAATGACCACAAGTGATACAGTAGGGGAACAAAGAGCGATATTCACGAAAAATGGTAAAATTAAGGAGGAAAGTGCCGTATGTTTTTTCAGGAAGTGGGTATACGTGTGATTTTTTAGTTACTACTTCTCTGGCCTCTGAAGACACCTAAATGCTCTGGTACCAATTTCAAAATGGCGTCGATCCAAAATAGCGACCATTTGATTTTGGTAACCTGGATTCACACTCAACTTACGCCTAGTTTCGCTCGACTCAAACCGATTTCAATGATTTTTTTTTTGGATCAGGTATGGATTGATGTTCTCTATAATTGCTATTGTCCAATAGTTGCAGCGGTACGCTTTTTGATTCTGCATTTTGTGATACTGCAATGAAATTTGGCATATGCAAACTACATAAAATTTCAAGTGATTTGACCCGCAGCACTCAAAAATTTGTCCATCAGGGGGCGACTGGGGGCCCCTCAAAATTTCAAAATGTCAGAATTTTCCCCATGCGCCATTCAGTACCGCCCTATCTACCGTACAGGACCTAAACAACTTTGTTCTTGACCAGCATAACATTTTTCGTCATGTCAATTCCATTCTTTTTGAAGAAAAAAAAAATTCTTTGCCTGGTCAACAAAATGAAAAATATTTTTTCTTTGGACCACCAATAGATTGTTAAGTAGTTTTTGTGCGATCATCGATAATTCTGCATCCCCTTGATCCATTTATGGAAAGAAAACTTTTGCAGAGCTATTTTTCAACAAAGGAGTGACTTCAACTTACCATTATTTTCAACATTACCTTTTTCAGTGTTTCACCTCGGTAAGTATGATTATTGTTATACTTGTATATAGCTTGAAGTTCTCTTCAACGATGTGGATGATGAAACTGCCTCAGATTTCACCTGGAAGCCGTACATAATAATTTTTCTGCAAGGCCGTCAAATTTGGCATTTTTGATTTTCTAGCGGGAGCGGCCAAAATGTCAATACACACCACTCCGCCCAAGAGCACCGGTTCACTCTAGCGGAAAACGATATTCACGCCTAACAATTTTGGATTTTGTGATACTGAAATGAGAGTTCGTGCGAAAGTATCGCAACCGGTACTCTTGGGCGGAGTGGTGTGTATTGACATTTTGGCCGCTCCCGGTAGAAAATCAAAAATGCCAGATTTGACGGCCTTGCAGAAAAATTAATATGCACGGCTTCCAGGTGAAATCAGAGGCCGTTTCATCATCCACACCGTTGAAGAAAACTTCAAGCCATATATTAGTACAATAATAATAATATTTTAGGTATAAAACATTGAAATAGGTAATGTTGAAAATACTGGTGAGTTGAGGTCACCCCTTTGTTAAAGAATAGAACAGCAAAACTTTTGTTTTCATAAATGAATCAAGGGGATGCGGATTTATTGATGATGACACAAAAACGTCTCAACAATTTATTTGTGGTCCAAAAAATATATACTTTCCGATTTGTTGACCAGACAAAGAAATAATTTTTTTTCTGTAAGAAGGATGGAATTGACATGACGAAAAATGTTATGATGGTCAAGAACAAAGTTGTTTAGGTCCTATACGGTAGATAGGGCGGTACTGAATGGTGCATGGTAAAAACTTTGACATCTTGAAATTTGGAGGGGCCCCCAGTCGCCCCCTAATAGACAAATTTTTGAGTGCTGCGGGTCAAATCACTTGAAATTCTACGTAGTTTGCATATGCCAAATTTCATTGCAGTATCACAAAATGCAGAATCAGGGTCATTTTGCTAGCGTACCGCTGCAACTACAAAATTTGCATGTGTGCCAAATAGTTTTTCCAAAAAGTGGAAAAAAAAACTAGAAAATCAGTGATTTTTACGATCCCTATTGCCTCAGGTGCTGTGTGCCTACCCGTGAGAGGCATGTCTGGCAAATATTCAGTTATTATTCTCATATGTATGAAGCTACCGAAATATTTTGGTGCCACTTTCAAAATGGCAGCGTACCGATTTGGCGGACATCTGGATTTTAATAAGGTGTTCAATAATGCAAAAATTCAAACTCGGTAACCAAAAGAGTTATAGTGATGAAAGTCACGGTAGATTTACAATTCAATGCTTGTTGAGATAAAACAAACCGCATCTCAATTTCTTGAGCCGTTCCTGAAAAATTCACTGATTTATTAAAAAAATGTCAATTTTTATGCAACTGACCACTAATAACAGGATTTTCCAGGAACGGCTCAAGAATTTGAGATGCGGTTTGTTTTATCTCAGCAAGCATTGAATTGTAAATCTACTTTGTGACTTTCATCACTATTACTCTTCCGGTTACCGAGTTGGAATTTTTGCATTATTGAACATCTTATCAAAATCCAGGTGGCCGTCAAATCGGTACGCCGCCATTTTGAAAGTGGCACCAAAGCATTTCGGTAACTTCATACATATGAGAATAATAAAAAAATATTTGCCAGACATACCTATCACGGGGAAGCACACAGCACCCGAGGCAATAGGGATCGTAAAAATCACTGATTTTCTAGTTTTTTTTTCACTTTTTGGAAAAACTATTTGGCACACATGCAAATTTCGGACAATAGCAAATAGAAAACATCAATCCATACCTGATCAAAAAAAACACCAAAATCGGTTTGAGTCGAGCGAAAATAGGCGTAAGTTGAGTGTGAATCCATGTTACCAAAATCAAATGGTCGCCATTTTAGAACGACATCATTTTGAAATTGGTACCAGAGCATTCAAGTGTCTTTAGAGGCCAGAGAAGTAGTAACTAAAAAATCACACGTACACCTACTTCCTGAAAAAACTACGGCACTTTCCTCCCTAATTTTATCATTTTTTGTGAATATCGCTCGTTTTTCCTCTACTGTATCACTTGTGGCCATTATTTTCCCAGCAAACTGAGTTTTTAGTAGCTTTTTAGTAAACTTCATTTATTGTAGAAGCTGTTAGGATCGAGGTTAGGATCAATACAACTTGAATTACGTTGAAAAACAGTCGAGAAACCTATAGGACTAAAAGTCATGATAATTTTCAGTTTTTTTCTAATTCCGGTCAAATGGATTGATATAAATGATAGCCGATGACAGCAACGGATAGAGAATATGAATTCACGTATTTCTAAATAAATTTTTTTTCAAATTAGTCCTGTCCCTAGCAGTACTTCTGTAGGAAAAACGATGTAATCAAAATTTTTTTTTTGGAATCGTTAGAGGATCGTCCCAGGACAAATAATCACTCGGGTGCTTTCGCGATTTCTGGTACATTTTCCAGCAATATCGCATCAAAGTTGGCGGCTAGTCAATTCTTCAGTTCGCTGATATTTCTTGGAGTTTTTGCGATTTTTTTCAAATAAAAGTACTAATCTACCCAAAAAACAATTCCGGATCGAATGGTGCTGTCAGATTTTGAGTACTTACGTTATACCGGGTGAAAAAAAAATAAAACGAGTTTTATATTTTTTCCCCAACTTTTTAGTTTCTTGGCCGATTTTCACAAACTTTATGTCAAAAGCTCGCTGACTAAATCATCTACTCAAATCAATTGTCAATATAGCCAAATTACCAAAAATCAAGATGGCGGCGGCGAACCCAAATGAAAATGTGTCGTATTTCGAGAATTTTTTTTTGATTTCTTAACTCCGTAAAGAACGACACTGATGGTGGATTCTGGAAGATTCAGCTTTCTTCTGCAATTTGGGACTAGATTTACTTGATTCGCACATTCCATTGTGAAAATATAGTGAATTAAAAGAAGGTCCACTTGTGATTTTTTTCAAATTCACAATAAATCAGCAGTTTAAAAACCTCCCGCGAATCCTTATTTCTGAAGCAATTTCTACACACTTGAAAGTGATCGTAAGCTGTGTGCATAGGCTACAAATACCGTGTTAGTGCATGGCCGAAGTTTCAAAATTTTAGATGATAGATGACGTAAATGGTGAAGGTGCGCATGTCAAATATCGAATATTCTACTTTTTGTTCTCACATGTTCTGAACGAAATTTCTATAAATGGTTGGCTTAATGGTCAGCTGGATAAACACGCAAGGATAGTCAAATGTTGAAAGAGTCGAAATGTGAAATTTTCAAATAGACGACTCTACTTCTTTGGAGAAAATAAAACGGTTATATTCGTCGGTCCAGGAATCTTAGCTGTTGAAATCGCAAATAGCGAACAAAAATGAAAGCCAGCCGGATTTTTGTATATAAGCTCAGTTGAGCATGTAGTTCAACATAGTCAAAGTTCTCAAGAATCCGGTGTGAGCTTCGGCCGTTGTGGCCTCGAGAAGAACTTGAGGATCAGTTTTTCGCGTATATCTTGTGAACAATGGCACTTGGGAAGAACGTGCTTAGGAAAAAATTGTTGAAAATTTTATTGTCTATAAGAAAGGTCCTTACATGTTTCATCGTCAGTCAGCTCTTTCTTCGTCAAAACACAAGAAAATTAAAATAATCCAGATGCTCGATGCTGAAGACTGTATGGACCTTGAGTTTTATGATGGCGGGGTGCCATTTGGTAGAGGTGTTGTTCGATCTATTCTGTTTTGACTGTAACTATTTGCCATCAATACCAACTATGCCGACGGCATATACAGGGTGGAATAAAAATAAGAAGTTGAAGAAATGTACCTCAAGAACCAAAACAGGTGAAGACATATAAACCGCCAAAAATATTTCTAATTTCATGGTCATGAAGTCGTCGTAAACTTGGATCAAATATGTTGAGCCGTTTCTGACATATCTTCAGATGACTGAAGTCGTTACGAAAAAAAACTAGTTTTCCGTCTATCAGTAACTCTTCAGATATTGAATCGAGACTTGGTGTTTTGAATCGAAACAATGATAAATCACATTTAAAATGAAATAATAGTGAAAAACACTTTCTAGGCCAACTACTTTGAGAAAAAATACAGTCAACTTTTTTTCTGATGAGTAGACGAAAAAATTATTTTTTTCGGTAACAACTTCAGTCTTTTGAAGATATTTCAAGAACGGCTCAAGATATCTGATTCAAGTTCACGACGACTTCATGACCATGAAATCAGAATTAATTATGGCGATTTACATGTCTTCACCTATTCTGGTTCTTGAGGAACAAATGTTCAACTTTTTATTTTTATTTCACCCTGTATATGCCGCCGGCATAGTTTATATTGATGGCTTCAAGTTTCAATCAAGAAATAGTGGACCAACCAACACCTCTACGAGGTGGCACTTCGCCATCATAAAACTCAAGGTCCATACAGTCTTCAGCATCGAGCATCTGGATTATTTTAATTTTCTTGTGTTTTGACGAAGAAAGAGTAGACTGACGATGAAACGTCTAAGGACCTTTCTTATAGACAATAAAATTTCCAACAATTTCTTCCCAAACACGTTCTTCCCAAGTGCCATTGTTCACGAGATATACGCGAAAAACTGATCCTCAAGTTCTTCTCGAGGTCACAACGGCCGAAGCTCACACCGGATTCTTGAGAACTTTGACTATGTTGAACTACATGCTTAACTGAGCTTATATACAAAAATCCGGCTGGCTTCCATTTTTGTTCGCTACTTGCGATTTTAACAGCAAAAATTCCTGGACCAACGGATAGAACCGTTTTATTTTCTCCAAAGAAGTAAAGTCGTCTATTTGAAAATTTCACATTTCGACTCATTCAACATTTGACTCTCGTTGCGTGTTTATCCAGCTGACCATTAAGCCAACCATTTATAGAAATTTCGTTCAGAACATGTGAGAACAAAAAGTAGAATATTCGATATTTGACATGCGCACCTTCACCATTTACGTCATCTATCATCTAAAATTTTGAAACTTCGGCCATGCACTAACACGGTATTTGTAGCCTATGCACACAGCTTACGATCACTTTCAAGTGTGTAGAAATTGCTTCAGAAATAAGGATTCGCGGGAGGTTTTTAAACTGCTGATTTATTGTGAATTTGAAAAAAATCACAAGTGGACCTTCTTTTAATTCACTATATTTTCACAATGGAATGTGCGAATCAAGTAAATCTAGTCCCAAATTGCAGAAGAAAGCTGAATCTTCCAGAATCCACCATCAGTGTCGTTCTTTACGGAGTTAAGAAATCAAAAAAAAATTCTCGAAATACGACACATTTTTATTTGGGTTCGCCGCCGCCATCTTGATTTTTGGTAATTTGGCTATATTGACAATTGATTTGAGTAGATGATTTAGTCAGCGAGCTTTTGACATAAAGTTTGTGAAAATCGGCCAAGAAACTAAAAAGTTGGGGAAAAAATATAAAACTCGTTTTATTTTTTTTTCACCCGGTATAACGTAAGTACTCAAAATCTGACAGCACCATTCGATCCGGAATTGTTTTTTGGGTAGATTAGTACTTTTATTTGAAAAAAATCGCAAAAACTCCAAGAAATATCAGCGAACTGAAGAATTGACCAGCCGCCAACTTTGATGCGATATTGCTGGAAAATGTACCAGAAATCGCGAAAGCACCCGAGTGATTATTTGTCCTGGGATGATCCTCTAACGATTCCAAAAAAAAAATTTTGATTACATCGTTTTTCCTACAGAAGTACTGCTAGGGCCTGGATTAAATCGGGCGAGAATATAGCAAGTTAGGTCCGAATAAATGTCACCGGAAACAAATGGCCGCCATTTTGAAACGACGCCATTATGAAAGTGGCACCAAAACATTTCGGTATCTCCACACATAGGACTATAAGAAACGAAAGGTCTTTTGCCCCCTTCACGAAGCAGCCCACGGGATACCAGATGACCCCTGACTAAATGGTGAATCGGTAAATAATGATCGGTTTATTGCTACATATTTGCAGTACAGTACGGATAACGGCCACACGCAAATACAAACAAAAAAAATTGGCAAACCACTCAGAACGGTGTATAATATATATAATTTTAGCCTCTTTTACCCATCTGGGTGTCGAGGTGTCGGACGCACCGAGCCGCACTATATGGATTTATGCCACTACCTACATGTCGTTCATGTCCGTGTACAGGTAATGGAACCCCTTGGGCAAGTACACTACGCTGTGTATAATGATATTCTAAAATAAAATTTGGGGATTATCCAGTTTTTGAAAAAATAAAAAAGGAACAACGCGTTAAAATAACACCATCAAGATCATTGTAGTATTGTTGGTTGCCTACATCACTTCATAGAGGCAGTGTAGCGCGTACCTACCCTTATTTTCAACTGAAGTGATGTAGGCCACCAACAATACAACAACAATCTTGATGTAGACTTTCAACTGGTGTTCTTTTAACGCGTTGTTCCTTCTTCATTTTGTTTTGCAAAAATTTCTGGATAATCCGCAAATTTTATTTTAGAATATCATTATACAGCCCCGTTCAGAGCAAGGAGGTTTCGGAGTGGTTTGCCAATTTTTTTGTTTGGATTTGCGTGAATAGCCGTTATAACGTACCGTATCCCTATTTGCTATTCCCTTTCCCACAAAAACATCACGCATCTGTGGAATAACAACTAGCGGTCTGTAGTAGCCGAATGTACTAGCGGGAGTCTGTGCTCACAGGTATGTGCGCAAGTTATTTCTTGCATGGGAAAGGTGGATTTAGTCCTCGACTCACTATATTCACCACAACACAAATCACAATACACTTCGCCATCTGCACTTCGCTTATTCTTCACGACGGGTCCCCTCGCGGGGACCACATGTCACGGGATCAGACCAGAATGGATCAGATATGGCGCGGCGCTGCTGATGGTGGCAGTGGTGGCTTGGCAACTTGGCTACTGTTTTGCATATAAAAATATTCTACTTTTGGAATAGAGACGGTGTTATATAGCTAAGTAGTAAGAAGTTACTAACCCTAATAAGTGTAAGTAGCTGGTCGTGGATGCTGCATGCTGCGAAAAGTTGAAGTTGGTGTGTTCGTTCGTTCACTGTTCAAGTGTTCACCGTTGGTTTCCATGCTGTTGCTGTTGAGATCCATGCTGTTGAGCTGTTGGCTTGACTTGTGGTTTGTGGTACCTACCTACCTTCTGATGGTCATGTGAGCAGTGCAGGAGTGCACAGGTAGGGTAGGTACTGACTGATGACTGATGAGTGACGGGTACAAATTTCTTCCGAAGTTAAAGCACTTCTAGTCCAATAAGTCCATGAGGCACCGTATACACCCCTTCGTCCTCCAGCCAGCATCACTGTTTTCACCTCCATATCAGTCTTCACCACTCTCACCCAGAGAATAGCTCTCTCATCACCGAACACCTGAACAGGAAAGTAAGCAGGAAACAACGAAGCAACAGGGTAAGTCAGTACCTATACTCTTATAGCTTATGTGTATCCCCAGTTGCGTAACTATAAAGGCTTTGGGGCCCTGGTTCGAGTTTTGAAAGTGCGGGCGCCATTATAAGGTAAATAATGTGAGGGGGGGGGGCAAAACAAAATTAAACTAGATTAAAAAAAAAAGATGTGGCGACTCGTGAATGTTTTCTTTGGTAAAGCCGCTTTTATTCAACAGCAGAAGAAAAAACAAAGGTGACCGTGTCATAAAGGGCACCTCGATCTCGGTCATTCCAAAACTAGGAATTGACTACAAACAGTGGCCAAGAAAGTTTTTCAAAGGAAATTTTGCGGAAGATCAACAGACTTTCGAGATTTTTCTTTGGAAGTTAGGGAACTACCGAGGAAACTACGCCGAGTATTTTTAGAGCACGACAGATACGCGACCCCCCGAGCGAAGTGGAAATGGTACTAAACGAAAGATAAAGCACACCAACGGGACCGGGGAGCAAAATAGGAGTGTCGGGCGGGAGAAATCTAAAAATAACGCGTCATAAAACAAAACACAGTGGAAATACAAGAAAACGTGAAAAATCACTGGAAGACATTGTTTTTGTAGCAATACGCTACCAAAAGACACCAAATGGGACCGGGGAGCAAAATAAAAACCCAGAGGGGTGTGTTTGGCCGGGAGAAGATGAAAAGAACGCGTCGTAAAAAAGAAACAGTGCTAAAAATTGCTAGCAATTGTAAAAAATTACATTGAAAAGACTTTGTTCCAAATTTCATAAAAGAATTCGATTGTTTGCTTCCACTCGAAATTTTAATTTTTACCAATCGCGGGATTGCAATACTGCGGGCACTTGCGGTCCAGTTTACTTGGCATGAACTGTCATGTTGATTGAAAAATGGACACATTTGCGACCGCGACAGCACCGATGACAGGACTGACAGTTCTCCAGTGGGAGCGGCAAGACTCTCGCGTGCATTTTAGAGCACACGTGGCGTTTCTGGACCATTCGTACACATATTGTAGCGAATTGCGGAGCTCTAGAAATATTCCAGAGCATACGCGTAGGCTATGGCCCGTGGAACTAACCTGGAGACTTCAACATGCGAGTATGGCACATCTGTCCATTTGGCAAAGGTACCAGCTCCAGAGCACTCCGGAATCACACGCGAAGGTGATCGAAGTTTCGACAGCGGTCGCGATTCAGATGCACCGACCAATATGGAATTGGCCGGAGAAGCAGTGGAAGATATCAGAACAACAGTCGCAGGTATATGTATAAACACCACGGATCGTCCTACGGACTAGTATTTAATTCAGAGCGATAGCGAGCAATACCCAAGCGCAAGTAATTCTTGACGTGTATGTTGAAGTAGTACGCAGTAATAAACAGTGTGTGTTTTAAACGATCTCTCAATTATAAACGAACCTTAGAGCTAAATCTGTAACAGTATGATCTAAACTTGAAATGTTCTTCTCTGCTTGGAGCACCATCGCGGAAATGTGAGGGAGGAACCATATTGCCACTACCGTACCTACACGCTCATTGGTTGTTGGTTTTGCATTTTTACGTCGTGATTGGTTCTTTCTGTAATTGAATATTTTATTAAACTAGATACCTATTTTCTCACCGAAACCATAACTGTGTTCCGAGCTGTGTTCTTTCATTTTTTTTGACAATAATGTTAAGAATGCAATGTATGAGAAGCAAAGTTCAAAAATAACATGACAAAAGTATAAGAAACATGGTTTTTTTTAATAAAAAAATCTTCAAAAAGTAGTCAACATAATAACACTATCATTACAAATGACACATAAGAATTCTCAAGGCACGAAACCTTTATCACATTTAGGATGACGCTTTGGGACAGCAAATACCAATCAACCTGGAAAAAAGACCAGTTATAGCTACTTCTTCATAAATATTCCAAGCGAATTAAAAAACTTACTCTTTATCTGTTGCGTCCAGGGGACAAATGTAAGTGGTGAACGTTTGTACGTCTTTCAGCTCTGCGAAAACTCCCGGGCATTCGGGCAACGGCACGCACTCTCCAGCTTCAGTTCCATTGGCGGGTGTCTTAGGACACTCTGGCGCCGAAGCACTTGACTGAGTCAAGCCCAATTTGTGGTTTCCTGAAAATAAGATATTGATAACTTTACTATTCAAATAGATGTCTCAACATTTATTGAATCTAATCACGCTTTTATTTTTATTTTGGACTCCTTTACAATGGTTCTCAAGCGTTGAATGAGCCAGTTGCTGGATAAGGATGTAGAAGTCCAAAATGCTCAAAGAAACAGCTTTTCTTGAATAAGTAATTGGTCTTGCAAGACAATACCAACCTGAAGAGAGTGTCAAGGTTCCATTTTTGTTTAGGATGTCGGCCAACCAGGGTAGCTTGACCTTTAGTTCAGCGTAAGGGTCTACGTCCGCAGGGGTGCTTGCTGTTGAAGTGCTTGTTATTGTCGTCTCCTCCAGGTCTACTTCCATTTTATAATCGGAATCGGCTTCTTCAACTGCTGAAATAGTTTGAGCTGGCACAAAAGGAAGTGGAGTGGTCAGTACCAGCGAATGGTAGTAAGCGCCGCCACCTAACATTAACAATTTTACAATCTCAAGTTCACATTGTTTGTTTCAAACAGACGAAAAACGATGTTTTGTTTGAATTAATTCGATCATGAACGGTTTTTGGTTATTCGCTGTTAGCATCGACTAGCCTATTATTCTCGCTATTATTATTTGTATGACCGTTTGGACCATGCCTGCAAATGATTTCTTGGTCATAGCGGTCTAATTCCCTCGCGTATAGAGTCGTAGGTATCTACGTATCAAGCGATAGAATGCTTGGGTCCTTATAGACTGGTGCTTGTATGATGTCACGCACATACGGACTTTCAGTATAGAAATCGATAAAAATCAGACTCACATTAGTGCACATAAATGAATAATTTTGTGCTATTTCTTCCTTGACTTTCTGCTAGAATTAATTCGAACAAAACTGTCTTTGTGTAGGTATTTTTAGACCAACGTTCCAAACCTCAAAAATTGAAATTCAAGTTCAGAATCAAAATCAACGTACCAGAAAGAGGAACAACAGTTGCCATTGGCGAGAATTGAGGTCCTAGAAACAACATCCATTGATATTAAAATTATTCAAATGTACAAAATACCACTCAAGGTAAAAATTTGGTCAGATTTCTAGGAAAAAACAGCTTGTATGAGTGTAGAAATTTGGATTTTTTGGGTTGAGGTTTGGAAAACACTGTCGATGGAAAGTTCGGCAAATATTTGCTATAAGCTAAATGTTAGCTCATGTTAGCTTACCTGGGACTGCTGGTTCTAATAATGGGGGAGGAGGACCAGGAAGACCAGCAGCAACGAAGCTTACTGGCTGAGCAGGTAGTGAGGCTGAACCTCCAAAGCCTATAATCAAGCAAGCACATTTCAGTAGATGTGCAGAAAAAGATTATTAGAAGGAAGGCTAGGTCTAAAACAGTTCAGGACAGAGTGAAGGTAAGCATTTACATAAGCATTATTTTCAAAAATGCAAAAATAAAGTTTGAAGACGAGGAAGAAAAGAAACTTCTGACAGAAATAAGAAAAGTGTTATATGTGCTTGGAAAGGAATTTCAGCCGCGTGACTAAACTTTTTTTTGCCAACATCTCACTTGAATCTGACAAGCTTTCCTGGGAAGGACTTTATTCCTGTTCGAGCATGAGCTTGACCTCCAGATAGACTGAAGCCTAAAACTGATCCCTTGCGTACAATTATGCCAGCTGGTTTCAAGATCATTTCAAGCATTCTAGCATTTGCTATTTTAAAGTAACACGACCCGATGTGATACGTACTTTTCATTCCATGTTGATGACACCGGACACCGGACAGCCGGTGAAAGTAAAAGAAGATACGAGAACGTCCAGATTATCTACTGAATTTTCTGTGGTTAATCAGGTCAATGTTTATTTTACCTTGGCAAATGAATAAGGTCTTCAGTAGATATTTTCTGCCACAGTGCAACAGGGATTTCGATCCCTGAATAACAACTAATTACCTGATAAAGTTAAATCTGCCAAGGCTGCCGATGGTATGCCCAAGCGGCGAGTAACAAATAGATCATCAGGATCTGGTCCAGCAGAAAGAAGTTGTGGTACTGGAGGTGAACCGAAGCCTAGAATCAAGCAATCAGATTGTCTCGAAGTCTTTTCCAGCATTACAGGTTTGTCAGATTTCGTATAAGGGTTTAAAAATAAGATACCTAAATCAGCGACAGATGCGGTGGTACAGGGCATTGTCAATAAAGGCAGAAGAAGTTTATCCTTTCGAAATAAAAAAGAAAGCTATTAGATGGGAACGACCACAACCAGAGGCGAAATGAAAACAGTTATTCAACATTATTACGCAACAATGTGGAAAAAAATTGTTAATGTCAAGTGTTCGGCTTTTTTTAGTGAAGAGCTGATTTATACCTTGTGCAAAATAGTTATGTGAGATTGAGAGAGGTTGAATGCCTCCAGCGGAAAATTTTTGCTGGATGGGACTACTGAATGATGATGCAGGTCTGAAACCTAGAATAAAGCAAGTAATATTTTAGAGTGGATCAGAGGAAACATGAAGTGGGAAAGTGGGCTTATTATTATTAATTAACTATTCAGGTCGTGGTTCAGGGGGTGAGTTTTCGACCCTTCGCAAAATTAAAAATGTTTGCACTTGCTATGCTGCCTCGCCAATCAAACAACATTATGTAAATGTACTTATGCCATATATCTGTGAGTAGGTAGTAACTGCATAAGTTCGTGATTTTGCAAAGGGTAAAAAAATTACCGGATTTACCCCACGGCCAGTTTTACAGCAACTTACTGTGTTACTGAACGGCATACTTAGTTATAAAATATAAGCTTGTGTTCAGTAGCCTGTGATCTCTCTCATGCATAGAAAATAATAGGTAGGTTAGGTACCTAACTAAATATTTAGTTGGAAAGTTGAGACTAATTTTGAGAGTCATGCATCTTATTGCAACTATTCACATCTTCAAGGCAAGAATCCACAGTGATACTTTCTCATAGGATTTTTGTCACACGTGGAAGTTTCAGGCCAAAATTTCTCAGGGATGGGAGACATTTTCGGACCAGAAGTTCAACGTAAAACAAAAATCCCGAAGTGGATACATGCTTTTGGAAGTATAGGTACCTATGTTATTAGATGCACTAGGGCCAGAGATCCGACGAGAAGCAGAAGAGGTGGATGAACTCCAGGAGTAATTGGGAAGTTTATGTGTAAACCTATAACCGGAAGAAGGTCCACCGACAAATGACTTTCGAGTAGCACTCGCTGATATAATTCCAGCACCTAGAATTCATTTTTGTTCATGCAAGTTTTTAGAAAATTAAAAGAAATTCAGATTAAGGCAAGCGAAGTTGTGATAAGCATAGCTGCAAACTAAATATTATATATTGAAATGGATCACTCAAAAATTTTAGTCGCATTCAGAGTGCCATAGCTCCAAAATAACTGAACCATTTTGATCGATTTTTTGTTTTTTTATTAGCCCATGTATTGGACGACAACATGCCGTGGGTCATCCCGAGGAATTTTTTTTAATTTTTGTTTGATATGGTTTCAATTACACGGTGATCTCAAAAATGCAACCTTTCGGTTTTGCAGTGATAACTTGTTTCGTTGTTGACCGATTTTGGAAAATGAGGGCTCTTGGCTTTTATTGTTGCAGCTTATGGCTCAGGTAAGAAGGATCGATGATTGAAATTGACTCTAGACAAAAGTTCTGAGAAACGGAATCGAAAGTGAACCAAATGTAAAGCTTCCTAGAGATCCGGTTTAGGGAAGGTATTCAACAAAAATCAACTGGTTTTCAAAGAAGACCATTCTTTCTGGACATTTTAAGATATTTCTTGTTTGTATTGGACATAAGTTGTCGCCGAGGAACCTAAATCACAAATGGATGCCTCCAAAGAAGAATACTGGACTTTTTTCACGTAAAAATGGACGTAACCTAGCCACTATACAGAACGAGTAATCCCTAGACAAGAAATGTGACTATATCCCATACACTTTCTATTTTCAGTAGAATGACCTTTTGGAGCAAAAATAAAGTGACAAGTTGGAGCGCTGGGAGAATACGGCCAATGGCCGCTGATAGTTTAGCTCTAAAACTTTGCAGGTGCCATCCGCCGTAGCCGTAAGCCTCCAGCTTGTCACTCAATTTTTGCGCCAAAAAGTCATTCTACTAAAAATATAAAGTGTATGGCATATAGTTTGGCATTGCAAAAGGTTGATTGTGCATGCGCATTGAACCACCGACCATCACGTTGAGAATTTCAAACACGTGATCGCCGGTGACCACAAGGGGTGGTTGCAATGTGACCAGCGTCATTGCATTGCGTGCGCTTGATTTTTGGTTGATGGTAGTGGATGGCTCCAGTGTGACCGCTGCCTTAAAGGAGTTGAACAATAATTTAGAAAAATACCTCGAGATGGAAACAGTATCTACCCTGAATTACTTGGAAAAACACTTTTTTTGTTAAATCGAAGCTGTTCAAACTTTCAGATTTTTGCAGTATCTGATTGAGCTCCCTGCATATTTCATACGGAACATCTATACCCAAAAAGAGCCACGGCATGTTTAATCAGGATACGACAGTAAAATCAAGGTCAGGTTTCTGCGTCTCATGCAGTCGCAGGAAAAATAGTGTAGCTGCGTTAGTAGCTCGCTGGAAAGCGCATTAGTTAGATTGGCTACGTTGGTTGTTCTTGCATTACGTTACACACATGCAAAATACTTGAGACAGAGAGGAAAGTATAGGGGATTCAAATATACAAAGATAGCATGCACATAACATTCGCGTTCCAAGATGCAGAATAGGCATGCATGTTCACCCTTTTTTTGTACATACGACTTAGGTTATGACTTACGCATGCTGTTTAAGTAGTAAGGACGGTCCGGACTGGCTTTCGAAGCATCCTCAGTGTCCACAGGTCGAGTGTCGTTCGGTTTGACAACTACGAGCGAGCTTACCGGCGTCACGAACGAGTATTTCAAAGCTATATTCAAAGCTTTCTTGGTGAACTCTGTTTTGTTTTCGGCTGCATCTCTCTCTTCCAAAATCTGTTTCACCGTCAAATAAGCCCACAGTCTTTCCAAAGCACCCACGGGGTTTTCAATTTTCGGGATGAGTTCGATGGGGTGTCCGCCGATACCGCAACCGATTATCCTGGGTCCGGCAGCAAATCCTGGGTCAATGTCTGCAACAAAATGTTTTGAGTCAGGAATTGGTGCAAGTGAGAAACGTTGGAATTCAGCACCGTCAGTTCGTCCAGCGACGACCAATTCCGATCCGTGGAAAAAAATTGGGAAATGGACCCTGGTCAGCTGGGTCACGTTTGAAACGTATTTGAACGTGATGTTGCTCATCAGCGGCGACGAAATCTGTTTGTAGAACTCTTCCAGCTGAAGCGAAGCGTCCGCAGCTTCGTAGATGTGTCTGGCAAAGCCCAAGTTTTTCAGCGAAATTTTCTGCAAGAAGTCCCTGTCGGCTCCGTCGCCGAAAGACAGGGAGAATATCGGCGATCTAATCTGCCCGCTGTTGCTCTCGCTGACTTTGGAAATGATGGTGTTGGTGTTGACTTCGCCGACGGTCGGTTCGCCGTCGGTCAAGAATATGATCATCGGTTGATGGGTGTTGTTTTTGTCGCCTTCGATTTCCATGTTTTTCTTGATGAGCTTCAGACCGACTTCCAAAGCGGATTTGATGTCGGTGCCGCCGTATGCGTTCAATTTGCCGACGACTTGTTTGGCGCTGTCGATGTTGGCTTTGTTGGCCGGCGATGCCGGAGGCAGGACTTGTTCGGTCTTGTTCTTGGCCGGCTGTTCGCCGCCAGGATAGACCGCCCAGGGATCGTTTCCTTCTTCGTATTTGACTTCGACGGTGGGAATGTTCCACACGCGGACTGTCGAGCTGAATTCTACGATGTTGAGGATGTCGTCTTCTTTGAGTTCGGCCAGGATGCTGTTCATGGCTTGCTTGAGTTGCTGGATGCGATTGCCATCCATGCTGCCGCTGGTGTCTAAGACGAAAACGACATGTTTGGGCAGCGGCGGAAGCCCGGAGGGGGAGAAGAAGTGGACGAAGTATCCATCCTTCACCAAAACCTGAAAGTTGATTAATAAAACAATTAATTAAGCTCTTCACATACAACATACTACGAAGACTTATAGGTTATACAATGCTTATAGAATGACTCTTAATTTGGAATTGAAAAAATTGAGTATCCAAGTAATTAACTGTAGACGACCAACAGGCACAAGATGGCAGTCACAAGTAGTTGATTGAAGATCAACATGAGAGTAGAAATCTCATGTATGAAATTCCTTGCGATGTTGAATACATACTACCTTATAAATATAAAGTGATCACTATTCACGAAAGAGATGTATGTATTCCGAAGAGGTATCCATTTATTATTCAAGTATTTGATAAAGTCTGTTAAGAGGTTTGGGAACTGGCAAATCTTGTCTTTGAATCAAGTCATTAAAAATCACTCATATCAGCATGGGCTGGGACGGGAGGGTTTGGGTATGACGTTCAAGCTATGAGATTCAATAAAGTAGGTAAGTACTTTTCCGACACGCCCCCTCATTCGGAAGGGGAACAGGAAAACTGTTCTGATACGATAGGTGCAGAACCGTACTCCGATCGACAAGAAATTTGGTATACAGACAGGGTCTTGCTGTCAAATAAGCTGATCAGTTTTTGCGCATACGCACGCGTCTGTCGTAAAGGCTCATGCGTCTAACACAATGTGCGAATGCGTCTACTTCACAGACCTTTGCGTCAAGGACGTTTAGGACGCATTCTCGGACTTTGTGTCGGACAAGTGTCCGTATGGAAGTTGGAGAAAGGATTGAATTGATTTTTGGAGAAAAAGCAATTGATTTTTGGAGAAAAAGCTTTTGAAATCGGACCCACGGTTTTCGTGTTTTCCTCTCTGGAAAAACTGCAAATTTTCCAAGTTTTTATCCCGCGAACAGATTTTTACCAATTTTTTTTCAACAAGAAGTAACTGGGTTTTGAACATTTTCCAGCCATATTTTTCCAATTTACCGGGAATTTTCCAATTGAAAATGTAAAACCAGCCTGGGTTTTCAAGACCGGACTTGAATGATGGAGCTTTAAAGTGAAGCCCTTATTGACGATTTTTACAATGAGATGATTTCAAATAAGATTTGAAATTTTCCCGGATAATTCAAATTTTCCTGAGAAAATTTTTAAATTCCTGCAAATTATTTTCAATCTTTCTCTCTAATTCCAACTCTCCACCCGATATGGGCGTTTCGAACAAAAATTTCCATATGTTCCTGGATACTAGTCGGGAAAGTTTTGGGGGTGACACAACCGATTTTTTCATTGCGATTATGATTTTAGCATTAATCTTGATGGCCTTGATCTCAATTCTTGTAATATCTTAGAATAATAATAAGAATGATCTAATAACATTGGTTGCCCAAATCTTGTATAGGTACCTACTCGCTTGTATGGTAGGTTCAACTATAGGAAGGTGCTAAACTTTTTCACAAAATTATGGAGGCAAATGGCAAGACACTCACCTCTCCACCTTGAGGATCGTGCTCCACATCGTACTGCACCACAAACTGCCCGGCCAAACCGTTCTCTTCCTTTCCGCCCAGGCCCTTGGCCAAAACCTTCTGCCTTTCCAAATCCGGATTGAACGTCACGGTGGCCTGATTGTCCTTGACCTGAATGTCGGCCAGAGGATCCAAGTTCTCATTGTTCTTGCTGATCTCGTTACCGGACCTCAACGACGGCGATTTCACAAACTTCAACGGCCTGGTCTCGTTGATGTTGACTTTAACGTCCAAATTCTTGACGGGCTGACCGGGGTGAATGTTCAGAACCACTTCGTACTGCTCGTTTTGTCTTTGCAGAAGCTCTTCGTACCACAACTTGAAGGTGGCCTTGCTTTGCGGTTCGACGTTGACGGAAACCGTGAACCGATTGGAATTTCTGGCGCTGGCTTCAACGTGCCCAGCGGAAATGCCGCTTTGAACGGCTTGATCGTAGATCTGTTTGGCTTCTTCTTTTTCTTTCACGTACGCCTCGTAAGATTTGCCGTCGATTTCCATGACGAATGCGGAAATGTAAGCCGTTTCCGGGAGGACGATCGAGAAAGTGGCTTCCTGGGCTTTCTGACCCAAATTCTTGACCTTGCTGAGTATTTGGGTGGTGGCAAAGCGGTTGGTGACGTTCGTGGTCACGTCCATTTGGTAGATTTTCGGAACGCCCGGTACTGCAGCTTCCGTGCTGGTTTCAGAAGACGATGTTTCTTTTTCATCGGAGGACTGTTGCGGCGCTTCGCTGGAAACTACAGGCGATTTGGTGGAGGTGATCACCAAACTTTCTGTGGTGGGGTCTACAGGTGATGGAGCGGCCAGAACTGCTGCGGTGTAGCACACCAGCACCATAAATGCTGTGATTTTTTTATTTGTCCCCGACATTTTAAGCTGAAACAGAATAAATTATATTATTGATATTCTACACTTAGGCCCAGTTGCTCACTTCGAGTTTAAAATTTTAAACTTGGTTTTGTTGCCATAGATTCAATTGTTGCAACAATTATTTCCGAGATTATTTCCATAGTAACCAAACCGGGTTTAAAGTAAAACTCGAAGTGAGCAGCCCGGCGTTACACAATCAACGCTTATACAGGGCGTTGCATGAGGAAACCGACATAGCTTAAGGGTAGGTTCAGTTTTTCTAGGCGAATGAGTACTAGTACGGTGGTTAAGCGCCAAAAAAAGCTCGAACTATGCATTTTGAGCTTAAGCAATGCGCTTTTGGGGTTCGATTGGGGATACCCAAACCATAATTTCAAGAGTTGGAGACATCGGTGCACTCGATGCGGAGGGGGTCTGGGGGGCCCTTGAAAGTTGAAGGTGCGAGGCTTCCCACCAAATCACCATACCACCACGTAATTCCTACTTGGATGTCATCAAACGACTCTAACTTACACATTGACAACATTTGTTACCATGTCCCAACAGTTCTTCACACTGAAAAAAATGAATTCTTATGACAGATCGGAAAAAAAACAGTTTTTCTCAATTCTTCATCCCCACAACGAATAAACTGCCAAGTTTGGTGTCATTTTAAAGTAAACGGCATCCTCTGATTTCATTCACCGAGTCAAAATGTTTGTGAGACCACCGTGCAAAGAATGGCACGCCAAGAAGTAAGAATTTTTGAGCACCTCATTTAACAGTAGTTTATTGGCTGATACCAATCGATATGATTGATAATTTTGTCATGGATCAATCACTTGAACTCTTTTGTAACGGTGATGCATGTGAATGAAACTTGACACGAGCGTGGAGGCCTGGAAAAAATATTTTTCTCCAGCAGTCGAATTTATTTCACGCCTACTAAGCGTTAGTTTGTTGGGCTCAGGCAGGCAGCGTTTGGATAGGTTTGGAGACAAAATTTTCATATCTGTCTATGAAGCTGAGTAGCATAATTCTGGAAACTGATCTGAGAATCATCAAAGATTATTTTGACGGTCACTAGGTACCCCCATGGGGATTAACTGCACAGAGATCATGGCTGACGACGGAGGGCATTCAACTTTTAAAGTGTTATTTTCTTTTTTCCTCTACCAACCTTCAAGGTTGTTGTCATTTTGTACGTGTAAGTTTTCTTATGTTTGGAGAAGAAATAATTTTATAAAAACAACCGTGAATATGACTGTCAGAGTGGCAGAGGATAAGATCTTGGGCGTTGAATTCACTCCGCCGTTAGCCATCAATTCTGCAGTTAACCCCCATGTGGGTACTGACTGGCAAAACAATCATTGATGATTCATAAATCAATTTCCAGAATTAAACTGCTCAAATATTCAGATAGATATGAAAATTTTGCTTCCAAAGCTATCCAAACGCTCCCTACCTGAGCCCTGCGAACTGATGCTCAGTAGGCGTGAAAAAAAATTCGACCGCTGGAGAAAAAAAAATTTCCCAGGCCTTCACGCTCGTGACGAGTTTCTTGCACATGCATTACCGTTACAAAAGAGTTCAAGTTATTGATTCATGACCAAATTATCAATCATATCGATTGGTAACAGCCTAGAAACTACTGTTAAATGAGGTGCTTGAAAATGCTCACTTTTTGGCGTGCCATTCTTTGCACGGTGGTCTCACAAACATTTTGACTCGGTGAATAGAATCAGAGGATGCCGTTTACTTCAAAATGACACCACACTTGGCAGTCTATTCGTTGTGGGGATGAAGAATTAGGAAAAACTGTTTTTTCCGATCTGTCATAAGAATTAAATTTTTTTCAGTGTGGAGAACTATTTGGACATGGTAACAAATGTTGTCAATGTACAGGTTAGAGTCGTTTGATGGCCTCCCAGTAGGAATTACGTGATGGTATGGTGATTTGGTGGGAAGCCTCGCACCTTCAACTTTCAAGGGCCCCCCAGACCCCCTCCGCATCGAGTGCACCGATGTCTCCAACTCTTGAAATTAAAGTTGAGGGACCCCCAGTCAAACCCCAAAAGCGCATTGCTTAAGCTTAAAATGCATAGTTTGAACGCTTAACCACCGGACTATACCTCGTTTTGAAATTTTTCTATCGCTTTTCGTTTTGATGTTACACGGTGAATCATGTATTTTGTTGAAGTTTTTGATGAGCTATATCTTTCGAATGGCTAATTGGAATAGACTGAAATTTGATCGGTATATTCGCCTAATGATATAGCCCAGGCGCCAGGGAGCAAAAATCAGCTCAATAAGGAAATAATTGTTTCCTGGCTGGAAACTAGCTTAAAACGATCTGTGTGGCTTAGGTTTTGACATACTAATTTCCCCCCTTTCGGAAATGTCGGCGTCATGTCGCCATCATCAACAAGAAGTGCATCAGCGTGGTTTTTGCCAAATATCTTGATTTTGGGCCATCTGACAGCAAAAGATGTAAGAAGTCATTTTGAAACCAATGAAATTCCCTACGGAAAAGTTTTTAAATGACTTTTCTGCGACCTATGGTTTTTGAGATAGAGCTTCTGGAAGCGAGAGGCATTGTCGTAAAAGCTCCATGGCCACTTGACTCGAAAAACTAAAATTCCGATGTGACAAAATAATTTCAAAATGAGATTTCTCGAGAATCCTTCATGTCATAGTTGCGGTGATAGTCTTAAACTCTTTCTCTTGAACCGTTGATTACGAATATAGGAAAGTCAAAAACGTCACATTGTACATATACAGGGTGTACTGAGGGAATCAAATCAGATCAGAGAAATTTTACATATTTCTTCGATTTAGCCTATATGCGACACTCTAAGCACCTAACACGAGTCCAATATCAATATGGATTTGCTCTATAAGCTTTACTTAATACACTAAAGAGGTGGTCAGCTCACAGCTTCACTGTAAAATGTTTTGAAGGCCCTCTGAAATCATCAAAATATTAAAAATTTACAGTACCAAGTAATGTATATAACAGTATATTATATACCAAGGGACCAAAGTGAATTTTTAATTTAGGGATTTGGACCCAAAGGGCCCTTGAGCAACAAACTTCACCCAAGAGATCAAAAATTCACTTTGGTTCCTTGGTATATAGTATACTGTTTCATACATTTCTTGCTACTGTAAATTTTGATGATTTCAGAGGGCCTTCAAAACATTTTACAGGAAGGCTGTGAGCTGACCACTTCTTAGGTGTATCAAGTGAAGCTTACATAGCAATGCATATTGATATTGGACTCGTGATAAGTGCTTAGAGTTTCGCATAGGCTAAATCGAAGAAATATGTCAAATTTCTATGTTCTGATTTGATTCCCGTAGTACACCCTGTATATGTACAATTTGACGTTTTTGACTTTTCAATATTCGTAATATGCGGTTCAAGAGGAAGAGTTGAGGACCATCACCGCAACTATAGCATGAAGAATTCTCGAGTAATAACATTTTGAATTTTTTTTTGTCACATCGACATTTTAGTTTTTCTAGTCAAGTGGCCATGGAGCTTTCACGACAATGACTCTTGCTTCCAGAAGCTCTATCTCAAAGACCATAGGTCGCACAAAATTGATTGAAAAACCAAACTGTAGGAAATTTCATAGGCTTCAAAATAACTCCTTACATCTTTTGCTGTCAGATGACCCAAAATCAAGATATTCGGCAAAAACCACGCTGGTGCACTTCTTGTTGATGATGGCGACATGACGCCGACATTTCCGAAAGGGGGGAAACTAGTATGTCAAAACCTAAGCTACACAGATCGTTTTAAGCTAGTTTCCAGCCAGGAAACAATTATTTCCTTATTGTATTCCCTGGCGCCTGGGCTAATAGCTGATACATTGCACTATGGAGTAGTTCGGAAGTTTCACGGCCAGACTTATTTCTTTTATGTTTGAAGTTTTTGTCAGAAAAGTCATATTTTTTTTTGAAAAAACCAATATCAGATTCAGGAACTACAGAAAAAATGCTACAAGGAACATCATTTAATTCCTTCGGCAGACTTGAAGTCTACACAGAAAAAATATCTTTCGAGATTTGGGTCGGCTGCGATCTAGTGAAAACTAGTGAAGCACTCATTCTTTCACGGATCTTTGAGATGATCATCCTCTAATTTAATGCTGTCACGGTTTTTTCCACTTTTCTACATTAGTATCACTTGGTACGGCAAAAAAGACAAGTCCAGGACCGGATTCAAGTCTAGTGAACAATATTTCTAAAAATCCGATTTTTCAGTAGGTATTTAGTTGAAAAAAACAGCATGAAGTTATGGTGAAGTGGCTGGAAAATGCTCTATTCTCTGCATGTGGAACCCAAGGTCACTTTACTTTAGAAACTAGCGAAACAAATTTTTCCTTTTGTTGGTTTGAAGAATACAAAAAATTATTTCCGAAATTTTTTCGCGGACAAAATCAAAAGAAGTAGGAATGATAATTTAGAAACGTGGTTTTTATGTGTAAAAACGAACAAAATCAATAAACTGGATACATACTAGGGAACAAGAAGAAACAGAACCAAGAAAAATACTAGAACAGAATTGTAAACAAACACCCCAACTAATTATGTACTACATAATAATCAGTTTGATACTAAAAAAAGATGAAATCAGGAATCAGGGAAATACATAGCTGACCATGCTCGCTCATTATTAAATTTCACGATTAAACCTACGTGCAAAAAAGTGTCACGCATGGTCATTATTTCCCAAGATTAGTCCGCAATTAATCACGCCAATGTTTATTTTCGCGATGTGTGGAACAGAGGGGATTTACCGTGTAGAGATGTTGCTGTTCAATAGGATATTCAATGCGTTTGTTGCTTTAGGAAGATGAAGGCAGAGCAGGTGATACAGGGTGTTTCAGCGATGATAGCAGAAAATCAACCGTGAGTAGATCTCGTCAAAATATGACGGAAACGTATGTACCATTTTGCAAAGTTCGGCCTAATAACAAAGATACAGCCTTTCAAAGTTGACTTTTTTCGGATTTCGAAAATTTGTAACTCAGTGATGTTTTGACGAAAATAACTGCAATTCAGCATAGACTGATTTGTCGAAACTATCTACCGACCTGCCAAATTTTAAAAGAATTCAACCAGTAGTGTAGGAGTTATGAGGGTCAATAATGTAGAAGCATCCGAAGAAAAGTTGACTTAAGGTGACCCCTCATAACTTCTACGCCAAACGCCTTTGATTGGATTCTTTCAAAATTTGGCATGTTGATAGATAAATTATAGAAAACCAGCTTAAGCTAAATAAAAACTAAATTTGTTGAAACGTTCTTGAGTTAGAAATTTTTGAAATCCGAAAAAAGTGAACTTTGAAGGGCCGTATCTTCGTCATTAGGCCGAAATTTGCAAAATGGTATAAAAGGTTTTCGTCATATTTTGACAAAATCTACTAACAGTTGAATTTTCTGCTGTCATCGCTGAAACACCCTGTATAATAAAAGACATAAAAGCAAAAATCTGTATTTCTTTTTCGAGGTCCTGATGCAGAAACGCGGGAATCTTTTGAAATGAAAATATTTCTTCTGTATTGGTTTGTCTATTGTTTTCCCTCGATTTATTTCTAAATTATTGAAGCGATCACGACCAAACTTGGTATGTAAGCAGGTAAGTACATATGAAGTGAGCACTAGACGAAAAAAATGCAAAATATCCAAAATTCAAAACAAATCCCGGTGCATGCAGGCTTTCTGTACAGTGCTGTTGAAAATGGTTCGGGAGAGAATGAGGCCCTTCACTCACCTCAAAATGCTCGTAAGTTACGAAAATCAGACAATTTACGCGAAAAACGATAATTTAAATTTGGTATTGACGTTTTCTTTCAATCTGAAAGGTTTTCTCAAGGTATCAACTGATTTTTCATATAGGTACAAAACTGACGAAAAAGCAAAAAAGTTCTGAGTTTGAAACATTTATTACATTTAAAACTGGTTATTTCAAGGGTTATTTGTTAGATATTTTTTTTCTAACTGTTGTGAAGAGACTCAAAATAATGTGCAACTCGACGCTTACCGAGAAACCTGGCTCTATTTCTATTTAAAATGTTTAAAAGCATACAACTTGGTCACTCTGTGATGTAACGACAGGAATGAAAATACGCTAGTTATATAATGTTCTCTCGAAAAGAAAATGGACCTGTTTCGGCTTTTTTCCAGAAAAGAAATGTGCAGCGAAAAATCGTAGGTGTATGTCATTTTTCGAAAAATCACCTCATGTATAGTACGATCAGCCCTAGTTTGTTCCGAGTGAGCTATGATTTCCCTTATTTCTTCTTTCCAAGAGCGCCGGGCGTCGCGTGGCGGGACTCCCAGCTAACTCGAATCCCACTAGGGTTGAACGTACTTCACCTATTTAAGTAGGAAAGTGAGATGAATTATGCTTTTGCTGATTTGATTGCTAAACCGTAATAGTCACGGGTAAGTTTTCAAGTGAAAACTTTCAGTTTGAGTTAAATTCTGAATTCATACATACCTACATAGGTGATAGGTATGGCATACAAATGCGTTTGATATATTGGAAAATTAGGGGAGGGGAGGCGCGTTCGGGTTCGATTCAATAATGTCAATCATGTTGATTCAGAACAATCCAGCACAAAACGGTAGGTACCTACGAAGTATCAACAACATTGTATACGTCGTCACATGAGCACATATTTGAATAACGACTCTCAAAACAGAAATCAATACAAGAGCGATGAATATTTAAGCCGAACCAAATCAACCGTTTAAAAATCGATTATGTAATAATTCAGAGATGCAAATTTCTCGAAACACTGTTTCTATCTCTGCGGCCCGAATCCCGACACGAAAGAGCCGGGAGGAAACACCATAAATAATTTATTGTGCAGGGACAAGTTCAATGTCAATTCAATAAGCAAATTGACCAATTCAAACCGCAAATAAGATTTTTTGTTTGTTGATAATTGTTGGTTTAGAGACTTAATCTTATTCTATAGATTTCGATACCTACATTGGTAAAAAAAAAAGTTGAGAAAGAAGTAACTGATCGCGAGATAACCAAGGAAAAATTAAAAATGTGAAAGGGTACTCACCGGGCTGAAAATGGAAAACAGACTGAATATTCTACGATTCGAAACCGGTATTATGTATTCTGCCACAATCTCCCACCATATTATGAATCCACAATAATGTATGATTCTTGTGACCTCGGGTTATCCCAAGAAATTTACTTCAATAGTAAATAACAACATCTCACTCTGATTCTACTAAACGGCCCGGCTATCTCATTTAAATATTGAAAAAGCAGCATCCGTCGGCGAGAGCCTGAGAGGCATCTCTCGGAAATCTCACAACTAAGTACGCGCCGCCTCGAAATTTAATCAAAAAATGTTATCAATGAGCAATTTATTTCTGTTAATGATTAAAGTCAGCGGGATTGATGGAGAAGTTTAGTTTCGGAACACCGATGACAGCAAAGGACTACTACGTCATGAAATTTCACCGTATATTGAAAATTCGTTAAATTTATGGAAGTTTATGAAAGATTATTGAAAAGCCCGGAGGCACTTTCTCAGAAGATTACTTGTCCACGAAGCGACAGCCGGCTTCAGTAAAATATACAAATTATCACACACTGCCTACCGTATTGTTTGTAAGGTTTGTTTATACAGCCACAACAAACTTTGGTAATAAGAAGGTACTTGGACACTGACTGAGACCGACGGAGTTTTTGGAATCGCAACCACGTAAACTGGGAATGAAAAAATAACAGGATGTTGCCGGTTTCATCAATTATTCTATTATCCTGGCGAATTATGATGTATTTACATCACACTATACCTTTTCTGAATGGTGGAGTGCGGTTTTTCTGATGATCATTAAAAACCTATCAAATATATTTGATGGAATAATCGACTTATTCACAATCATGCTACTTTTATATTTAACAGGTAATTTACCGATTAAACGAACCTTTCAAGTGAAGTTCGATCTGAATTATGCTACTATCTTACACCAGGTCACAGTGTAGCAACATGTAGCAACTGAACCGACTCATGATCATGAATAATGTAAACAAAGTAACATTACCCATAACCGGGATTTGAGGTATTGAAAGAACGAATATTCAACGTATTGTTACGTATTTCGCGTACGGGTTATAGTTTATAACTGAGGCGATCGTTTTAAGGACGGAGTTGAATTGGTTAAATAAGCTTCGCGGAATCAATACATGTGGGTTTATTCCTTGACAGAATCTTACCATTCAGCTCTTTTTCGAAAGCTACAAGGATGTGCTTTGGTTCAAGCCCATTGGCTTTTCCAAAATCGAAAAATGTTTCTTTTGACCAGGTTTTATTAGGGCGTAGCTGTAGCCCCCCAGCTTGTCACTTTATTTTTGCTCCAAAATATCATTATACTGAATTTAAAACGTGAACGGAATATACTATATGTGTTTATGCTTTTTCCCTTCAGATTGCAGCCATGTCCTCAAAATTGCCCCAGTATGATAGACAATAATGAATGCATGAGTTCTTGAAAAATCTAACTAAGAGCTGTGACTCGTTCAGTATTATTCACGTTTATGCATTATTATTAATTGATAGGTGCCTACTTACATGCTTTTAATTTTGAAATGTGCACTCAACGTTGGCTTAAAAGCCCGCATCGAAAAACGGCAATGCTCATTTCCGTTAATTTTTACTTATTGAATGAATGCGACTGGAACATCTGGTTGAATGTTATCGTCTTTAGCGTGCATGACCAATTCACATTTCTTGAATTTGAAGTTTGTGAATAATACCCTAGGTACGTGGTACGCATTATGGTAACACAGTGTAAGAGTGGCCAAAATTCCAAAAGCCAGTACACTCCACGTTAACAGCTTCATGCGTTTTTAATGGGCAATCGCTGTTACAGTGGCGGACAAAGGAATGGAAAAAGTTTTGAAAAATATAATTTTTTTTTAATTCAGATCGTGCACTTCGGAAATGAGATCCAGGGAGCTTAATTTTAAGCGCAACTTGCAACCGATGCAAAGATGCGAAGTGAAACGTCAATAAAATGTCAAACTTTCACGAATTCAAAAATTAGCTGACTCACATGATTGTGAAGTAGCTAGGCAGCCAAGGCTGTGATTGGCTGTCACCTATGTAACATCACATGAGTTGTTCACTGGTTCCGAAAATAGGCCCCTCTTGTGCCTTTAGTCCAGAAATTTCAGTCTAAAATTCTCCCAAACCTCAAACAAATTCGTATAAGCAATTTTTTTTATGGCTGTTTTGAACTTATAGTATGGAGGCATAGGTCATGCCGTGTGCAGCTTCGTGAAGATATATAGAGTTATGAATCAATCGATTTCTGGGGGATCAAGGACTATGAAAAATTATGGTGGAATATTGGCATTTACTGCAGGCAAATATAGTGGAGGCGCCAAAATGGGCTTCATCTGGTAATAAGAAACTGGCTGTAGCTCGTTTGTTTTTCAACGGATTTCAACATCTGGAACGTCATTTTGTGAACAAAAAAATTCTCTTCTTATTTCACACCTGAATTTACAAACGTCATTCCGTGAAACTGTCAAAATTGTCTTTATAAGATATGCTAAATGCCGCCATTTTTTGAAGGTTATCCGATATTTTTGAAACCTGGCAGTATCATATAGTTCTTGAGGTGCCTTTTCCGAATTTTTACTTTTCCACTTCGTATCTTTGCCGTCTTGGCCGCCATATTGAAAAGATGGCACCCAAAAAACTGTTTTTTGTCAATATCTTGAATTCAACCGACTCAAGATTAAAACGTGTATATGCGGAGGAGAGCCCATTCAAATCTCTAAATTTGACATATCAGTCATTTATGTGCGATTCACGGTTCTTGAGTTAGAACTTTCAGAGCTTCCGGAAGCATCAACTTTCGGCATTCAATCAGCATGTTCAATTGATACCACCGTCATGTAGTAAGCAAATTAACCATAAATAGCTCTTGGCCATTAACCATAGATGATAAAAATTTAGAAAATCAATCATGATGATGTGATTTGTGTAATTACAGGGTGAACTGTGGAAGCAAACTGACTTTAGAAAGAAATAAAGGTAATATCGAGGGTAATATAGCATTTTTGAAGGATATCAGATACATTCGAAACTCATTATTATGATGTAATTTGGGGTCATCATTCAGAATATCCACTTTTGCACTTCGTATCTGTCCTGTTCTGGCCATAATTTTGAAAAGATGGCGTCAAAAAAACATATTTTCGAAAAAAATTCGGAAAACTCGTCATACAATTTTAGGATTCATATCAAAAGTGAAGGTCTATTTTATTCTCTAGAATTTGACATCTAAATCACTCATGTGCGACTTACGGTTCCCAAGCTATACCTTTTCAAAGTCAATTTTCCCTTAGAGTTCACCATGTAGTTGCGTAACAACCGTTACCCTGATTGATTTTTTGGATATTAATGGTCTGTGGCTGACAACTCATCATTATTTATGATCAATTTGACTGCCACATGGAGCTAAGATCAACTTGATATACTGATTGGATGACAAAAGTTGATGCTTTAGCGAGTTCTAAAAGCCATAACTCAAGAACCGGAAGTAGCACGTACACGAGTAAGATGTCAAAATGTAGAGAATTGGATAAGCTTCCTTTTGCATACAAACGCTTCCACCTCACATTGACTGAAATTAAGATATTGGAGAAAAACTGTTTTTTGGGCGCCATCTTTTTAATATGGCGGCCAAAACGGCAAATATGCGAAATGGAAAAGTGGAAATTCGGAAAGGGCACCTCAAGATCTATGATACTGCCAAGTTTCAACAATATCAGATAACTTTCAAAAAAAGCTGGAATTTAGCATATCTTATAAAGACAATTTTGACAGTTTCCCGGAATGACGTTTGTAAATTCAGGTTTCAAATAACAAGAGAATTTCTTTGTCTACAAAATGACGTGCCAGATGTTGAAATCCATTGAAAAACAAACAAGCTACAGCCAGTTTCTTATTACCAGATGAAGCCCATTTTGGCGCCTCCACCATATTTGCCTGCAGCAGATGCCAACATTCCACCATAATTTTTCATGGTCCTTGATCGCCTAGGAATCGATTAGGACATATCTCTATATATCTTCACGAAGTTGCACACGGCCAAGCCTTTTTTGACCCTATGCCCCCAGACTATTAGAATTTAATGTTCTACAACATAACTTCCTTATTCCGTACATTGTGCGCACATTCTAGCAGCCTCTGTATTTTTTCTGTCACGTGTCCTTAGTCATAGCCGTAATTGTCTTCGAATTGTTTCGAACGCCAATTCATGCGTGCATTCTGGAACACACGCGGTCTTCCTGGACTTTTCGCATAAGATTCCAGGTTTACGAGAACATACGCGATGGTTGGTTGAATAACATGGGAGACTCCAGTAGCCGAGTAGGAAAGATCAGCTGAAATGGCGGAGGTGCCGTCACTCCCGCGCAAGCGGTAAAGCACGCAAAAGGTCTAGGATTTTTCGGGAGTCGCCTCAAAACTGTATGCCGGGTCATTGTGGAATTTGCTGGGGGACCGGTGGAAGATTCAAGAACAATACAATAAAGCACCGATCCTCGGTCTACGGAGTAGCATTCAATTCAGAGCGATAAGAGCGAGTAGAATCGGCGATAATCCAAGCGCTAGTAATTGTTGACGTGTATGATATAGTAGTACGCAGAAATAAACAGTGTGTGTTTTCAAAACGATCGTCTCAGTTATGAACGAACCTAAACGCGAAATCCGTAACAGTATCATCCTATACAGTATCATCCAATGATACGAGTTTCTAGCCCTGTGCACCGCTTTTTCCTCCCTCAGGCGGGCTTTGGACCGTCCATGTCACCATGGCGGAGTTGAAATTTCAATTAGGCCAGATCAATTCCAGACAGCACATAAACATTATCAAAATGTGTGAAATATTAAAAGCCAAATATTATAATATTTATAAAATATTGGAATTCATTCAGTGAATATTGTATAAATATTTATTGAATGTTTTGATGTCCCGCTTTTTAATATTTGTACAATATTTGCCAAAAATATTTTGAAAACATTCAGAACCGGGTATTTTTAGAAATTTTGAAAAAAGTTTGTTTTTCTTCTTATCGGCCTTTTTTGGCCATAGGAGCTCGCCTTTATTTCATATACAATTGATTCAGCTGAAAAATTAACTTTCAAAGACGACACAACACCCAGGCTACAGCAGGAATTGAACCCGCAATCTCCGCACCACAGGCAGATACTGACCACCTGTGCTACGGGGCCGTTGAGAAGATTCAGTGGTTCTGGGTAAACTACTATGTGAACACGCAGATGTCCGTCATATGAATTTTGCTAACTATATATCTGAAAGATTCAGCGGCTCATCCACTTTTAGGGATACTCGGCTACCGCCTCGTCCCTAAACACGCGGATTTATCGGCGTACTTGCTACATGAATTACCAATTGGTGTCGAAATAAATTAAAGTGACATATTTGTACGAAACAAATTAAACAACGGATGTATTCCACGACATTATGAATCATTTCAACCGTAACATAGAAAAAACCTATTTTAGGCCGTTAAAAAGGCAATTTCAGGACCGCAAACCGAGTTTTGCTAATTCAAGACAAACTACACTTGAAGTCAAAGGGATGTGAAACGCTATCTCTGCAGCACAAAACACAACACAGCTATATATTTCAAAGCTCCGTGCAAATGACCAAAACAAAAACCGGAAACCACATTGCCTAGAATACTGTAAATATTAGAGAAATTAGTCCACTGAATATTTTGATAATATTTATTGCTAAATATTCAATAAATGTTCAAAATATTTGCTGAATGTTGGTGCAATATTTCACCTTAATATTCCTGTAATATTTGTGACGAATATTTTGTAAACATTTATAGAATGTTGTAAATATTCATCAACTACTACCAAATATTTTCAAAACATTTCGTGCTGTCTGGGAACAAATATAATACCTACCTACCTACCTACAATTACGAGTGTATCAAATTTGGATTTGTGTCGCAATGATATCGGGCCGAAGTTAGTTCCTCCACTCCGTTTCAATCTGTGTCCTATTTTTTGCCGCAATGGTAACTCTTATCAATAGCTTTCTTCATTGGAGCATGATATGGAAAAATGTGTTGTGTACTTTGTTAAATTTTGTCTAGAAAAGTCTCATCAGCCAGCAGCCAGCAGGGCATCTGTGTAGAATTAATAAGTTCTGGTTATGATTCTAATAAGGATTAATATCGCCCACCTGATGGTTTAACATTACTTGGATCTCGACTTAAATGTAATGAGCAATGACGGCGGAGTAATTGTTTCCATCAACATTTAGCACCACCACCGGTGCTCAGCTTTGTATCTAAGTACCATCCTGGTCTCTGAAGTTTTCAACTTTTGTAACTTGTCTAATTATGAAGCCTGTGATCCCGGGATAGCTAAGAATCAGCTTTACTTCTTTACTTATACATATGTAGGTACTATGTAAATAAATTGTGGCAGTTATGTGGATAGATACGATCCACTTTATCAATGCCAGAATTGACAGGTATGAGAAAGAAAATTATGATTCTGGTAGAGGCTTTAAAAAAATATTTGTTCAGGCGGTCATTGCCAGTCAAACCCTTGCATTCATCATTCACCGGAGTAAGCCCCTTCCTTCCGTCTTCCGTCCAGTAAAATGAGTATTCAACTTGGAACCAATTAGGGACTCGAAGAAAAAAATATGGTAATGCAGAGAATGAAAAACTGAATAAGAATAACCAAAGTTTTATTTCCAGCCATCCCGCGAACATGGTAAAAAATGGAGAAGGTGGAAAAACTTGTACCGCGGTTTTTCTTCCGAAACGGCGAGAGAATAACGAGAGATGTGTGAAAATTGTCAGAGACAAAGTGTAGGGAATTCACTAATGTACAAAAGTCCACGGGGGCATATTTATGTCTTACTTCTTCAGTTTAGCCGCTAATCGCGGTTAGAGTCGCGCGCCGGTCCAGTAAAGCGGAAAAACACTCCGCGTCACATTCCTCATTAAATGCTGCGAGAACGGCAATAGTGGCCGGGGTATAGTTGTGGAAATACGGCATTCAATGAAATAGCAATTTCCTTTTGCAGGATTGCTCTTCAGGGTGCTTGAAGTCGATCCATCCAGAGCACCAAAAAAATCATCCCTTAGGGGGGCTGCAGGAGCCCCCCAAAGTTTGGGGTGCAAGAGCTTCCTACCAAATCATCGTTGATAATTGCTAAATCTATCTTAAAGGAAGCATACAACTCTAAAGTGAATATTGACAGCATTGGTTTTTTCACTTGGACATTCGTCGCCTTCGCAAAAAAATATTTTTTTCACCTGGTCAAAAGAATCAATTTTTGTCTTTTTCATCATGGAAAATAAGGTTGTTTTGACATGTTTTGTATCATTTCCCATGAATTCGCAGTCGTTTAATCCATATATGAAGTCAAAATTGCGATATTGGCATTTTACGAAAAACAGCCCACAAAAAAGTGCACCTTTTTGTGATGTCAAATTCAATAGCTATCATTTGCATTTTCCCTCCCCACTTAATTGGTAAAAATACATAGATTGCATAGTCTGGAGTGGTTTCCAACTGTTTCCATTGAGATTGAACCTCCAAACTTGCGTGGAACTCAAAAAATCAGTTTTTCTTCCCGCCCGGTGCCTCATAGTGGGACGAAAATGACAATTTTTGGCTAAAACCCTGTAACCCTGTGAAGTTGTCAAATTTCAGATCATGATTACAAGAAAAACCATGAAAAAAATCTCACTGATGAATTGGGGTTGTTCTTAGGGGATGAAAATGTAAATAACCAACAAAAATTCTGAAAATTCAGATTCATATAGAATGTTACCACAGAATTGATGGAAAAATATTTTAAAAAATCCCAATAACAATTTGGAGTTGTTTTGAGAGATGGGGATCTGAACAACTGAAAAAAGATCTGAAACTTTAGATATTTACAGAATTTGACCACAAAATTGAAAAAAAAACTAAGTATTGATTTAAAACATAATGCATGGGTGTATGTGTGTATGTATATATGTATGTAGGTATGTATGTGGATAATAGACGGCATCGCTTTTTTTGAAAAAATTTGTTTCTCTAATTGTTGTATTTCACCTGTACAATTTTTATTGGATATATCTCTAAACCTGCAGCTAATCTGTATTCTCCAATTTGTAGGTACCTGATTACCTCCGGTCTTTTACGTGTCTGGTATATGTTTTGTGAGTGCACTCTACTTACTTTTTAAGGCCTAACCTCCTGAGATTATGATCTTTCGATAGAAATCAAATTTAGAGCCTGCCCGGGTCTGGGTACGTATTTTCTGAAAAACAAATCAAACTCCATTTATTCAAGACTCGGAATGACAGGGTTTCGGGGAATGAGCACTTTGTCGAAATAATGGCATTTTTTCTCATTTTTCACACTGATTCAACGAACTAGACGCATTTACCGCGGCCGTTACACTACATTTTTGGACACACGTCATAGAACATGTTATTCCGTCCATTATCTACATACACACATAGGTACATCCATACATTATGTTTCAATTGAATAATTTTTTCTTCTTCAATTTTGTGGTCAAATTCTAGAAAAAACTGAAATTTCAGAATTCTTCCCAGGTCTTTAGATTCTCATCCCTTAAAACAACCCCTAATTATGAATGGAATTTTTAAAATATTTTCCCATAAATTCTGAGCTAATATTCTATATGAATCCCAATTTTCAGATTTTTTGTTGGTTCTTTAGATTTTCATCCCCTAAGAACCACCCTAATTTATCAGTCAATTTTTCCATGGTTTTTCTTCTAATCAGGATCTAAAATTTGGCAACTTCACGGAGCACAGGGTTTTGGCCGGAAATAGTCATTTTCGTCCCAATGTGAGGTGCCGGGTGGGAAGAAAAACTGTTTTTTTTGAGTTCCACGCAAGTTTGTAGGTTCAATCTGAATGGAAACAGTTAGAAAACACTTCAGACTATTCAACCTATGTATTATTACTGATTAAAAAGGAAGGCAAAATGCAAATGACAGCTGTTGAATTTGACATCACAAAAAGGTGCACTTTTTTTGTGGGCTGTTTTTCGTTAAATGCCAATATCGAAATTTTGACTTTATATATGGATGAAGCGACTGCGAATCCATGGGAAATGATACAAAACATGTCAATAGAACATTGTTTTCCATGGAGAAGAAGATGAAAATAGATTTTTTTGACCAAGTGAAGAAATTTATTATTCCAAGTGCGACGAATGACCCAAGTGGAAAAACCAATGCTGTCAATATTTACTATAGAGATGTATGCTCCCTTTAACATAGATATAGCAATAATCAACGGTGATTTAATAGGAAGTTCTTGCACCCCAAACTTTGGGGGGCTCCTGCAGCCCCTCTAAGGGATGATTTTTTGGGTGCTTTGGATGGATCGACTCTAAGAACCCTGAAGAGCAATCCTGCAAAAGAAAATTGCTTCTTCATCAAATGCCGTATTCTTCCAAATATCAGAGTATACCGCGGCTACTACAAGAGAATTATGAGGGACGAAGTTGTAGAGAATCGCATGCTCCACTAGAAAATCTCTGAGGTTCATTATTAGTTTTTAGTTTTTTTCAGTTTAGCCGTGAACCAAGTTCGAAGTTGCGCTACAATCCTGTTGATGAAGTGGTTCTTTTGGAAAACTTATTTTGAAAAACTGGACCTAAAAAAACTAAAGTTTCATTCCACACAGTTCCGGGAAACCTAAGAAGAAAAAAGAAAAACTTGCAAAAATTGCGATTGCACTCCCAGTTGCCCCATTGAATACTGAAATAAATGCAGTGAATATGAAAAATTTTCACAAACTAGCCGGTAGGAAATGTAATGATCCACTTATAGAAAATTCCGTGATGTTCATGTATGCATCTTTTTCGATTTAGCTGCGGAGCGCTATCAAAGCTAAGGCACATGACTCGTGACGAGCCGCATATGTTGCCGCATGCCGCACTCGGCGTCGTTCCGATGATTGTTTGGTTAATTGTAATAAATGATACAATGATTTAAAAAAATTGCTAGCTTCTATATTAACGTTTTGTAACTATTGTTAGAAATGTAACCCCTCAGATGAACGCTTTGTTTTTTATAAATTTCTTCTTTGGCAGAAATAAAAATGCAATATGTACTCGTATTTTGTGATAGGTATAATTGATAATAAAAACATGATGGATTGGGATTAGGTGTTTTTCAACTGATTTTTGATGAACAATGACCACCCTCGTCATTGTTGGCATCAGCACCGTCTTCCGAGAGAACAATGCAGGAAGCGTTAGAACAGGTGGCTCCACCGCAATGGTTGCAAAACTCGGTGCGCTTGAGGCTATAAGTTCAGCTACAAGAGCTATAAGAGTAGCTATAAATTAAAATTATACCTGCAGGAAATCAGCTGGAACAGATTTTTGGGAGCTACGTTATCCTGGGTTCTAATGGGCATCAAGAGAGAGTTGTTCAATTTCCAACCCCATTGTTCAGATGGACGGTTATTACTTCCTAGCCATTGTTGAATTTGGTGGTAAGCACGTTTCCTTGGCCGCAGACGGCGTCAAGGAAAGTCGTGCAAGACCAACAGATTGAGCAGGTGTCCTTGCCCGTCTTACAGTGATTTGGAATTTTGTGTATCGGTAGTTCTCCAGCGATTTTACACCAGATTCCCTCCAACGTCGCGTCGGCTGCGGCCAAGGAACACCTATATCACCAAGTTCAACAATTATTGCTCAGAAATAATAACTGTCTACCTGAACAATGGGGTTGGAAATTGAACATTTCTCTGTTGATGCCCATTTGAACCAAGGATAACGTAGCTGCCGAAAATCTGTTTCGGCTGATATCCTGCTGATATTCGAAAAAGTGCGAGAAGCCGAGAAGCTCTGTAAGTATTGTTACGATATTTCGCGTACGGGTTCGAATATAATTGAGACGATCTTTTATAACACACACTGTTTATTTCTACGTACTACAATCAATACACCAACAATTATTCACGCTTGGAATTATATCACAGGTACTTCGCTTGTTATCGCTCGCTATCCAGTTCAATACTGCCGCGAGCTGCCGGCTGATGCCTTATATAAGGCCTCTGAACAGCGTTCCCGAGCTTTCTGGCTACTTCTAGCAAATTCCATAGTGCCTGGCATATGCGGTTTCTAGACCATTCCTGAATAATCACACACACCTTCCGCGTGCTTTCCATGTGTTCTGGAATCTGCACCTCCGCCAAAGTGGACTGATGTGCCTTGATTAGGCATTCGAGTCTTCATTGAGTTTCACATACACGAACGCTCTGGAATGCACCAGATCGCTCCAGACTTCTACACTGCGATCTAATGGATGGAAGGATCCAGAAAGGTCGAGTGTTTACCAATATGGACGAGATCGCCACTCGTAACAGTATGTATGCAGAAAAGCTGGCATCGAGTGCACCGAGTTTTGCCACCATTGCGGTGCGAAGCCACCTGTTCTAACGCTTCCTGCATTGAGAAAGCTGGCAGTGCAAATCTCAATTTTTCAAGTTTTTCTTTTTTCCTCTTAGGTTTTCCGGAACGGTGTCGAATGAAACTTTGGTTTATTAGATCCACTTTTTCATCCTCACCATTCTCATATTTTTTCATCGAGTCTAGGATTTTTGTAATTTTTTCAAAAGAACCACTTAATTGGATTGTCGCGTAACTTACTACGTGGTTCACGGGTAAACTGAACAATCTGAAAATTGGCCTGAAAGATCTTCCAGTGGAACATTCAATTCTCCACAATTTCGCCGCTCATAATTTTCGGATACCTCTTGCCGTTCTCGCAGCATCAAAAGATAAATGTCACGCAGAGAGTTTATTTCACTGAACTGGACCGGCGCGTAACTTCGACCGCGATTAACGGCTAAACTGTAGAAGTTAGACATATGCCCCGGCGCGCTGTGGACTTTTTTGTTGATTATCGCCCACATACCCAATTCAACCAATCAGAACAACCGAATGAGACCCACGTGACTCGGTTTAAGCTATCGATTAATGCACACTAGGAGGTTATTAATGCACACTAGGAGGTTATTAATGCACACTAGGTAATAGCACTGGATCGAGATATTTTTGGGCCCACGAATAATATGTAATTGAAACGACTGTATTTATACTTGTTTGGACTGAAATTTTAGTACTGGTGCGTTTAAAGGGTCTTCCACTTACTAAAATACAATTTTACAACCTATTAGACTTCGTTTCAGCATTGTTTCCAGCAACGAGGCCCCTTCCTTAATCCGCGACTGTGCACTCTCCTTTCATGCGCTGTCAACAGCAGTGACATTTAGTTTTTAGCTCTACCAGTCTACCGCCCATGTGAAACTACTGTGTTGTGAACTACCACTCATGGCAAGATAATTATTATTCAGCCAAGCAGAATAAGCTTGATTTAGTAGTGAGCTTCACAAGTGTATTCAGTTATTAGAAATAAGAAAAAACAAACATTTTTACCCTTCTCTTGAAATTGATTTTTTTTTTCAACAAGGCATGCTTTGAAATTGACAGTTCAATACACTGATACATTGGACCTACTATTTCTACTAGTAGTCTATTTGGGCGATAATCTGCTAAATTCAACTCGTGCTTTGTGTTTTATTCGAGTTAAATGTTTTAAATTCCTCAAACAAACTATCAATCACTCGAAAATTAGACCCGATATTATCTTGGACAAAATCCCTCGACTTTGTCTCGGGATTTTAGTCAGATAATATCGGGTCTACTTTTCTCTCGTGATTGACAGTTGTTTTCGGGTTAAAACGATTTAACTGAAAAAACACTAAGCACTTGTTATATTACTATTGATTATTACATACAGCGCCCTTAATTATTAGACCTACAATAATAAAATTGATGTAAACAACAAAATCTGACAGCTGTCACTTTGGACTAATTTTTTGCAATACAGTAATGTCTGGATATCCGAACAGAAAGTTTACAGACCCCGTTCGGATTACCAAAACGTCCGGATTATAGAATTCATACTGAATGATATTTATAATCCGAACGTGTTCGGTTTATAGATACCTACCTTACTAAACCATAAAAATGCCGCCAATTTACATTAAAGAATAAACAACTTAGATATATTGAGCTTTTCTCGATATATTGAGCGCATGATAATTTTCTTAAAAAGTTCAAAACCTTACTGAAGAGAAAAAAATGAAGCTTACAAAATAGGAGAAGGCAGAGCTAAGGTCATGTGGAGTGATATACTTGATACTTGGCGTCATCCAGATTTTCAACGAGTCAGTGTATGTAACAAAGGAAAGCAGAAGAACCAGAGTGGTTTCACCAATAATTGAACCTTTCGAAAAAGCCAATGGCTGTGAAGAAGAAAAAGTAACCATAAAAAGCCATCTGCGGAAGACCAAAAAAATGGGACCTGCAGAACTTAAAATTGGGTGTTCGACGCGTATGTACCTTACTTGAAAATATTACACGAGTGCCGTTCAAAAAACTAGCGATCCTGGAGAAGATGGAGAAGTTGTCAATGGAGAGAATAACCATCTGAAGAAGGCTATTGGAGGTAAAATAACTGGGCATCGGAAGACACCAACGGCCCTGAAAATCTAATTCTGAACATCTCCACTAAACCATATGATGGCGGTGGAACGCATTGCGGTTGCGGAGCCATGAAATGGACTTGCAAGTTAGTTATCAGCGAGTGGTTAAACTTGTCAAGAACACCCAATGGCTCAGAAAACTATGTTCCCGAAAATTTCAAATGATTGAAAGACCATCTGAAGAAGAACATCAGAAACAGTATTTTGTATCCTCCTAGACCATCTGAAGAATAAGTACCTTGAGAAACAATATTTTGTGATCTCCTAATAGACCAATAATAAGTCATTGGCAATTATTTCGACAACCCAAAGACGCCAACCAACGGGTCTGTAGAAAAAAAAGATAAGGTTTTTGATCACCTCTTCCCAAACGGCCATGAATCGATATTATGGTTATGGAAATAGGAAATGTCATTTAAAAGTAGGTAGTTGAAGATCATCCGAAGACAAGCGGACATGACAACAATGTTAATATTGATACAAAACTTGTTGGAGACCACGACTCGCGAATAAGACACGTACCTACCCAATTATAAATGGCGGAGCAGCCGTGCATCTGAAACTTGCCAGAATATTCGCGAAGCCGATCGACTTTTCCAGGGCTATTGCGAATGGATTGCTTATTGCTGGAGAACACAGCAACGACATTGGGAGCGACGAGAACCTTGGCGGCTTTTCTGAGTAAAGCTGGAATATTCTCGATTACAAGACGCTATACAGGGCGGTCCAGGTTATAGTAACAATAATTCACCATTCGATGGTTCGTCGAAAACTAAGTCGACATGCATAATTTAATTTTGCTCCAAAACGCGTCCTAAGGAAGATAGAGCCCTCCAAAGTTCTGTTTTTAAAATCTTTTTTTTTACAATAACTCTCAAGTCATTTGAGCGATTTCAACCAAATTTGGTACAAATGCTCACGGAATAGATATTCATCACTTGACGTAGATAACTTTTGTCAAAATTGTCCAGTGGCGTAGATACGGAGGAATTGTTCAACTTCTCCCACCCCATTTTCTACGCCACTGGATATTTTTGAAAAATTATACTTTCTTTTGGATTGCTTGTTCAATTTGGAAGAAAAAGTAACTCCTGTAAAGTGTTGAATAGAGGCTTCATTTCCGAGATATTTGGGTTTGAAACTTTGGAAAATGCCTCGAAATCGCGACTTTCAAATGCCTAAGAATTAAAATCCAAGAAAACTCATGATTCCTCAACTGGAATAAGTTTTCTAGGTCGTTTAAGTTGTATGATGTGAGATTAACTCATGCCCCAGTTCCCTTCAAAGTTTATATATGAAAGATTCTCTCACAGACTCAAAAATTATGGCAATAATCTTTTTTTTTTGCCTCTTGCGTATTTTCATGGGACTCATGTTCAGTGTTCCTTGCGAAAGAGCCTTAATCCTTCACCTTCCTTCACAACATAATACCTGAGAGAAGGACCGACACAATAACATCCAATAACATTATTTGCTTGATCTGGTGCAGAGCCGCCCATTTCTTCGTGAACAATTTGATTACAGCGTCAGTACTCATTTGCGGCACTGAATGAAGACTTTTTACTTACATTTTTGTACTCAAGAAGCTTTTTTCTATACAGGGTGGTCCAGGTTTTAGTCGACAAACTTTGCAGGCTGATACAGGATAAAAAAAGAAGTCGACTCACCCCAAAAAGTACATATCTAAAATGCATATTAAAAAAGTTACAGGCCTTCAAAGTTGCAGAAAAAAATTGTTTTTTTCTTGATAACTTTTGAACAGCTTGACCGATTTCGCTCAAATTTTGCACATATGGTTAACAAACACGTCCTCAGTGATTTCTTGAAAAAATTCTGTCAGAATGACGCAGTGCCGTAGATATGGGGGGTACTAATCCTCTTACCCCCCTACTTTCTACGCCACTGGATATTTTGAAAAACCGTTAAAAGTATTGAATTCGGCGTTCAATTCTGAAGAGATAATTGGCGAATCATTGCTACATTTGGAGCAGCGGTTTCGGAGATATTTTTGTTCAAAGGTTCAAAAACACCGAATCACGCAAATGTTTCGAAATTCGAGCAAGCTTTGATTCATTCACTTCCAACTTTTTTTTCAACGTAAAGTTCATTGATTCATAATTTAGCTCATGAGAAATTGAAAATTGGTTGTGAAAATTCATGATTTCAGTAACATGACCAATAGGAAACAATGGGCCTTTGGTTCTTGTTCTTACTAAACTTCCCAACTATCAGTAAGTGAATAGGTACCTATTGAATATTCAATTGTTACTGAAATTATGAATTTTCATACCAGTTTTCAATTTCTTATGAGCCAAATTATGGATCAATAAAATTAAAATTGAAAAAAAAGTTGAAAGTGAATGGGTCAAAGCCTCGGTCAAAGCTTGCTCGAATTTTGAAACATTTGCGTAATTCGGTGTTTTTGAGCCTTTAAACACAAATATCTCAGAAACCGCTGCTCCAAATGTAGCAATGACACGCCAATTTTCTCTTCAAAATTGAACGCCGAATTCAATGCTCTCGACGGTTTTCCAAAATATCCAGTGGCGTAGAAAGTAGGGGGATAAGAGGGTCAGTACCCCCCCATATCTACGGCACTGCGTCATTCTGACAGAATTTTTTTCAAGAAATCACTGGGGACGTGTTTGTTAACCATATGTGCAAAATTTGAGCAAAATCGGTGAAGCTGTTCTAAAGTTATCAAGAAAAAAATAATTTTTTTCTGCAACTTTGAAGGCCTGTAACTCTTTTAATATGCATTTTAGATATGTACTTTTTGGGGTGGGTCAACTTTTTTTTTTATCCTCTATCAGCCTGCAAAGTTTGTCGACTAAAACCTGGACCACCCTGTATAATAATATAATCTATCGAAGCTATGTGATGTATGAGGCCTAATATTTGCAAACCATCCTTAGTAGGGCCTGTATCGCATGGTGTTTTTGATTAAAAGTTGCATTGTCCTATTTCGAAACAATTTCACGTAACCTCATTTGTTCTAAAATTCAAATACACCACATTGTCTAACACTGCACAGAGGCAATTCAAGCAGATCAAAATCGTTTCAGTAACGAGTAATGACCAAAATTTGTGCTTCACCGGAAATTTGTGGCGCTTAGCTTGTACAATGAAATACCATCGATGACCTTTTGGTTCAATTTTAGTGTTGAAATTTTTCAGGACTCTGAAAATCTTCGTGAGCAAATTCAATATGGACGCCGTTTGGAAACAAACAATCTCTCTATTTCTTTTTCTTAATCAGAAAGTGCATATTCCAGAAAATTGAGCACAATTTTTTGAAAAAAAAAGTAAGGGTCAAAATTCCAAAACCGTTTCGGCATAATTATACAACCTTCCAAAAGCAGGTGATAGAAAAAATCTCGGAATTGTTTTTCGGAAGTTGTACAAGGTGAAAGATTGCCCATATCTGAATGCTCTCCGTTGGCACCCTGTATATGACAAACTTTGCAATCAAACTTATCATCAATACCAGCACTCGATAGTCAAAGAAATGATCTTTCCTAACATGCCTGAATTTCTGAAATCTGTCAAAGATTTTTTGAGCTATCTCAATTTGAAAACGCACCTAATTTTTAGGTGTTGCAGTTCAATTATTGTCAAGCAGTTTATTTGACGGGTCAAACTTTTGTGATTGTGACCCAACTGCTAGTTTAACTATTCATATGGCGAATTGGAGTGAGTGTAGCGGTACATTTTACACGTTATTGTAATATTAATCAGCCCAGCGCCAGCGCCGCGTTTCAAACACGTCGTCGTAACTCGCCAAATTTGTGAAGTCCGCAAGTTCGGCAAAGTTTAAAGTTGGGCATAATATGGCGGTTGGTGGTTGATCGTGGCCCTCCCACCCGAGATCTCTTCTTGAACGCTGTCTGACCATCAAAACTTTTCTGTGTAGTGTGGCATGGAGCAGAAGAGCGCATCATCAACATTTTTTCATGTTCTGCTGCTTTCGCATTCCATCGGGACAACTGCCTGGCTGTTGGCTGAAGGGGATGCTGTGTTTATGTTCCGGTTCCAGTTTTATTTTCGCCGTTTTTATGAGCTTGCGTCGCGGCGTTGTCTGCCATTAAAATGGAAAAAATCGTCGCCAATGACGCGGGAATTTAAGATTATTTCGTTTTATTGCTAAAAAGAGATCTAGGGAACTGGCTACCATCATCAGTGCAAATATAGGATGCTCGCGCAGGACTCGCAGGAGCAGCCATTATTGTTGAATCTCAAATGAAGTGAGTCAGTTTAAAACTTGGGACTTTTGACAAGTTTGACGACAAAAGTATAGGAGCGTGAAATAGCAGAACTGTCAATGACATCTCTATTTCATCGTACTATTTACCGTTTTACCCTACTCTCCCTTATACTCACTTGCTTTGAGCCATGTCAATCTGTTTCTTTTTAGCGCACTTCTCAAAACGGAAAGGCGTCTGTGTCATCGCTTTGTACGTCTGTCTCTCCATCTGTCCGTCATCATCTAAATAGTCCGAGACGAAGGAAATTTTATGGAAAATTCCAGTGCCAAATGGGTAGCTCATGGCCTTGGGACCCGAGCCAAGAAAAATGTTGCTGAAATAACGATGAACAATTACAACAATAACAATCGTGTGCACTGCGGCGTCGCCGGTTTCACAAACCGGCTAGGCTTGTTTAGTTATGACATGCGGACAAGTAGGTGGGCCTACCCCGTACAATCGTACATATCAAGGTAGGTACCCACATGGACACATAGGTATGTGAAGTTAGATAATAGTCCGGAGGTAAGTGACATGAACCTTGCATTTTGTGACAAAAGCACAAAAATTGGTAGGATAGCCCACACGACCATGCTCTTTCGATTGAGACGAAGCGCCACGCAGATTTTTTCTCGGGGGGTCGTCAGAGGGCAGTGCTGGGCTGAATTACTTTTCAAGTAATTGGAATGTAATTGAATTACTTTTAAGGAATAGTTATTTATTTGGTAATTAATTACTTTTTCAAAAAAGTACTTGACGAATTCTTTTTCGTGGTAATTAATTACGAGCGGCAATTCTGGATAACACGCGATCTTTCTAGACTCTTCCCGTTAGGTTGCAGTATACAAGTGCGGAGCGTTCTGGTGTGTTCTAGAGCGCGCGTGTAGGCTTTTTTCCGTGCAACTGAATGGAGACTTCAGCAGTGGGTCAAGCTACATCTGTCCATTTTGGTGGAGGTGCCAAATACCAGAACACACAGGAAGCACGCGAAAGGTGTGTGATTATTCAGGAGTCGTCTAGAAACCATATTGCCGGGTCACTATGGAATTTGCTAAAGGATGATGGAAAGTTCGGGAACACTAATGGGAGGCATATACCGGGTGATCATTTGAAAACTATCCACCTGCAATAACTTCCGATTCCCAGTGAATATTTTTTCGAGCAAAAACAGGTCGATTTTTATATCGAGGGGGACATCCAAAACATACATTGGCAAATTTCTATATTTAGTCGTCGCGGTACGGGCCTAAAATCGTCCAAGTTCTGCACTTCTAACGATTTCGATTATTTTCGGCACAGATGATCATTGGACCTATTCAAGCGTTTTGACCCGCAGCACCACCAAATTTGCCCCTCAGGAACGGAGGGGTGGGGGTATCTTCAGAATTTGAAGCTCCAGGTCTGGTATGGTCCAATGAAGACTCACAAAGGCGAGTGAGTAGTCATTTCCGAATGATTTTCATCCGCTGATGTCGATTCTCACGTGAAAAATGAGTTGCGCAGTCATTTGACAAAGATAATTGGTGATAATAAGAGATAAAGATGAAATCAAGTGGTCATCTACTGAACTCTGTAGGAACTTGTTTTTTTGTGGTAAATACATGAAACTTGGTAGGGCTGTTCATTATTACTTACTTTCCAAATATGGAGGGAGCACCACGCGTTCCGACGCATGACGTCGCGACGCAATGTCAGAAAACATAGTGGTCGTCATTTCCAAAATAGTCGATATATAATCATAGTTTATTTGATTTCTTTCACCACACCATATGCTTTCAAGATTCAATAACATATTTCTGTCGACTTGGGGAACCGGTGGGCTACCAGTGGTAAGTCCGGTGTCTGCTAGAGGAAGCTGTGAGGTTTCTTTACCTAGGGTTGCTAGATTATCGACAGCTTTGGCTGTACAAGGGTTACGCAATCATCCGTTGCTAAGGGCCGATGGGAGGGGCTAAAATTCAGCTATGTGTCAAAATTTATGTGTCATGAGCGGAGAGAAAAGGAAATTTGCGGGGTCCGGTGCTGTTGCTTGATGTCCGCAACCGAACATACATGAAAATTTCATGCATATAGCGGCATAAAAGACGTGTTTTGAAACTCATCGGGCAAGTCATATCCACCTCTCACACGAATTTGTACACCTAAATCCAAAATAAACACGCTCTTGACAGCTAGAACCCGCTGGGACGGACGCCTATGGCCTTCCGTGATGCCGACAGCTGTCACTTCCTAACTCCGTGAGGCCATTTAGTAAACAAACGCTCAGCCAGAATGCGGTACCCTTACGCCGGCCGACCGGTCGCGTGATAATCAGGTTCCCTATCTTTACCCACAAATTTCCACGGTCAACATCTTCGGATAAAACTATTTTTAAGTTTGTCCATACGAATAATCATGTCATCTGGTCAACATTCTCCATGTTTCGTCCTTCTAAGGACTTCTCAGTATGGTTTATACAGATTTCGCAACCGCGCGAGATCATTCAGACTACCTAGTAAAGTAACCAATTCTGAAATACCGTTTTGTTTGAAATGGGTAAAAAAGGAGTAAATGCAATTTCCGTGATTCTAGTGTTAGGGTATGAATAAAGTCTCGGATATGAATGAAGTAAATACGTCTGAAAAAAGCACCAATATCAAAATCTTCAATTCTTGAATTCGATTCCCGGCACAGTGCTTTGTGCTATAGAAACAAAGTTTCTTAGCTTGTGATATTTGGGAATCAAATTCAGCAAACTCCTATGACATAAGGAATGCCGATAAGGATGAAAACAAACAAATAAACAAACAATAATGATTCAATCATTTGATAGGGTCTCATACAAAGCGATTTCTTTCTTTCAGTACGGTGGCATCGATGTTAACAGGCGGTTAATCGTTATAATAATTTATAGTTTAGTTTGTAAGAGTTGTGTAACCGAGTATGTACCTAATATGGTACAACATTAAAGATCACATTTTTCCAGTAATCAAAAGTACCTTTCTGAGTGCCTTTCATTTGATCGCTAGATCTGTATAAACATACTGAGGAGTCCCTAGAAGGACGAAACACGAGAAATGTTAACCAGATAACATATTCGTATGCACAGACTTCAAAATAGTTGGTTTTATCCTCGTTTTTATCCGAAGATGTTGACCGCGGAAATTTGGGGGTGAAGAAACCTCACAGTTGCCCTTACAGGCACCTGGTTCACCACTGGTAGCCCACCGTTCCCCCAAATCGACAGAAATATGTTATTGAATCTTGAAAGCATAATATGGTTTGATGAAAGAAATCAAATAAACTATGATAATATATCGACTATTTTGGAAATGACGACCACTATGTTTTCTGACATTGCGTCGCGACGTCATGCGTCGGAACGCGTGGTGCTCCCTCCATATTTGGAAAGTAAGTAATAATGAACAGCCCTACCAAGTTTCATGTATTTACCACAAAAAAACAAGTTCCTACAGAGTTCAGTAGATGACCACTTGATTTCATCTTTATCTCTTATTATCACCAATTATCCTTGTCAAATGACTGCGCAACTCATTTTTCACGTGAGAATCGACATCAGCGGATGAAAATCATTCGGAAATGACTACTCACTTGCCTTTGTGGGTCTTCATTGGACCATACTAGACCTGGAGCTTCAAATTCTCAAGATACCCCCACCCCTCCATTCCTGAGGGGCAAATTTGGTGGTGCTGCGGGTCAAAACGCTTGAATAGGTCCAATGATCATCTGTGCCGAAAATAATCGAAATCGTTAGAAGTGCAGAATAATTTGGTGTACCGCTACGACTATATTCACCCCCCTCGCCTCCACTCACCCCAACTTTGAAATTTCAAACAACACTACCTACCTTGCGATACATCAAATTGAAGGAAATTAAATTTTCTTTCTGAAAAAAATATTTTCAAAATTTTCAACCCCACCCCCTTTTCTCTAAAAATTCTCTGACTGTCCCATTTTATATTCTGGACCCCTAATTTTTTTCTCAATTTAGTTGGCGTCATCCTAGATAGCATCAAAGCAGAAAATTATCGGTGGAAAAGGTGCTACCTAAATCCACCCCTTCGCTCTCCCCCACCTCAACTCCCAAATTTAACAGAACACCACCTACTTTGTGATACATCAAATTGAAGGGAATTGAATTCTCTTTCCGAAAAGAATTTTTTATAAATTTTCTACCCCTCCCCCAATAAATTGGCTATTTGGAGTATTCTAGGGGGGCAATGGGGGGCTTTAAAAATTGTGAAAAAATCTTTTTCAGGGAGAGAATTCAATTTCCTTCAATTTGATGTATTACAATGTGGGTAGTTATTGACATTTTAAATTTTTGAGGTCAGGTGGGGGGAGCGAAGGAGTAAATTTGGGTGGCACTTTTTTTTATAGAAAATTTTCTCTTCCGGTGCTGTGCAGGACGACGTTTACTGTATTGAAGGGAAATGGAGGTCAAGAATATTAACTTGGACACTCAGAGAATTTTAGGAAGAACAGGGAGTGGGGTTGGAAAATTTTAAAATATTTTTTTTAGAAAGAGAATTTAATTCTCTTTAATTCGATGTATCGCAAGGTAGGTGGTGTCATTTGAAATTTCAAAGTTGGGGTGAGTGGGGGCGAGGGGGCTCAAGATATAAATTCTCCAATGTATGTTTTAGATGTCCTCCTCAATATAAAAATCGACCTGTTTTTGCTCAAAGACATTTGCAGTAGGAATCGGGAGATATTGCAGGTGGATAGTTTTCAAATGATCACCCGGTATAAGCACCGTCCTCAGCGCGACAGTCAGTTATGAATTGGAAGCGAACGAGTGCGAAACAAGCGATGTAGTTCCTGCGATATATTATCCAAGCGTAAATGATTGTTGGCGTATATTTATTGTGGTACGCAGTAATAAACAGTGTGTGCCTTAAAACGATCGTCTCAATTATAAACGAACCCGTACGCGAAATCCGTAACAATAATTTGCTCTAGATGTTTGCTGAAGGTACATACCTACCAGTGGCGTATAGGATGTTGGCCTGGAAGGTGCCTGCCTAAACAGAGTAGGAAAAAGGGGTCGCGAGCGAAGTGAGTAAAAATTGCGCCGCAGCCGAATTTTTTTTTTGTAAGAGTGGCGTGGTCCAGGGGCGTTCCTACCCATGGTGCCCATTGTGCGAACAACAAGGGCAGCCAAATTTAGGGACAGCATTCCTTCGGCTAAGTGCTTATGTCGAATGATCCGGTTACATTTTTTTTTTCGAAAATTTTGTCTGTTTCAAGGAACGATGGCACTTTTGATCTCCGCCAAATATTATGATTCGGTTTGCGGTGTCCGTTAGCCTCATCTTCTGGCACTTCATCCTATAGCCATTTCCATTTACCTTAGGTCCTTAGGGTTAGGGCGCAGGTTCATCAGTATCAATTAGCTTTGCACTGATTGGTTCAGTAGTAGTGATGTGCGTGAACCAATCTTCTAGTACATCAAGCTGGAAAAATCGATAACTTGGTTTGTCTGTCAGCTATCGAAGCGATGAAGACGCTGACGCCATTGCAGTCCATACAATTCACTTGAAGGTCGCAGTTAGTCGAAATCAAAAGCAAAAATTCGATCACTTGGATACTTGACTGAACTTCAAAATGCATTTATAACATTAAATGACAAGAGTAAAATGTGAGATAACTAAGATATTGGCCATCATGATGGTCATTTGTGCCGTTATTTACCAGTTTTCTCAATATCAGTTGAGCCTCGAGTTGGGCTAACAAACCGAGAAGCGAACATTATAGCAAGATTATAGCAGATGGAAATAAACCAAATTTTTTGAATAAGTAGGTATAATTAATTAAATGTATTCCATGTCTTTCTGCCGATAAAAATCTTTTGCCGCTTTTGGCGTTCAGGGGAGGGAAGAGGGCGCCGCCCTTGAGCCCTCCCGCACCAGCCGCCACTGACTACTTCATGGTTTTGGAAATTCGATTTATGTCTGTATAACCAGAAGACAGTACGAGCTAGCTATTTCTGTTGAAATTAAAGTTTCTGTTCGATGGCAACAATGATAAACACGTGAATACATATCCCCTCACGTGCGTGAGTCGCAATAGCGCATTTTCTTAGTGCAGATCTGTCATTGATATAAATTAAGTCCGGCTTGAAAACTAAATGTTCATGCGAGACAAAAGTAATCATGAAATTCAACTTCAAAATAAGGATGATTATACGAGACAAGGGACAAGGGTGAGCTCCAAGTTTCGTGACAATCCCTCCACTAATAACAGGTTTCAATATAAAGGCCAAGATGGCAGCGGAATCATGAAATTCAGCTTGAAAATAAGAATGTTCATACAAGACAAGAATAAGTTCCAAGTTTGATAATCGTTCCACTAATAAGAGATTTCAATATGGCGGCCAAGATGGCGGCGGAGTCATGAAATTTAGCTTGAAAGTAAGAATGATATCACACGTGACAAGGGTAAGTTCCAAGTTCCATGGAAATAGTTCCACTAATGAGAAATTTCAATATGGCGGTGCAACCATGAAATTCAATCTGCCCACTGGCCACCCTTGAGAACCTAAGCTATTCATAGGAAAAAGTTCCAGGGCTCTAAGTTCATTTCCCGAGGAGTTCAATTTCTTAGAAGTGCACAGGAAATCTTTGTTTTTTGATGATAATAGTGATAACTATTAATGGATAAAAAATAATACCCCTTGGCCACTCTTGGGGACACCAGATATCATTCAAAAAAGTTCCAAGGCTTTAACTTCATTCCCCGAGGAGGAGTACAACTTCTTAATTTCTACACGGACAGACAGACAGACAGATGGACAGACAGACAGACGGACAGACAGACAAACCGGCCATATAAGCGTCATTTTCTTATGCGCTAAAAATTAGTATTGAATTTGGTGTTGGCAATTAGACACTTCTTGCAGTGTACCTTGTCAACAAATGCTGTTATGAAAATTATGAGACCAGAATGAGCTCAGGGAGAAATAAGCTGACCGAAAACAACATGAGCTAAGTCAGTTAGTCATATTTCCGCATGAGAAAAAAACTATTTTCAAATCAAGAAAAAATACACGTTTGCCGAAGGAACTATCAGTTTATTCACGAAGAGTGGCACTGGCGTGGCAGCAAATGCTATCAAGGGTTTCAATAAAGTCAAAATGTTTCCATTGCGGATTGCGATAGGTGAGACGGCGATGGATAGTGGATTGGTGAAAAGTGTTTCTTTCCAGGTCCTTCGCCACCATCTTTTCAAGGTGGCGGCCTTAAGCTACTCGATACGAAAACGTTTCATAGCTCAATTTCGCGTTAATGTTGTGGCTATGACGAATCCAAAAAAGTATGCTACGTACTCATTACTCAAGTCCCCATCAGGGTGGAAACCAGAATCATGATTTCTGGATTATGGCTCAACGACTTTTGGGGTGAGAAGGAGGGGAGGCCAGGCCGCTCATGGCGCAAAAAAGTTCTTTATAATTAATATTTATACTTCGTTTTAAAAAATATCTGAACAGACCGACTGCCTAATTTTTTTATTATATGTAGACAGTCGGCATTTCTCACTCTTTCTCTTCAAAATAAAGTCGACTCATTTCGGTACTGCTGATTTATGAATGTTCGCAAGATTGGGAAAGCTATTAAATGCCGGTTATTGGGCCACCCTGTACGACCAGTCTGCATGATGGGAGCTGCCGCTAAAGGCCGGATGGCGATTTTCCCCCCGGTTTTATCTCGAGTCCGGGCATGTAGATAGAGCTGGATGCTGGAGCGTGCGCGTCGCGACGGCCGGCGTCGCAGTGGATACGCGGCCGCTGCCAAGATTGCGTTCCGAGCCGGCGAGATGTGAGATGCAAGATAGATCCTCAGAGATTGTGGTGGAACACTGTTTTAGTACCAGAGTGTGACGGTTCGTTCTTTGGTTTTATAGACAGGTCGTGCGAAATGACGGATTTATTGTGATAGATGTGCATTCCACAAGTTGTTGCTGGACGGTTTTTCTGGTTACCCACCACTACCACGACAAAAAAAAACTGTCCCCATGCAGAAATGACGCACGTTTTTCTACGCGACGATGCCTGTGATTACAATGTGCGTTAGTTTCGACCATCACCAAGAGCTTTTGGCAACGGTAGGTACCGAAAAATCAACTGATTTCACTCTGTATAACATAGCCACACACTCTCGCACACACATGAAAAGCACACCTCATTAATTTTTCCCCTCATACAAAATTCATCGCCCTACCAGTGAAAGCCATATTACCAATTGAAATTTGTCCTCCACTCGCACACATTCAGATTCCTCGCGCTTTCTCCGGAAATTCATCGGTACGTCTTCCCTTTCCCCCAGAAAAACTTTGTTAATTTTCGCCTCTTTTTCGCCTGTGCTTTTGACTGGAAACAGACTATCACGAAAAATATGCTGTTGTGTGTCCACTTCTGCTGAGGAAACAGCAGGAGAGATGGAGGAGGTGGCAAGGGGGCGGTTGGAGACACTAAAACTGGGGGAGGAAGGATAGCGCGAGAGTTTGAATGCCGCTGTTATCAATATTTTTCGGGTATTTGGTTCCGAAAGAGGCATAGAGCGATGGTTGGAGAAGGTGATGGGTAGGGTGGCGGGGGAAAGGGGGCATTAAAAGTGTAACGACTTTTGTGGAACATCAAAAAAGTGTTGCGCAATGCGTAATGGCATTATGAATTTAGGTAATGTCGTCACAAAGTTTTTCGCTCGCCATCGAGTAATCGATAACTTTGAATTTGCAAATTTCATTCGATCTGTATTCTGTACCTATATAGGTACCTAGTGCGCAAACTGATGAAAATAAATAGGTACAAGTATACAGTTCAGTATTAGAACTGTTTCAGGAGCTCATCTTAGCAGAAAGCAACAATCACTGAAATAGTATTTTTCGATACCTACAAGAGCGTGTTTTCAGGCCCGAAGTCTTGTTTGTCATCATGAGGTGTAGCTTGCTGCCAAAGAGTCTGAGGGCCTGAAAAAGCTCAGCGCTCGTGTGTCGAAAAACATTTTTTGTAATCGTTGCTTAAATTGAGAGAAAACTCGAATTTCTTGTAATTTTTTACACTACTTTGTCAAATGTCAAGCTAGATACATAAACTGCAAAACTTATATTTTTGATTATGTATTACTTTGCGCGTTATGTATCTATGAAACGACTACGAAATAGTATATTATATACCAAGGTCGAGAAAGTATTATTATAGCTGAAGCGCCAGTTTAGATTGCAGCGCAGCTGAGGGATGTAAGGAAGGCGCTGAAGCTATAATAATTTTCTCGACCGTGGTTTATATAGTATTTTACTTACAACCACTATGGTAATTGATTACATACCCCCCCCCCCCTACATACCTAGTAGGAGATCGGGAAGTGACCCATTGCCAACCTCCCGAGAAAGTGAAGAAATGGTAGTTTTAGAAGGGAAATTTCAAAATATGCATCCAACCAAACAATAAGTGTGTTAATCAGTATTTCCTGAACCACGTTTCAGCAAAATTAATTGGCCTATCTGGAAGTTATGACAAAAAGTTAATTTTCAGATTTCAACTTTTGAACGCCCGTAATCCTGCAAGCTGAGTACATGGTTGTGAGTAAAATAGAATACATGCTCTCGACGGTAAATACATCATTCCAGCTTCGGGCTAGAGCTTCCAGGCAAAGCCTGGAGGCTGTCTGTACCCTCAGCAGTAATAATGTATTTCCCGTCTCGGTATGTAATATACTATTACGGCTGGCAGTGAAAAGAATCATATATCTACCTCATACCTACCCTTTTTCTATCGTAAAAATCTGATTCCCAAACCATGATGGAGAGGGCGAAAAGTGGAAAAAGTGTACCTCTTATTCAATTGTGGCGTAATCCAAACAAGGTGAACCGAGGTGAACAATGGTGATAGGATTGCAATCCTATCAAAATTTCTGTATCTCCTCATCTTTATTTTTGAGGAAGTAATATTGATACCCTGCGTATCAAGGTACAATTGACCCTCGAATTGACCTTATTACAAGGATGACGACCGTAACTCCAACCAAAAATCAATACTCAAGTAAATTAATGGAAATAAAATAAACTCGAAAATAAACTAAACAGTTATTGAGAGTTAGTTATTAAGTAAAGTTATGAGTTTTCATCTCGGTTTTCATTAATGTACTCTTGTACTTCGTAATGGAACTATTTTTTGTTTTGGATCTTTCTCATTTCAGACGGAATACAACGATATCTACAGTCTATAGGTTCTACGCGTGTAATGAATTTTTGTTTTTGAATTTTTTTTATATACTCGTATCTACCAGTTTCATGACACTCACCATATACAGTCCCTTGCGGTAAAACGACTCATTATATACCGATTTTCATCCTAGTTTTCATCAGTATGTAACACATGACACACACACACACAAGACACAGTAGTCTATAATGAGTTACCTACTATCCCTTGATTCTAGCGCAACTGGCAAAAACCACTCTCGAGCCACATCTTGTTGAATTTTTCCCTATACAGCTGTCCCCATATTCTGCCAAAGGTACCTATACCTTTCACCTCACTTATATTATTATCAATTGTTGCTTTGAAACTCCCACCTTTCCCTTTTGGAAAAAAAGCAACTCTGACTGCGCTTATGTGCTTAATTGTATAAAAATCCTTCCTCGTACGACTAAGACCCATATCCATCGACCATCGTACTGATACATGTTATCTAAATTGACTGAAAAAAAATTATTAGTAACCAACTCAAGAAATGGTGGTTATTTACCACGCCACAATCCACGGTGTCCGTGGATTCGGTTCGCCTTTTTCAACAGCATAATATACCTGATCATTAATCGCAATTAATCTGATCAACAAAAAATTGTATGCCAGATGTTTCATTATTCTTCAGATTCATTATTCGTATCTCACCATATACGACCAATATGTCCAATGACCTGTTTCCATAAATGCTGAATATTTGCTCTGATTAACAAACCAAACAAGATTGACCTGAGGTCGTGCCGGCCCGGGCCCGATTGACGTGATGCTCCAGGAAAGTACCCATAGTTGCGAGACATCAAAATCAAATCATCACCCCGTATAAATACCGTGTGAACAGTTCCAACCCATGTCTTTGCTTCAGTCATTTTGACGTGGCACTGACAGAGGTGGATATCAGCTGTTGTGGTGATAAGCGTGAGTGACAGCTAATCGAAAATTAAGTTTGATTTTCCATTCGCGCCCTCAAGTGTGCCTGTTGTTTCCATCATCAAGGATGATGATAATAATGATAAATAATGGAGAATTGACCTGACTAGATTCTAGCTTCTGTTCAGTGCTGGTTTATTGGCCACGGGAAATTTATCAAATCTAATAGGTATTACGTAGGACGTTGGAAACAATTTTTAAGTTGAAACGAGTTTTACATCTTACTAAATAATCAGATAGGTATACAGGTGTCCCGAACATATACCGACCACGTTCTAGGGCAGCTTCCTCCCATTAAAACAAGAAAAAAGTCCCCATATGAACATAGGTTCAGAAACGCTTTCTAAGGGAGCCACAGGCCCCTAAAGATGGGACCCAGAGGCCTGAGGCAAAACAAAAACGTGTCCAGAAATGCTGATTTTGGGGGTAATATTACTATGGAGATATTTACGATATCTCAAGGCGGAAGAAAAACTATTTCGAAGCAACTCCATCTTTGCTAGGCATTCAAATTTTGTTAGGCATAAGAAGGTTATTGAATGTGTCAAGTTTGATTGATTTCCCTTGAACGGTTTAGGAAATATTAAATAAAAATAAAAACCATCTTCACGGTTTCACCTTAAGGGGCCTGTATCTTCCTCAGGAAGCGTTTCCGAACCCATGTTTATGGAAGCTTTACTTCTCCGACCCACCACCCAACGAGGAGCGGAAGTATTGTGAACGCGCTAAAAAAATTTCTCGAGACTTCGACGGATATTCGTTCCCTATGTCGATTAAGACAATTCCAGAATGATCTCTGTCTGTATGTGTGTATGTAACTAGGTATGTAGGTATTATATTGTATGTCTGTGACCTTCCATGATAACAGCCGCAACGTCTATCCGAAATTTGGTACACAGACATGATTTCACCGTCGAATGAGCCCATTAGTTTTTGGCTGTCAACGGAAGTGTCACTATCAAAAAATTACAGAAGCTATGTCTCACGGAACTTAACTTGTGATATGCCGTTTCAAAGCCCATAAAAAACTGTATTCAGAACAATTAAAAGTAATGCCCTGTCTGTTGATAGACAGTAGACTGTCAGTATTAACGAAATACTGAATAACAATCAAAATGGATTCCGGAAGGGGCGATCGACTGTTAGATCTGTGTACATGACTTTGATAGATATTTTACATTCCTTGAACAAAAACAATAGCACCATTGCTTTGTGCTTAGATCTGTCAAAGGCCTTCGATAGCGTTGAGCACGACTTACTATACTAAAAAAGCTAGAAAAATATGGAGTGAGAGGAGTTGCACTGGAATTGTTCCGTAGTTACCTGTTAGATCGAACTCAGTACGTTGCAGAGACTACATAAAATCAGTAATTCGTAATCTCCGAAGAGGAGTACCGCAGGGGTCAATAATTGGGCCATTACTCTACATCATCTATATTAATGACTTACCCTCAATTTTATCTGACCTGGTCTTGCAATTTGCAGACGACACTTCCGTTGTCATTAGCACCAGTGAGGATGACAATTTTCTGGAACAAAATATCAACTCAACGCTTCAGACGCTGAATCATTGGTTTAAAGAGAACAACTTACTATTAAATATTACCAAGACCCAAATGATAGGATTTAATCTCAATGAATCACACGAAAAGCTCTGCATTGTCAATAACAATTCCAGTTTCCAGTATTCAATCAGTTAATAAAGTCAACTTCTTGGGTATTGGTATAGATTCTAGACTGGACTGGCCCCATCACATCGACTGTCTGCTTACTAGTCCGGGGAGGTATGCATATGCACTCAGAATGATGAGCCATTTGATTTGGCATAATTATTATGCCTACGTGAACTCTCGTTTGTCCTACGGCATAATCTTTTGGGGTAGAGCTAGGGAATCCATCCGTGTTTTTAGGCTGCAAAAGAGATGTTTTATTCAGAAATGTGCTTTCAACTTCTCATTCAAGAAAGCTGCCAACAGCATTTTATCAATAATCGTACTTACCCTCCCAGGCATGTACATCTTGGAGTGCATAATTTTCGCAAAAAAAAATGCTGACCTATTCGCCACTGTAAATCACACTTATGACACACGCGGAAAACACAGTTTATCGTGTGATAGATGTAATCGCTCTTTTCTACAAAACAACGCGGAATTCATGGTCGTGGAAATTTATAACATTTATAATACCCTTTGAATAAAATGAGAACAATCATAAAAAATGCTTTGATCGAGAAGGCGTATTACAGCCTCCAAGAGTTTTTGGCGATTGGGAATTTGAGCGTGGCCTGTTGCTATGATGGTTTTGGTATCAATATTTGCTTTGATGCATATTTTTATCCTTGTACATATTTTAACTGTGTTTTGTCTTGTTTCATGTTTTATTTATTTTAATAATTTATTGTACAATGACACGTTCTACGCCTTGAAGGTATCAATGTACTTCTTGTACGGAACAAATGAAATATTGATTGATTGATTGTCATCTGTCAAATAATAAAAAATGTCAAAGTTCAAAATTTTACGATTGATTATTTAAAATGTATCCGCTGGATTGGGACCAAATTTGGCAGGAAGCAACACAACAAAAGAGTCAAATTAAGTCTGTAGTTGCAATTTTTTACAATTTTCCAGTCGAGCGTTATAAATTTTCGAAATTTCCCCTAGCTGTTGCCACCCAAGCCCGTATTTTGACCAGGACGACTCGCTTTTGATGCAGGACTCCACTCAAAAATTCATTTCTGCTCGGGGATCGACTTTTTTCTGAGAATTCCAGCTGATATGGAAAGTATTTAGATTGGATTGGGCGTCGTGTAGACTCATTTTTAAAATCGGCACTGTGGCGGTTTTTCGACAGTAATTTTTACAAAATGAAATCAGCACATTCGTGAGTTTGAAAAAACTGCAATGCAAATTTTGACATGCAGAATTCATTTCATTTCAGAAAATATTCATTTCAGGTGCAGACATGCTGGGAATAAAATTTGTAGAAAAAATTCAATATATTTTTGAAGGGAAATTTTTTTAAATCGGATCCACGGTTTCTGAGTTTTAGTCTCTGAAAAAACTGCAAATTTTCCAACTTTTCATCCCACAAACAGATTTTCACCGTTTTCTTTTTAATCAAGAGGTAACTGGCTCCTGAATATTTTCGAGACAAGAAGAAATATACATAAGTACTGTGTAGAGTAATGAATGAGAACACCCCCTGTAGCTTCTAGATACTGTTACGATATCTCGCGTACGGGTTCGAATATAATTGAGACGATCGTTTCAAAACACACACTGTTTATTTCTGCGTACTACAATAAATACACGCCAACCATTATCTACTTGAAATTATCGTTGTGATTATCGCTCGCTTATTCCCTCGCTGTCTCTTCCAATTCAATATTGCTGCTCTGTGCTGGGGACGGGCTTTTATATGCCTCCGATTAGCGTTCCCAAACTTTCTATCATCTTCCAGCAATTTCCATAGTGGCCCGGCATATGCGGTTTCCAGACCACTCCTGAATAATCACACACATTACCCGTATAATTCTGCCGTGCTCTAGAACGGTGCCTCCGCCAAAATGGACAAATGTGCTTCGATCGAGCGTTGGAGTCTCCATGTATTTCTATGCTATCGAGTTACTCTAAAAATGTCCAGAGCTCCGCGCATTTCTACATTGCGGCTGTGGAAGAGTCCAGAGAGATCGCGTGTTTACCAGTATGCACGGGATCGCAGCTCGTAACAGTACCTTCATGCCAGAGACTAGAAGCTACTGGATCATTGACAATGAAAACAATAATTATTACCCATGTATAATGAGCATAAGTAGTTGGTTAAATTCACGGGAAATGCCAATATTCTCAGGTAATTCTATGAAGCTTTTGCTAAAGCTCTGAAGCTTTTTCATTTATTATAGGTAGGTACCTATTCACCTGATGTGAGCTTCAAGCTCCTGCTTTCAGCATTAACCATTTCCAGATAGATACGTGTTGAATTGATACCATCGAACATGATATTAAAGTCGTAAACAACTTTCCTCGTTACCATGCTCTGAAATCTAACAACAGTGTGCTGAAACCCAATTAGGTGCCTGTGCCTCCTATACCTGAAATGGTTTCCAGAAGATTATAATCGACAAACAGAATTGCTCTGCGGTCTGTGGCTTGGAAAACCTGTGGCTTTGAGCAACAGCAACAAGCAAGTAAACACACAACTATAGACCTCATTGCTCAATGCATTTTTTCAGTTATAGCCGTAAAGTACCTAGGTACTAAATTTAGTAGGTACCTTATATACCCAGGTTGAAAAGCGCTTAAAGAGCTGAATTAGGCGCTGAAGCTATAATGATACTTTCGCAACGTCGCGCGTCATTTACAAACTTTTTTTCATCACTAGACAGTCGACTAGGTACTGACTGCTACTAAACTCGCCGGAGATCACGACGCGCGAATAAGACACACTGTACAATTGGCGCAAGTGCCGTGCTCCGAAGGCTCGCCGTGCCACAAGATATTCACTTGATTGTACATACGTCGCAATAACAGTGACAACCGTCACGTTAGTGCGTTATCACGTCACATAGCTTACTCTAATGGAAAAAGTCGTGAAACTGATTATACTATTTTTCTTATTGCAAAAATTTTATGATACCATTGGCAAAGTGAAGCAAAACGTGTAGATATGAGGTATGGAGTGTGGTCCATGTTCTTGCTGAAGAGCGCAGTAATATGCACGCTTTAGTGAAAGGCTTAAAAATCTGAATGGAATTTAAATTTAATGTGTGAGGCTCAAGTCTACATCCAATGCATCCGTGGAAGGCAATTTATAATATACGAGTAGAGGAGGGTTTTAAGGGATCTGACAGAAGGTTAATTTTAAAAGGTGCGGTAATCCTCTACCTGATACCGCATAATGACCTGAATCAAAAAGCCGATAATAAATTTTTTACGGTGTAAGTGTGCAAAAACGCTTTCCCGAAATGGGAGAGAGGAATATGGAAGGGAGAAAGATAAGAGCAAACAGACAATGGGGGATTATTTATACAATTCCATTTATACAAGGATTATTCAGGGTAATATCGGAGAACGCAAAATTGGAATTAGCTTCTACATCGTGCGGTTCTGAAATAGACAGCAATCGATAGTTTTGAAATACATCTCGCTCTCCATTTTGCTAATTATATCCTTTACATGCGTAAAACAGTCGCATACTGGAGGAGGGGGCTTATTCTACTCTAGTTTCCGTTAGAGATCCCGCCCTGTTCTATTCCTCTAGTTATATACCTATCATGTCCGAATTAATGGTAGAAGCTATCCTGACTCCTGTCACAATCATACAATCATAATATGAACTGCTCAAAAGGTAATTGGGATATTCCAAAATTTGGCCTTCTTTCAAAAACATAATACCGATCACGAAGAGAAAATAACCGATTCCAAAAAGACTTTGTCTGTCAAATGTCGTGTCGGGTCTAGCCACCGTTGGCAGTATACTTGATATACAGAATGCCAACGGAAAAGTGGTCAAAAGGGTCAGTACACACCTACCAAACTTCAAGTTGATCGGATTAACGGTTGAGTAACTACGGTATGTTCATTAAAAACTTCAATAAAGGGAGGCTGTGACTCAGGCCATTCGATCCGAAAACGGCCAGGTTGTCATCGGTCCACGGCCTCCCATTATTGAATTTTTTAATGAACATACTGTAGTTATCGTATGGAAGATCACAGACAGACATCATTCTGAAAATGGTCGTAATAGTCTTGAGGGCCTTACTGGACAGGGAGCTGGTGCCTCAAAACTCACGTCATAAGGTACATAATTTTAACCCTAAAGGTCTAATGTGTGTTGATAAGGTTGTTTGAAATTTCTTTGTCTCACATGTCAGACCGGGAGCTTTAGGCTGGTATAAGCTTGTCAATTTTCGAAAAGGGGCCAAAATTCACGTCATAAGGTGTACATGAATGAAACCAACGGGTTTTCATGTGGGAACATCACCTCAAACAAAAAAGGGGCCATGAGACAAAATTTTCGGGGGCTCTTGGTCCAAGACAAGTTTGAAATTAAAAAAAAAAACAAAATTCACCTCCTCCTGGAGATTTCCTCTTAGAAATAATTTCAAGAATGGAAAACGATTTTTACATGATTTTTTACGTTGGTTTTAAATCTATCAACAAAAAATTTCAATGGTACATCGCTTACAGGGTGCAACATAATTTTTTTTTCCAAATCGTACACCCCGTACTCGACTCCGTATTTTAACATGGCAATCGATTCCGTTTTTTTATCCTGAATACAATTACAAATATGTATACAGGTGTCCCGAAATTAATGCAACAAAATTTACAAGGAGGTAGGCAATTAAAAAATAAGGGGACTTCCTTGATAAAAATACTCTCGCAAACGTAATAACGGAGATACAGGCCTTCAAAGTTGGTTTTTCAAAACAGTTTTTTCTGCATAACTTTTGAACCGTTGAGCCAATTTTATTCAAGCTTGGGCCAAAGGTTAGGTACTAAAATATAGGTTTCTATCGAACAATGATAACGCATTTCATTGAACATTTTTAGGGGCGAAGATAATAGGGGGTACCTTCCCCCTTTTCCCCCTATTTTTCACCCCATGAAATATTTTTCAAAATTGTTGTAATTTTTGAATTTTACGTTCAATTTAGGGAAAAAAGTTACTCTTGCAAAATTTTGATTGAAGGCTTCATTTTTGAGATATTTGGGTTTGAAACTGAAGAACATCTCAAAATCGCCACTATTCAGAGCCCAATTTTTTTTTTCTGAAAAGCTCCATGTTTCTCAGCAAAAATGGTGGTTTATCAACTTGAAACACCTAGAAAACTTATTTCAGTTGAGGAATCTTGAGTTTCTTTGGATTTTAATTTTTAAGGCCTTGAAAGTGGCGTTTTCGAGATGTTCTCCCAAGTTTCAAACCCAAATATCTCGTAAACGAAGCCTTAAATCAAAATTTTACAGAAGTAACTTTTTTCTTTAAATTGAACGTAAAATTCAAAAATTGCAACAATTTTTCAAAATATTCAAGGGGGTGGAAAATAGGGGGAAAAGGGGGAAGGTACCCCCTATTATCTTCCCCCCTGAAAATGTTTCATGAAATGCGTTATCACTGTTTGATAGAGACCTATATTAGTAAACTTCGGTTCAAATTTAAATAAAATCAGCTCAACAGTTCAGAAGTTATGTAAAAAAACTGTTTTAAAAAAACAACTTTGAAGGCCTGTATGTCCGTTATTACATTTGCGAGAGTATTTTCATCGAGGAAGTCCCCTTATTTTTCAATTGTCTACCTCCCTGTAAATTTTGTTGCATTAATTTCGGGACACCTGTATATCACACTTGATGGGTTAAGTAGTCAACAAAACGCCTGTGAAAAAATCGATACATTTTAGTCACTTCTTGGAAATTTCAAACTTATCTATTGGACCGAAAGCCCCCAAAAATTTTGTCTTATGATTATATTTTCGATTAAGGGGATGTTCCCGCATGAAATCCCGTTAGTTCCATTCTGACGCAAATTTTTGGCCATTTTTTCGAACATTGACAAGCTCATACCAGCCTAAAGCTCCCGGTCTGACATGTAAGACAAAGCCATTTTTCACAACCTATCAACGCACACTAGACCTTGAGGGTTAAAATCATGTACCTTATGACGTAAGTTTTGAGGCACCAGTACCCAGGGGCTATATCCGTAGAAATCATCTTTTTTTCTGTGCGGTTTTAATACTTCCCTTTCCATGTTGATGGGGAGGCCGAGAAAGTAAAATTCTCCCGGGTTATGCCGAGGGTTTATACTTAGCTGCATGTGGGTGAGTTAAACATTAATTGACATTACGAGAAATTTGACTTGGTGATTCGAAACCACCGCACAAAGGAAACATATCTAAATGTTTTATTAAAGTGCGGAGCACCCTTTCATATCAGATGGTGCAAGTGTCTGACTAATTAAGCAAGCAGGTGAAATAAGAAACTGGTCTCTTACGTAAATGAATATAAGGATTAAAATTGGGAACGCTCCAGTGATGTCGTGGTATAGCCCAGATCTTTCCCCGCTCTTATCTTTCTCTGCATTCTTATTCTGTCAACACTTGGAAAAATCTCATCCCTGGCTCCGAATCAGAACTTTACCTGGTTCAATTTACCGACTGACTGCTCAAAGCCAGGACATGTCATAACTCAAATCCTTCATTAAGATTTGCAACTGTATTAATTTGCACCTGGTGAATTTAATATTATAACACGAAAATGCGATACCTGTTATGAGTATACTTGTTCTCCCATAATAGTACAAGAAAGATAGATTTCAACCTCGGAAAAAATATGGACGTCCTGAAAATTTGATATTTTGTTCAGAATTGAGTGCTCTACAACATATCCAATATCGCCAAAAATCGCACCCGGGGGTTTTGAGTTGTTGGAGGAGGGTAAAAAATTGCAGCTAAAAATGGAGGGGATGGAACCCGTCAATCCATTGGACGCAAATACATTATACTTTGACGTATCATATCCTGCTGATACTATTTTAGCACAAAAAGTCTCCATCATTGCTGAAAGGGAGTAGCGGGGGGCGAAGCTCTGCTAGGTGGTCCATTTTGTTTTTCTGGCCATGTAGAACTGATCACGACAAGTTTGGTATCTTTTTCGACTAAATTCAATCTCCTGAGCTCGTATCCGATGTGAAAATTCGGATGAAAACAATTTTGAACAAGTTAACTTGAGAAAACTTGTTTTTTCTTTGACAATTTTGACGAATTTTTGTTTTACTGTTGGAGGTGTTAATTTTTGAAACATTTTCAGGGACCATTGAATTAAATTGTGTTCTTCACGAAAATTATTCACTCCATGTATAGTTTTGTTTCTTGACTTGAAAAAATCGATTTGAACCTGAGCCGTCTTGGCGCGGTTTCTACTATTGACCAGAACACCACAACATGCACCTATAGATGAAAGTAACTCAAACTATTGAAAAAATAATAATTTATCTTTGAAAATTCGAGGATTTGTGCAGAACTGAATTCCCTGTAACATGAACAAAATCGCCATGAATCGCAATGCAGGATTTTGAGTTATTCGAGGAGGAGGATAACATTTTGGCAAGATTCATACTCTATGAACTGTTACCTCTCCACTTGAATACCTCAAAACCCCGCAGTGCGATTCATGGCGATTTTGTCATGTTATAGGTAATTCACTTCTGCACAGATCCTCCAATTTTCAAAGATGAGTTGTTATTTTTTCAATAGTTTGAGGTGTTTTCATTCATAGGTGCATGCTGTAGTGTTCTGGTCAGTAGTAGACGACGCGCCACACCGGCTCAAGTTCAAAACGATTTTTTAAACTCGAGAAACAAAATTATACATCTAGTAGATGATTCTCGTGGAAAATACACTCCAATCTAATCGCCTCTGAAATATTCTCAAAGATGAACACCTTTAACAGTAAAAAAGAAATTCGTCAAAATTGTCAAATAAAAAACAAGTTTTCACAAGTTAACTTGTCCAAACTTGTTTTCATCCAAATTTACACATCAAATTCGAGTTTAGGAGATTGAATACAGTCGGAAAAGATACTAAGCTTGTCGTGATCGGTTCTACATGGCCAGAAAAATAAATTCGACCACCTAGCACAGCTTCGCCCCCCCACGACCCCCCTTTAACAATGATCGACACTTTTTGTGCCAAAATGGTATCAGCGGGATATGATGGGTCGAATTATAACGTATTTGCTTTCAATGGATTGGCGGGTTTCATCTCCTCCATTTTAAGTTACAATTTTTTACCCCCCCCCCTCCAATAACTCAAAACCCCTGTGTGCGATTTTTGGCGATTTTGGATATGTTGCAGAGCACTCAATTCTGAACAGAATATCAAATTTTCATGACGTCCATATTTATTCCGAGGTTTTGCCGATTTTTTTTTACTATTTTTCCTGTGCTATAAGGGAAACTTAACTCAATAGGTAGGTTCAATGTTCATTAAAAATTGGTAGGTTATTAATGCGGTCGGTAAAATACAAAAATGACTTGGTATACGTCACCAAACTATTGTTACGAACGGCGATCCCGTGCATATTGGTAAATACGCGATCTTTCTGGATTCTTCCATCCATTAGATCGTAGTGTAGAAGTGCGGAATGTTCTGGTGCATTCCAGAGCGCGCGTTTACGTGAAACCGAATGGGGAGACTTTAATGCACGATCGAGAAACATCTGCTCATTTTGGCGGAGGCGCCGTTCCAGAACCCGGCAGAATTATACGGGTAATGGGTGTGATTATTCAAGAATGATCTAGAAACCGCATATGCCGGGCCACTATGGAATTTGCTGGAAGTAGACAGAAAGTTCGGGAACACTATTCGGAGGCCTTATATAAGGACTCAACTGAACCACCAGAAAGGTGTAACGCCGCTCCTCTGTCTTCAAGTGGTTTAAAGGAGACTTTTAGTCAAGTCTCAAGCAAAACCGAATGTATCATTTCTTCCGAGCATTTCGAAGGGTACTCTATCGCTTAGTAGGCTATGCTGAATAGGTACTAGAGCATTTAACCAACCAAAAGTAGAAATTAATGCTCCTCTTGCAGTTCAGTGGTGGTACCTATTAGATGTATATCTTTTCCGTAGCACGAGCATAGGTACACACTAAAAGTTTGGGTGAATAATGCAAACTTTATAAAAACATGAAGGTATCTACCTATCTACAAAATTTCCGTTATATTGAAGTAGGAATGTTCCATACACTTCTTAGTCTTCGACTTCCACACTGGAGATCAGTGGAACTTCTTTCATAAAAATCAAATCTAGCAGACAGGGAAAAAACTGCCAAAATAGTATTCAACTGGCTGTGGCTGGTTTGAATTGTAGCAGTTCCCCTTGCAGTTCTTGCACCCACCACAACATTGCGTGCAAAGTATATTTGCTCCTCTACAAGAGCACCTGCTACTTGCTTTGCAGCCTGAGTCTGACGTACATATTATTTGTCAAGTTCATTGATTGACTCCCATCTATAGGCAGTAAATCTGTCTATAGCGGTGTTCACAGATGTGATCCCTGGACCACAGTCGCTGTCGTCTACTCCCAACCCCCACTTGAAGGTAGGGGGATGGGATGTTGGGGGTTTACGTCATCGGCTTGTCCACAGATCTTGCCAGCCTGGAAAATCGCCCGCAAAATGTGTTCGCGCAATGCAGACTGAGTTCGTGGTAACTTGTTAAGCGTTTTTGTTTTTGTCACAAACAAATCCTTCCGTGCTTCGTTCAAGTCCCTGCTTTTCTTCGCGCCATATAGGAAGGCCACGAACTTTCCTAGGACGATGACTGTAGCATCGGTAATAAAAGGGGTAAAAGAAGTAGCGAAGATAGCGTCAGTACCCACTCTCTGGAAAGCTCTTTCACACTTTCACTGTCGATTTCTTTCCTTTTCCCATGAAAGATAAGACGGTATCAAAACCGGTGAACGCATGGAATCCTCGTATGCAGTGGTCTTTTCCGAGCCAAAACTCTCATGGCAGGCAATTTGGTGTAAGTACTGTTATGTATTGCTTTTGCTTTGTACGGCCTGTGCCGAACAGGATCCAAAACTCACGCAGCTCAAGATGTTTTCATCCGAAACAATAGATCACTGAAAGCACTACAATATCGGAATTAACAGTGCAAATGAGGATCGACTGAGTGCCATGGACAGTCATATCTTTTGCGTGAGCCATAATTTTACCGTCAGCCTCCTCTGCCGCAGCACATTATAACCCTGCAACACATGTCCAACCGTTTCCAGTCGATCTGATGGCCCTCATCGATTCCGAATTTTTTCTCTATTGGTTACGAAGATACAGAGTGTTTTGTTTGTTTTGTACAAAACTTTGATAAGCGATATTTCTGAAAGGGCTAGAGATATCTTGTTGAAATCCACCAGTTCTATTCCTCTGTTAGAACTTAACCAGAAGCCATACCGGGTAAGTCAAAATCAAGGACCGGGCTAGAAAAAATGTGCCCCTTTGTTTTGATTTGATTTGATCAAAAAGTACATTTTTGACCGCTTTTTTGAAAAACTGCTATCGAATTCGAAAAACTAGGGAAAATGCTTCAAGAATCACTCTTCAATTTAGATGGCACACCTGAACCTTTTCAACAATAAAATTAAAAGTGGAATTTGTGGATAAGTTTCCATTTTCGACCGGACATAATCGACTCATTGTTTGATTGAATTCATTCAAATTCATTTTTTAACTTGTCTCTGTGTAGTAGAAGGGCTTTGAGTTGAAAGAAAAATTCCATAGCCGAAGATTTTTTCTTACGACCAAATCGAGTCCAATTTTGTATTTCACTCTTGAAATTGTCATTGAAAAAAAAAAAAAAGGCTCTGGAATTTTTCTCTCATTCAAGCTCTTCTATTCAACAGAGACAAGCCAAAAAATGAATTTGAATATTTAGATTCAATCAAACAATGACTCGATTATGTCCGGTTGAGAGAGGAAACTTACCCACAAATTTTACTTTTAATTTTATTGTCGAAACGGTTTAGGTGTGTCATCTAAATTGAAGAGTGGTTCTTGAAGCATTTTTTCTTAGATTTTTGAATCCGATAGCAGTTTTTCAGAAAAGCGGTCAGAAATTGTACTTTTTGATCTAATAACAAAGGGGCAAATTTTTTCTAGCCCGGCCCTGGATTTTGGCTTACCCGGTATGGCTCCTGAATAAGTTTCAACAGAGAAATATTACTGGTGAATTTCAACAAAATATCTCCAGCCGTTTCAGAAATATCGCTCATCAACGTTTCATACGAAACACACAAAACACCCTGTATCTTCCTAACCAATGGAGAAAACAAAATTTCTTCTGTGGATCCTGACTCACTTCGGAGTCCTCTATCTACCATTAGCCTATGTCGTCCCTTGCCAGGCAAAGCAACGTAAGCGACATTTGACCAACTCTACAGGAGAGATAGAAAATCGTGTTGACTGCAAATTGTCCACGAAAGAGTATTAATTTTGCATGTTTCATGTTATGCTGTACATAATCAAGTATATTTCAGTGCTTGTGGTAGTTTACTTATTCGATGCGGCTCAGTGAGACTTTCCCAACAAGATCAAGAACTCATTTTTGCCAGAATGGCGCTTACGTTGCTTTGCCCGGCAAGGGACGATGTAAGGTCACTCATGAATCACCCTGTATATGGAAATGATACTTGTCTGGCAATTGTACGACCAATTTGGTGATTTTTCGGAAATTTAAGCGCCATTTTAAAAAAAGGGGCTGTACAGCACCCCCTATCGTTTTTTCTCGTTCATCGATTGAAAATACTTGAAATGATTTCAAAAAACCCTGTGTCAAGTTTTATTCTAAACTGCTGGACAACGAAGTTGTCGTTATCGGAAAAATGGTTTAACTTTGGAGGCCAGTATCTCCCGATTGCCGATTGCGATTTCCATTTTGTTTATTACGTCAACTAGCCTTATCTTTCCGTAGCCCATCCTATAATAATGAATGTTAAGGAACTTCATGTAAATTTTCTACAGAGTGATACGTAAAATGGTGCAAAATTGCAACGACTTCATCGTACCCCCATTTTCCAAAAAAATATTTTTTCAATATTCTAATACAAAAATCATGAAGTGTGGTGCCCTATCTCGAAACGGTTATGGAACTACCCAGATTGGAAGTCGAACATTGAAGATATAAATTTTTATGTTGAATGTTGCAGATTTACGAAACTCAGGCATAGCACAAGCATAAAAAGTATAATGTCCGGAGAGCTTTACTTCACTTGGAAACTGAATTTTTACATCGTTACCATGTTCAGGGGCTTGAACTTACAAATAGACCATGTTTCATATCTAAAATTTTGATTAAATTCTGACGAAATTCAACGTAGAAAGAACAGGCAGTGACAGCCACTTAAAAAAATACCCCTTGCTTGGCCCCACACCAAATATTCGGGTTGTGTTGAGAATACAATTGTCCTGGACTGTTGTACGAACAATCTTGCTCAATGTCAACATCCATTCATCAAAAGTGACCTAATATCGCGTGCCAACAAGGCAAATCTGTAACATTCAACATAAAAATTTATATCTTCAATGTTAGACTTCCAATTTGAATAAATCCAGAACCATTTCGAGATAATAAACCACACTTCATGATTCTTGTATTAGAATACATAAACAAATTTTTTTCGACAAATAGGGGTACGATGAAGTCGGTGCAATTTTGCAGCATTTCACGTATCACCCTGTAGAAATGTTACATGAAGTTTTTTAACATTCATCTGTACAGGATAGTCTACCGAAACATTAGGCTAATCAACACAACAAACAAAATGGAAATCACATCCGGCAATCGGAAGTTATTGGTCTTCAAAGTCGAACCATTTTTCCGATACCGACAACTTCGTTGTCCAGCAGTTTATTTATTAAAAATGCAATATCATTCAACGTACCGACCGCGGCCGCACTAACGAAAAACATACATTGAAATAAGCAATTTAGTACCTGTGCCAGATTCTGCATTGTCTGCAATTTGAAAAATTTACTCCCCGTTGCCCTCATCGATTTCGGGTTACTATACAAAAGAGTAAGAGGCGCCCGAAATGCCCGAAAAAAATTTGGTTTCTCTTGATACTTACCTAACCGACGCGCTTTTTTTTAGACAATTTGGGTCCAAAATAACGGTTCTCCGACTACCACATTGGTCTAATCAAGTCAATGTTACTGCCATCGATCCAGCAACCCCAGAATAGATTGAAATGATACTTGTCCGGCAATTGTACGACCAATTTGGTGATTTTTCCGAATCGGGCCGCCATTTTGAAAATAGAGGGCTGTACAGCGCCCCCCATCGATTTTTTTTTCTGGATCATCGGATGAAATTCCTTGAAATGATTTCAACAAACTTTATGCCAAGTTTTATTCCATTAACCAAAAGTGTATCAATCAGCGTACCGACCGCACTATAGGGTTATTGGGATGGTGGTTTTAAAAATTTAGCGATCACCGTACATTCCTTTTCGCTCACCACCAGCCGTCTTCTTCTCCTATTTCACACAGTTCTTCGGTTACAACACTTGCAAATTTCAGTTACATTCTTATTTCCAGATGGAACCGTCAATTAAACCGAAATCCTTGCACGGAACACCACGCCATCAGTTGAACCAAAAGATAAAAACCAACCACGTCTCCTCCGCTGAAACGTCTCGTGGATGAAACGACCTCGACATCAGAATATCATGCTCTTGGACTTGGGAAATTCCTTTCACGATAAAAATGGAACAATCATCGCCGTCGTTCAGTGGATCATATTCTTTTTGTTCTTTGCGAATCGTTACGAAGAAATGGTGGATGAGAAATAATAAAGAAGGGGGGTACTCGGCATCAGCAACATACCCTCTGGAACGCTAGAACATGGCGTAATGTCCACTGCCAAACGACTGGTGCTGAGTTGGCGGGGCCGAAAGCAGTCACACGACAGCTCCGTCGGGCGGCTAGTGGGACATGGTGGAGGCGGCACAGTGGGTGCCATCGGCGGGGACAGCCACGAGCTGGACGAGATCGCGATCGTCTCTAGCAATGCGGACCCTTGCCACGTCAAGTACGGCAGCGGCACCACGCTGTCGACCATCAACGGGCCTCGACTTGTACCCGGTAAGTTGGGCTCACATGAGTATTATTGCCGAGCTTTCAGCAGAGCGTTTTTCGTCCAGTTAGTTATTTGTCGTAGCTGCACAACTAACACGTTCTAGCGTGTTCACCAAAAGTGCTGTATGAATTTATGACCCTTGCACATGGTCATCCATCTTCTGCAAAACGATTCGTCTGACCAGACTCAACAGACCCAAGACAGAAGTACAAGTATCTACATACTCTGTTACTATATCAAACGCGAGTAGCAAGCCACACGTAACATTTTCGGAAACTCTTGAAAACACCCTGTAGGTTGCTGCTCAACTATTTAAAATATTTAGGGCTCGGCTCGATACCAAGTTGCAGGCGCGAAGTTTGGGACGACGTAACTCTCCAAATACAGCGGTCTGATTGGTTGGTATCCGCCGTTGCTATGGTAACCGCACTTACGGCGGTCTCAGCCCCAACTTGGTATCAAGCCATTACTAGACAACTAGTCAGTATGATATAACAACTATGCTACGATAATTCAAAGATCGCCGGATCATGAGATAACGGCGAGGATAACGGTCTTGTCGAAGTGGTCCCTTCAGCTCAAGAAATTGTCGTTTTTGCAACTTTTGCTTCTTTATACGGATTAAAAAAAAACGAATCCAAAGCCAGCTACTTCACATTTTCATAATTTCATGTGGAACTCCTGTTATTCTTGAAGGAAATATAAATTAAATACCTACTTCTTTTTACTTGCTCATCTTAATATCTCTACTACCTCTTTCTGTTTGTTTGCTGGTGGTTATCCATGGAACTTGGATGCATTTCGTCATTTTCATGGAAAATGCACCGCATTGCTGATTTGGGCGATTCCTTACATTCTAGACTGCACATGCCGTCCTGTTATGTTCAAGCAAGGGATGAACTTTCACCTAGGGCCTTTATGTCACTACTATAACAATATACTTATACAAGTGTTCTCGAAGTTTCCAACGGTCCTCTAATTCCACAATTAACCGGCATTCCCTTTCTAGGTGACTCCCGAAAAATTGTACACTTTTCGCGTGCTTCCCATGTGTTCCGGAACGGCCGCACCTTCGCTATTTTGGCTGATGTTTTCTACTCGGCTGTTGAAGTCTTCCATCTAATTCCAGTTGCCAAGCCATCGCGTATATTCTGGAAATGTCCAGAGCTTCGCACTTGTACACGGCGACAGTCTTGGAATATCAGGTGACCTCTAGAATGCACGAGAATTGCCTCTCGTAACAGACTCATCGTTATTTCCCAAGTAACGTGCAAGGCGATCAAGGTCAACAACTTTCATTTTGGCTCTCGAAGCTCGCCGGATTATGTAAAACGTCATTATACTCTTGGTCATGGTATAGGATCCTTCGTACAAAAGATGAAATTTCAGGGACCTTATTCCTTTCTTGATTCTTGCGCTAATGGTTGTACAGCTGGGTCAGGTCACCCGCTTGAAATTAATTCCGAAAGACGATCCGACATTGTAAATCTTCAGTTCCCTCTGGTGCAAGCCCTTGGTTCCTTTCTGGTCCCACAAAACTCGCATTGGCGACATCATGGTTCCACATAAATCCGGCAGTTCACTCTGTAGATCCACTCGCGCATCTTGGCCCACGTCTTGTTCACCCCAAGATGCGCCCCCGCGACATCATCGTGAATCTCACCTGTGACCTTTTTCACTCGCTTCTTGAGAAGCACCAATTGAACACCATGTCCATCTTCGCATGATCAGGGCTACTCTTTTCCATACTCCATACTCTTTTCAGCAGCCCACTCTTCATCGTCAGAGAATTTCACTGAGCTTAGAAAGCTTTGAATTCGAGCCCTTTACCAGAGATTTTGACTTACTGTAGTTTATCCTAGCCTGGCCAGATTCCTTTCTTTCATTTCCTTGTCTCTGATATACAGAAAATCTAGGTAACAATAATACAAGTACAAGGTGACGTACGACCTCAGTAGCCTTGTTAGTTCAAATAAAGCTTTAGTTCTAGAAAAATCGAAACAGGTACCTAGTTATATTGTTCACGGCTAAAATACTATTCAGGGTATATAGTAAGGGAGACGGGCGCATTTTTAGTACCCCTATCGAGTTATGTGTACAGACCATCATTTATGTATCGAGTTAATATGTGTAACCATCGAACGACAATCCTGCCTAAGTAAGTCCTGCCAGAAATGCGATTGAAAAAATTTCAAAAAAATAAAAAAAATAGTGATTTTACCCCTATAACATCTAGTGATGAGATATTCATGGTCGTATAGAGGGCAGCACAGAGCGTCAGAATATGCGATCCTGCCTCACCCAATCCTGCCGCGTCACCCTAGCAGGGACGCGTAGGTGGGTGCTTGTGGTCGATGAACTACCCTCATAAAGTTAAGCGCTGAATGAGGTATCCAATCAAAGGTAATAATGTCCTCTATCCGAAAAGTGGATCCTGCCTGGTGAAATCCTGCCGGAAGTGGGTGGCATGACAGGTAATTGGAGCGCGCGCACGGCCTCATTTTCGGGGTTTATACAGAGTGTCCGTTTTTCGAAGCTAAGCATGGGTATCTCGCTTGTCTTGAGAGATACAGAGTCGAATTAATTAAAAAAAAGTTGCGAATTTTCATGACAATCAATTATCCAAAAAGATATTTGACTTGTCAGTTTTAGTTTTCGAAATATCGAGAGAAAAAAAACAGAAATTTGTGATTTTTGTTTTTATTTTTTATTTGAAAAACGGTTGAAGGTAGCCTCTTCTATTTAAGATATAGTGCAGGCACTTTTCCAAGGGGAATTCATTATTGCCAAAATCCTCATTCTAGCTTTCAAAACAACTGAGATATGACATTCAACTGTTTTTCTCTTATGAGCGCCATATTGGATTTTGACATTTTTTAATACAATTTTTTTTTCTGGTTACAATGATGTGTCACATGCCACTGTTGAATTCATGCTTTTGAGCAAAAAATTATTTTTTCATTTTTAAAAGAGTACTTTGGAAACAAAATCAACACCGACAATAAAAACAAGTGAGTATGCCTTCACGTGCGTGAGTCTCAGTAGCGCATTTTCTCAAAGAGGCATATTGTGAACGTAAAGAAATTTGGTTGAAGGAGAAACACCATTCCTTGCCCACTTTCTTCACTCGAAACTCATTGTGATATTGTGTTATCAGAATGGGGTACTTGCCAATGAAATAGATTTGAATGAAAATTCTTTCACTCATCAATATATTTTTTTGTTTGAGGGCGGGAGCTGGGAGCGGCGACTAATCAGCAGTAGTTTATTCTTTTCCATTTTTAGTCGGCTATCCATATAGCGAAAGAATTAGATCGCTATGTCTTCGGGTTCATGTTTTTCATTTATCTCTTACTTTGAGGGCAGCGTGTGGGGGTGGCAGCATTCTGCAAAGTAACTGTTGCACAGTTTGAGTTGAGAGTTTCTGAATGTTTAAGGAAATATGACAATCAATGAAAATTGTGAAAGTTGCATTTTTTTGTTTAGGGGCAGGAGCTGGAGGCGGCGACTCATCAAAAGTGGCCTATCTCTTCCCATTTTTAGTCAGCTATCTATGTAGCGGAACAATTTAATCGCTATGTCTTCGGGCGAGTCTTCAGGGTTATGTTTTACATTCATCTCTTACTTTGGGGGCGGCGTGTGGGAGTGGCAGAGTTTGGCGAAGAAATTCTTCCACAGTTTGAGTTGGGAGTTTCTGAATGTTTGAGGTAAGATTAAAATGTAATTCAGTGGGAATTATTGAAAGTTGCACTTTTTCTCTTTTGGGGGCGGAAGCTGGAGGCGGCGCCATATCAAAAGTAGCCTATCCTTTTCCATTTTCAGTCAACTATCCATATAGCAAAAACCTTGGATCACTATGTCTTTGGGTTCATGTTTTTCATTTATCTCTTACTTTGGGGGCGGCGTGTGGGAGCGGCAGCGTTCGGCTGAGCAAATGTTGCAAAATTTGAGTTGGCAGTTCCTAAATGTTTAAGGGAACATATCAATCAGTAACATTTGTGAAAGTTGCACTTTTTATCGTTTGGGGGCGGAATCTGGGGGCGGCGACTAACCAAAAGTAGCCTATCTTTTCCCATTTTCAGTCAGCTATTTATATACCGAAAGAATCAGATCGCTATGTCTTCGGGTTTATGTTTTTCATTTTATTGCACTTTTTATCGTTTGGGGGGCGGAATCTGGGGGCGGCGACTAACCAAAAGTAGCCCATCCTTTCCCATTTTTAGTCAGCTATTTATATACCGAAAGAATCAGATCGCTATGTTTTCGGGTTTATGTTTTTCATTTTAAAGTGATTGGGGGCGGTTTTCAGCAGTTTTTTCATGTCGGCGGCGCATATTGATGACGGAATGTTTCTTGGCTTACGTTTATAAGTGGCAACTATGTATTATTCAAAAAACGAGAACACCAGAGCATCAGGTCTGGTAGAAAGTGCAATATTATGTTATTTCAAGTTTATCGGGGGCGGTTTTCCCTATGTTGGCGGCGCAATATAGACATCCAATATAGCCTAGCCCTCCTTTGGGAGTGGCAGCTATGTAACAGCGGAAAAATTAGAAAGCTAGGTCGTCTAGTTTGGGAGGAGTTCGAGGAACGGACGGACGGACGGACGGACGGACGGACGGACGGACGGACGGACGGACGGACAAAGCGGTTGCAATAGCGATTTTCATCAAGATGGAAAATGCGCTAAAAACGTAAATGTTAAACATTTATTCAACAGTGACATGTGGCACATCGTTGTAACCAGAAAAGAATACCGTATTCAAAAATATCAAAATCCAATATGGCGCCCATTAAAGCAAAAAGTTGAATGTCGTATCTCGGTTGTTTTGAAAGCTAGAATAAAGATTTTGGCATCTTTGAATTCCCCTTGAAAAAGTGCCCTGACAATATCTAGATTAGAAAAGGCCACCTTTAACCGTTTTTTGAATAAAAAATTAAAACAAAAATGCACATTCCTGTTTTCTCAAGATATCTCAAAAACTAGCATCGATACGTCAAATTTCTTTTTGGATCATTGATCGCCATGAAAATGCGCAACTTTTCCCTAATTTAACCGACTTTGTATCTCTCAAGATAAGCGAGATACCCATGCTTAGCCTCGAAAAACGGACACCCTGTATACGTACTATGCTTATCTAGTTTAGCCTTGAGTGAACTGAATGAACTGTCATTCGAAAGCTCTTGAAAAAATGTATTCAGAACTGTTGAAAGTAATCCCTATCTGTCATCTGTCAAATAATAAAAAATGTCAAAGTTTTAAACTTTACCGTTTAATTATTTAAAATCTATTCAATGGATTTGGACCAGATTCGAAAGAAAGCAGCACAATAAAAGAATCAAATTGAGTCTGAAATTGGAGTCTTCCACCATTTTCCAGTCGGGCGTTATGAATTTTCAAAATTTCTCTTGACCGTTGCCACCCGAGAAGGCTTCTCACCCGTGTTTTGACCAGACGAACGACTCGCTTTTGTAGCAGGCCTCCATTCAAAAATTCATTCCTGCTCAGGAATCGACTTTTTTTAAGATTCCAATGATATCGATAGTAGATTGGATTGGGCGTCGTGTAGGCCTATTTTCAAAATCGACACGGTTCCGATTTTCCGACGGTAATTTTTCAAAATGAAATTTCGAAATTTGCACATTCCGTGAATTTGAAGAAAATGCAGTGCAAAGTTCGACATGCGGTGAGCCATCCGTGGGTGAGCCCCACGAAATATTCATTTTAAGTGCAAACATGCTGGGAGTGAAAGTTGGAGAAAAGATTGAATTAATTTTTGGAGGGAAAACTTTTGAAATCGGACCCACGGTTTTCGAGTTTTCCTCTCTGGAAAAACTGCAAATTTTTCAACTTTCCATCCCGTGAACAGATTTTCACCATTTTTTTTAACAAGAGGTAACTGGTTCTTGAACATTTCCCCACTTTTTTTCCAATTTCCTGGGAATATTCCGGTTGAAAATGTAGAACCAGCCGGGGTTTTCGAGACCGGACTTGAATGTTGGAGTTTAGAGTGAATAAGCCTTAATTGACAATTTTTACAATAAGATGATTTGGAATAAGATTTCAGCTTTTACCGGAGAATTCAAATTTTCCTGGCAAAATTTTCGATTTCCTGCAAACTATTTTCAACATTTATCTCTACTTCGAACTTATTCCCACCCGAAGGGACGTTTCGAACAAAAATTTACATTGGTTCCTGGATACTAGTTGGGAAAGTCTTGGGGTGACACAACCGTTTTTTTTTTTTCAAAAATAATCTAATATTTTCTCCAACTTTCCTTCCTGGCATGTCTGCACCTAAAATTTATATATCGTGGGACTCGCCGCATGTGGAAGTTTCCACTGCACTTTTAAATTTACGGAATGTGCAGATTTTGTTTTGAAAAAGTTACCGTCGGAAAACTGGAACCGTGCCTATTTTAAAAATGAGTCTACACGACGCCCAATCCAATCTACTTTTGATATCAGTTGGAATCTTCCAGAAAAAGTCGTTCCCTGAGCAAGAATGAATTTTTGAGTGGAGTCCTGCTACAAAAGCGAGTCGTTCTGGTCAAAACACGGGTGAAAAGCCCTTTCGGGTGCCAACGGCCAGAAGAAATTTTGAAAATTCATAACGCCCGACTGGTAAATGATGGAAGACTCAGATTTTAGGCTTAATTTGATTCTTTCATTGTACTGCTTGCTGCCGAATTTGGTCCAAATCCACCGAATAGATTTCGAATAATTGAATGGTAAAGTTCAAAACTTTGACATTTTTTCATTATTTGATAGATGACAGATAGGCCAATACTTTCGACAGTTCTGAATACAGTTTTTCAAGAGCTTCCAAATGGGAGCTCACGCAGTTCACTAAAGGCAAAACTAGATGAGCATAGTATATAAACCCCCAAAATAAGGCCGCGCGCGCGCTCCAATTGCCTGTCCTGCCACCCACTTCCGGCAGGATTTCACCAGGCAGGATCCACTTTTCGGATAGAGGACATTATTACCTTTAATTAGACACCTCATTCAGCGCATAACTTTATGGGGGTAGTTCATCGACCACAAGCACCTCCTTTACGCGTCCCTGCCAGGGTGACGCGGCAGGACTGGGTGAGGCAGGATCGCATATTCTGACGCTCTGTGCTGCCCTCTATACGACTATGAATATCTCATTACTAGATGTTATGGGGGTACTATCACTATTTTTCAATTTTTTTAAAAAATTTTTAATCGCCTCCCCGGCAGGATTTACTTAAGCAGGATGGCCGCTCCATGGTGACACATATTGAGTAGTATTAATAAAAAATAAGCATAAGCATTTGCTTGGATTTTTGAGGAGTTGCTAAGCAAACTCTCCCTGACAACACCTATGAAATCCAAGCAAATGCTTATGCTTATTTTTTATTGATACCACCCATTAACTCATGAATGATGATCTGTACACATAACTTGATAGGGGTACTAAAAATTCGTCCGTCTCCCGGACTACTCACGCCCGACCCGATTGCACAAACGTGGGTGGTATCAAATAGGCTACTGGACACTGGTGCTATTTTGAGATTTCACCATGATCGGCCTATCAAGTACACATCAGTTAACCTATTTTGAGAAGAAAAACTTTACTTTCTCCACGCGTCTATTTGTTACATCGATTTTAAAAAGTTGCGTGACGTCATAGCCGCTTCCATAAGCACTGCGCGTGGAACGAACACAGCATGCGAGTGTCGCGGTAAGTAGAGCAGGGATGGAGATAGCTCAGTAGTGACGTCACCAGCGTTTTATTTCAAATTTTTTGAGGCACTTAGAATTGAGATATTGCGCTGCGGTTTTCACCATAAATCATATAAAAAATTGTAGTTTAGTTTGAAGAAATGAAAAAAATTGAGTCCAGTAGCCTATTTTAGTTCGGTACTGAACACATGATCAAATTTCTGAAGTGGGATAAAATGCAAACCCAGTTATTTCAAGAAAAGATTATGATGGAAGATGGGAATACAAAATATAGCTCCAAGCGATGATTTGGCTACCAAAGCCCAAGTGAGACAGTCTTTATTTCAGCTTGTACATATTGTTACGAGCGGCGATCCCGTTTATATTGGTAAACACTCGATCTTTCTGGATCCTTCCATCTATTAGATCGCAGTGTAGAAGTCTAGAGCGATCTGGTGCATTCCAGAGCGTTCGTGTATGTGAAACTGAATGGAGACTCGAACGTTCGATCAAGACACATCAGTTCACTTTGGCGGAGGTGCAGATTCCAGAACACATGGAAAGCACGCGAAAGGTGTGTGTGATTATTCAGGAATGGTCTAGAAACCGCATATGCCAGGCACTATGGAATTTGCTGGATGTAGACAGAAAGCTTGGGAACGCTGTTCGGAGGCCCTATATAAGGCATCAGCCTGCAGCTCGCGGAAGTATTGAATTGGAATGCGAAGTGGTAACGAGTGCGAAACAAGCGAAGTATACCTGCGATATAATTCCATGTAGATATATGTTGGCGTAATTTATTGTAGTAGTACGCAGCAATAAACGGTGTGTGTTTTAAATCGATCGTCTCAATTATATTCGAACCCGTACGCGAACTATCGTAACAATATAACACATTTTACCGGAACTGTCAGATTTTTTCTTTGTAATAAAAAATAAGCGACAAGTGCGTGGTACCCCAAGTTTGTTTTGGTTTACAAATAATCGTAAGGGGCTATATTTTGTATTCCCATCATGCTCTTTCCTTGAAGTATGTCGGAATTTTATTTTACTCTACTTAAAAAATTTGATCTTGTGTTTAGTTCCGAACTAAAATTTGATACCACCTTTGTGCAATCGGGCATTAAGGATTGCAGCTGCATTCTATTGCAGTATCAATTCAACTGAATATTCCACCACATTTTGGAAAAGTTACTTTCCTATTCCCACCCCAGGACATATTGCAGTGTTCCGCATTTTATTGTAATCAAATTAAGTATTCACAATATTCGTCGACCCGATTTAGTGAGAAACGAATTCCCACATGAGCCATTTGAGTTAATAACGTGATACGGGTCATGGGGTTGGAGTAGTGACTAAAGGAGGCTTTATCTCCTTTGCGCTGACTGGAATTAATTTTGACATTTCTTGCTTGTCAGGTTTTCTACAAATAATGTGCGAAAACGCACTTGAACCGAGGAAATCCGTTGATTAAGTAATCCGACAAAAAAATTGGTAATTATACAACTTTTTGGGGGCTTTCAGAAAAATGACCCTCAATTTTTTCCTCAAGGAAGCTTTCTGGCACTGCGGGCGATTTTTGTAGAGGTAGATATTATTATAGATTAGTACATAATGATTCAACCCCCCCCCCCTTTTTTGGTTTACACGAACGCAACAGCAGTTACGTCAATACCATCGTTTCGAGATTCCATGCAAAGAAACCTTAAGCGCCTCTTCCTTCCAAAAACAAAGACCTTTGTTCTTTGTAGTGTGTGTTACTTTATTCCTTTCTGCTCCGTCATCACTTCAACGAGCCTGATTTTGTCACACGCGTGGGCTAGCTAATTACCTCCACATTGATCGGTCATCTATGAGATGCCTCCCCAAAGCACAGTTCCGCACCAGTTACAAAACAGGAGCTGAAACTTGTAAAATAACCATCAAGCAATAACGTTAGCCTCTTGAAATTTATTTTCATGGAAGATAGTTTCCGGAGCATACTCGAGAGCGTACTTACTACAACCAGGGGCGGACTGGCCAAGGCCGCTAGGCCGCAATCCCGGCCTAGATTTTTGGCGAAGGGCCTCCAAAACTTCGGTCGATTAGGGGCCCCCGCAGACCAAAAGTGATTGGGATGAAAAAATACAAAACAAATTACACGAAAACAAAATGGGCCCCGAGGCCCCCCTCCTGCTATTTTTTCTTCAATAAAGAGCAGTGATATTATAGCGCAATAAATAGATGTAACTCAGCAGTGAGAATTCACAGTTTGTGACAATAAATATGGTCACAGTAGGTATAATCAATTTCACGGCTTTCTGCATTAGAGCAAGCTATAGAAAAATTGTGTTGTGTTAGTACGAATGATACGATGACAAGGGGATGCCAGCCAGTTGTCTACACGTGCAATTTTAAGTCTACACCTGCAATTTTAAATGTGACACCTTATTACCGTGTCGAGGTATCATGTATGCGGAAGTGAAAATTTTTGAGCATTTGCCAGGAATCGTGAGTTTCTTTGGAGGTTTAGTTTGTCTTTACTGGTTGGTGGGTCTCCGCTAAGGTTGTTAGGTTTTTGGCGGCTACTGATAATAAATGATGTTGAAGATCGGCAGGATACTACTCGGATGAAAAGGCCCACCGTCCAAGGCTACATCTTCTGATGCACATCGCTGGTGTGGTGGGAGCTAGGTACCTACTCCAGCTCTAGCTCTACCTATTATACCTACTGCAACAGCAAGCAAGGTATGGAGACATTATGCTGTCAGACAACACAGTGTACCTACCTACTCACGCCCAAATTGTCTTGTCTCCGTACAGTTCAACTCCATAAATTATTGTCCTACTATCCATATTGTCCATCTAAAGAATAAGTTTTCTCTTGGACAGTGGGTTTTTCGTTTTTACATTCCATTTCTTCGCGGCATCACGGAATTTCGGCATAATTTTCTCAGTGGCCGGCAGAAACCTAATAGCTTTGGCAAAGACTCACCAACCAGTGAAGACAATGTCCCTTATCGTTCACACTGCAGATCACTCGAAGGAAACTAACCATTCCTCGCATATTATCGAAAATTTTCACTTTCGCGTACATGACTCCCCGACACGGTGACAATGTAACATTGAAAATTGCACATAAAGACAGCTAGCTGCCAACAAGTCGTCAACGTGTCATTCGTACCAACGCAACCCATTTTTTTATAGCTTGCTCTAATGCGGAAAGCCGTGAAATTGATTATAGTTGCGCTTTTGAGCTGCTGACTTCCTAGAAGATGTTTGAATGTTTATTCATCAGGCCACCAGGTAGGTACCTTTTACCAGGTAGTTACAAATACTTCTACCACTAATAATAATTTCAACTTGAAATTAAAAAAAAAAGTTTCAGCCTGTGACCCCCTCTCCACGTCACAGAGGGGCCCCCAAATCACACCAGTGGCCTAACTTTTGGAACCCCAGTCCGCCCCTGACTACAACAAATAGAATAATGCTCATATGTTTGGAGTTCAACTGAATAAAATTATTCGAGAAGGAAGAGGAGCATGTTTAAAAATTCAACATCCACAGGCTTGCCGGTAGCTGGTGAATGGAAATTATCTGGTGCGGCATTACTTGTGATTCGCTTTTTCCAAGACTTTAGAGTTACTAGTTGCCGACAACTCGTAAAACCAGATAATTGCGCTTAATGGCACGCTGTGAAAATGTTTCGTTTATAAAGTTGTGCAACAAGCTTCCACAAACACTTTCAGTTAGTTTGGCAAAAGCAGTTGCAAATGATGATAAGCATTACCTACGTAAACGGTAAACGCAAATCACCTCGCCCCATGGCGCGACAATTACGCCCATCACTGCACGATTTTACCAGCAATAGTTATTCTTTTGGCCGGGTGAAACTTTCCAGCGGTCTGGCTGGATCAGCAAAATTGGAGGGGTTTTGTGGCAGAGCAACATGGACAAACTTTTAAATGCCAACAAGTCCCACGCTATTCCTGCCTGCTAATTCCGTTGGGGAGTTTGAAATTTAGAAAGCAACTGACCTTCTATAATAGACTAGATTAATTATTTAGTCAGGGAATGCGGTGGTACAAAACAACGTTTGAGCCGAGATAATATCAAAGTGCAGCAACGGGCGTCTCGATTTTGGATGAATGAACCATTCATTTGTAATTGTAAGGCAGGCCGCTCAGACTCTCGTCGGCTGGACTCCAATGGCCAAGTCTTCCGAGTACGTAGACCACGAAGAAGCTTCTCTGCAAATAGTGCGAGTTTCACTAGTCACTCGTGGTTCGGAGTCCAAGGTGAATCGTAGGTTCGTAGGTATGCCATTTGCCATTTAATACGAATAGGTGAGAAAGCAAGCAAAAATCTATCTGTAGGTATGTATCCTGTGTAGAGCTACTGATTATTATCATAATCATCCATCATTATTATATTTATTTATCAAGCAGATTTTGTATGAGCAACAGGATCTTTAGTAATTCAGTATCTACCTGTTAGAAGATATATTAACCACTTTTTTTTCATCAAAATCAACAATATCGTCGTCTCGGTAGAGCATACATTTTTCTTATGAAAAATTCAAGCTGAACCTGAAATAATATGAAACACGAGGCCGAACAAAATGAGCATCAACACTCGCAAAACCGATTTCACCGGGCGCCTTTCGAGTTGAGAGCTACGACTGAAAGGAGTAAGTAAGTTTAAACTCCGGGCAAAATACGGTATGCTTAATTAAATTGCGGGCCGCCGATTTCAAACTGAGAAACTCCGAGAGCGACTTAATTTCTTTAAAGCTCGTCTCTTGGAAATTCAAGAAGTGGAAGAAGGACGCATGATGAGAGAAGGGTATACAAATTGGAATCTTCTAATCTCACTATACGTCTTTGATTTTCTCACTTGGCCTTGTGGTGCCAGAGAAAAGGAAACAATCAGCTTTACGTTGCTGTTCCAAAACTCCAGACGGGAGAAGGAGTAGGCAGTAAGGCAAATACGCACGTAGTGCTTTAATAAATAATAACTTAATTATTATGTGAACTTCGTAAAAGATGTCATAACTCCTATCTAGTCCAGTAAAATGAGGCGATTTTTAGGCCGAAGTTGGAACAAATTAGGGGCAGGATGAAAAAAATATGGCGATCTAGAGAATGAAAAACTGAATAAGAAAAACCAAAATTCCATTTCCAGTCATCCCGGGAACCATGGAAAAAAAATGGAGAATAGGGAAAAACATGCGCTGCGATTTTTCTTTTGAAACGGTGAGAGAACGGTGAGAGATGTGGAAAAACTGTCAGGGACAAAGTTGTAGGGAATTCAATAATCTACAAAAAAGTCCCTGGGGGCATATGTCTAACTCCCTCAGTTTAGCCGTTTATTGCAGTCAAAGTTGCGCGCCGGTCTAGTGAAGTGGAAAAACTGTCCGCGTGACCTTCCTTCTTGGATGCTGTGAGAACGATAAGAGATATCAAAAAGTTGTGAGTGACAAAGTTGTAGAGAATTAAATGCTCCACTAGAAAATCTTCAAGGCCAGTTATTATCTTTCCTAGTTCAGCCGTGAACCACGTTCGAAGTTGCGCGACAATCCTGTTGATGAAGTGGTTCTTCTGGAAAACTTACAAAAACCCTAGACTCGATGAAAAATCTATAACAATGTAGAGGATGAAAAACTGGATCCAAAAAACCAAAGTTTCATTTCACACCGTTTCGGGAAATCTAAGAAAAAAAAAGAAAAAGCTGGAAAATAGCGATTTGCACTCCCAGCTTCCTCATTAAATACTGAAATAAACGTAATAAATATGGAAAATCTGAACAAACTAGCTTGTAGAGGGTTAAATGATCTATAGAAAATGCTGTGATGACATGTATGCATCTTTGTCGACTTAGCTGCGGAGCGCTATCAAAGTTGGGGTACATGACTAGTGACGCGTCGCATATGTGGTCAAACTGGCACGACGTTGCGGTCATTGTTCAATTGATTATAGAACATGATTGAATGATTTGGAAAAATTGCGTGCTTTGTTGAAAGTCTGGTAACTATTGTTGGAAATGTAATGTATTATTTAGTTACTTGACGGGCTCTACAAATACATATTGTATTTCTTTTTTACGGAGAGCAATAAAGACTATATTTATTTATTTATTTAACTCCGCGGATGAACGCTTTGTTATGTATAAAGTTTCTTGTTTGGCAAAATTGAAGTCGTGAGTGTCACTATATTATTTTCGTCATATTTTCATTCTAGAAATCTAGGACGAGAGACTAGGTTGCTAGGGAACTTCTGAATTTGTCGTTTCTAATCATATATTTATATCATCAAAATAGTACGAAAACAGTATCGTGACACTCAGGCTTAAAATTGAGAGAGTACTCGTATTTTGTAACACAATATGTGCGTATATGATAGAAAAACGTGATCCACGTTAGATAATGATATGTTTTTCAACTGATTTCTGATGAACAATGATCATTCAACAACAGCTCGGAGATAATAAACAACTGTCCACCTGAACAATGGAGTTGGAAATTAAACATTTCTCTGTTGATGCCTATTAGAACCCAGGATAACGTAGCTCTCGAAAATCTGCTACGGCTGATTTCCTGCAGATGCTTGAAAAACTGCGAGAAGCTTTGTGGATGCCGAAAAGCTAACCTCAAGTGTACCAAGTTTTGCCACCACTGCAGTGGAGCCACCTGTTTTGACGCTTCCTGCATTGTCGTTTCGGAAGACGATGATAATGACTACAATGATATTTCTAACAATAAGTAGCTACCCAGACGTTGAACAAAGCACACATTTTTTCAAATCATTTGATCATGTTTTATAATCAATCAAACAATGACCACAACGTCGTGCCAGTTAACCCACATATGCGACGCGTCACGAGTCATGTACCCCAACTTTGATAGCGCTCCGTAGCTAAGTCGACAAAGATGCATACATGACATCACGGAATTTTCTATAGATCATTCAATTCTCTACAAGCTAGTTTGTTCAGATTTTCCATATTTATTACGTTTATTTCAGTATTCAATGAGGAAGCTGCGAGTGCAAATCACTATTTTTCAAGTTTTCATTTTTTTTTCTTAGGTTTCCCGAAACGGTGTGAAATGAAACTTTGGTTTCTTAGATCCAGTTTTTCATTCTCTACATTGTCATAGTTTTTTCATCGAGTCTAGGGTTTTTGTAAGTTTTCCAGAAGAACCACTTTATCAACAGGATTGTCGCGCAACTTCGAACGTGGTTCACGGCTAAACTAGAAGAGATAATGATTGGCCTTGAAGATTTTCTAGTGGAGCATTCAATTCTCTACAACTTTGTCACTCACAATTTTTTGATATCTCTTGTCGTTCTCACAGCATCCAAGAAAGAAGGTCACGCGGACAGTTTTTCCACTTCACTAGACCGGCGCGCAACTTTGACTGCGATAAACGGCTAAACTGGAGAAGTTAGACATATGCTCTCAGTGACTTTTTTGTAGATTATTGAACTCCCTACAACTTTGTCCCTGACAGTTTTCACACATCTCTCACCGTTCTCTCACCGTTCCAAAAGAAAGATCGCGGCGCATGTTTTTCCATCTTCTCCATTTTTTTTCCATGGTTCCCGGGATGACTGGAAATGAAACTTTGGTTTTTCTTATTCAGTTTTTTATTCTCTACATCGCCATATTTTTTTCATCCTGCCCCTAATTTGTTCCAGGTTAAATCCTTATTTTACTGGACTAATCGTTATGATTGGACTTTGTGGTGAAACCAGAATAAACGAGAGTAACGAGACCGTCTGGTGAACGACTTTTCTCGCAAGACCTTTTTATCCTCTCTTACGATTCAAAATGGCGACTTTTCAAGTAGGTAGGTAGGTATCTATACCTGCCGCTTAATATTTCGTGTTAAAAAAATCTGTTGTGGCACCACAATACTTTCACAATAAGTACCTACCTAGAGATAAAGGAAGGTTTCTGTCCGAGGCGACTTTTTGGAAGGATGCTGACAAATTGGGTTCATTTATTCGCTTCGCTTCGCAATATCACCTGTAGTAATATCACCTGAACAGTCAAACTCTTTGTGATAAAATTAAAAATCTTATAACTGCCTGTGATTACATCACAACCTCTGAAAACCCTTTTTGTTCTTCTGAATTATTGCGCTTTTCACTTCAAATTCCAGTCTAACTTTAGCCTGCAGCTAAAGAAGACGTCTGGGCGAATGAGGACTGTTAGGTAGGTATTTAGGTACTCTGGGGGCATAGGTATGTATAATCAATTTCACGACCTCCTTCATTAGAGCAAGCTATAGAAAAAATGTGTTGTGTTGGCACGAATGGTTACGATGCACGCTAGATTTTGACGCCTTATTGATAGAGTGCTATGTATAATGTGACAGCTGTCACCTTTATCTCGACGCGATGCACCCGCAAGTAGAAATTTCCGAGGTTGCGCAGTGGAAGTTGCTGTGTAGTCGGCAAGGGTTGCCTCGACCATGGTTGACGAAATTTTTTCCAGAACTTGCTCTTAATGAAGAAAGATGTGAAATTGATTATAGGTTCTTATATTTCCAAGCAGAGGAAGTATGGATAGGGAGCTAGTGTCTCAAAACTTACATCATAAGGTACACGATTCTAACTCCAAAGGTGTAATGTGCGTTGATAAAATTGTTGAAAATTTCTTTTTCTTACACGTTAGACCGGGGGCTTTAGGCTGGTATAAGCTTGTCAATTTTCGAAAAAGAGACAAAATTCACGTCATCAGTAGGGAGCGGATTTATATGCGGTAATAATGTTCAAATGAAGGAATACAGGGTGATTCAAAGTACACATAAAACACGTATACACATACAATAAGTACAAGTATCATTATTGTTTTGTTGTTAGCTTGGAAACTGTTTGAAACTTGCCTGGCAAAAGAAAAATAATAGTATCTACTCTAAAACTTCAATGAAGTGATATCGAAACATATTTGCCAAATGTGACCTGAGATAAAATAAGTAGTCATTAATGCAAAAAAGAGGGAATGAAAGGAAAAGAGAAACTGTATGTGACACGTAAGATAGCTCTCATCTGCGATTTGCGGTAAAAATGGAAGATTATTCAACTAATTTGAAAGTTTGAAAGACACGAGCAGAGCAAATTTTTGGAATAGGACCTTTTCGATGTAGAAATTAGGGGTGAATAATTTCATCTCCATCATACCTATTTTACGTTAATACCATTGTACCGTCGAGGGCGGTCTTAGCCCCATAACTCGGCTAGCCTAAACGGGTGCCTTGTTTTTTTTTTTGTAAAGAGCAAATATCTGATTATTTCTGTAAAAGCTCAACTTTATACGAAAAATGCCCACTTGATGAACTTGATATGTTCAACCGTTCGGAAGATACGGAGGATTTAGGTGAATTTTGTTAGGGAACGAGGAACGAGAAACGAGAAAAAAAATCTCGGAAAAAAAAGCTGCCACAAATAAAGATGAAAAATTAAAAAATTAAAAATGAACGCATCAATTTTTTTCAATGTTTATTTCGTGTTCTTGAGTGGATTCCATATATGGACTCGGAATGCGATACATTTGAAATACCCTGTATACCCAATTATAAGTAGGTCGCAGTTTCATTACAATCACAGAGTGTTCTAGGAAGTTCAAAAATGGCGAATCAAACGTCTATTTCCAGTAAAATGACTTCGGAGCAAAAAAAAAGTGACACAGCTGGAGCGCTGAGAGGATATGGCTGATAGCTGCTGATAGTTTCGCTCCAAAACTTGTGCCAGGTGCCATCAGCTGTAGTCGTAGCCCCCCAGCTTGTCACTTTATTTTGCTCCAAAAAGTCATTCTACTGAATTTAAAACGTGAACGACATCATAATATAACTGCGTCATCCTACTTAACATAAATATTTTTCGAGATTGAGGGCTTTCCCAACAATAATTTCATCTGTTCAGCGGAGAAGCATAGTCACCAAACGACTCAGCTCCTCGAAATAATTCGACAAAACAAAAAAAAAATTGACTCTTTGTAGCAGAACTATACCTACTCGTGTAATTAAAAGCCGTATCTTTTTCTCCCATTTTCTTTCGCGTTCTCGCTCAGGTCTGCAAACACTTTTTTAGACTTACTACGCATCATCCCCCGATGTAATCATCAAACAGAGCGTCTGTTGCTCTGGAAATTAGTTCCACTAATGTGAGATTTCTCTCTCTAAAAAGACGTTACAGCGTCGAGCATTTATATCCTTCTCCTGACCCTCGGTCTATATCGCAAAACGCCGTTCGTGATGATTCCGAGACATGAAAGTTCTTTGTGTGCCCGCTTTTATGCGATATGCAAATGCAGGTTAAGTCGGTTTATTTTGGAAGGGGAGTTATGAACTTTATTGGATTTCCAAGAAATTTCACATTATGAATCGTATAAAATTGTTATATTCAACAAACGTTTGATGCAGCTTTTAGCAGACAACGACATCATGATGGCGAACTTTGCATAGAAGACCGACGTTATGAAGGGGACAATGCAGACGTATATCTGTATGACAATGGACATCCTCATATTGTCGGTATTCTTCATAGCTTTTGCACGAGTAGGTACATATAGTTTTATGGATCGACGCAAAACCTTATCCTTATGTACAGTTACGAGCTCATAAATGGAAACACATAAACTTTGACACCGACAATGTTGTTCTTTTTCAATTTGAGCTGGTATTAATTTGATTTTTCTACCCGATCTATACAACAGCACAAAATTTCTCAAATTCTCTTCTATGGCTAGCTGAGTTCTATGAGGAGATCAGCTCACAATCGGTCAGAATATGGAAAATAAGAATGACAGTCATGTCAAGTGTTTCTATCTATGAGATCGTAACTGTACCTACCCAACCGCAAAAGATTGAACCAATCACTATTGGTATCCCAACACTGTTACAAGTTACACGAGCGCCAATCGGCTCACATACTTGGGCGAAAAATTACACTGTTTAGTGTATAGGCCCAAACACTAGCTGGCAGACTGTTTATTTCTGCGTACCACTACAATAAATAGCGCCAACAATTATTATAAATAAATAAATAAATAAATAAATCTTTATTTCTCTTAGGACTGTAGGTACAGCATGAGAATTGTCACACAATATTTATTCACGCTTGGAATTAAATCGCAGGTACTTCCCTTGTTTCGCACTCGTTACCTCTTCGTATTCCAATTCAATCCTCCCCCGAGCTGCCGGCTGATGCCTTATATAAGGTCTCCGAACAGCGTTCCCGAGCTTTTTGTCTACTTCCAGCAAATTCCATAGTGCCTGGCATATGCGGTTACTAGACCATTCCTGAATAATCACACACACCTTCCGCGTGCTTTCCATGTGTTCTGGAATCTGCACCTTCGCCAAAGTGGACTGATGTGCCTTGATCAGGCATTAGAGTCTCCATTGAGTTTCACATATATGAACGCTCTGGAATGCACCAGATCGCTCCAGACTTCTCTGACTTCTACACTGCGATCTAATGGATGGAAGGATCCAGAAAGGTCGAGTGTTTACCAATATGTACGGGATCGCCGCTCGTAACAGTATCGTTAGCAACATGGCTTCAACAGGGTCAAGATAGTATTCCTAAACCGGCAGATGAAAAAGCCTTCTTGCACAATGCCATTGCTACTCGTCCATCATGAATTATTCTTCTTTCGTCATTCGTTTCGTCTGATTGATAACGTTCACCACGCAGGTTTCCCTGCAGAGTGGGGACCCTCTGCTCTGATCGGTGAAAGCTAGTGTTTGGGCCTATACACTAAACAGTGTAATTTTTCGCCCAAGTATGTGAGCCGATTGGCGCTCGTGTAACTTGTAACAGTGTTGGGATACCAATAGTGATTGGTTCAATCTTTTGCGGTTGGGTAGGTACAGTTACGATCTCATAGATAGAAACACTTGACATAACTGTCATTCTTATTTTCCATATTCTGACCTCCGTATCTTCCGAACGGTTGAACAATTGAACATATCAAGTTCATCAAATGGGCATTTTGCGTATAAAGTTAAGCTTTTACAGAAATAATCAGATATTTGCTCTTTACAAAAAAAAAACAAGGCACCCGTTTAGGCTAGCCGAGTTATGGGGCTAAGACCGCCCTCAACTCAACCTCAACCTCAAAATAGGTATGATGGAGATGAAACTATTCACCCCTAAGTTCTACATCGAAAAGGTCCTATTCCAAAAATTTGCTCTGCTCGTGTCTTTCAAACTTTCAAATTAGTTGAATAATCTCCCATTTTTACCGCAAATCGCAGATGAGAGCTATCTTACGTGTCACATACAGTTTCTCTTTTCCTTTCATTCCCTCTTTTTTGCATTAATGACTACTTATTTTATCTCAGGTCACATTTGGCAAATATGTTTCGATATCACTTCATTGAAGTTTTAGAGTAGATACTATATTTTTTTTGCCAGGCAAGTTTCCAAGCTAACAACAAAATAATGATACTTGTACTTATTGTATGTGTATACGTGTTTTATGTGTACTTACGTTTTATAATAATGTACCAAAATGATTGATTGCTGCGAAGACCTTTTTGGGCGAGGCTTCCCATTAGGCACACCGCAAGGTGGGGAGATGAACTGGTTTAAGATACTAGACCATGAAAGCGCACATGCGCAAGCAATAAGTCAGGTAGTCTTGAACATTGAATAACCTTAAGGACGGCATTTCCTGGTGTTTTTTCTTTAAACGTGAGTTTCATGAGAATCAGTGGAGTAAGAGACTTGAAAAAAATAAGAGTAATCTAAAATCTAAAATGAAAATCAATAAGTATTTGAAAATTTCAAAATTCGGAAAACTCATTTTTTTTTCAAAATTGATAAATTTTTTTCAAAAAAAGTACCTTATTCTCTTGCCAGCCCAGATTTGATCAACTCATTTTTTCGTTACATTTTTAGCTGCCCAGATTTGGCAGAAACTCACACCACAAGAATCTATCTGTTTCTCTTTCGCTCTGCAGCTAATCCGCAGCCTGTTTCAGCCATTTTTTATGCTAGGAAATGCCGTCCTTGAAGATTAAATAATCTTGAAATTCTCGTGACTCACCTTGGAGTCCTTTATCCAGTGTTGAAGTTTGTCACATAAATCACGAAACACCCTGTATAATTTCCTTTAGATTATTTCCCCTTCCGTTATTGCAGAATACATTATGTATACAATAGAGATTCCAAAATGTATTCTAATGTTCACGAAAAAAAAAACGACCAATATGCAATATGGTAATAAGTTTGAAACCAAAAATACCCCAGTAAGCACTTTTGTAAGTATCTGTTTTCTTTTGAATTACCTTTCATTTTTATATTTTCAACCGTAAAGTACACGGAAATTTCTCAGACGGGTCGAACTTCAACAATAAGGGAAGCGAGTTGGATTAGTAGCGTACTATCGTGCCAATGTAGTACAGTATGGGTCAGGAATTTAACGACTCCCATATAAATCAGTTCTTCCGAACTCAAGTTCATTGCTTTGTTACATTAACAACTATTTGTCCAATCACTTAAAATAATTTTAATCTTTAGGTTTTGCCATGTTCAGTGCTCACACAAGTTTCCCAATTGGAAGAAAATCTCGACGGCACTGTTAGCTTCTGCGCTCTGAACGCCAGTTTGCCACACCTGCGGTCCATACGATTGGATGGGGACGATGACGACACATGCGGCGCATATATAATGCCAGTTTCAAAGTAGGAGTGAAATTTTCAAAATAAACTATTTTTTTCTCCCTAAAATCTTCAAAAATTTACAAAAACAAGAAATAAGTACGTTAATTTTTTCTCATTGAACTTTTTGCTCAAGCGAAAAATTACACTGTTTAGTGTATAGGCCCAAACACGAGCTTTCACCGATCAGGGCAGAGGGTCCCCACTCTGCAGGGAAACCTTCGTGGTGAACGTTATCAATCAGACGAAACGAATGATGAATGAAGAATAATTTATGATAGACGAGTAGCAATGGCATTGTGCAAGAAGGCTTTTTCATCTGCCGGTTTAGGAATACTATCTTGACCCTGTTGAAGCCATGTTGCTAACGATACTGTTACGAGCGGGGATCCCGTACATATTGGTAAACACTCGACCTTTCTGGATCCTTCCATCCATTAGATCGCAGTGTAGTCTGGAGCGATCTGGTGCATTCCAGAACGTTCATGTATGTGGAACTCAATGGAGACTTCAATGCCTGATCAAGGCACATCAGTCCACTTTGGCGGAGGTGCAGATTCCAGAACACATGGAAAGCACTCGGAAGGTGTGTGTGATTATTCAGGAATGGTCTAGAATCCGCATATGCCAGGCACTATGGGATTTGCTGGAAGTAGACAGAAAGCTCGGGAACGCTGTTCGGAGGCCTTATATAAGGCATCAGCCGGCAGCTCGGGGAAGGATTGAATTGGAATACGAAGTGGTAACGAGTGCGAAACAAGCGAAGTACCTGCGATTCAATTCCAAGCGTGAATAAGTGTTGGCGCTATTCATTGTAGTAGTACGGAGAAATAAATAGTGTGTGTTTTAAATCGATGGTCTCAAATATATTCGAACTAGGGCATCCAATCCCGAAACCAAAACGTAATCCCGGGATTTCGGGATTGAAAATTCCCAATCCCGGGATCCCGGGATCTTCAGGATTTGTCAAATTATGCAGCTTTTAACATCAATTGAGTGAAAAATGAAGTCAATACAATGCCAGTCCAAGAAACAGATTATTCAGGTAAGTTACACCATAATTTGAAATCAATATCAGTATTTTATTTATTCAAAACTAAAAAAATAACATGTATGTTCAAAATTCAAACTTATGAAATGTAACAAATTTTAGAAAATAAATTGAAAAAAACCAACAAATTCTTCATCTTTTTCTCTCATTTTTCTTCAATGTTGCATCTGCTACAATTAGATTGGCATCTCGTTGTCTTAAAGCCTCTACTGTTAGTTTTAGAGGTTTGAGAACGTTAATGATTATCACTTTAGACTCCAATTCTCTTTCTGCGAATTGTATGGGGCTTCTCAAATCAATTAACGCTTTCTGAACACATTCCTGGACATGAACAAACCGTTCCAATACAGGGTGTTTCAGGGATGATAGCAAAAAATTTAACTGTTGGTAGATCTCGTCAAAATATGACGAAAACCTATATACCATTTTGCAAAGTTCGGCCTATTGACGAAGATACAGCCCTCCAAAGTTCACTTTTTTCGGATTTCAAAAATTTGTAGCCCAAGAACGGTTCGACAAATCTAGCTTTAATTCAGCATAAGCTGGTTTGTCATAATTATCTATCAATCTACTGAATTTGGAAATAATCCAATCAGTTATAGAAGTTATACAGAAGTTATAAGGGATCACCTTAGGCATAGAGTCCTTAGGTCAACTTTTCTTCGGATGCTTCTAAATTATTGACCCTCATAACTCCTACACCACTGGTTGGATTTTTCCCAAATTTGGTAGGTTGATAGATAATTATGACAAACCAGCTTTTGCTGAATTGAAGCTAAATTTGTCGAAACGTTCCTGAGTTACAAATTTTTGAAATCCGAAAAAAGTGAACTTTGGAGGGCTATATCTTCGTCATTAGGCCGAACTTTGCAAGATGGTATATAGGTTCTCGTCATATTTTGACAAGATCTACTGGAACACCTTGTATACTCAAGAGACTACTCTATCTTGTTTTTGTGTCCAGTATAAGAGACAACTCCTTTCCTTCTTTATTTTTCACATATTCTTGCAGAACGGCATTATTCACTGGTAATCTTCTAAAACTTTTCACCGTCTTTCTCACTTTTGTGATTAGTTCTTTGACATCATAGTTTTTTGTGAAATCCTATAAAGATCACAGAAACCGCAGAGAGATAGAAAATCCCGAAAATCCCGGAAATCCCGGGATCTCGGTGTAAAAAATCCCGGGATTTTCGGGATTGAAAACCTACCGGGATCCCGGGATTCGGGATCCCGGGATCCCGGGATTGGATGCCCTAATTCGAACCCGTACGAGAGATATCGTAACAATACATAATGTGAGCAATGTATTAGAAAGAAGTCCAGCTTGATACTTTGTACCTGGCCCGAATAAAATTCTAGGAGTTCAAGACGACAATTATTCGAAACAATTTAGTTAGCTTACCGCGGATTCCACAAAAAAATTTACGACGATACCAATGGTGCTATTCTGTAAAAAAAAAGATTCCATAAACGCTCTGTTATGTAAAAATTTGTGTCAGCCATTGGCTGTTGCCTAGGTAATAACAACGTAACAGAGTCTTTATGGAATGTAATTTTTTAGAGAATCGCACCATAACTTAACTAACACGCTGTTAAGGGAATTTCATACTGGTGTGGGTCTTTAGCGACCCCTTGGGCAGTAATGGGTTTAGTGGTAATTATTTGACAACGGCAAACCTTTGAAATCGTTTATTCGGAATTTTTACACCTCATTTAGCCAGAAGTACTACAGTACTAACATTGTAGTAAATTTTTTGGAGGTTTTGAGCTAAGGACTGCACTTTTTTCTCTGTAGCCCCCCCCATATACAATACAGGTAGTCACCTGCAGACACTCCTCCCCCCATACAGAAACACCAACCTCTCTCGTATCTTAACCTTTGAACTGATGGTCCCCCATGACAGACAGTATTCATACTGCATACATAGCATACTCCGACGCATATTCCGAAGTCCGTTCCCATACTTTTAGCTCTCATATTTAGGCCTCTGTCCCGGAGGCTTCAGACGACATTCATACTCTTCGCCTGTGTCTTCTGATATCTCATGCTCACGCATCTGCCTCAAACGGCCCACACTTAAGCTTTCCCCTCAGACGGCCTCACACTTGACCCTCAACTCCGCACAGCCCACATGTATATCAAACCCGTCCGTCTTTTGATAGCCTTCATACTTATATGTGTTTATTTCCAAAGAGCCCCCGTACTGTCACTCCCGTCTGCTGAATTTCTGGTCTTATTGTCTTAATCCTTAGTCCCCAGGCAGCCTCTTGAGTCGGGCGTAATTCATGCCGCAGGAGAAATTATCCCCGAGCAAAATTCGCTCCGGAAAAACCCACCCCGATGCAATTCTTTCCAGGGGAACCTATTTCCGAATGGACATTAATAATTTGTTCCCGAAAAAACTTTCATTCGTTTCGTTTCGTTGATTCTTTCTCAAGAAAATTATCTCTGGGAAATCCTGTTACGCTTATTTTGTGCTTTCGATGGTGAGGTGTTGGTGTGGCTCACCTATAATGTGTCTCTGAGTCTCCTAACATTATAGGTTCTTTTGTGGCCTCTGTGGCAGATGATTACTGTGATACTGTGTTATAGTAGTGAAGGTGGGAAAAGGGGAAATTGTTAATTTTGTCCAAATCTTCAGTAGGTGCTGTTAAAACAGTATGCTTGCGTGTCTCGTATCGTCTTTCTTAGCGATCCCTAGGATCTTTGTGTGAAGCCCTCATTTGCGGTGAAAATAGGCAAAAAGGTACTCATTCTTCGGTTGTGCCTGAAACTTTCAAGGCATCCTGAACCGATTTCAGGAGCTTGGGTGGTATAAGTATAGATACCTAGTGTCTATAGCTTCATGTAAGCCTTCTCTTCTTTTTTAGGGCTTGGGCGATTTTTTTCCTACTTACCGATTTATCTACCTACCCACCTCCTTATTTTCGTTCCTTTAGAACAGGTCTTTTGATAGAATAAAGCTGTGTCATTTCTTCATTTACCCTGATGATTTGTCTTGCGGTTCCGCTCCAAATTGTTCTCTGATCCAAAATGAAATTTGCATGTTGTTACCTTACCGACTACACCACCGCCATCCACCCGATAATGATCTTCCACTTGTTCTATGAATTGTACTGCGGGATGGCTTTAGGAGGGTAGTACATAAATCAAGTTCATCCTCTAATGTAATAAATTAGTGACTCGATTTAAGCGCGCGGGGCTCAAACATGTCGCGTTCTGTGCTGTGCTCTTTATTAGGCTAGTAGCGGAAGGCTAAAAAAAGACATAGGCCCATATTTATAGTCAGATTTTATGTATAAGGGGTATGGTTTTAAGGCCATACTTATTTAGACACAGGCTTGGACCAAGTTGTTTTTATACATATAACAATAATCTCGTGAATATTTTATATAATGATAGAATATTGTTACGTATTTCGCGTATACGGGTTTATTTATAATTGAGACGATCGTTTTAATACACACGCTGTTTATTACTGCGTACTACAATAAATACACGCCAACAATATTTACTTCGGAATATCGCTCGCTAATACTTGCTTTCCATCAGCTCGCTGTCTCTTCCCATTCAATACTGACTGTGTAGGCTAAGGACGGTGCTTATATATGCCTCCAATTAGTGTTCCCGACTTTCCATCATCCTCCAGAAAATTCCACAGTGACCCGGCATATGGTTTCTAGACGACTCCCGAATAATCACACACTTTTCGCGTGCTTCCCGTGTGCTCTGAAATGTCGGCGCCTCCGCCAATTCGGCTGATGTTTTCTGATCGACCGTTGAAGTCTTCCCATTCAGTTCCACGGGCAAAAGCCTACGCACGCGCGCTCTGAAACGCACCAGGGCTCCCTCCGCACTTGCACACTGCGACCTAATGGGAATAAGAGTCTAGAAAGATCGCGTGTTATCCAGAATCGCCGCTCGTAACGATATAATTACATCTTCTCAATGCTGTATTTGTTGAAAATTGACTTACGAATAAGATCGTCTCAAGACATAAGATCTGACTATGCATATGATTGCAAAAGGTCCCATAGATTTTTTCCATGTGAATTCATTTGGGAGTTCTAATGAATCCAAATTTGTGACCTTGTGTGACCTCCGGAGCCATATGAAAAATGAGGAAGATGGAAAATCTTGCACTGTGGAGCTTTTTTTTGGCAAGGTGGGAGAACGGAAAGAGATTACATGAAAATTGTCAGTGACAAAGTTCTAGAGAATTATATGTTGAAGAAGAAAATCATCCGCTCTAATAACGAACTTCTTTGGTTTAGCCGTGAACTACGTTCAAATTTAACAAGGCTTTACGGGCCAGGCTGGTCAGCTTTCTTGGCAAAAAGTCGAAACTCTCTGTATCTACACACCATGAAAAAATCAAGATTTTACAAAATCTGAGTTGTGGATAACTGAAGATTAAAAATATTATGGTGGTAAATCAACTCTGCAGTGATATTTTCACACCAAACTCAGTTAATAGGGCAGTACAGGAGAGTTTGAGTTTTTTTAAGGGGGTAGATAAAGGTCTCACTGTTTTATTTTCATATGCTGTACTTTTGCGGGTCCTAAGTAATTGAGAACCAAGCTTCTGACCTTTTGTTACTTTACGGTTACCGCCATGTATTGCACCAAAGCAGGCCCGGATTGGGCCGACGGGCTCGCGGGCAAAACCCGATGGGCCGGTGCCCAGACGGATGATCTGGGCCGCATGTCAATTTTGCAAAATAAAATTCCATGAATAATGCTGCACAAAATTAATAGGCAGAAAAAATATTCCATACTTTTCAATTATGGTTCTGTTGAAATTATTTTGTGATCCACATTCAAACAAAGATGTATTCTCATCCACTACCACTATTCGCTTTATTTATTTTCGATCAATTCAGAAAAATGCAATTTTCCAACCTCTCTAACTTGCTGAGATGCTAAGAAAATTTCTCTCTCTGACGTTGGGGAAGGAGGGAGGGCAAAGAGTCCGGTCGTCCACCCAAAATTCGAAAAAAGTAAGAGCTGGTTTATAGTCACAACCCGGGCCGGAAAATTCTGCCAATCCGGGCCTGCACCAGAGGTACATAGGTAATTCCAATTTTTCGAAATATATATCTCGTCAAGAGTTATACATATTATGGCCCGTAAGACAAAAATTATACCTTTATTCATTTTTGAAGCTGGTGACAGAATTCCATTTAACTTTATTGTGATACTTTTTTTTGTGTGGCAAATAAATAGCGACCTCTAAGCTGCTGAATAAAGAAAAACCAAATCATCCCCAAAACGCTCCTTCCAGCCAGGGTTGGCATAAACTCATGTTTTCCGAAAAAGTGGGTGATTTTTCTTGCTTGTGTTGATGAGGATTTGTTATTCTAATCAGATTATCCCAGTTCTACTGTACCAGAATCGATCAACCGCGTGGAGACAAGAAGGACGAGTTACCTATGGTGCATGGATCAGAGCAATGGGGGACCTTCAAAAACGACGAATTGGTGAATAATGCTCTGTAAAAAATCGCATAGACTGAATTTGGTGAGAAAGCAGCATTGCGATATGGGTTTACACCATGTTTAGTCACACTGATAAGTGGTCCACAGCGCAGATTTTGTTATTTTTCAGTGTACGGACAGTATTGGATCTTTGCCGAAGAAAGCTGACCATCCTAGCCCATCAAAGCGCCGTAAAAGTCGACCAAGAACAAAACATGAAAAACACTTCGATAAAAAATATACTTGGGTACCTTTTGGCATTTAACTCTTTTTGACCGCTACTGGTCATAGCAGTTAGACTGAAGAATGACCTCCGGGATTTTTTTGTAGATCATTTAATCTTTACAACTTTGTCACCGACAATTTTCATGTAAGTATCGCGTTCCGTTCCCCCATCTTTTCAGAAGAAAGACTGCGGTGCAAGATTTTCAATCTTTTTATTTATTTTTACTATGGTTCCAGAGGTCACATCAGGTCACAAATTTGTACTCTTCATTAGGATCCCCAAATGTACTCATATATAAAAAAAAAATACTATTAGACCTTTGCAACCTTAAATTCTCCTGCTACTGGCCTAGTTGTGAAATTTTAATGAACCAAAATTGTATTAATCGCTTTATTCCAGGGATTATTACGACTGGAGGAGGGTGTATGGTGGGTGAACGCTTGAGCAGCAGCGGAACCCGGCTGAATGTGACTTCACCTGTTCAAACCGGAGCACCTGCCTCCGCCGCTCCGTACAAATCCAGCACCGAGAGCGTCCACAGGGTTTTCAAATCTGTCTCCAAGCAGAGCCTCTTAGGTAAATAGAATTTCCAGTTTCCACCTATTAGCTTATAACCGGGACGGAGAGAGCGTAGGAGGAGGAAAACTGTTAAAGTTAGTTATATTTTGTGTGCAGTGTTGGTAGGCGGTGTGCTCACAGGCATTTCTCTAGAGCTGGTAGAGCAAGAGCAGTCGATGATCCATCGGGACGAAACTGCCTTCTCCCACATACCCGTCAGCACTGCGAAACTAAAACTCTATTAAACCATATCCCCAACAGCTATAAACACGGGAAGAGCCACGACACAACCACAAATTCCAATTTCATTTGGCCCGAAATTGCATCTGCTTCTTGAATTATCGTCTCTTTGAAAGTCCTTAAAACTCTCATTAACATTTTATTGAACCACCACTCTGTATTATACCTTGGCACAATTATGGCCATACTTCATCAGGCGATCCGGTACAAGGGCCGCGTCGTGATTTTAAACGATGTATTTTCCTTTTATTGGATCTTGCGTCGTGGATTTCACAACTTCGAAATAAATATATTCCTCAAGTTGATTTCATGCCGTACTATGTAGTACCTTTCACTCGACCTTTTATATTACTTATTTTCACTTGGTTGAATCATGAATCCTATTACTAGGGAGACTTACCTTTACTTCACCTCTGTTTATTTCTATCTCTGCCTTCACATAGGGTGATCCCTTAATTGTCACACCAAGACAGCACTTAATAAACAGTATGGTAGAGTACTCGGAATACCAGAGGGACCTGTGGGTGGAGCCTAACTGCACGAACTGAGCTCATCGAGTGGTGCACCTAGATTTGCACTGGGGTTTTAGGTTCGCCTATGACCTGGTAATGGTCCACCACTCCAGCTGACAGTGTTGCTTCCCGCTCCCCCTATTTTAACACACGGACTTGTTCAAAACGATTTTTGTTTTTCTGTTTAGCCCCACCCACAGGTCCCTGTGGTCTGCCGTCAACTCTATATGATATCTTCTATGAAGCTCACACAAAATTATAAAAATCTGTTCGACTTTTTTTTGTAGTTATACAGGGTGGTCCATCCATCTCTAATTTTCCAGGTTTCTGACTTACAGAAAACAAATTGGATACACATCCAGTGGTTGATATTTCTTTCTCATAATTCTGTCGAAAATAGTTCACCAAAATATTGTTGTTTTTTTTCGTTCTTTAACGTCGGCCTTATTTCCTATTTCCGCAACGAGATCTAACACCGACGCCGGTGAATGCTTTCCTCCACTATACCGGAAATTTTGCCGAACCGCTGTGTGCTCCAACTCCAACTCGCAGTGCACACAACATTTATTAACAGTTATTCGTGAAATTAATATAATTTAGTTTAATGTCATTTAATTACAGGTGGTTTTTTCTTAGATATATTTTTGTTTTTGTTTCTGTTAATAATTTTTACGACCAATACAGTAAGTGATGAGTACAATTGTTCGATATGGTGATTCCAATAAGAGAAACAAGTACAATGACCTCGAAAACATATAAATTGATACCTTACTCGAATAACTTATTTATACTAATATTTTTTTTGTCATTCATTAAATTTTCATGGAATAACAGGGTCCCAGACAGCAGATAAACATTTTCAAAATGTTTGTGAAATATTAAAAGCCAAATATTATAATATTTATAAAATATTGGAATTCATTCAGTGAATATTGTATAAATATTTATTGAATGTTTTGATGTCCCGCTTTTTAATATTTGTACAATATTTGCCAAAAATATTTTGAAAACATTAGGAACCGAGTATTTTTAGAAATTGAAATAAAAATTGTTTCTCTTCTTATCGGCCTTTTTTGACCATAGGAGCTCGCCTTTATTTCATATACAATTGATTTAGCTGAAAAATTGTCTTCCAAAGACGACACAACGCCCAAGCTACAGCAGGAATCGAACCCGCAATCTCCGCACCACAGGCAGATACTGACCACCTGTGCTACGGGGCCGTTGAAAAGATTGAGTGGTTCTGGGTAAACTACTATGTGAACACGCACATGTCCACTATATGAATTTTGCTAACTATATATCTGAAAGATTCAGCGGCTCATCCACTTTTAGGGATACTCGGCTACCGCCTCGTCCCTAAACACGCGGATATATCCGCGTACTTGTTACATAAATTACCAATTGGTGTCGAAATAACTTAAAGTGACATATTTGTACGAAACAAATAAAACAACGGATGTATTTCACGACATTATGAATCATTTCAACCGTAACATAGAAAAAACTTATTGTAGGCCGTTAAAAAGGCAATTTCAGGACCACAAACCGAGTTTTGCTAATTTAAGGCAAAATACACTTGAAGTCAAAGGGATGTGAAACGCTATCTTTTCAACACAACACACAACACAATAACTATATATTTCAAAGCTCCGTGCAAATGACCGAAACAAAAACCGGAAACCACATTGCCTAGAATACTGTAAATATTAGAGAAATTAGTTCACTAAATATTTTGATAATATTTATTGCTAAATATTCAATAAATGTTCAAAATATTTGCTGCACGTTGGTACAATATTTCATCTTAATATTTTGGTAATATTTGTGACGAATATTTTGTAAACATTTATAGAATGTTGTAAATATCCATCAACTACTACCAAATATTTTCAAAACATTTCGTGCTGTCTGGGGTAGTTCATTTACCCTGGCCCACAATGGATAATTTTGTTCGATATGGTAATTTCGATAAGAGAAATGAGTCCAGCGACCTCGAAAACATATAAATTGATACCTTACTCGAACACCTTATTCATACATGTTTTTTTTGTCATTTATTGATGGCCATTTTGTGAAAACGGCTACTATTTGCATTTTTTATTCACCATGTTCAATTCACTTGAATCCGACATTTGCCATTTGACATTTGGCGCATATAGATTTTTTCTAAGTAAGAGAAATCAACCCCTCTCCCCCCCCCCATATCTCGGCTTCCCCCAAAGGGATTCTCAAGAACTACGGGTCAAATTGCTTAGAATTTTTCAAAGATCACGTGTACCAAATCTGTTGCTTGTATCATAAAATGGAGTTTTATTTTGCTTACCGCTAGTACCTACTATTGCAGAGATGTTGCAGAGCCTCAGCATCAGCAGAGCTGAGCAGGCAGGACCAAACTCGCTCGAGGGCTTTCGACAAAGTGACTATCGCATGATCTCGGGGAAGCTTGCTTCCCCCAATTTTTATAATTCTCACGTTATCACTTGACGTACGAGAGGAAAAGCCGCATTCCTTTATAGCTTAGGGTCACAACAAGTTTCAACTTTGCTCTGCTGCTTTACCTGTTACACAAGAATAGAGGAGCGTCCTTCACTTTGCCGTCATATAAAGTTCCATGAGAGATTTTCCCTATCGAATTACCCCCGTCTGTTTTTCCCAGGAAAATATTAAACGCCATAAATTTTCTTCCTCGTGTAACGCACACAGAAGCAAGAGAGGCTCTATATATTAGCTCAGCTTTTATCTTTTAATGTGTGTTCCAATAGCTTCTTATTAGAAGATATGCCACCGCAGTGGGAAAACCATTTTCTCAGGACTATTTTTATAGGTGCCCACCTACAAGTTCATTTTATCCGTTCCAACCGACAACCATATTTTCTATGGAAGTCTTCCCAGAAGAATGGAGGCGAGAAAGAAAAAGCCGTGTCGGATAACTAACAATAAGCTCCTGCAACATTGTTCCACGCGAGTCCCGAAGTCTAGTCAATGTTCACTCTCACAGAGGCGTGGATTTGATTTATAAAATCAATAAAGCTACTTTTATACGAAATGAACAACGTTTTCTCTTGGCGTTGTTATAGTGGCGAGACACGTATTTTTTGAGATAACAAACAGTAAATTTTTGGGCTACGCGTAGAAAGAAAACTAACTGGCAAAACTTGCGATTCTCTGATAAATATAATTTACTTAACAGCTTGTAGCTCGGATGGGGTGAAGTTTTAGCCGGCCGTTTTTGCTGTGATCGACCCATTAGTTGGTGAAGTTGCGCTAGTTTTTGTGGGTCACTCCACTCCCTTATTCACTGTTCGCAGGAGAATTGCGCGAGTCTAGCACTTACACAAATTGACTTGTCATTTCAATATTTAGATTTTTTGTCGGGTTAAATTTAGCGTCATGCCTCCATCAGTTTTTGATCCATTAGAAGCTGAGGACGGGCGCCGATGATAATCTGTAGCGCATCGTTTTTAATTAATGTAAAAGTTCATACCTAATACCTCCAGACTCTTTCATCGCTCTTTCGTTAGTCGTGGTTGATGCCCAAACCCGAGTCCAAACCATAATGACCCTACGGTCGGGCAGGTTAGAACTCAGACTCCCCCCTGAAGTCCCCTTTACATATTGTTTACCTGATCCATTCGTGCCAGTTTCACTTTCTTTCCAGGAATTCCCTGATTTCGAATTTAAACTTGGTGTAGTCTTCATAGCATGATTGTAATGTAACCCACTTATCAACGACTGCTAGCTGCCCGCCCCCTCTTCCCTACGGAATAAACCTCACGTCTCAATATTCCTTGTTTTAGATGATAACTCACATTAGGGAAGGATGCTGAAAGTTCAGTAGGACAAGAACAAATGGAGAAACAAATGAATGAATTTCATTTGTCCTCAGCAAGTTTAAAATAATGAATTTGTCTTCTCTCAAAATACCTCATTGCAGCAGGACAAAAATAGATTAGTCAAATCAACAAAACAACAACAGAATAATAAGATATTTGAACATGAAGCAGTCAAGGACAACATAAAATAAACGACAAAACTAAACAATACAAGAATACAATACAAGAAACGGTTGGCATTGCCAAACTTCCATTCATCAAATGACGAAAACTACACATCAATATTTTACGTTCCCGACCCTCCACCAACATGGAAGGGGAAGTATTGTAATCGTGCAGAAAAAGAGTTTGAGATTTCACCGGATATATCCATTTTGAGGTCCCCCAAGACGATTAAGACCATTTTCAAAGTAATGTCTGTCTGTCATACCGGGTGATCATTTGAAAACTATCCACCTGCAATATCTCCCGATTCCTAGTGCAAATGTCTTTGAGCAAAAACAGGTCGATTTTTATATCGAGGGGGACATCTAAAACATACATTGGAGAATTTATATCTTAAGCCCCCTCGCCCCCACTCACCTCAACTTTGAAATTTCGAATGACACCACCTACCTTGCGATACATCAAGTTAAAGAGAATTGAATTCTCTTTCTGAAAAAAATATTTTAAAATTTTTCAACCTCACCCCCTGTTCTTCTTAAAATTCTCTGAGTGTCCAAGTAAATATTCTTGACCTCCATTTCCTTCCAATACATTGAACGTCATCCTGCACAGCATCGAAAGAGAAAATTTTCGATAAAAAAAGTGCCACCCAAATTTGCCCCTTAGCTCCCCCCACTTGACCTCAAAAATTTAAAAAGTCAATACCCACTTTGTAATACATCAAATTGAAGGAAATTGAATTCTCTTCCTGAAAAAGATTTTTTCACAATTTTCAAAGCCCCCCACCTCCCCCCTAGAATACTGCAAATGACCAATTTATTGGGGGAGGGGTAGAAAATTTCAAAAAAATTCTTTTTGAAAAGAGAATTCAATTCCCTTTAATTTGATATATCACAAAGTAGGTGGTGTTTTGTTAAATTTAGGAGTTGAGGTGAGGGAGAGCAAAGGGGTGAATTTGGGTAGCACTTTTTCCACCGAAATTTTCTTCTTCGATGCTATCTAAGATAACGCCGACTAAATTGATGAAAAAATTAGGGGTCCAGAATATAAAATGGAACAGTCAGAGAATTTTTAGGGAAAAGGGGGTGGGGTTAAAAATTTTGGAAATATCTTTTCCAGAAAGAAAATTTAATTCTCTTCAATTTGATGTATCGCAAGGTAGGTAGTGTTATTTGATATTTCAAAGTTGGGGTGAGTGGGGGCGAGGGGGGTGAATATAGAAATTTGCCAATGTATGTTTTGAATGTCCCCCTCGATATAAAAATCGACCTGTTTTTGCTCGAAGAAATTTTGACTAGGAATCGGGAGTTATTGCAGGTGGATAGTTTTCAAATGATCACCCGGTATATATGCAGCATATATGAACAGAAACTTCAACAGTTTGAAGTATTGCCTTATTTGTCATTTGTCAAATAATAAAGCATGTCGAAGTTCAAAACTTTATACCATTTGATTATTCAAAATCTTCTCGATGGATTGGAACCAAATTTGGCAGGAAGCAGCATAACAAAAGAGTCAAATTGAGTCTGCAGTTGCCGTTTTCCATCATCTTCCAGTCGGGCGTTATGAATTTTCAAAATTTCTCCTGGCCGTTGCCACTCGAGAGGGCCTCTCGCCCGTGTTTTGACCAGAACGACTCGCTTTTGTAGCAGGACTCCACTCAAAAATTCATTCCTGCTCGGGAACTGACATTTTCTGAAAAATTACAACTGATATTGAAAGTAGATTGGATTGGGCATCGTGTAGGCCTATTTTCAAAATCGACACGGTTCCGGTTTGCTGACGGTAAATTTTTCAAAATGAAACTTGCACATTCCTTGAATTTGAAAAAAAAATGCAGTGCAAACTTCGACATGCGGTGAGCGTGAGCCCCACAAAATATTCATTTTAGGTGCAGACTTGCTGAGAATGAAGGTTGTAGAAAAGATTGAAATGATTTTTGGAGCAAAAACTTATGAAATCGGACCCACGGTTCTCGAGTTTTCCTCTTTGAAAGAACTGCAAATTTTCCAATTTTTCATCTCATGAACCGATACATGTTCCAACTTTTTCTTTCCAATTTTCCGAAAATTTTCGAACACAACCGATTTTTTTCAAAATGAAATGAGCACATTCCGTGAATTTGAAAAAACTGCAATACTTAACTGAGTCCCACGAAATATTCATTTCAAGTGCAGACATGCTAGGAAAGTTGCAGAAAAGATTGAATTAATTTTTGGAGGGAGAATTTCCGAAATCGGACTCAGGTTTCAAACTGCAAATTTTCCAACTTTCCATCCCGTGAACAGATTTCCACCAAAAAAAAAGGTATATAACTTAACGGGCTCTCGAACATTTCCAATGATTTTCTTTCTAATTTCATGGAAATTTCCCTCTTAAAAATGTAAAACAGGCCTGGGTTATCGCAACCGGACTCAAATGATGGAGCTTCAAGTGAAACCGTGATTGACAATCTTCATAATTATCCCTTATTAGAGCAAATGTATCAATTTTTCAATCTTTCTTCAAATTTTAACTTCCCACCCCAGGCCGAAGGGACCTTTCAATAAAATTTCCATCCATTCCTTGCTACTCGTCGGGGAAGCTTTGGGGTGACACATCCGATTTTTTCCCAATGTCTACTGGACATTAATGTCAATTTTATCAGAAATGGAGAGACTGGACTGGTTTCTTGATAATCTTGATCAAGATCAAGATGAATTATCCAAAATGTGGAAAAATGTAGGTACCTATACAAGGTTTTTTTATTACCCTGGCTTTTGTACCGTCTTTGTTTTTTGTAGAACATGATTGGAAAGCACATTTTAGAAATTTGGTTGATTTACCGCGGAAGACAGAAATTTAATAAAAAATTTGTTGGCAACTCTTAGTTGGGCAATAAATTGGACAAGACAGATGCGCGTCCTTGGTTGAAAATCAAGTGCGTGTCTGTAGGATAAGGTTATTTTGAGGCTGCAAGGTTGCTAATCCATAAAAAGCAGAATATTAGTAGAGGACTGAATTTTACATAAGTCGGCGTGGAACAATTTTTGGCAAACAGCAGGGATAATGGTGCGATTCTCTAAAAAATAACATTCCAACATAATCAGTTTGAAGAAGATTCGGACATCAGCCAAAACAATTTATTTGACCCTGTTCCAACTCTCCTGGGACCCTATTTAGGCCAGTCAAATAAGAGAAGCTGGAGGGAAAAAACTGTTGGAGTTTTGGAAATTTGACGGTAATGTCCGGTAAGGTGTACTATTAAACATACTAAAAGTCCCCAACTCTACCTATTGAGCTCGAGCCGCCATCTTGGAAAAATGGTCCTTCGATCCAGTTTTCTGTTTATATTCCGCTAATCATCGGAGATATTCAATTCAGTTTAATAAAAAAACAAGGCTATAAAAATGTCTACAAAAATTGTTTCATACCGATGTTTTCCTCGAATCTGTTGAAATTAATTAAATTGAATTAACAAAAAAAAAGCGATTTTTGCCTATGGCTAGAGATATTGTCTTCAAAATTTGTGAAGATGTTGGCAGTCTACATCAAAGCTAAACGTGACAGTTGAGATAGAAAAAAAAATTGCGAAAATATTTCTCTCTTTCTTTTTAATTATGCAAAAATTTGGTTTTCGAGTTGCACATTTCCAACAGGGCGGAGTAAAGGTTTCAATCGAACATTGATCAATTATGATATTTACATATTGTAAGACAAGATTTCATAAGTATTGTGCCTTCACGAGCTTCTGGAATGCTCGATATGAATTAAACTGAAAGAATAATAGCTAAGTCCAAAAAGTGTTGTCGATTGGTTCTGAAGGAAACATTTCGAAACAAAAGACATCAGCAAAAGATATACAGGAGGTCCAAAGGTTATTCAATTGTATATGAGCCCCATATTGATGTGCCTCATCCAAAATAGTACAAAAGAATTAATCAATATGTGAAAATCCACCCTGTATAACAAAAAGTGACGATACAAAATGGAAGTAGTAGATCATACCTGGTGCCAAAAATACAGCTTTTACATTGCTGAAAAAAAGAACAAGATTATTTGATTTATTTGAAAGTTATTAGTCCTCAAACTTGACTTTACAAATTTCAGCCAGTCAAATGGAGAAAAGAAGAGAGAAGTAACGGTCGAGGTTTCAGAAATTTGACAGGAATGTTTGCTGAGGTATACTTATAAACATACCAAAAGTCCCCGCTTCCACTTATTGCGCTTGAGCCGCCATCTTGGAAAAATGGTCCTTCGATCAAGTTTATTACCATTTTTCCAAGATGGCGGCTCGAGCACAGCAGGTAGAGGCGGGGACTTTTAGTATGTTTATTAGTATACCTTAGCGAACATCCCTGTCAAATTTCTGAAACTCCGACAGTTACTTCTCTCTACTTTTCCCCATTTGACTGGCTGAAATTTGTAAAGTCAAGTTTGAGGACTAATAACTTTCAAATAAATCAATTAATTTTGTTCTATTTTCCAGAAATGTTAAGGCTGTATTTCTGGCACCAGGTATGATCTACTAATTCCATTTTGTATTGTTACTTTTTGTTATACAGGGTGGATTTTAACATTTTGATTGATTCTTTTGTACTATTTTGGACAAGGCACATCAATATGAGGCATATATACAGTTGAATAACCTTTGGACCTCCTGTATATCCTTTGCTGATGTCTTTTGTTTTGAAATGTTACCTTCAGAACCAATCGACAACACTTTTTGGACTTAGCTATTATTCTTTCAGTTTAATTCATATCGAGCATTCCAGAAGCTCGTGAAGGCACACTACTGATGAAGTCTTGTCTTGCAATATGTAAATATCAAAACTGATTGATGTTCGATTGAAACTTTTACTCCACCGTGTTGGAAATGTCAAACTCAAAAACCAAATTTTTGCTTAATTTAAAAAAAAAAAAATATTTTCGCAATTTTTTTTTCTATCTCAACTGTCACGTTTAGCTTTGATGTAGACTGCCAACATCTTCGCAAATTTTGAAGACAATATCTCTAGCCATAGGCAAAAAATCGCTAATTTTTTGATTTTTTTTTTGTTAATTTAATTTCATTAATTTCAACAGATACGAGAAAAAATCGGTATTAAACAATTTTTGTAGACAATTTTATAGCCTTGATTTTTTATTAAACTTAATTGGATATCTCTGATGATTAGCGGAATATGAGCAGAAAACTGGATCGAAGGACCATTTTTCCAAGATGGCGGCTCGAGCTCAATAGGTAGAGTTGGGGACTTTTAGTATGTTCAACAGTACACCTTATTGGACATTACTGTCAAATTTCCAAAACTCCAACAGTTTTTTCCCTCAAACGGAAAAATTTGTTCTAATTTGACTGGCCTAATTTTCGATACTCATGTGATCTGTTCACATGTGAAGTTGCTAGGCAACCAGGGCTGTGATTGGATGTTACCTAGGCAACAGTCGCATGAGGAGCTATTCCTCGGTTCCGAAAATACGGCCCCTGGGGTAGTCTGGGGTGGTCTTGGTCAATTGCAGTATTCTTTTGAAAGATTCCAGTTGTACACGTTCTATTCAATCAATATAATCTGAGCCTCCAAACAGGTAGACATTGAGAAATTGCACTCAGTGGATATCTACCACTGATTCGGAAGGTCCAAGTCTGAAGGACCAAGAACTCATTTGGGAGTAGATCATTATGGAGAAGATGAAATTTAGTGAAAGTCTAGACCTAAAAATTGATTTTTTTCAATCATGTTTGAATAGGCCGGACTAAAAAAGTGCTGAATGACACGCCTAGATATTGAAATATCTGTCTACTAAATATTTTAACACCTATCCAGCATATATATTTGAATAATTGAATGTTGACTTGAATAACTTGAAAAATATACGGTGCAATAAGCACTGGTACTGGTCTTACAAAGGACAGGCCAACCTTTTTGGTAATTCAAGTTTTTGTCGCTTTCTAGGTTCATAGTCTTGGTACCTATTTAGTTAGTGTTAAAGTACCTATCTAAAAATGTTGTATATAGCATTCTTTATGCGTTATTTCTTGCTGTTGTAGATTTGGTGGGCTCTAAACTGGGGATGACAAAAAATCGCCAGCCCGAAAGCTATCACCAGCAGCGCTACTTTTCATCATCGCACGACAGCATTTCCACATCGTACATCAACAGAGCGGCAAACGTCAGCTCGGCGGCCAGCGAATTGGACCTGTCGCGCAAAGCACGGAGGAAAGACCTGCGGAGCCGATTGAAATTGCCCACTAGCGTAACCCTAGCCAGCTCCGGAGAGGCGCCCCTCCTGGGTGCCTGGAGGACTGCGCCCGGATCCACGGCGGGAACGAACCCGCCCTCTACTAATCACCTCAATTCTACAAGTAGCTGCAACGGAACCGAAAGGCAAGTTTATTCGCCCCCTATAATAAAACTTCTTACCCTCAGCCCACCGTCTTCCAGCTAGCTCCTTGCTGCCTGCCGAAACGACCTGGTTGTTTGTGGAAATTACTATTAGTACACATCTGGGACGTGTTTGGGAGGGCCGCACACAATTGTCGCCTTCACCCAATCCTTCTGGAACCCTGCTGCGATGCTGCCGAGCTGCAACAGGGCTGTTCTCTCAAGACTGGTTGCGCTATACCTAGTCCTTAATTAAAAATCGCAGCCTTATTGCCGATCATAAAAACTCAAGTGTGGTGTATAAACGGAGCGATTCGCAAACGCTTCTTTTATATCACCCTGATGTGTACCTATTTCTTGAGAGGTTTTTTACTGGCGACAGGATACTTGCCGGGATACGAGGAGGTCCGTTTGAATAACTTTGTAAAGATGGGGTAGTTCGTGCAAGACATCGATTCATGATCTGCATTGGTGTCTTGGATGTACCGGGTGATTTTTTTTTAATTGAAAATTGCATTTAACTAGAAAAGTAAAAACGTATGTCCTCGACTTGATTCAAATTGCGCTGTCGAGGCGGTTGAACAGATAACGCCCATAGTTGAATTAAGTCGCGCACGAACGTTTCCAAGAAGATGCCAGTATTTTCATAATTACTTTCCCGACCCACTACCCAACAAGGAGAGAAAGTATAGTGAGCGCGCTAAAAAAAAATAGAGATGAAGACGGATATATTTATTTATTCTGAGGTCCCCCAAGTTGATTGACTATTTTTGGAGTGATGTCTGGCTGTCTGTCTGCAGACATAGTTTTGCTGTCGGATGAGCCCATTAGATTTTGGTTGTCATTTGTCAAATGAAATTGATAAAGGGATCCATAGTGCTCAAACATGGATTTATTATTTATTCATTTACTACAACTTTATATTTGTCAAATGAAAATATCACTGTCGAAAAAATCGGTTGTGTCACCCCAAAACTTCCCCGACAAGTAGCAAAGAACGGGTGGAAATTTTATTATGAGACGTCCCTTCAGGTGGGAAATTAGAATTTGAGGAAAAGATTGAAGAATTGAGATATTTCCCCTTATAAGGGTTTCATCATTCAAGTCCGGTCTCCATGAGCCAGGTCGGTTACTCATTTTGATGTGGAAAACTCTCGACTCTCGAAAAACTTGGGGAATTTTAAGAAAAATTGCCTGAAAATGTTCAAGAATCACTTACCCTTTGTTCAAAAAAGTTGGCATAAATATTATCACAAGCTAAAAAGTTATAGAAATTTGCAGTTTTCACAAGGAACCAAAATTATGTAGAAAGGAAAGCGAGTGAGGCAGTCAGACGCATTGGTACATGGATGAAGGTGAACAATCTGAAATTGGCATCACAGATTCGAATTTTCCGTGAAAGCCTCAAATCTTTTTCCAAATCATCTTATTGTTCCGATCGTCAGTTACGGCTTCAGTTTAGGCTCCATATCTTTTGAGTCTGGTTTCGATAACCCAGGTCTGTTTCACATTTTCAACTTGGAAATTTCCGGGAAATTGAAGAGAAAATTGTTGAAAAATGTTCAAGAGCTAGTAACCTCTTGTTAAAAAAAGGTGAAAATCTGTTCACAAAATAAAAAGTTGAAAAATTTGCAGTTTTTCCCGAGATGAAAACTTGGAAGCCGTGGGTCCGATTTCGAAAATTTCCCCTCCAAAAATTAATTCAATCTTTCCTTCAACTTTCGATTCCCAGCATGTCTACACCTGAAATAAATATTTCGTGGGTTTTTTATGGGTTTTCAAACGGCATATTTAGTCGTTGCGGTACGGGCCTAAAATCGTCCAAGTTCTGCACTTCTAACGATTTCGATTATTTTCGGCACAGATGATCATTGGACCTATTCAAGCGTTTTGACCCGCAGCACCACCAAATTTGCCCCTCAGGAACGGAGGGGTGGGGGTATCTTCAAAATTTGAAGCTCCAGGTCTGGTATGGTCCAATGAAGACCCACAAAGGCGAGTGAGTAGTCATTTCCGAATGATTTTCATCCGCTGATGTCGATTCTCACGTGAAAAATGAGTTGCGCAGTCATTTGACAAAGATAATTGGTAATAATAAGAGATAAAGATGAAATCAAGTGGTCATTTACTGAACTCTGTAGGAACTTGGTTTTTTGTGATAAATACATGAAACTTGATAGGGCTGTTCATTATTACTCACTTTCCAAATATGGAGGGAGCACCACGCGTTCCGACGCATGACGTCATGACGCAATGTCAAAAAACATAGTGGTCGTCATTTCCAAAATAGTCGATATATTATCATAGTTTATTTGATTTCCCTCATCAAACCATATGTTTTCGAGATTCAATAACATATTTCTGTCGACTTGGGGAAACGGTGGGCTACCAGTGGTAAGTCAGGTGTCTGCTAGAGGGAGCTGTGAGGTTTCTTTACCCCCAAATTTCCACGGTCAACATCTTCGGATAAAACTATTTTCAAGTTTGTCCATATGAATAATTATGTCATCTGGTCAACATTCTCCATGTTTCGTCCTTCTAAGGACTCCTCAGTATGGTTTATACAGATTTCGCAACCGCGCGAGATCATTTAGACTACCTAGTAAAGTAAGCGATTCTGGAATACCGTTTTGTTTGAAATGGGTAAAAAAGGGGTAGATGCAATTTCTGCGATTCTAGTGTTAGGGTATGAATAAAGTCTCGGATATGAATGAAGTAAATACGTCTGAAAAAAGCATCAATATCAAAAACTTGAATTCTTGAATTCGATTCCCGGCACAGTGCTTTGTGCTATAGAAACAAAGTTTCTCAGCTTGTGATATTTGGGAATCAAATTCAGCATACTCCTATGACATAAGAAATGCCGATAAGGATAAAAACAACAAATAAACAAACAATAATGGTTCAATCATTTGATACGGTCTCATACAAAGCGATTTCTTTTTTTCAGTACGGTGGCATCGATATTAACAGGCGATTAATCGTTATAATAATTCATAGTTTAGTTTGTAAGAGTTCTGTAACCGAGTATGTACCTAATATGGTGAAACATTGAATATCACTTTTTTCCAGTAATCAAAAGTACCTTTCTGAGTGCCTTTCATTTGATCGCTAGATCTGTATAAACATACTGAGGAGTCCCTAGAAGGACGAAACACGAGAAATGTTAACCAGATAACATATTCGTATGCACAGACTTCAAAATAGTTAGTTTTATCCTCGGTTTTATCCGAAGATGTTGACCGCGGAAATTTGGGGGTGAAGAAACCTCACAGTTCCCCTTACAGGCACCTGGTTTACCACTGGTAGCGTACCGTTTCCTAAAATCGACAGAAATATGTTATTGAATCTTGAAAGCATATGGCTTCATGGAAGAAATCAAAGAAATTATAATATTCCTATCGACTGTTCTGGAAATGGCGACCACTGTTTTTTGATATTCCGTCGCGATGTCATCCGTCGGAACGCGTGGTGCTCCCTCCATATTTGGGAAGTAAGTAATAATGAACAGTCACCCCAAGTTTCATGTATTTATCACAAAAAACAAGTTCCCACAGAGCTCAATAGATGACCACTTGATTTCATCTTTTTCTCTTATTATTACCAATTATCTTTGTCAAATGATTGCGCAACTCATTTTTCACGTCAGAATCGACATCAACGGATAAAAATCATTCGAAAATGACTACTCACTTGCCTTTGTGGGTCTTCATTGGACCATACTAGACCTGGAGCTTCAAATTCTGAAGATACCCCCACCCCTCCATTCCTGAGAGGCAAATTTGGTGGTGCTGCGGGTCAAAACGCTTAAATAGGTCCAATGATCATCTGTGCCGAAAATAATCGAAATCGTTAGAAGTGCAGAATAATTTGGTGTACCGCTACGACTAATTGCGAGTCAAGCCCCGTGAGATTTAGCTTCTGTCATTTTTTGACAGTGACACTTTCGTTTGACAGATGACAGCTAAAAACTAATGGGCTCATTCGACGGTAAAACCATGTCCGTATACCAAATTTCGAGTCGATTGGATGGACGTTGCGGGTGTTATCGTGGAAGGTTACAGACATACAGACATACACACAGCAGAGATCATTTTGGGAAATGGTTTTAATCATCATAGGGGACCTCAAAATGGATATATCTGGGAAATCTCGAAAAAAAAATTAGCGTGTTCACAATACTTTCCCTCCTCGTTGGGTGGTGGGTCGGGGAAGTTAAATGACAAAAGTTATATCACGGAATTTTAGTCTTGCGATATGTCGTTTGAAAGCCCTTGAGAAACTGCATTCAAAATTAATGAAAGTATTCTTTATCTGTCATTTGCCTGCCAAATACTGAAAAATGTCAAAGCTCAAAACTTTGTCATTTAATTGACATGAATTGAAGGCAAACATGTTCAACTTGGGACGGAATGGACTTTCCATGAGACTTGTACACTATTATGCTCTTTCTACGACTACGCTCTTTTGGTCAAAGATACACTGTTTTGCATTCGAATCCGTATTGCTCTATCTGGCATTCCTGCTTTGGCATTTTAATCAGAGAATATCAAGGTCGAGTGGGATATGTCAAGGTCCCAGGAAACAGTATATTATTATACAAGTTTAATCAGACGTCGTTTGTCACATCAGAGGCTTGGTTCCGGCGCCTTAATTGCAAGTCGGCTGATCGATTTTGCAAACGCCCTTCCATTTCCTCATTACGTTCTTCAAATGAATGAAAATTGGCGCGGTGAAACCAACATCTCTCCACCAAGCACACTGGAGAATATAGATTGGGACAGTGAAGAGATAGGGGGGGGGGGGGATGTAGCGCGCTACGACACGTATTTGTTTTCAAAACTGACGTGTCACCAGCACTGTCACGAACAATCAGAACTGAGGAGGCTATGTCATTTGATTTGGTGAACTTTCTGGTACCCCCTCCGTCTAGTCATAGTATGGGGGCATAGGTCGTGTCGTGTGCGGCTTCGTAAAGATATAAAGACCTATATCTTAATCGATTCCTGGGCCATCAAGGACCATAAAAAATTATGGTGGAATATTGGCATCTCTGCAGGCGAATATGGTGGAGGCGCTAAAATGGGCTTTATCTGGTAATAAGAAACTGACTGTAGCTCGTTTGTTTTTCAACAGATTTCAACATTTGAAACGTCATTTTGTAGACAAAAGAATTCTCTTCTTATTTCATGTCTGAATTTACATATGTCATTCCGGGAAACTGTCAAAATTGTTTGTATAAGATATGCTAAGCTCCGGCGTTTTTGGAAGGTTATCAAAAAACAGTATTAGAGATCATGAAATGCCTTTTCCGAATTTCTACTTTTCCACTTCGTATCTTGGCCGTTTTGGCCGCCATATTGAAAAGATGGCGCCCCAAAAACAGTTTTTTGTCAATGTCTTGAATTCAACTGACTCAAGATTGAAACGTGTATATGTATGCGCAGGAAAGTCCATTCAAGTTTCTACAATTTGACGTATCAATCACTTATTTGCGACTTACGGTTCTTGAATTATGGCTTTCAGAACTACCGGAAGCATCAACTTTCGGCATTCAATCAGCATGTCCAATTAATACCACCATCATGTAGTGAGCAATTTAACCATGAATAGCTGTTAGCTATCAATCGTAGATAATGAAAAATTAGAGAATCGATCATGGTGATGTTGTTTGTGTAATTACAGGGTGAACTGTGAAGACAAACTGACTTAGGAAGGAATAAAATAAAATAGCACTTGGAGGATATCAGATACATTTGAAACTTGTTGTCATTCAGAATATCCATTGTTTCATTTCGTATCTCTGCCGTTCTGGCAATAATTTTGGAATTTTGGAATTTATATCAAAATGAAGGTCCATTGAATTCTGTAAAATTTGACGTCGGAACCAGCTATGTGCGACTCACCTAGAGCTATATCTTTTCAACGTCAATTTGCCCTTATAGTTCACCTTGTAGTCGCATAACAACCTTCTGGATAACAAATGGTCTCTGGTTGACAACTGATCATTATTTATGGTTAATTTGACTGCCACATGGAGCTGGGATCAACTTAACATGCTGATTGGATCCCAAAAGTTGATGCTTCAGGGAGTTCTAGAAGCCATAACCCATGAACCGGAAGTAGCACGTAGACGAGTGAGGTGTCAAATTGTAGAGAATTATATGAACTTCCATTCGCATATAAATACTCCCAGCTCACATTGACTGAAATGAAGATATTGACAAAAAACTGTTTTTTGAGCGCCATCTTTTCAATATGGCGGCCAATACGGCAAAGATACGAAGTGGAAAAGTGGAAATTTGGAAGGGGCATCTCAAGATCTATAATGAAGCCAAGTTTCAAAAATATCAGATAACCTTCAAAAAATGCCGGAATTTAGCATATCTTATAAAGACAATTTGGACAGTTTCCCGAAATGACGTTTGTAAAAGATATGAAATGAGAAGAGAATTCATTTATCTACAAAATAACCGTTCAAGTGCTGACATCTCTTGAAAAACAAACGAGGTAGGTACAGACAATTTCTTGCTACTAGATGGAGCCCCCCCCCCCTTCCCCCAATTTCCATAGATTTTCAATACAATTTGCGAAAACTCTCAAATTTAAAGATTCTGGAAGCGCAGCTCTCTTCTATCGGATGGTCCAGTCGAAAAAAATTACAAAATTTGAAAAATCATTCAGATTTGCGGGACACCGCAGTTTATGATGTTAACTACGTGACTACCATAGCATCATTTGGGACAATAAAAACAAGTGAGTATGCCTTCACGTGCGTGAGTCTCGGCAGCGCATTTTCTTAAAGAGGCATATTGTGAATGTAAAGAAATTTGGTTGAAGGAGAGACACCATTCTTTGCCCACTCTCTTTAATCGGAACTCATTGTGATATTTTTTTGTTATCGGAATGAGGAACTTGCCAATGAAATAGATTTGAATGACAATTCTTTCTATTATGTTTTACATTTACCTCTTACTTTGAGGGCGGCGTGTGGGAACGACAGCGTTTGGCAAAGTAACTGTTGCACAGTTTGAGTTGGGAGTTTCTAAATGTTTGACGTAACATTAACATCTAAATCAGTAGAAATTGTTGAAAGTGCACTTTTTTCTTTTGGGAGCGGAATCTGGAGGCGGCGCTATATCAAAAGTAGCCTATCCTTTCCTATTTTTAGTCAGCTATCCATATAGCGAAAGACTTGGATCGCTATGTCTTTGGTTTTATGTTTTTTCATTTTAAATTGATTGGGGTCGGTTTTTAGCATATGTTTTTAGCAATTTTTTCATGTCGGCGGCGCATATTGAAGATGGAATGTTTCTGGGCTTACGTTTATAAGTGGCAACTATGTATTATTCATAAAATGAGAAGAGAACAGCAGAGCGTTATGTTTGGGAGAAATTGCAATATCATGTTATTACAAGTTGATCGGGGGCGGTTTTCTCTATATGTTGGCGGCGCAATATAGACGTTCAACTTGGTTCTTGGTTTCAACGCGTCATGTCATGCATAGGTACCTAATATCACTAAATCATTTCACAAGAAGCATCTTCAGCAGTCATCATTTGTATAGTTTTTTCATTGCCCTGCATCAACTATTAGGTTATTAGCAGGTTTTTCTGTGAGATTTTTCAGTAACGATAACAGTATTGACGATAACAACGGAGACATTTTTGGAGCAGTGGGAATTAATCAGTGTGGTTTTGTTTCGATGGCTTTCTTGTTTCATCCCTTTTCCCGGGACATCACCGCACGATAGTACATGCCCCAGAACTAGAAAACGCGTGAAAAAGTCCATCTGGCCCAGTGCGGATTTGAACCCGGGACCTTCGCCTTTGAGAGCGGGGCCGAGCTCACCGTGCTACCGACTGGGTAATTTGTACAGTTTTGACGATGTGAAAAAACTCCACTGTCTCTTCATAGGAACATTTGGGAAAATTAACAAAATTGAAGTTTATATTATTCATCTGATGCTGCAAACCTGATCCCCACCTTTCGCATCGCACAAAATTTTACTTCTCCCGTGCGTTCCTAAACAATTTATTCCTGCACCCAGTGAATATAACACAATTTCCCAGATTATACGGTTTTATTCGCTCCAGTTGCTCCATAAATTTCACCGTCAAAACCATATAAATATACGGCTAAGTAACGCCACACAACCTCCCTCTCTGCCCCTGTTACACCCCTTTGCTTGGCATCCCTTAGCTCGGATTCCTAAAAGCATTAAAGAAATCCATTAATTTTAATGCTCAACCGGCTAAATACTCGTCTTCACCCGTATATTTTTGTGGTAATGGCGCACAGAGTTCAACGTTTCCCTTTGCGCGAGGGGCAACAACATCGTCCGAAATAAATAAAGGACGAGGACAGAGACACACACGAACACATACACAAACTGCTGCGTCTGCTGCGGCTAAGTTATTACGTGAAGCCGGTCAAGGGAAACTTTTCAGCAGTTGTTGTGGTGTCAGAGTGGGATTGTTGAAATGAGAGTGGATTTTCAGGGTTAGTTCAGAGCAGATATCTCAGTGTAAGTTTAACAACTTGAGGCGTGGATTGATACTACTGAAGTCGTCCTTCTTTTATTCATACAATAGGAGCAGAGGAGGATGGCTTTTGTGTGAGCATCTCTGAAGGTCTGAAGCACATGTTCCGGGGCTCTGTTGGGAATCTGGTGTATAGCAACAACTTTTCGTTCGTTGCTGTTCGTTTGAGATTTTGTAAATGATTATTCTTTAAACTTCGACACGTATCTACATTTATTTGAAAAATTTCATGTATGCCGCAAGTGTGCAATAGGTGGGTGGATTATGATATGGATGCACTATGTAATCTAATGTGTGTTCATTCGGTGATTGCAACCTTGCGAAATGAAGTTGTCACCAAACTTATTAAAAATAACAAATTTAGTGGCACAAAACTGGGCCCGAGCTCAGAAGGAGATTGGGAGGGTTTTAGAAATTACTCTTTTCACAAAAATTAAGGGCGCCACCTGCAATAGTACCTTAAAGAAAAATTCGTAACAATGTCGCAGGCCACTATCACGGAAGGCAACAGTTGAGTTCTATTCGCACACACAAAGGATAAATCACTCACACAGATAAAGAAAATGGCAATACATAAGATAAAACAAATTTAATAGAATTGATTGAAATCGTGAGACAAATATTGTTTGAATAAGCAATTTAGAATTAACGCGTATATATCCCTAAAACAATCAAAGTTATGCAAGCATACCACCCATGTGAAATATACCCAAAATATATCTGAACGTAAATACGTAGAATTTCGTGAAAATATTTAGAACTAGGTACTGATCAGTCTCAAGTTCGACGACTACAACGAAATTGTAAGGGTAGTACACAATATCGCGATATTAAAAGTTAAATGGCAGTAGATACTTGTAAAACGACGATACGTATTCAAAAGGATATTGGCGATAACTTCTTCTTTGTTCTGCTTCTTAACAAACTTGCATCGGTAGTTCGATTGTGATTATATCGATCTTCTGTGATTGGTAGAGGTCTCCTTGATGGTAGGCAGCGTATACAGATCGGTACAGTCACGATACAGGTGAGAATGTTGCACTCCAGACGCTCAATGGTTTCGATAACGAATTTCAGAAAATGGTTTCGGTTTGCTGAGTCCAATAACACACAGTAGGTAGGTACAAATCGCACACTCAGACGACGGTAGACGTAATTACAACTCGCAGGTTTCGGTTACATCCGAAAAGAATACAAAAGAGGATTCGAACGGCCTAATAAGAATTTATAAAGTTACGCGACGGAGATCACGACGATTTTATGTCTTACCAGCGATTCTCTGGGTCAGTTTTCCAAAAATAATTATTATATACAGTATATGTACAATATTTCGGTAATTCGGAAAACTATGGCAATCGATTAGGCGTTATTTGGAAATATCCACATAGCACGCAGCTATCTTGCCTCTTTCAATTTTTACCAAAGAATGCGTTTTCTTTATTCAACAAAAATTATCTTCTGTCTTATCGCGCTCCTACAAAACCGTTCGACCGATGTTTTGCTTCGTTTTTCCGCTGTTTTACGCGAGCCGGATTGATAACATTTCCCTTTGGGCGAGTACGTCCCAACCGAAAATTTTAACCGTAATAAAGTGTATTAGTCAATTATTATTGGCATATTATTTATCGACAAAAAAAAACTGTTTATTCAAATCATGGACCTATAGGTAATCATATCGTAGATGTATACGTCGTAATGGAGACAAATAAACGGCTCGTCGAAAGTCAAAGATGGACAAAAGTTTTCTCAAACTACAAGATCGAACGCTTCTTGCAGTTTTCTCAACTTGATTGACCGGTTCTTTACCGTCATTTCCACCTCCTCAGGCAGGCATCCCTCCACGACTTGGCTAAGCCTATTCAGTTCTCCTCCACAATTTAGAAATGCTGGTGAAAATTGTGTTCACTCATGCACTAACGTATCTATTACAAACATTATTTCAGGCACCCATTTATCCAACCGTTTTGATCCTCTACACAAAATTGGGCGATGGCCGTTTTCAGAACTCTGCTCACTCTCTCAACCGGATTGCTTGGGGGGTATATGGGGCGATGCCTATCTCTTGGATCCTGTATTCTTAAACAATTTTTTGGGAAATTTCTCATAGAACTGCCGTCTGTTGTCTGCTGTGGTGGAGGTTGAGCATCCAAATCTCATTATGATCTTTTCCTTGAATTCTGTGTTTCACGGTATTCGTTGTCGGTTTTCTGAACGAATGTCATTCGATTCACCTCGTAAACCTGTCTTGGAATATAAGTAGGTGTGCATTGATTTTACTTGAGCGAGGTAACGGTCCAAAAGGATTCATACACTGTGCCATGGGCCGTGGCTTTGACGACAACTGCATTTTTCTGAGCATTTTTCCTGCTGTTTTCACTTGGAGCGGCTTATACTTTTGACAGCTCATACCCCACGTACTTCCTAATATCCCAGAACATTCCAGGCTAATGATATTTCTGCGCCATTTTACCCGTTTTTGCTCCGCAATGTCAAGTGTCCTGCTCTGGTTCATCGTGATTTCTTCTAGCAGTGCCTTCCTCCGACTCTTCGGTGCATGCTTTTCCATTCGATTCCTCCTTCCTCGTTCTAATTTGGGAGCACCAGATACAGTTGGTCGTCAAGGATTCTGTGGGTAGTTTTCTGGTGTTTCTTTGGCTGCTTTTAGTTTCTACTCGTACCATCCCAGTTTATCTTCATCATCTTCTGTAAGTCCTGTAAGCATCGCAGGTGCAACTAACGTCGGAATTTCGTTTGCTTCCATCTTGTCCTTTCCCGTGCTCTTCATCGTAGAATCCCTTGTCGATATCTTGATGTTTTTTCTTTCCATTGGTGGCGCATAGGTATGGAAACGTAACAACACACATTTATCGATGTTCAGTGTGCGCCCGGCTTCCTGCAACCTTCGCAGCACCTTCTCAAGTTTGTGCTCCTCATGTTTTAGAAAAAATGACTATATCGTCCAGATAAATTGAAATTTCTCGCTTGAACGACCTAACCAACACTACGAGAATCACAAAAATGGGTAACCTGAACTGGTTTGTCTGTCACTCATTGTTCTGATTTTGGTAGTGTTGGTTACGATTATTTTCAGATGTTTAGATGCGGCGGATGCGGCTTTGTAGATTTACGCGCGGTCTGAAAAAATCCAGGGTACAGTCTCACCCTGTACAATGATTGGTCTGTCTTTTGCACCTTGTATCATTAAAGGATCACTTATAATTCCTCCCAAACATGTTTTTAAAATTTTCCTAAATAACCGAAAAATATAGAGGTTCAATTTTTTCCCTTGACCCCCCCCAAATTTTTTGAAGTGAAGGTCAAATTTTGTTTTCAATTTTATTACTCATTAACAAAGATTAACTAGGCAGCACTGCATTTTAGTTTTTCGTGATTCTTCAAAAACATCGTGAGAAATGAAATATTTCCTCCGCGACTCACACCTGACGCTCACAGGCCAATTTCTCCAAAGTTATGACAGATACTGACATACTGACATTAATCTGACATACCATGTTCGCTGCCTGGTAGCTTTTTAATGGTCAATGAACTTTTGATTGATTGATTGATTGATTGATTGATTGATTGATTGATACGTGAAAGTGATACGCAACTTTTTTGTAGACAATTTGATGGCCTTTCATTTGAACCAAACAGTTTTTTGATGGGATCACCTTTAATCGAGATAATTGCAAAAAATACTTCACATATACCAATAATCCAAGATGACGGCGATTCCACACCCCCTATCGATGGGGACTTTTTACACAGTAATCAGCAAGCTTTCGAGAACATCTCTACCAATTTTCAGAACTACATATGTATACTATTTATTTCCGATATTCTCCTAGATTATGCTTTCATTGACTGAGCTATATGTGAAATCTTTTGCATGGAACTCATTGGAGTCAATTGTTAAAATCTGATATATGATTTCATTCGCCATTCGCTAAGCAAAAGATCCGAGAGGAGGGCCGTAATTGTGTCCAATCTACATAAAACCTTTTGAATAATGCGGCACAAGGAAGCGTAAAACAATCATATGGCATAAGCCCCATATCACTGTCTTGCCCTTGTTATGGTAATAATTCATGTTCAAGATCCGTTATTCTTGCATGTAAAACCCGAGAAAAAAACAGTTATTGGCTCGGGTGTATAGCAACAACGCAAGACGACCTCGAGAAAGTAATAATTCACGTACAATAGGATGTGAGATCCGATTTATCCTATATAAGAACGGCTAACATTCGGCCCGCGGGAGCACGAATCATCCCCGTTAGCTGCTGTATTATGTAGTAACATTGCTATTGTAATTTTCTTGCAGCCGCTACGGATTTAGACGGGGAGAAACGTACAACGCCAGGCTGCATCCGGGATCGTCCAGCTGGTCTTTCGTGTTCGATCCGGCCGGAAGGTTGTGCTACTACTGGTCCATGATCGTTTCCTTGGCGTTCCTTTACAATTTTTGGGTCATCATTTACCGATTTGCCTTCCGAGAAATCGATTGTAAGTACTCAACATTTTGTTCATTTATTTTAATCCGAACTTTAATGTGGTACTTACCTAAAGCACAGACTCCTAAAGACATTGAGTACCTACCTATACATAGGTAGTACCTAGCTAGGTCTAGGTATCTATTCTAGTTTTAAAATTATCTCTAGGCAATGAAACTGTTGGAAAATGTTCCTCGTTCGTCAAGAAAGAAAAAAATATAGTATGATTGACAAAATATTTATCTTATTTTTAACGCCTAAGCGGCAAAGTCAACCCCAATTGTTGATTTTTGTTCATCACACGATCCAAGTATAAGCGCTCACTAACCCAGGAGGTCCAACGGCTTTATGTATTTTCCGAGGTACGGAAACAGCCAAAGCAGGTTATTGACACTGACGGGTCACCCAATCGCGAAATGTCCCCGACTCCCCGCGGAACGTTGCTTCACTCTGATGCATTGTTTGACCAGTATTTTCAGTCCACGCTACGTGAGATGATTGCTTGGGACAACCTTGGGTTAGTGTATGATTACGTGAGAAACGGTGTTGAGACGTCACATTATGAATTAATGTGGATTGGTCCAGACAAAAAAATCGCTCCGCTCAGCTCAGCTCATACAGGGTGTTAGATACTTTTTATTTCAAACTTTGATGGATGCTTTCCCATTAGAAATAAGACCGAAAGAAAATAAAACCAATGATACTAAAACGCTTCTCTAAAAAGATACAGGACATTGAAGTCAACTTTCTTTTTCAAATGGTTTTTTTACCGAAACTTTTGATCCGTTAAATTGATTCACAACAAATTTGAACCAAAGTTTACTCAAATAAGTCTTCATAATACAATAATACCGCGATCCATCAAAAATTGTCAGGGGGGTAGATAATAGGGGGTGCCCCTTTTTTTCTCCCCTATTTTATATTCCTTGATTATTGTTTTAAATTGCCAATATTTTCGAACTCTACGTTCAATTTAGAAGGAAAAGTCCGTCCAGCGAAATTTTGATTAAAGGCTCCCTTGAAGGATTAAGAAAGGAAACATTGAAAACATGTTGGAAACTCAGAAAAAACTCAATAGAATTCATGTAGGTATTCAAATTTAAATTTTTTGGCATATCTGGATTCCATTCTGAATTGCAGTTTGAAAATGCGCTACGTCACTATTACGACAGCCGGTAGCGGTTGTCAAGTATAGGTTCAAGATCAGCGCGTTGTGATGTGGCTGTGTAAACGCAAACCCAAAACACGATCGGGTAGCTGTAACTATTGGTACAGCTACTACTATTGGCGTGACGTCAGTATGGCCAGTGCCAGTACGAAAGTAAGCGTGTTTTTAGCATGCAAAAGTTAATTCAAGCTTTGATCTCCATTCAGAGTGCAATTTTTTTAAACTTGGTCGAATATTACGTATTATAAACAACGTTTTTAATGTTATTATGAAGTTAATGATATTCTGAAAATAAAATTCATCCAAGGCCCCTGTTGCTAAAAACATTATGAGATTTTTTCTTCATTCAAATTTGAATCTAATTATAATTTATTCCCAAATTTAAGGTCCTATGAAACGGCTCGTAGTCATTGTATGTTATCTTTTTAACTTCATTTATTTTAGAGTACGTCCTCGAGCTTCCGCATCCTTTTCAAAACCCCTCTTTGCATTTTCTCAGTTTTCTCATCATCTTTTTCCCGACTCCCGAATTGGTTTGCTTGCTCCTTTAGCATTCCAAAGCAATCGCCATCCACTACTCAGACTTCCCGCGGCGGTTTTTATAATTCGATTAGAGTGGTAGGTCCTTTTCTGTCAATCGAACGATATTGATTTGTGACCACCTATAATTCTTATAGGTAGGTAACGAATTTTCCGATGCAGTTTTAGGCAAATACCTACCTCTACCAATCTACTATGCCTCCAAAATGAAACTTTCCTCATTGTCTTCCAAATAAATAAATAGCTCAAGACTTTGTCAAACGGAGAATCTCTTAGAAACTGTTATGCATTGTACTTACGTCGTTGTGCTTAGTTTTAATTTCCTACACTTTTCAAAGTGTCGAGGAAACGCCACTTTTGTCAAGGATGGAAGTGAGCAATGAGTTTCTGGAAACTGGATAGTTGATGAAAACTGAATTTCCATCTCATATCCCACCCCACCACACGGGAAATGGAGCACTGCGCTCGTCTCTGCATTTGTATGACGTCGGTTCAGGCGTCCGAGTTAACTTTTGTTGGTCGTATATCTGGAATGTAACGAGATTCAAAACTCTCTTCAGCGCAAGCAAATGAATTTCTATGAATTTCCACGAGAGACATTATACATACCTACTACATCCTCCTCGTATTACAGTGTGGTGATAGTCCGGCACAAAATTCAAAATTCCGTTAATGATTGTCAGTGCACACCCAGTGGTTGATAATTTTGCCGCGTGTAGTTTTATCAAAGCTACTTCAAATGATGAAAATAGAGGATAGGAGGGCAAAGTCCCATCTTTTGATCCCCCATATTTTCAGAAAAAAAATCATTATTTTTTTTATATTTTTCTCGCGTTCTTGAGTGGATTTTATATACCGCTGGCTGTGGACTTTTGAGACACCTGACACCCGTATAGTTTTCGGAAAAAAAAACAACTTGGGCTCTGGAAAGTGGTGATTTCGAGACGTTTTTCAAAGTTTCAAACCCAAATATCTCGAAAATGAAGCCTTCATAGTACAGGAATTTAAGCTGAAATATCACTTCAACCTCAAAAAAATACTGTAGTCGTGAAAATCACAGGTTCTGTTCAGAATTTTGTGTTCTTTCTAAATTCTTGGATTTCAGAAAAATCCCAACGGAGGCTTTTTTAGAGCTGTCAAAAGTCTGAAAACTGATAATTCCGGACAATTTCAAATAAAGCTTAATTTTCCATGAAATTTCAAGTATACACAGTTATGTGGAGACTGCAAATGTTGAGAATGAACATTCGAACAATTCTGAACCAAACACGATGAAAAATTTCATAGTTATGTTGGAATATTTTGATTTTTTCTGTCAAATGTATATGATGCAGAAAAAATAGTAAAAAAATCGCTAAAACCTTGGAAAAAATATGGACGACCTGAAAATTTGATATTCTGTTTGGACTTGAATGCCCTACTACATACCCAAAATTGACAGAAATCCCATCCCGGGGTTTTGAGTTATTGGAAGGGGGGTGATCAATTGCAACTCAAAATGGAGGGGATGGAACCCGTTAATCCATTGGATGCAAATACATCGCAATTCGACGCATCATATCTCGTTGATACCATTTTGGCACAAAAAGTCTCGATCATTGTTGAGGGGGGGTCGTGGGAGGGGCGGAGCTCGGCTAGGTGATTCTTTTTGTTTTCCTAGTCATATATAACCGATCACGACAAGTTTGGTACCTTTTCTGACTAAATTGGAACTCCTGACCTTGAATCCGATGTGTTAATTCGAATAGAAACAAGTTTGAACAAGTTAACTTGGAAAAACTTGTTTTTTTCTTTGACAATTTTGACAGTTTTTTTTCACTGTTAGAGGTCTGCATTTCTCGAAAATATTTCAAGGGCCATTAGATTGAAGTGTCTTTTCCACGAAAATCATCCACTCGATGTATTATTTTGTTTATTGATATTAAAAAATCAATTTGAACCTGTGAGTCGGTCCGGCGCGGTTTCTACTAGTGACCAGAACACTACAACATGCACCTTCAAATAAAACTACCTCAAACTATTGTTACGAGCGGCGATTCCGTACATATTGGTAAACACTCGATCTTTCTGGATTCTTTCATCCATTAGATCGCAGTGTAGAAGTCCGGAGCGATCTGGTGCATTCCAGAGCGTTCGTGTATGTGAAACTGAGGGGAGACTTAAATGCTTGAGCAAGAAAGATCTGTCCATTTTGGCGGAGGCGCCGCTCCAGAACTCGGCAGAATTATACGGGTAACGTGTGTGATTATTCAGGAAAGGTCTAGAAACCGCATATCCCGAGCCACTACGGAATTTGCTGGAAGCAGACAGAAAGTTCGGGAACACTATTCGGAGGCCTTATACCGAGAGTTCATAAATTAAATGGGTCAAGGGTGCCTGTGACTTGAAAAACGTCTGTCGAAACTAGCGTAATCCTTTTGTAATAAATTTGTCAAACTTTGACAAGTTGCGTCCCATTTTATTGATATCTGATCTGCCATAAGTGCACGAGAATACTTCAAGTTCGAAAATATTCCTCGATCATGTAGGTTTTGTCCCTGCCGTGAAAACCACATTTAAAATGTTCCGAGAACGAAAACAGCGACTGGTTTGACAAATTACGATAACCAAAAAATTACAGACGTTAAATGAACGATGCTAGTTCCGACAGATGTTTTCAAAGTCACAGGCACCCTTGACCCATTTAATTAATGAACGCTCGGTATAAGGCATCAGCCGGCAGCTCGCGGCAGTATTGAATAGTACCTTTCATTATCCAGCGCGCCATCCGCGCATACTCGTCTTCTGAAGTAATGGCGTCAAATACAAAATTTGCGAACAAATGCTAAAAAATGGCGTGAAAAACCGCCATAGAGTTGAAAAATACGCGCCGCAGCGTACAGGGTAATAGGCTAGAGGTTAATACACACTAGTGATTACTTACTTTTCATCAAAAAGTCCGCATTGTTCATGAAATTATGAATAACTGCATTTTACATTGATCGGATGTGCGTACGCAACCCATAATGCAACCCTCACCAACTCTATTTTCAGTTTGACAAGCAACGGCCGTGACTTTTCGCTGCTGTCTGCTGTCAACGTCAACTATTTATTCGCCATTTTGAAGTTCGCTCTGAGTGTCGTACGTTTGTGAACAAGTGGGCCGCTATTATTGAATCGTGTGAAAAAAGTCCCTGGGAGTTTTATATAATCCGTACTACACTTCTGTAGCGAAAGTTGCCTAAAAACCACGATTCTAGGCAACATTCGCTACATCAGTGTACTGCGAAATGTATTTTACTCCCAGGGACTTTTCTCACACGATTCAAGAATAGCGGCCCTGTGCTCTTCAAAGTATAAAAATCAGTTTTCAAAACTAAATCAGCGGTGTTATCAATCCAAAAATCATGAAAAAACAAGTGAAAGGGGCCGTGAAACATTGTGCTCATGGGAATTGGCACAGTGATAGTCGGTATAATGACAAAAATATGGATTTCGTTATCCGATTCCCAAAAACGTGCTCAAAATACCGTAAAAACTTGGTACTGGAGAAATTTGAAAAACACGTAAAGTCTTGCTAGGAATGTGACAAATGTGCACGGTGGGTGAAGCTGTGTAACCGGAAAAATTTCACTCCGAAACGGGTCACCAAGGATAGCAGTTATTTATAGTTTAATGAACAATGCGAACTTTTTGATGAAAAATAAGTAATCACTAGTGTGTATTAACCTCTAGCCTATCACCCTATTCGCTGCGGCGCGTATTTACAACTTTGTGGCGGTTTTTCTTGCGATTTTGTAGCATTTGTTCGCAAATTTTGTATTTGACGCCATTCGAGCATGCGCGCATGTTGAAATTTGGCGCAAGTGTGGGTATACCACTATAATGAAAGTTACTATTGGAATGCGAAGTGGTAACGCGAGTGAAACAAGCGAAGTACCTGCGATATAATTCCAAGTAGATAATTGTTGGCGTATAGTTATTGTAGTACGCAGAAATGAACAGTGTGTGTTTTAAATCGATCGTCTCAATTATATTCGAACCCGTACGCGAAATATCGTAACACTATTGAACAAATGATAATTTATCTTTGAAAGTTCCAGGATCTCTGCAGAATTAAATTTGCTATAACATAAAACAAAATAACCATGGATCGCTCTGCAGGGTTTAGAGTTTGAGCTATTTGTATTTGCAGGTGTATGTTGTAGTGTTCTGGTTATTAGTGGACACCGCGCTGGATCGTCTCACAGGTTCAAATTGACTTCTCAATATCAAAAAACAAAATGATTCGTTGAGTGAATGATTTTCGTGAAAAAGACATCTGAATCTAATGGCTCTTGAAATATTTCCGAGGATTTCAGATCTCAACACTGAAAAAAAACGGTCGAAATGGTCAAAGAAAAAAACAAGTTTTTTCAAGATAACTTGTTCAAACTTGTTTTTATTAAAATTTACACATCGGATTCGAAGTCAGGAGTTTAAATTTGATCGGAAAAGATACCAAACAGATATAATTTGGGAAAATTACTAGGGGCATAAGAAATAGGAGGGAAAATAGGAGACAGTACCCTTATCTATGCCTCTGTGAATTTTTAATGAATTGCATCATCAAAAATTGTTCGATGGAGATTTATTTGACTAAACTTTGATTGAAGTTTAAATAAAATTGGTCCAACGGTTCACAAGTTCTGGGTATCTTTTCAAGGAAGCATTTTAGGACCATGAGTTTTTTGTTCTTTCGGCTTAATTTTTGATGAGGAACCAACCCTTAAAGTTTGCAATAAACAGTACCTAACACTCTGTATTGTAAAACTAGTTTTACAATAACGATTTTTGCAATAATGCGACTAAGTTTGCTTAACGAGCCGCGAGGCGGCGAGTTAAGTGGTGCAGGTGCAGGAGTATTGCAAAAATAAGTTATAACACGTGTTTTTCATACAACTTTGTCTATTTTGCCTCAACCTACTAAATAAGAATAGAAAAATGTACAAACTGACATTTGAATTGTGCTTATGTTTATGTCATTAATGATAGCCAAAACAGTGGCACAAAGTGCTCTGTTTCCAGTTGCACAAAGTAGAATTTTGTGACACTGTTTTTCGTAAAAACAGGGGGCCCTTCAGACTTTGGAGATGCAAGAATTTCCACAAAACGACCATTGAGTATGGTTATGTGTTGTGTTAAATATATAAAGGAAGCTTACGAGTCTATTGAAAATGTAGACATCAATTATTGGCGTATCCATCACACTTCACATTTCAATATTCTTCGACAGAGGTCAAAAAATCTGTTTCTACCCCACGCCAAATCTCATTGCTCTAACCCAAAGTGTGGTATCATATCCTTTTGCGTTACTGCTTCCACTACCATCAATCAAGTATCGCCATAGAATCGTGATATGCCTGTGAAAGAACACGTAGTAATTCCTTATAATTTAGAATAATATCCAGGTTTACGGGAGTAAGAACGAGAAAACAAATTCGTCAGGTGTTCAGCTCACCGCGAACTTGTCTAGGTACTAGGTACTTAGTACAAGAGAGCGTAAAAGTCGTCGCCATGAATTCCATCATCAGGCGCCAGAGATCTCCACTTTGTCACCGCCAACACTTCTGTGCGAGTTTTGCGATGAAACGTAATCCTTAACTCGAGAATTAATTCATACAAAAGCGCCCATCCAGAACTCCGCAGTCACCCGGCTGATAGTGCAGCATGCTATTGCGGTGCCGATGCCGTATCACCAAATCCTCTCAACTTTGGTCCGGGTCTGTAAAGTTAGTGGCGCGTCTGTTGTTCTAATGTAGGTAATAATAATAATAATAATAATAATAATAATAATAATAATAATAATAAGTTTATTGTATTTAAAGAATTTACATTCCTATTACAAAGTAACAAAATAATACAAATTCATAATAACTTTAGTAATTTGTCATAATAATTTCAGTGGAAGTGAAACAAAAACAACAATCAAAGACAATATAAACATATTAGAAAATTCTCAACCTCATAATAAAACGTAAAATAAAAGTTCAAAAGAAATAACCCATTCCAACATCTCTGATATTAATAAAATTCACAACAAACTGAGAAATCTTGACAGCCAAAGCCGGCGTGAGCTGATCAAGTGCACCGATCAATTGGCCAAAGTTCTCAATCTCGCCCAAAAACTGATTTCTGATGTTCACATACATAGGACAGCGGAAAAATATATGCTCAATATTTTCTGGTACCAAGTGGTTGCAAACTGTACATAACTCTTCGGAATTGATTCTGTATGAACGGCCTTTATATGTGAATTTGGTTCGTGACTTACTACACATGCGGAGCTGGGAAATAATTCTCGTAACATATATCGGTTTGGAAAAATCAAGGTAACGCTGTCTTCCTTTGCAAGGGTTGAACCAGCCGTACATCAGTGGGTATGAGGTTAAACTTAAACGGTTCAGATCTTGGTTGTACAGTTTCCACCTATACGAATCCAAAATATCGTTCTTTCGTGCTTTGAGGGTCCACTGGTCAAGGTCGCTCCATAAGTTGTCTCTATCGGCAAATTTAAAAAACGTTTTCACCTGATTAACCCAATTATACTTGATATTGTCAGGGAAACGGTGGTCAAGAATCAAAAGACGATTAAAACATTTTCTTGGGAGACGTGATGGATCCATCCCAAAAACCTTTTCTAGCCAGGATAACCCCGATGCGAAAACACAATAAGAAAGCTTCAATGAACCTGTCTCTAGCCGAACCATGTAATTAGGCGTATTGACCGCAATAGTAAGGAGCCGCTTGAAAAAATTAAGTTGCACGGATTCTAACAGTTCAGAATAAGCAAAGCCCCACACAGGCATACAATGTGAAAATGATGCTTGAACAATTGATTCAAAAAGTTTTAGTCTTGCGTCCCAGGACTGAATCTTCGAACGGGCCATCAGTGACATTACAGCACCCACGCATTGCTTAGCCCTGACGACAGCTGACCGAGTCATTTCTAAGTGTAGTGCAGACGAAGTAAAAAGAACCCCTAGGTAAGTATACTTTGTGACCATTTCCAGTTTTTCGCTGTTGTAATAAAACTGAAAGTCGCTAACACGTCCACCTCTGTTAAAACAGATTACCTTCGTCTTATCCGTGTTGACTGTAAGTTTGTTAAGTAATGTGTACTGTTCAAGTGCCTTTAGTTTTCGCTGGAGGTCAATAGGAGAATCGGCAACAATCACTAGATCATCCGCGTATAAAAGTAACAATAAGTCATTAAGGCCGTCAATATCGATTCCCACCACACCCTGTGCTCTCATATAGCTTTCAACATCAGCAACAAACAACGCAAACAACAGAGGACTCAAAGATTCACCCTGAAGCACCCCAGATGACACGTCAAACTTTTTTGTAAACATACCGTTGGCTTTGATTTGTATAGTGGCATTGTCGTAGAGACTTTTAATTATGTTGATGATTTTTGTGCTGACCCCTAGATGATGTATTTTTTTCCAAAGGAGTGAATGGTCAATAGTATCAAAAGCCCTACGGAAATCTACAAATGCCGCGTATACCTTTCGGCGCTTTAGTCGAAGATGGATTTGTATAACGGAGTTCAAAACAAAAATATTATCAATGCACCCTCTACCCTTGCGGAAGCCAGCCTGGGATTGTTCTAATGTAGGTACGAATAGGGGTGTAGACATTGTACAGTGTCGGGCTTCAAGCAGGTTACGTGTAGCAAATGTGATACACTTCACTAAAGGCAAACTCTAAGAACTGGAATAGTATAATCATCACCATCATCATCATCATCATCATGATCATCAAGACGTTGTTATCGTTATTTCGCCGACTGGTTGGACACATACCTCCATCCGTTCATAATCTCCGCCATCCTAACATCCCTACTGTAACTATGCGCGAACAGGAATCGAATCTGGGTCTACCCTTATCTCTCCGTATTTCTTTTTCCGCCTCTAGTAATAGTCTCTAGTATCTTGTGGATCAATCATTCGTGCCATAAGGCACTCATGAGGTGTCCCATCACCTCTCTGTCTGCTTCTGGAATGCTTTCATAGTTCCGTTCTTTCCGACACAGTAATTTTGCTGAGAAAGCTGCCAGAAAGGGGGCACCTAATGGGTACGGTCAGTGCCGGATCTAGGCTTTTTTTTTAGGGGGTGCAAAATTCAATTTTGCCGCCCCCCACCGATACGTGAGAAGTAAAAGGGGCTCTAGAGAGCGGAGCTACCCTACAGCGCCACAGGCGAGAATTTATCGATTTTAAAGGGGCCGTTTGAGGAAAATACCCCGCTTTTCTCAAAAATTTTCACAATATGAAAACATTCAAATTGCTGAAGTACTGCAGAGCATTTTTTGTTGCCTCTTCTCCAAGTAGCTGCCTTGTTTTTCTCCATTCATAACAGTAAGAAACATACTCAAAACAAAAAATATATATTACCAATATAAGAAACAGTACATATCAGTTTTTCACTTCCAGTTTCGTCAGAATTTTGTTTCTGCTTTGCTTTAGGCGCCAAATTGGTGCGATCGCCTGCCGCCCGCTCGCGCTGCCGGCGGACTTCGGGAGGTTTCTATCTGTTTGCGGCATCAATCAGTATGCCGATGATACTCAGCTATTTTATTCATTCGACTCCGATAAACCTATTGACGCCGCGGTCAAGATTAATTATGACATCGAAATAATTTGCCGTATCTCCCGGTATCACGGACTGATGCTGAACGACGCTAAAACGGAGTTGCTGCTCTTTGGGGGGAGTCGCGGACGTCTGGAATCTTGTCTTGACTTTGTAATCAGAGTGGGCTCTCATTCTCTCACTCCCACGGATAAATGCAAAAGTTTGGGGTTGTATATAGACAACGATATGCGTTTTTCCACCCACGTAAGCTCCGTTATTCGTGGAACCTTTGCTAAACTAAGAACCTTTTACTTGAACAAAGATTGTTTATCGCCGACTGTTAGGCTGAGACTGTGCAGTGCGTTGGTCATTCCCTGTATTGCATATTGCATAACTGTTTTTTGGCCTGCCATACTGGAGAGTGATAGGCTTTGTTTGCAGCGCCTCCTAAACGCTTGTGTACGCTTCTGCTTCGGCTTGAAAAAGTATGACCATATTACCGAGAAATACGAACAGTCCGGTTGGTTGAGCTTGGGCGAAATGTTCACCTTGCGGCTTGCCTCGTTAGTCTACAAGTTGGACGTCACCTTGCATCCCGAGTACTTGCGCAGTAGAGTGATCAGAAACGAAAACATCCATTCAATTGATACGAGAGGCCGTGGTCTGTGTGTAGTTCCTCGACACCGGAGTACACAGTTCCGTGGCTCCTTTTCCTACTGTGCCGCGGTCACAATGAATAGAGTCCCGTTTCATATCAAGAGCGCCTCTAGCCTCCAATCATTTCAATCCCAACTCAGGAAATTTCTTTTGAGCGACCGATCATGATACCTATTGTTTTTTTTTTCATGATATATACGTGATTTATGTTATTTTGTTTATTATATACATATTTTTTGTTATATGTTTATTGTTGTATTGTTGTGGTTGTATGGAAGAGCAGCTTCGCTGAATACCGCCAATAAAGACATTTTATTATTATTATTATTATTATTATAATGCAATTGACCCTACAGTACTTCTCTGAGCTCTGTTTTCCGCTCTTCGAGAACTTTCTTAAATTCTTCCTTCTCCTCGAGACGTTCCTTTTTTTGTTCTTGCAGCATCGCCATGATGCTCGCTAAAGCCTTTTCCGTCATTTTTTGTGTCATGCTCCTGGTCGCCATCGAACGATATCTCGAATTTTCCGACAATCGATGTAGTCACTAATCGATAACCTCGAAAGCAGCAGTTGAAACTCCCAAATTTTGAAATATCCCACTTCTGACACCAAATGTTACGGTATTCGGGTTCACCTATTTCGAAATTAAAGGCGTTGATTTACTTGTTAACAACTGCACTACTACCGATACAACTGAATAGCGCACAGAATTATTAATCGCTTAGAAATTCACAATGTCGCTTGAGATGTTACGCCACGATCGCTCGATTCCAACTCTTCCCGATGCCAGGTTGAGTTTCTCTCTTATAGTGGCATCGAAGGTTCTGGCTGCTTCCTGTTTGATCGTTGGTGTTTCCAGCACACAAGGATTTTTCTGGTATTTGCGTCGAGAATATACGCGTACCTTCTACGGTACCTCCACCAGAAGTCTCGACGTGTCGTGACCTACCGCTACAGCCTCTCGATGCTTCCCGAATGCAACGCGGAAATCTAGATTTCTCTGGGAAGAACCGGGATGGTCGCGAGCTTCATAACACTATATTTGACGTAAATCAGAATTAAAGATCATTTTGTTAGAATATCGTTAAAAAATCTTCTAGTTCAAGTACTTCTATGCATATAGTCGGTTTAAGTGGAGTGGACGTGCTATACAGGAGAACTAGACAAAAAATGTGCAAAACAGCTACTAAATTGTGTTGTTGTAACTGCTAAAAACTGTTGTAAGGTTAGTAATGGAGCTAATTTAACATAAAATTACTAAAATTCAAATATTTTTCACCTAGTGTGGTGAAGACAACTGCCACCATGTCAAAATTTAAATTTCAGGTTTCAATTTTTTGGAGTTCGAGGAACGGACTGATAAAGCGGCTGCAATAGCGATTTTCATCAAAAGGAAAATGCGCTAAAAATATCCTCAGACCATTTCCATGTGTGTATTTGTTTATTTTAAATTAATTTCCAAATAGGGGAGGAGCGCTCGAGGCCGTCGTCTGTAGGGACCCGGACAGCCTGACTACCCCACTGCACAATGCGTGCAAAGGTTCAAGGTGACTGCGTTGTGACGTCAGTACGGACATTACAAAAGTAGCCGTCGTATTGACCCGACAAATTTATTTCAAACTTTGATCATCATTTTAAGAATCGACAATTTTTTAAAGAGAAGTTCTTCGACTGGACATTATTGCTCCACGTTTTTGAGGCTATTCTGCAGTTGATACATATTATGCTATTATTGAACGATTTTCGATTTACAGCCAATACTATCCTGGTCTGGTTCTGTCTGGACTACTTCATGGACTTCCTCTACTTAGTGGACATCCTGTTCCACTTCAGGACCGGCTACTTGGAGGACGGCGTGCTGCAAACCGACTCGACCAAGCTGCGCCAGCACTACATGAACTCGACCACGTTCTACATTGACTGTCTGTGCCTGTTGCCGCTGGACTTCCTCTACCTGTCGGTGGGTTTCAATTCGATATTGCGCTCGTTCCGTCTGGTCAAGATCTACCGTTTCTGGGCGTTCATGGACCGCACGGAACGCCACACCAACTACCCGAACCTGTTTAGGTCCACAAGCCTCATCCACTACCTCTTAGTCATATTCCACTGGAACGGCTGCCTGTTCCACATAATATTAAAAAACGACGGTTTCGGTTCTAAAAACTGGGTGTACAGTGACTCCGAAAGTACAGATTACGTCAAAGCGTATTTGCAAAGTTATTACTGGTGCACGCTGGCGCTGACCACCATCGGCGACCTGCCCAGGCCTCGAAACAAGGGGGAGTATCTCTTCGTCATATTTCAGCTGCTGTTCGGTCTCTTGCTTTTCGCCACGGTGCTAGGGCACGTTGCCAACATCGTGACGTCTGTGTCGGCCGCCCGCAAGGAGTTCCAGGGTGAGTTCTTGTTGTTTTTGCGCACTTTCTGTCTGTCTCTTCCTCCCTTGTCTTCCTTTTTATATTTTGAAATGCCTGTGGGGTCGCATCACACGCGGATACCCATTTTCACACACATAAGGATATTTCCTGCGGTCGAGCGAACAGTTCTGTTACAATCAGCCCGGCCAAACGCCGTCCTCTCGCAGAGGCATGCACACGAAGGAGAAAAAGTCTATCTTTGCTTTTATTTTTATCAAAACGCCGATATCAAATTTCACGCGGCACAAAACCCGCCGTCGCCGAATAACACAATGGGGTACTCTCTGCAAAAGGCAACTCTCGACGGCGGTGCCAGACGTTGTCCCACTTTTGTTTCTCGCATAATAAAACGATTCAGTGGCGGCTCGTGGGTCGACCAAGGGATGAGCCTCCAGCTTGCAAAAGTGCTGATCGCAATGCCACGATAATCCAGACTATACTTACTCCCGCTTGGATTTGGAAGCCGCCATGGCTATTATCCAAGAGATACGAGGGCGAATCCATTTGCTTCTCGATACTGGCATAGGAAAGGATAAGTTAAAGTCACCAAGCTTTTTCCCACGTTTTATGGATTCATTAGAAAGCTGCACGCCAAATTTTGTTGACGTTATGGCAGTTCTCTCCATTTTTGTGGCTTTTGAAGAACCTATCAAGCTTAGTCCGCAATCCGCATGAAGGTATATCGCCAGATTCCTGCGATATATCGCCCGTGTGGACTAAGATATATGCGTTCAGCATTAATTTTCAATACAACAGGCATATAGGGTGACACAAGATCCACCCTATATAAGAGCGCTGTCAGTGAAATGCCAAAATCAGTAGTTTTCGATACAAAAGCGCGTTTTCAGGCCCGAAACCGTGTTTGCCATCATGAGACGTAGCTGAATGCTGCAAAAGAGTTTAAGGGCCTGAAAGAGCACAGGGCTCGTGTGTCGCTCAAAAATCCTTAAAGAAACAGTTTTTATCTTTGAAATTGGATCAGGGATAAGCAGTCTAGTGGGGGGATTAATCTTAACGTGAACACCCTGTACATGTTTCTTGTGCACAAATATCACTTTGAAATGGACAAATATCTTGCTGTTTTTAAATCTTTTAGCACTGTCATTGTGAAGCTTGTATACAGGGTGGTCCAGGTTATAGTAGCAATAATTTACCATTCAATAGTCCATCAAAAACTAGGTCGACATGCATGATTTTTTTTTTTCTAAAACGCTTTCGAAAAGAGATACAGCCCTTCAAAGTTCAGTTTTTAAAATCTTCTTTTTGCAATAACTCTCAAGTCATCAAAGCGATTTTGACCAAATTTGGTACAAATACTCACAAAATGAATACCTATCACTTGACGTAGACGTAGACTTTTGTCAAAATTGTCCAGTAACGTAGATACCGGGAAATTGTTCAACTTCTCCCACCCCATTTTCTAGCCACTGGTAATTTTTGAAAAATTATCCTTTTTTGAATTCCTTGTTCAATTTAGAAAAAAAAGTTACCATTGTAAAATTTTGATTAGAGGCTTAATTTTTGAGATATTTGGGTTTAAACTTTGGAAAACATCTCGAAATCGCCACTTTCCAGAGCCCAAATTGTCTTTTCTCTGAAAACGTGTCTTTTCTCTGAAAACGTGTCTTTTCTCTGAAAACGTCTCGTTTCTTCGCTAAAAATAGCAGTGGATCAACTTGAACGACCTAGAAACCTTATTCCAGTTGAGGAATTATGAGTTTTCTTGGATTTTAGTTCTGAGGCCTTTGAAAGTCGCGATTTCGAGGTGTTTTCCAAAGTTTCAAACCCAAATATCTCGAAAATGAAGCCTCTAATTAAAATTTTACAGGAATAACTTTTTTTCTAAATTGAACAAGGAATTCAAAAAAGTATAATTTTCCAAAAATATCCAGTGGCGTAGAAAATGGAGTGGGATAAGTTGAGCAATCTCCCGGTATCTACGCCACTGGACAATTTTGACAAAAGTTTTCTACGTCAAGTGATGGGTATTTATTTCATAAGTATTTGTACCAAACTTGGTAGAAATCGCTCTGATGACTTGAAAGTTATTGCAAAAAGATCATTTTAAAAACTGAACTTTGAAGGGCTATATCTCCCTTAGGAAGCGTTTTGGAGAAAAATTAAATTATGCATGTCGACCTAGTTTTTGATGTACCATCGAATGGTCAATTAATGCTACTATAACTTGGACCACCTGTATACAAATTGTTTCGGTGACCTTGCATAATACTTCGGGAAGTGATTCCTCTCAAGAGAATAAGTTGAAAAGTAGGAATAACATTTTTGTCCTAAAGTCTAAAGTCATTCCTAAGGGAGTTACAGCCCCTCAAAGGTACGCAGTAAAACAAAGTTTTCAATTATTTGCTGTAAAACCGTCAAAGGTAGGAACTTCAAATTTAGTCTAGTGAAGTTTCTCTACAGTGCAAATGTACATGCAAAGTTTTAAACAAATCTAACCAGTGGTAGTGAAATTAGAGGAGATTGGGATTATGTTGAAAATTGTTCTAGACACGTTCGTGTTTTTTCGGTTTTACTTACTTCATAACGGTGCATTCTACAGAAAAAATGCAAGAGAAATAAAAGTTTTGGATTGTACGAGTCTATCGGAAATATTAAGTTTGAAGTTTGTACCTTTGACGGTTCTTGAGCAAATAATTAAAAACTTTGTTGCACTTTTCACCTTTGAGGGGCTGTAACTCCCTCAGGGAGCACTTGAGGAAAAAATCCTACTTTACTTTTTGACTTATTTTTCTGAGAAGAATCACCTCCCGAAGTATTATGTAAGGTCACTGAAACACCCTGTATAGGTATATAGGTATGGGTAAAAGCTTGAAATTTGAATAACATCAATATCGAAATTAATAAGAATCCAGCACAATAATCCTGTCCCTAATTCATCAATATCAATGCAACGACATGATTGGGAATTTGATTGAAATCGTGTAAATTGTTATTGTCGAGTGCGTACGTGCAGTTCAAGCACTACGATGACTTAACATGCATACGAGGGTAGTTCCATTTACTCTGCTTTTGATACAGAAAGCAATCAGTAGACCAGGTACCTTAGGGGTAATTGTCTACTATCCGGTCAACTATCCAATTCGTATTTTTTTTGGAGAAGTTCTCATCGGATGCGATCAGCTAGGTATTAAATAAAGGAAAACTGTTGTCGGGCGTCAGATTTATAGAAAAAATCCGAATTTATTGAGAAAATAGACTCAATAAGTAATAAGTAATAAGTAATAAGTAATAAGTAATAAGTAAGTACCAATAAGCTCCCTCTTTTACCTTGATTTCTTATATAAAGCTCGATCCATTGGGCCCCTTTGTGTCTTCAATATCGTTTGAAGCCCTATCGGGCTCCCTTTATGCCCGCAAGTGTAGTTTGGTGCCCTAATTAATCCCCTTATGTTTTTTTGTAGCTATCAGAATTTCAGTAAACCCCCTTTCGTCTTCATTTATTACATAAAGCTCCCTTGGGCCCCCTCATGTCTTCAATATCGCTTGAATCTTTGTCGATCTCCTCTCACATCTTTTCGTAGCTTTGAGAGCATTAGTGAACACCCCAAGCCTTCATGTGATATTTGGATCTCTATCGGATCCCTTATGTCCTCAAAAGAATATAAAGGCCCAATCAGCCCCTTATGTTTTTTCTGGATCTCAGAAATCCAGTAAGCTCCCTTTTGCTATCTTGTATTAATTATCCAGAGCTCCCTTTGGCCCCCTTGTTTCTCCAACGTCTTTTGAAGCCTCTTATATTTTTCCAAGGCTTTCGGAGCATTAGTTAGTAAGCACTTTGTGCCTTCATGTGACTTTGAACACCGACACCTTGTGTTCTCAAGTGTAGTATGGAGTCCACCAGTAAGACCCCTTTTGCCTTTGTATCTTATATGAAGCTTCACTGGGCCCCCTTGTGTCTTCAATATCATTTGAAGCCCTACTGAGCAGAAATGAACATGACGTCAAACTGTCCTGCCTCAAACCGGTCGTATCGCTTATTTAAACAATATAGGCGTCCAACCAGCCGCGTCAAACCGTCATGTATCAGGTTGACCCCATAGCAGGGCTCCAAAAGACGTTGAAGAAACAAGGCGGCCAAATGGGGCTCTGGATAATACAAGAAGGCAAAAGGTGGCTAACCTGAGAGCCAGGAAAAAACAGAAGGGGGCTAAGTAGGGCTTGATATTCTTTGGAGGACACAAGAGGTCCGATTGAGCTCTGAATATCACATGAAGACTTGATGTTTACAAATGCTCCGAAAGCCAGGAAAAAATTAAAAAACAGAAGAGGATTAATTAGGGCTCCAAACTACACTTGCGAACATGAAGGGAACCCGGTAGGGCTCCGTATATTGCATTAAAGCACAAGGGATTTACACTAGGGCTTCTAACAACGCAACAAGGCACAAGGGGGTTTACTGGAACTTTGCCGCGAAAAAACAAAGGGGCTCATTGGGGCTAAAAACGACACATGAAGGCACAAGAGGGCTCAATAGAGATCCGAATGACACAGAAACACAAGGGGCCCAATGGACGAGTTTTATATTATCAATGAAGGTAAAAGTGGGGCTTTCGTACTTATTCTTGAAGCCATTAAAAACTAAGTGGGCTGAGTGGGGGCTCCATACTTCATTTGAGGACACAAGGGGGTCCGATAGGTCTCCAAATATCATATGAAGTCATGAGGTGCTTCCAGGTGCTAATAAGGCACAAGATGGTTTACTGGAATTCTGAAAGCCACGAAAAGCACAAGAGGGCTCATTAGGGCTCCAAACAATCCTGGTGACACAAGGGGGTCCAGGGGGTCCACTGGTATTCTGAAAGTCAATAAAAACTGAGATGAAAACGTAAGTGGGCTGATTATAGGCCTCCAAATTAGACATAAGGGCCACAAGGGGACCTGAAAGGTCTCCGAATGACATGACGGCACAGAGGTGATTGATTATGTTGCTCTGAAAGTAACGGATAATGCAAGGGGGCTCAGCAGGGCCTTAAATCACATTGAAAAAACAATAAGGGCGGTCCAATTGAGCCTAGATAGCACAAATTGTCAAATGAGGGCTTATTAAAATTCTGGAAGCCATGAAGCACATAAGGGAGCTCATTAGGGCTCCAAATTATACCTGAATACACAAAAAGGGGATTTGAGGCCGACTATCACATAATAGCACAAAGGGTTTAGTGAACTGTTACTATTTTAGGTACAAAATTATGCAAAACCGACTCTTAAGGCTGGTTTCTCAACTGCGCTCACGCCCGCGCTGAGGTTCGTGCTAGTTTTGCTACGCTCGCGTACGCTGGACTGGAATATTTGCGTTTATCGATGCTTTAAAGAGTCTGAAGCCGCTACTTCACATCATGCACAAAACACGGGCCAGCGACCATTCATCTTCTACCACTTCCATGTGCAGCTCACGCGACCACATCACGTTACTCTTGTACCGGTCCCATTGACAAATAATAGCCAATCTCAATCCCATCAGCTCAAAATACGCTTGCGCCGAATTTGAATTTGGTCGCACTGAACATATCGCCGACGAACCCAGCGTGCTGGTGAACGACTCCACTTACGCCGACTTGCTCACTTCGAGTTTAACTTTAAGCCCGGTTTGGTTACTGTGGAAATAATTGTTGCAACAATTTAATCTACGGCAATCAAACCAAGTTTAAAGTTTAACTCGAAGTGAGCAACTGGGCCTAACTCACATTGTATTGAGCTCGGTGCGAGCGCCAAGGCGTGCGCGAGCGTAGTTGGTGAAGCAGCCTTAATAAGCCGCCTTAATGGTGTAGTAAGGTTTACATGCCGCAGACTAAGGTTTGGTTCTTCGCTGGGAAAGTTTGACCAGCAACTATGGTTTCATGGAAGCTGCACTTTTTTTGTTGAACTGAAGAAAAACTTGATGAGTCACTGTCTCAGTAACTACTTCAAGTAAAATATTGGTATAGTAACAAGAACAATAATGCAACACAAAACAAGAAGAACATTTTTGAAATGCTCATTTAAATCCTATTTGCCCATCCAGTTTCACATCGAAAGCTCTTGGGTCTTGGGTATCTATCTTATAAAATATTGTAACGTTTTTCGCGTACGGGTTCTATTATAATTGAGACGATCGTTTTAATACACACACACTGTTTATTACTGCGTACTACAATAAGTACACGCCAACAATTATTTACTTGGAAATATCGCACATTACTACTCGCTTTCTATCGCTCTCGATCACTTCCAATTCGATACTGAATCTGTGGGCGATCCATGGTGCTTATTTATACCTCCGACTACTCTTATCAAATGTTCCATAGGTCCTCCAGCGAATTCCACAGTGACCCGGCATATGGTTTCTAGACGACCCTCGAATAATCTTACACCTTTCGCGTGCAATCCCAAATTGCGGTGAAGCCGGCACCTCCGCCAAAAAGGACAGATGTGCCTTACTAACATGTTCAAGTCTCCACGTATTTCAATCGCCAAGCCATCGCGTATATTCTGGGAATGTCCAGAGCTCCGCACTTGTATACAGCGACCTAATGGGAATAGTCTAGAAAGATCGCGTGTTCCCCAGAATCGCCGTTTGTAAATATATGTACCAAAGGAACTAGTAGTATGTATCCATAAAGAATCAAAGATTAGGAATTAAGAAGCAACACTTATGACACATGTAGTATCAGCTCTGCTCAAGACCCATTCACTATTTTTCTATTTCAACCGCCGCGCGCCGGGCTGTCATTGGCCCAGATATCCGTTAATCTCCGGTAGGATTCAATCGGCGCCGGCGCCACGGTTAAAAGGGCATTATAATACTGGGTCCAAGTAGTATATAACTCAACGGAATCAGGACTCTTCGTTCACTCTTCTACTCTTAATGCCAGGCGTTCTCTTGACTTACTCACTTGTGCTGTTGCGGACTCATACAGGTTGGTTCAACGAAAACGTAACAGAGAGATTGTTGAGCACTCGACCTCATTTATTTGTATACTGTACCTAATATGTTTACTTGAGGGACATAAGCCCCGTCATGCGTTCGCCAACTTCAAGCCAGCCTCCTGGAAGGGGCTGTAACCCTCCAAAAATACTAAAATCAGCATTATCTTGAGAAATTTGCATCGAATCGAAAAGAAAATAGCACCGCTGGCGTTGTAGAGACAACTGAACCAGCTTCAAAATTAGGGATCGACTGATATGGATTTTTTGGCCGATACCGATTATCGGCTGATACCGATATATGCGATATCCATATCGGCCAATACCGATATATCGGCCTCAATATTTTTACTTCTCAACTACTGTTTATTTCGGAGTTTTTCGTATGCAATACATTTCACAAGTGAATATACAGTGTGGTGATTAAGTCCAGCACAAAATTCATGTTTCCGTTAGTTGATTGATTTTTTTTTGAAAAAATCCTAATGAATTTTTTTCCCGAAAAAATCCTGGAACAAGTCGATTTTGTTTTTATCCAAGCCACTATACTGTAAAAAAAACATTTTTTTGGTAGTAATAAATATCACGATTTCAAACTTTGTGTGCATTTTATTCTCGATTTTATTCAAAAAATTGTTATCTGAGACATACAAATTTTCACACTGTTGTTGAAAAGAAACAAAGCTATCAATTTTATAACAAAAATTGAGGGTTGTCATTAAAAAAAAAAATATGACGTCATCGTAACACAAAAACAGCCAACGAAAAAAGTGTTTTTTTTTATACAGTTAGTGGGTTGAATAAAAACAAAATAGACCTGTTACAGGATTTTTATTCAATTCATTAAGGAAATATGAATTTTGTGCAGGATTTTATCACCACACTGTATATTAGGTATACCAATACCCAATGTGTATAAAAGGATTTTTTCCGTATCGGCGGAAGGTTTTTCGATGTTTTAGTCTCCAATGGATTCTGTCACAAACATTCTGAATAATCTCCAAATTATCGTTTTTTTCTTATTTGCAGAATTTATTTATTAACATTCGGATTATATAATAAATGTTTATATTATATGTTTTCCAAGTGTTTCTAAGAAGCGTTCTACACATTTAAATATCGGCCGACAGGTCGATCCCTATTTAAAATGATGTATCACTCAACCCCACCTGTCATTTATAATTTTCGGAAAGGCTGCCACTCTGGCTACGGGGGTGACACTTCACGGTTAAATTAATAGCAATTGAACATCTTTCATATTTCATGCAACTGCTTTGTAAATAGAAATGAATAAAGATTTGAATTTGAATTTGAATCTCCCTTGAAAACTAAGTTGACCTGTCCACGCTTATCTCGAAAAAATGATGTCAAATTTTCGAAAAGCTGCCTGTTACATTTTCGTTTAGCCACCATGTATAGCAGAGCATAATAAAATGTTAAAGCTTATACGAGCCCCAACAACTAAATGTTCGGACATAAATTATATCGTCAATATTTAATGGAGACAGTTATGCTTGAAACGAAATCAAATCTTGAATCTCTAATCTCAAATCTTTATATTTCCATGCGGCATTTTCCAAATATTTGTTTCGAGGGTAAATTTTGACCCGTTCAAGAAAAACCGCATTTTCAAACTTGTTTTGTTGCGGGGGTAGATAAGTTCAGATCATAGTATTGTAGAACGTATTTTATTTGGTGCATCTTGAAAATATGGTTCAAAACGGCTGAAGTGCCTTAAAGTTACAGCTCTTCAAATCTTCCAAAAATGAACAGATTTGCGTTTATTTTGTTGGAAAGTTTGAAAAATCGGTACTTCTGGTACTTTTGAATAACGGTAACTTGAAGACAGTTTAGTCGATTTGAACCAAATTGTCGGGGTACACCAAGAAAAATACGCTCTACAATATTATGATATCCTGAAATTATTTGTCCTCACCTTTTTTTTTTTATTGCGGCTTTTCTTGAATCGGGTAAAAGTTATCCCCGAAACAAATATTTTGGAAAATGCCGCTTCAATAAAGATTCGAGATTAGGAAAAACATGCGCCGTGGTCTTTCTTTTGAAACGGTTAGAGATGCGTGAAAACTGTCAGGGACCATGTTGTATGGAATTAATTAATCTACAAAAAAATTCCTGAGGGCATTTATGTCTAGCTTCTTCAGTTTAGCCGTTAATCGCAGTCAAAGTTGCGCGCCGGTCCGGTCTAGAGAAATGGAAAAACTGTCCGTGTGACCTTCCTCCTTGAATGCTGCGAGAACGACAACAGATATCAGAAAATTTTAACCAAAAAAGTTGCAGAGAATTGAATGATCCAGTAGGAAATCTTCAAGGCCAATTATTATCATTAGCTCTTCTAGTTTAGCCGTGAACCACGTTTGAAGTTGCGCGACAATCCTGTGAATGAAGTGGTTGTTATGGATAACTTACAAAAATCCTTGACTCGATTAAAAAATATGACAGTGTAGAGGATGAAAAACTGGATCTCAAAAACCAAAGTTTCATTTCACACCGTTCCGGGAAGCCTAAGAAAAACTTGGAAAATAGCGATTTGCACTCCCAGCTTCCTCATTGAATACTGAAATAAACGTAATGAATATAAAAAAATCTGAACAAACAACTTGTAGAGGATTGAATGATCTATAGAAAACCCCCTGATGTCATTTGTGCATCTTTTTCGACTTAGCTGCGGAGCGCTATCAAAGTTGGGCACATGACTCGTGACGCGTCGCATATGTGGTCAAACTGGCACGACGTTGCGGTCATTGTTTATTGATTATGAAACATGATCAAATGATTTGAAAAAATTGCGTGCTTTGTTCAACGTCTGGTTAACTACTTATTGTTAGAATTGTGTCATTGTAGTCATCATCATTGTCTTCCGAAACGATAATGCAGGAAGCGTTGAAACAGGTCGCTCTACCGCAATGGTGGCAAAAATTGGTACACTTTGGTACACTTGAGGTCAGCTTTTCCGCATCCACAAAGCATCTCGCAGTTTTTCAAGCATCTGCAGGAAATCAGCCAAAGCAGATTTTCGGCAGCTACGTTATCCTGTGTTCTAATGGGCATCAACAGAGAAATGTTTCATTTCCAACCCCATTGTTCAGGTGGACAGTTGTTTTTTATCTCCGAGCTATTGTTGAATGATCATTGTTCATCATAAATCAGTTGAAATACATCTCATTATCTAACGTGAGTCATGTTTTTCAATTATTATATTGTGTTACAAAATACGAGTATCTTAGTTTTAATTCTGCCAAACAAGAAAATTTATAGATAACAAAGCGTTCGTCCGCGGAGTTTACATTTTTAACTTTAGTTACCAGATGTTCAAGAAAGCACGCAATTTTTTCAATCATTCCATCATATTTTATAATCAACCAAACAACCACCGGAACGTCGTGCCAGTCTGGCCATAGTGCGGCGCGTCATGAATGATGAGAGGTGCTCCAATTTTGATAGCGCTCCGCAGCTTAGTCGAAAGGATGCATACATGACTAAACGGGATCTTCTATGGATTATTTATCCTCTTCAAGCTTGTTTTTGCACATTTTCCATATTTATTACGTTTATTTCAGTATTGATTGAGGAAGCTGGAGTGCAAATCGCTATTTTTCTTTTTTTTAGGTTTCCTGAAACGGTGTGGAATGAAGCTTCGCTTTTTAGATCCATTTCTTCATCCTCTACATTGTCATATTTTCACGGCTAAACTAGAAAAACTAATAATAATAATAATAAGCCTCGAAGATTTTCTAGTGGAGTGTTCAATTATCTACAACTTTGTCGCTCACAATTTTCGGATATCTCTTGTCGTTCTCGCTGCATTCAAGAAGGAAGATCACGCGGACAGTTTTTCCACTTCACTAGACCAACTCGCGGGCAACTTCGACTGCGATTAACGGCTAAATCGAAGAAGTTAGACCTATGCCTCCAGCGACTTTTTTGTAGATTATTGAATTCCCTACAACTTTGTTCCTAAAAGTTTTCACACATCTCTTACCGTTCTCTCACCGTTTCAAAAGAAAGACCACGGTGCATGTTTTTCTATCTTCTCCATTTTTTCCATGGTTCCCCCCGCGATGGCTAGAAAAGAAACTTTGGTTTTTCTTATTCAGTTTTCCATTCTCTACATTGCCATGTTTTTTTATCCAGCCCCTAATTAGTTCCAACTTTGGCATAAAAATCGCCTTATTTTACTGAACTATAAATGGTTTTTTCGTCAACAATTAAATTGGTTTTTCATAAATAATTCAAAAACGGGTTGATATAGTAGCTTATTGGTTGGTATTTGCCGGAGACTTGTCTTGAATGATTATGTACACAGAAGTGTCCAGTACTGATTTGGCGTACTGTCACGGTCACAACATTCTCAAGATGCTTCAATTACATACATCGATAGCCAAACAAGCGAATATGCCTCATGGGCATGAGGCTCAGTAGCGCACTTCCTTTTTGGAGGATTAGTGAACGCTAAGATGTTAAGTAATTAGGGTTCTACCGTCTTGGGCAAAAAATTGCAATATGGCGGCCAAAATATCGACAGAATCATGAAATTCGGCTTGAAAATCAAAATGATCGTACTAGACAAGGGTAAGTTCCAAGTTTCATGAAAATCGTTCCACTAACAAGAGATTTCAATATGGCAGCCAAGATGGCGGCAGAATTATGAAACTCAGCTTGAAAATAGGAATGATCGTACGAGACAAGCGTAACTCTCAAGTTTCATGAAAATCCTTCCACTTATAAGAGATTTCAATATGGCGGCCAAGATGGTGGGGCAATCATGAAATTTGGCTTGAAAATAAGAATGATCGTACTAGACAAGGGTAAGTTTCAAGTTTCATGACAATCGTTCCACTAATAAGAAATTTCAATATGGCAGCCAAGATGGCGGCCGAATTATGAAAGCCAACCTGCCTATTTGGTCCTTGAGGACCTAAGCTATCCACCGGATAAAGTTCAATCTTCAAGGGCTGTAGCTTTATTTCCCGAGAAGAAGTTCAACTTCATCGAAGTGCACAGGAGATCTCTGTTTTTTGAGAATAATGATAACGATGTATGGATAACAAAAATAGTGCCCATTGGCCACCCTTGGGGACATCAGCTATTAATCGGAAAAAAGTTCCAAGACTCTTGTTTCAATTCTCGAGAAGGAGTACAGCGTCTTAATTTCTGCACGGACTCGGACAGACAGACAGACAGACAGACAGACAGACAGACAGACAGACAGACAGACAGACAAACCGGCCACATAAGCGTCATTCTGTTACTTATATAAAAAAATGTTCTCCAACTGATTTCGACCTCCTGAACACTAATATCGGGTTCACTTTTGAATTGGAACATTTCTTTTTTATCGAAAAACCGACAAAATGGTAGCCTTGTCACATGATTTTTAGTGATACCTACCTACTTTTTTTTTTGTTATTGAGCGAACATCTTTCGTAATTTGAGTGCCATAATCCTTCAGGTACCTAGTATTGACTATTTCAAAATGTTCAATAGGCTAGTGGACATGGGCTTTTTTATTTCTTTTTATGAAAGATCCTCCCAAATTTGTTGTATTGGCAAGATGATTTTGTTTAAAAAAGTTTTTGTACATATAAAAAAAACATGAAAAAGATTTGTCTGTTTGAATGGCGCGGCAAGTGCGTGACGTCACATTTTGAGGAGCCAATAGAAACCCTGGTTGACCATTCAATGACTGAAGAACACCTTCTCGTTTTGAACTGATTTATACCAAAAAAATATAATGAAATGCTGGAGTGCTATGGTTTGACCTCACATTTTGGTCGATTCTTCCTTAAAATTCACTAATTTTTGCTCGTGCAGGCTTCGGATTATTGTCACAACAGTGTTATTAGTGCCATATGAGTGGCAGTACTGCGAGTGTCACATGCCAAATGTCAACCTCACGTCAAATAATCTAGTTTTTTGCATACAATTTCGCTTCATAATACATAATAACTCCATGTAATGGCATCAAAAATAAGTTCCTTGTGATAAAGTTGTGCTCGCACGTGAAAATACACCACTACGTAATAGATCCAGAACGAATGCTTCGGTCGAATGTCAAATGCGTTCCCCTCTCCTTCCTCCCTCCCACCTCCTAGCCCACATTCAAGCTGTGACGTAGCATATTATTCCTGATTTGAATAAGTCCACTTTCAAATTGATTTTTTACCGAAGTGAAATCATATTTCGAAAAACTTTTCCAGCTACAAATTCGTCATTCAGATATTTATCAGGTTTATGATACTTTTATACTGAAATGCGATTGATGTCCAGTAGCCTATTACTATTTCGGCACGTCTGATTTTAAATTTGTAGGGTCGTGTAATATGCGCCGAGCCGTGGCTTTGCGGTCGTTTTCAAAAATTGATAACAATTGACCCAACGGTCGGATCGAAGTGGGGTTTTTGTCAAAAGAAAGTTCAAATTGTTCTCTAAATATAATGCCGTACATGCAGTGATGTATTTCATTAAGAAATTGTAGTTGCCTGCATATCGCAACTTTCTACATCTTACCGCGAATGCCAGCACTTGATCGGCGAAGCCGCCCTACACCAAAATGTTATTTTTGTAATTGTTCATGATTATTTCGGCAACATTTTTCTTGATTCGCGTACCAAGGCCATGAGCTACCCATTCGAGTTGAAATATTTTCTGTATTGAATTTCGTTTTGTTCGGAGGAAAGGATATCAAGCACCAGCAAGCAACGAATAAATCATTTGCGGCCGAGCCGTAGTTTCGGAGTCATTTTCAAAAATTAATAACTACTAATCGGCACCTCGCACCGATGTGAAATTTTCATTAAAATAAAGTTCAAATCATTCTCTAAATATAACTCCGCATATGTATTATGGTAAAATGATAAGATCGGGTACTTCCTCGCATGTGATAACTTTCGAGATCAGGCCGGCTTCTGAAATGCAGCATTCAACGGCGATGCCGCGTCACACTAAATTGTTATTATTGTCATTGTTTATTATTATTTCGTCAAGATTCTTCTTGGTTCGGGATACAAGGTCATGAGCTACCCAATGGAGTAAAAATTTTTCGCAAAAACCTTTTCGTCTAGGACTAGATGCGGGGACGGACGGACGGACGGACGGACGGACAAAGCGAGGACAAAAGCGCCTTCCCGTTTGGAGAAGTGCGCTAAAAACAGCTCGAGTTTCGTTACAAGTTCTATGCCATAGAGCTTTCACGACAAAATGAAAACATACTCGACCAATGGAAGGAAATGAAAATGGAATAAGTATTGTGATTGCGCTTAGAAAAGTTCTAGACAACGACGATCGACGAACAATCCATTTTGATACGATTGAGACCATTTCCAGATTATGTTTGTCTATGTGCCGAGTGCCATAATTGCCGAGCCATTGATCCGATTTCGTTGCAATACCAAAGGCCGCAACATCGTCTATATCTTTTAGCTGGAAACGTGTATTACAATTCACAACGTTAATGACATACAATAGATATAATAGGTAGATGTCGACACCACGACACCTTTTGAAATCTGTTTGTCATTAACCCTATAATAAATTGATTTTAAACTATGGTATTATGTTCAAACTCCGAGAATGCATAAATGACGGAGGCGCCGCAGAACTTCACTTCCATATCGATTAAAAGTTTCAAGCTTAATTTTCGCGATAAAATTGAAATGATTATTCAAATATTAGGTAACGTCGCGTCGTCGCCCCCAAACTTACACACCACTTTCATCATCAAGATTTCAACTACGGAAAATAATAAGCAACTCGAAAAATGAACGTCCCAGGTACATTCAAATCTCTCTAACAGATTGTTGTAATTTCCATTTTAATTCCTCGTTATAAAAATAATCCGCAAGCAAATTCAAAATTACTCTCTGGCGTCCGCGGAGGTATAATACATCACTCGTAATTTTACGCCCGAGTGTACGGTGTCTTTGTATAGCACATTTTTAAAAATAATTAAAATTATTCTTGAAACAAGAGAGACTTCCCGAGGATTTCCAATTAGGGATGATGTCTGGTTCTCCGGCGTGTTGCATTTGATAAATTTCATTATGAAACTCCCGTCGGGGAGTTGCTGGAGAGAAAAAGAAGGGAAGGAAGGAGGGGATGTTTCAGCGGGGGGCCACTTTGTTGGCTGGGAAGAAATTTTACATATAAAACAAAGGTAGAGGCATACCCCATTGTGTCGCAAGAATTTTGCACAATACTTTTTGCATATTATCATCGTCAGCGTGTACATGAACCCTGTTGTGGCATATGGGTGTATTTTTAACCGCAAACTTTGTTGGATTTGCTCTGGCGTAACAGCCTTTCTCCAAATCAAGGCATTCATGAATTTGCAGTACGGTTTTAGACGGGCTTCTCCCCATTTAATAAAATGACAATACCTAGATACTTATTTTATTATTTTGCTTCTTCACATAATAAAATCCTGAAGCTCACCTTCAAGCAAAAGAAGGACTATTGCAACATCGCTTGTCTTCTTAGCCGGGCTTTCTGTTCCTTGTGTGCCTTTTGTTTAACAAAAAAGAATAATATTTGGATAGGTGTGCGGTGTGCGGGTGCGTACGAACCGTAAAATGGCTTTTCTCCTCTGGCTTGATGCTGCAAGTGCAAAAGAAAACTGAAATGTATCCGCATTCGCTCGATCGCATCCACTGGCTGAATGTTTCTGTAGGCCCAATAAAAGTAGAGATTTTTGAAAAAATGTTTTCCCTTTTTCGTATTTTACAATTAGGTCATTTAGATCAGCAAGGGAGATAATGCTGTTTTCTTTATGCGTATTTGGGCGCAATTAAATTCAAATTGTAGAAAAGAAGGAAATTTTTGGATACAACAACTGGACATTTGTTTTTGTAAACACAACATGATAATGGTCTAATGAAATTCTGCATGTCACTGAGTTCCGCTTCAGTGTTAATTAAATGTGCCCTTTGCGAGTATAAGTTAGAAATTTAATCGTGTTCGTTCGCTCCATGATATTATCCAATAATCAAGTGTTGTAATCAGGCTACGAAATTACTGTTTGGAATTAATTAGCATGATGAGTTCAGTTTGTATTACAATGGCAATGTTTGCGGCTGGGGCCCACAACACTGGTCTTTCGGTTTTGGCGTTATATAAATCACGACTCTGGAAGTCTGGAAGTAATAACATTATTTTATATAAACACACAAATTTCGCCGTGTCGTCGTTATTCTCGAATAGATAGCTAAACTGTATGAAATGAACTCGATTGATACAGTGGAGATCATGTAATAAAAACGCTGATCGGCTTGAACAAGATCCGTAAAAACAACACATATGTCCAAATGTGTGTATCCAAAAACTTTTCAGGGCTTCAGGCAGAGTATGGGTATATTCTCAAACTTAGACACACCTTTAGGGTATGTTTGGAGCTATATTTTACGCAAATTCACAAATCTGGACTTTGAACAATTATAACCACCCTGTGTAACGGGTGTAATTTGTTTTGCACCTCCTACTTTATGGGCTTATGGTAGAGTCGGGATACGAAACACCAGCCTACGGAATCAATTATTCAACGTTTTTTTCACTTTATACAAACATGGGCTGTTTTTCCCCATATAATGTCTTCATACCAATGTAATTTGTCAACAACATGAATTTTGGTGAAGCTTTTTCATTTTTATCATTTCACCTTGATCACGATGATTTTTCCTTTACGAAAATAATCACCACCGTTTGAAACAATATTAATGGCTCAAATGAAAAAGCACCCAAAATCAATTTTTATTGCAAACTACGCCATTTATATCTGTAATGTTCGCAGATAACTCGGCAATATGTGAGTAGGTCTTTGTTTTCCAAAATTCGTTTCCCGATTTATTATATTCTCATATTATGTTGTGCTATGTTTGACTTTTATTATTATCATTATCTTAGTTGTGTGATACAACATGATTGAAAAGTTTCATTCAAGTGGCACGCGCGTATATCTTAGATTGGTTCTTCCCTGCGCCTGATGATGCGAGTCATCAATCAAAAGATATGCTCCTTGTCACGGGGATCCTCTTTCTGGATTGGGAAACTTTTCGATCACGCTGTATTAACTGAAGCTTGACCCTTGCATTAAAAACTGGCGGATTTTGAAATGTGTGCCTGCGAAAAGAAAAGCCGTCAGTTTTTTCAAATCACTCCGCTTTCCCAGTAATTTACCGTATCATAACATTTCTCATATTCGCATAGCACCAGCTTTTACCCTTATTTTTCTATACCTAAGTACATACATGTTTTGTACCTATTGAAGTGTTTAAATCCCAGTATATGTATTGTGCTTATGCAAAAGACAGTATCGTCTTTTGTATGTTTGTTTGATAAATTGTAGGTATCTAACATAACCGCATAAAAAAATCAACCTCACGCTAAATTTCAATTAGTAAAGCTTACTGATAATTTATATACATTAAAGTGTAACTAACCACGAACTCATCAAACTGCACTACAATCAATTCCGTAACAATCGTTTCCCATTGAACGGGTAAAATTCTCATGTAGGGTTGACACACCTATGGCGCGATGTGACGGAGAAAAAGTGTCTTGCCCCGAGCGGGAATCGAACCCGCGTCTTCCATTTGCCGGATGGGACTCTACCACTAAGCTACCGACGAGGCAACAATTCCTCCGCCACATGCTCATATGAGAGCTGCCACACACCATTTGTGGCTACTGTACCATTTGTGGCCAACGATCACATACCGCCTCGCATACCGCCCTGTAATGTGGCCACAAATGGTATAAAATGGTTTCCTAGTTGCATTATGAAAAATAAATTGTTTTTGGGAGGTTGTATCCCGGGACGGTTTTACCGTGAGACAGTTGCTCTGGAAATCCCATCATTCCAAGGACTCTAGCGCTTACTCTAAGGATTACATTTTTTGTGTTTTCGATCCTATTATTTGTTTGGTTTGCCCACCAAGTCATCTTAGTTTCACTTATTCTTCGAAGATCGAAGCTGTTTAGTGTCAGATTATCGTTTTCGTAACTTGAAAGTAGAATTTTGCGGCAGCTTTTAGATCGTATGGAAAAGTAAAGTGAAGCATCATGAGTGACATTATTTAATTTACGTGTTTGTTGTGTTGATACATAAGATGTAATGACTTTTATATAAGTTGTATATGGATATTACAGTTTATGTATTTAAATTGACACTTGTCAAAATAACCTCAAAAATTACAAAAATTTTACACTTTTCAATAGAACAAACACGTAAAATGTTGTACAACACTCGTGGCCTGTTACACAGGATGATTTCCGACACTCAGCCTCTCACAGAACTCGGGCTGCGCCCTCGTTCTGCAAATTTCGGCTTCGTGTCTGAAAACCACCTTATGTAACAGCCAACTTGTATCGTAAACTACTATTACTTAGTAAGTAGGTACAGTTGGGAGCGAAATGATTCATACGGCACCGCTAGGAAGTCGGCTGGATTTCAGAAATGTTAGCTGCTTGGATCGTTCTTGAATGCCAGTTTTGATCAAGATCTATCTCTAATCAAAACTGGCATTCAAGAACAATCGAAGCAGCTAACATTTCTGAAATCCAGTCGACTTCCTAGCGGTGCCGTATGAATCATTTCGCTCCCAACTGTACCTATTATCGTGTGATCAAATGAATTCTTATTTTAGGTAGGCTGTTGGTCTAGCCGAACGCAGCTTCGCACCCCTGAATTTGACCAGGCCACAGCCTACCTAAAATAAAAATTCATTTGATCACACGATATAATAGCATTGCTTAAGCAAGCAATCTATGCAAGAAGTTATTTAAAAGCAGATTTTTTTGGAGGATCGAAAATTTATTATGTTGAAAGTGTGCCTGGTTGCATCTTGGGACGCTTTTCTGGTTTTGACATGGAACGTGTATTCCACGTAGGTACATCCAACTACCCATTTTATGTTCCCCAGCGTCGACAACGTCAGTATTAATCCGTGCAAGAGTGCAAGACAAATATATAGTGAACGTATTGCCAACTCCAATAATATCTACGTCGTCGTAGGTTTCAATTCCACGTCACAGGATATTGAAATGTGAAATAAACTGTATTCAATAATAGTCATGTTTAACATGTTTGCATAATGAAAGACAATATCTACTCAAGTCCGGGTTCATTTTCACATCATAGAAATTATGACATTCAAATATATATTCATCATATCTCAAGATAAAAAGGTAAAACAGAAGGCTGTACGTTGGGACAAAGGTCAACTGATTGAACGACGATGGTGGTGATAACAAATATAATTATTATAGCTAACAGCTGCTGTAGCACCTGCAGAGCTAGAAGGTTCTCGTATTAGAACAACTGATGTCTGTGCAATAATCAAAAATATAAAACAATGTCACAAAGCAAACCTTTCCCTTACCTAATTTCACAAAATCACGTTATAAAGTTTCACAAAGCCAGAACTGTGGCTGATTGTGGCAATTATAGATAATTATGTAGGAACTAGGAGTAGGACTATCAGTTAAGGTGACCATTCCTTCGGATTTCCACATCTAGACTCCAGAGTCCTAATTCAATCGTTGGGTGCCAGGGTGATTTACAACTTGTGACTTTCCTGCCAAGGGTAGACTTTTTGACCTATAATTATACAGGCTGGCCCAACGAAAAAACAACAGGGGGATTTTTGAGCATTTTTCCCAATTTTTCTGAAAAAAGTTGTGACATCATCTTGCTTATTTTCGTTTTACGTATTTAAAGTTCACCCTGTATATCATCACGGCACGATTTTGTTCGATTAGAGTAAATAGTTTTGAATTATTTTCTGGAACGAATGAATGATAGGTAATACTTTTTCGTGGTACAAGAACGGAATGAAAAAGCGGTGATAAGGCGAAACTGATTATTCTTCAGCGTCCCTTGGTAACGAGAGGTACTTTGGCTATGAAATTTTGATTGTTTGTGTCTTTGAAAGATTTGTAATATCTGCACACATAAATCGATCGCAACCTGCGGATTATTAGCCGGTCCTCAAAAATCTCTGGCTGAATTTGCCAAGCGAGAACGACTCGAAGTCGGATTATTTCTTACACGAGGGATCGCTTGAAATCTTTCTTCACCGTCTCCAACATCTGAGGTTTGATTTTCGTTCTTTCTTTTCATTTATGGTACCTATTCAAGTTCTCTATTTCAGACGTTACTTTTCTACTTTGTCGTGAGACAAATCGCATATTTTGCACTCCGGACTTTTATCAACCGCTGGTATAAATAATTTACTTAAAGCCGCTCAACATCACTGAAGGTACGTTCAGCGATTTGTTGTTTCTTTGCAATGGTTTTGACGACCAAGGTGTTTTCTTTAGGCTTCTATTATCCGGCTAAAACTGAGGTTGATTGGAAAGCGAAGTTATTTGGATTTGTCAATATCAAGTGTTGTGACTAAGGGCGAACTACCTACTCTGTCTTCACGGAAAAGAACAACAGGCAAAATACGAGTGTCTGGAACAGCATCTATATTATTCCAAGCCAACTATAATACCAGCCCCTTTTGGAAAGTGATTGCCACAGTGGAAAAGTGAAGGTAGTCCTGTAGAGAGAATAAGCTACTGTGTTTTCTTTTTTTTTTCCTTCCCATTACCTGCCCAAACGTCTAGTTAAGATTTCAATATTCGTCACCTGATTTATCGAGGTAAAACTTGAGAAGTTGCACAGCTGTGAAACCCCCGCGAGTTGCACTCAACCCCTCATGCTAGACAATTCTTAATTGGACTCGGGAGTCAAGGTAGAATTCACTTTCAGGCTCGAAGCCGTAGATTTCTCTTTGCAGGCCTGACATTCTAGGGCTATTTCGGTATTTAGTTGTGGAACTACCACCAGTTACTTGCACAAACACTCTGTATTAATCCTCGTATAATTTGTTTACCGATACCTACCTGTATATACTGAATTCACCAAGTCGTGTGTAGTGATTTCAGAAACCACCCTTTTGATTTTGTTTCATTTATTTTATTCACTTACTTTTCGTAGTTTTCTTCCCTTAAGATTAAACGTTTTATCAAATTGGAATTTTATCTTTTCTTTCATCGTGAGTTATTATTTTCGGGTTTGTACTTAATTAGCGTTGAAATTATTAAGATTAATTTAGTAAGTACCTAGCTATTTATTGTGAGCACCACACAAATCCGTGGCGCCTTTTGTCAACTTTTTTAGAATCCAGCCTTCTCCACTGACGCTGGCAGGGCCGGCGCTCACAATTCTGTTGAGGTCGTAATAAAGTTCAGACAGGTAGATTTTTTATAACGAGGCGGACATCTGAAACATACATTGGCCAATTTCCATCTTCAGCCCTACAGCCCTAACTACCCATCTCAACTTCAAAATTTCAAACAACACCATCTACTTTGCAATAGATCAAATCAAAGAAAATCAAATTCTCTTTCTGGAAAAAATATTTTCATAATTATTGGCTACATTTACACCGGTGGACTAAAACTGGACTGACCCAAGCACTGACCCAAATTCCACTTAAAGTAATTGTTCTCTGCCAGTGTTTTCACCGGCAGACTTACGCGGCCGACCTATTTTAAAATATGAACCCTAACAAAATAAATATAAAAACTCAATTTACTTTAGTCCACGGCTAACCGGAGACCTGGCCCAAGCTACTTAGTCCTAATTTGGTCCTTGTCTGCAGTCGTTTACACCACGTGGACTAAATTTATTTGGGTCGAATTTAGTGCTTAGGTCGCGGACCAAAGCCACGGTGTAAACGTAACCAATAATCCCACCACCCTTCTTCCTAAAATTCTCTGACTGTCCCATTTTATATTCTCGACCCCTCAATTCTCTTCAGTTTAACCAGCGTCATCTTTGATAGCAGCATCAAAAGAGAAAATTCTCGGTGGAAAAAATGCTACTCAAATTCACCCCTTTCCTCTCCCCCACCCCAACTCAAAAATTCAACAGATATCACCTACTTTGTGAACATCGAATTAAAGGGAATTGAATTCTTTTTCTGGGAACAATTTTTTCAAAAGGTTCAACCCCTATCCTAATAAATTGAACATTCGGATTATTTTAGGGAGAAACGGGGAGGGGAAGGGGGGCTTTTTAAAAACTCTGAAAATAAACTGCTTGACAATTGAACTGCAACACCTAAAAATTAGGTGCGTTTTCAAATTGAGATAGCTCAAAAAATATCTGACGGATTCCAGGAATTCAAGCATGTGAGGAAAGATCATTTCTTTAACTATTGAGTGCTGGTATTGATGATAAGTTTGATTGCACAATTTGTCATATACAGGGTGCCAACGGAGAGCGTGCAGATATGGGCAATCTTGCACCTTGTGCAACTTTCGAAAAAAAAGTCCGTGATTTTTTCTATCGCGTGTTTTTGAAAGGTTGAATCATTATGCCAAAATGGTTTTGGAATTTTGACCCTAACTTTTTTTTTCAAAAAATTGTGCTCAATTTTCTGAAATATGCACTTTCTGATTAAGAAAAAGAAATTGAGACATTGTTTGTTTTCAAACGGCGTCCATATAGAATTTACTAACGAAGATTTTCATTTGAACCCCCACATCCCCTAGAAACTACCCCTTTTGGGACACCGTCCCACAACAAGATATGCAATGCTTCATTTAAAAGGCCTAAGAAAAGTACTCATCAATAATTGGATTGAAATAAGTATACTAGGATGACCCCACACGTACAGCTCCCTAAAAACCACCCCTTGACTTCAAGGGACAGGGTTGGTATGATAAGACATGCAATAGATAAAAATTCCAAAAAACGTCTTTTTCAACTGTTCCACTAAAAAAATGATGCTACACGATGACTCTTTACGTAGGTCATCCCAACAGTAGCTAACCTCTCAAAAAAAGAACTACCCTTCAAAAAACCAGTACTTCCGCAATACCTCATTTGTTGGGATTTTTTAAAAATCTGTCGCAATAATTTGCCGCTACGATGATTTCATTCACATATCTACCCGAAACTACCCCTTCAACTACCCCTCCAATATCGCATAGCCTCTACCTTGATGCGTTATTTACGAGTTAAAAGAACTTTTGCCTACTAACCGTTTCATTGAAATGATGGTGTTTTCTACAATGATAGTACAAAGCCTTTCCTGAAACTACCCCTAGAAATCGCCCCTTTAGTAAAAGGTATGCAATACCTCATTTGGAAGCTCAGAGAAGGTGCGATTGAATAAGTTCAAAATGATTCCGCGATGACCTTACACGCATCAAGGTAAGATATGTGAATGAAATCATCGTAGCAGCAAACTATTGCGACAGATTTTGAAAAAATTCCAACAAATGAGGTATTGCGGAAGTATGTACTGGTTTTTTAAAGGGTAGTTCTTTTTCCGAGAGGGTAGCTACTGTTGGGATGACCTACGCAGAGGGTCATCGTGTAGCATCACTTTTTTAGTGGAACAGTTGAAAAAGACGTTTTTTGGAATTTTCATGGACATATTGCATGTCTTATCATACCAACCCTGTCCCTTGACGTCATGGGGTGGTTTTTATTTTTAGGGAGCTGTACGTGTGAGGTCATCGCAGTATCCTTATTTCAATCCATTTATTGACGAGTAATTACCTTATGCCTTTTAAATGAAGCATTGCATATCTTGTTGTGAGACGGTGTCCCAAAAGGGGTAGTTTCTAGGGGATGTGGAGGCTCAAATAAAAATCTTCGTAAGCAAATTCAATATGGACGCCGTTTGAAAACAAACAATTTCTCTATTTCTTTTTCTTAATCAGAAAGTTCATATTTCAGTAAATTGAGCACAGTTTTTTGAAAAAAAAAGTTAGGGTCAAAATTCCAAAACCGTTTCGGCATAATGATTTAACCTTTCAAAAGCAGGCAATAGAAAAAATCTCGGATTTTTTTTTCGAAAGTTGAACAAGGTGAGAGATTGCCCATATCTGCACGCTCTCCGTTGGCACCCTGTATATGACAAATTGTGCAATCAAACTTATCATCAATACCAGCACTCGATAGTCAAAGGAATGACCTTTCCTCACATGCCTGAATTTCTGAAATCCGATAAATATCTTTCGAGCTATCTCAATTTGAAAACGCACCTAATTTTTAGGTGTTGCAGTTCAATTGTCAAGCAGTTTATTTCATTCAGGGAGAGAATTCAATTCCTTTCAATTTCATGTTTCACAAAGTACCTAGTGTCATTTTAGAGTTTGGAGTTGGGGTGGGGGAGTGAAGGGATAAATTTGGGTGGCACTTTTTACCAAGGCTTTTTACACAGAAAATTTTCTCCCTTGATGCTGTGCAGGATGACGTTGACTGTACTGGAGAGAATCAAGAGGTCAAGAATATTACATTGGAAACTCAGATAATTTTAGGTAGAAGGGGGTGGGGTTGAGAATTAAAGAAATATTTTTGCAGAAAGAGAATTTGATTCTCATTAATTTGATGTATCGCAAAGTGGGTGGTGTCATTTGGAACTTCGAAGTTGGGGTGGGTGGGGGTGAGGTAGGGATGTCCAACTTCGATTCGATTCATACTTGAATCGATTCAATGAAAACGATGCATCTGAAAAGTTGAATCGATTCAACTGTATACGATTATTTAGTGAATCAATTCAAACTAATGTGATTGTTGTTAGTTTATAACGCACGCGACAACACTCGTTTATGCCGAAACACCGTTCAATTTTTTGGTAATTTGTGTTGACTATTGATGATTTGTGTTGACTATTGATGAAAAATCATTTATTATTGTCAACATTATCATATGCTGAACTTTTTTTGCCAGAGGCATCATCTGTTGACACCACAAACCTAAATAAGTAGCCCCGCCGAACTGAATGCACTAATATCGGTTCTTTTTGATGCATCGATTCATTTCATACGATTTTTTAATCGAATCAAACTATTCATTACGATTCGATTCGATTAGCACTAATCGATTCACCGACAACATTTGGATATCCCTAGGTGAGGGGGCTAAAAATAGAAACTCGCCTATGTATGTTTCAGATGTCCTCCTCAATATAAAAATCGACTTATCAGAGCTTTTTCTAAAAAAATTAGGTGAAATGGCTGAAAACCCCTCTGTTGTGTTTTCGTTGGACCAGCCTGTATAACAAACCCTTAAACCGAATTTGTCGTAAATGGCTTCATACTCGTATAACATTAAAGTTGGAGGTGAAAAAAAGGTTTTTTGTGAATAAAAAGGAAATAAATCTTCTTTCAATCTTTCTCTCTAATTCCAATCCAACTTCCCACCCAAAGGGACGTTTCGAACTAAAAATTCCATAGGTTGTTGGATATAGTAGTCGGGAAAGTTCTGGGGTGACACAACCAATTTTTTGCAATGTTCCTAGAACCCCTATCTTTATAGCCATCCTGATTTTGGATTTTGCTGTTTCTGGTAGCCAATAGTATAAGGAATTCATTGTTTCTCAGCTTGATGCTTCAGGTTGCATAGTTACAGAAATACGATTTTTTTTGTGAGGTGATTTTTCACGCTGCACTGCTTTTAATTTCCGCAAGTGGCTTCAAGTATTTAATCAGGTAGGTTCCCAGATTGAGTCGATCAATTTGACAGTTGTTATTGTTGCTATGAACAGTTTTGCTTTGAGTTTTGCAAAAATGGCTTTGAAAATTGAGACAATCAGTGGCGGGAAAAAAGGGCTTCGGGGTCAAAACAGGGTAATTTTTCTATGGATATAAATTTGAAATTGTTGATCATAATCGCAACTTTTGTAAATAACAGTTTTTCAATAACATTTTTCAGTGATGACTCCCTCCCCCTCTACCTCATTGGACACTTCTAGTTACGCCACTGGAACAATAACAATAATAATGTAGCATGGCAATTTTAAGAATGAATGCTCCGTGAATAATGGAATCAACACAATGATATGGCTAAACTTATCGCCTGACATCAATCCAATTGAGCACATACCTATGAGACGCTCTTCAAAAAAGATTGTCAGCACTACCAGTACAACTCAATACAAGACAAGAACTTATTGATGCTCTAGTCGATCCCGTAGTGAAGAGAAATCTCTGTGGCAACTATCAATAACCTGATAAGAGGCATGCTTTTAGACGCTACCAAAAAGTAGTGCGGTCCAGACCAAGTTAAATATTCTCTATTCAAATACTTTGCCCCGTTCATTTTCATTATTCATAGTTTGAATACTTAATAAAAAGACTCGCGTTCGTATGACTGAACGTAATAAAGTGACTAAATAAGGAAACAAATTTCGTAACTAAGCAACGTGGAGCATCAAACTAAGAAAAAATGAGTTCCTCATACTATTATATTGACTACCGTATAGTTACAGCAAAACTAAGATTATAGGGTGGCCACAAAAGTTCCTGCACCATTTCAAAAAAAGGCAAAATTGTAAGGTACACCCATGTCTTTAAACGGTTCCTCAATTTTCATCAATGTGATCTGTCGACTGTGTGTTTTGGACTAGGAGATGGAAAATAAAATGGATGGAGCTTACAGGATCGATCCAGGGCTTCCTGCTTCCATTAGGTGCAAGATTCATGTGGCTGTCAAAATGCGATCAGAAGATTCGAACACCTTGTGAAAATTCTCTTCAGATTATCTATAATACTTGAGTACTTGAATAAAAAAATCTTCACAGGGTGATTTAAAAAAAAAAATTTTTTTTATTACTCATAACTTCTTTTCTTGTTGACCGATTTTGCTGTTGCTGTTTGCTGTTGATGAAGCAACAGAACAAGAATGTTCGAAATCGCGACATTCAGGGCACAAGTTACAAGCTTCCAAATTTGATCACGTCAAAAAGTTAATTAACGTTGATGATTTTTACTTTCAAAACTAAGATAATTCCAGTACAGAAGGCTCACATTAAAGAACGCTACGTAATTTCAAAGACGACTTGATCACAGGCGGTTATTCATAAACACCCTGTGTACTGAGCTTGAGTAGTGAATGTAGTATTATTCTAAACTCAATAACAAAATAACACTCGCACTGTACATACACTACACCCAAACACAATTTCGTATATTCACGTCGTTTAGTAAACTGTTATTGGAAGTACGCTGGGGCAGATTAATTTATGTATTTCACTGTGGCACAGAGGAGTGAGAGCCAAACTTGACGTATTGATTTATCTATCAGCGTTCCATTGATATTTGATATGCTCGTTATGAGATGCAGTGCTCCGGCACCCTCTCCAATCACACTGGTCGATTAAGGGTTAATTAGAATAGTAACAGTAATTTTGTGGAATGCTGCACCTTATTATACATAATAGTCCGGTGGATTAGCGCCTATACTATGCATTTTGTGATAAAGGGCTCCTTGATTTTCACTCGGCGTTTGCGACGCCGAAGAATTTGTCGTGGCAGGCGTCCTCAGGAGCCACCCTGAAGTGTAGAGAACCAAAATCTTTCATGTTCCTCACATCGAAGGCCAATAAAATAAATCATACCTTGATGCACTGGGATATTGTACCGGGTGTTTATAAACGGCTGTGATCGCATCGCCTTTGGGTTCCGCTTTCGATCCCTACAATAAAATAAATAAATAATAATAAATAAGTTTATTCCTTCTTTAACAATTAAAACAATACAAAGTGGTCTCCAAAGTGCTCACAAGAATAAGGAAGAATAAAGCAGTAAACCTTACTTAAAGTTCCTTCAAGGAACTTTGTGTGTAAGTGCAAGTGCATGATCACCGTATGATATGTTTAATATGCGTATAATTTTGGGCTATGAAAAGCCTTTGCAAAAGATGGACATACATGTTTGAGAATAAAAAAAAAAAGTATAGGTAAAATTTGAAACGAACACAAGAGTATAACAAGTTAAAATAAGGGTATAGTTTAAAAACGTTTGGGAGAAAAAGAACGTATGCGGTCTCATGTGGTGTGAGTATTCGTGTCAGAGTGCGTGCGTGTCGCTTCGTCTCTAAAATGACAATATATCACTGGTAAGTATCCATTGCTTCAGTTCTTTTTTTCTCTGGATACAATTGTTATTATTCCTTATGAAATCAGGTACCTTGTTGAAAAGCAATTGCGTCTGTTACTGCGTTTTTCGGCCTGACCCATGCTTGCCGCGATCACAGTTTCTTATAAACACCCCCTAGAACGAAATTGACATAATTTGTCAATATTCATCACGTAAGAAGGCTGGGTTTGTGTTATTCATCAATCCAAGATCAATATGAGAGAGTTTAATATCGTTTCGACCAAATTCTGTTGGAATAAATGTTCTGAGCTCGAATAAATTTTCAAAATTCTGTTGGAAATAACGTTCTGAGTTCGATTAAATTTTCAAATTACGTTAAAACAAGTTGAAACAATTTCGCTTAAAAATACATTTCATGAGATTCAGCTTTGACCTCATCGATTTCGGTGAAATCCATGAGCATTTCAATAATTTTTATGTAGGGTGTCCCGGAATAAGTGTTACAAAATTCACAAGGAGAAAGAAAATTGAAAAATAAGGGGACTTTGTTAACAAACATAGCGCATAGTGCATTCTGTTAAACACGCGATCTCTCTAGATTCTTCTATGCATTAGGACGCGATGTAAATACAAGAGCGAAACTCGGGACATTTCCAGAAGTATACGCGATGGCTTGGCATTGGGAACCCCAACGCTCGATCAAGACACATCTGTTCATTTTGGCGGAGGCGCCGATTCTAGAGCACGGCAGAATTATACGGGTAATGTGCATGATTTTTCGGGAGTCGTCTGGAAACCGTATGTCGGATCACTATGGAACTGCTGGAGAATGCAATCGTTGCCTCACGAGCAGTTATGAATTGGAATGCGAAGTGGCAGCGAGCGGATTAAAAGCGAGTAGTAATCACGGCGATATTCCTAAGTAAATATTGTACCGTCCAAAAGATTTTATTCAAATTTAAACCAAAGTTTCCTAAAACAGGTCTCTATTGAAAAGTAATAACGCATTTCATCAAACATTTTTAGGGGCAAAGATAATAGGGAGTACCCTCACCTTTTTCCTCCTATATCTAACCCCCCTAATTTTTTTGGGAATGGTCTCAGTTTTTGAATTTTACGTTCAATTTAAAGAAAAAAGTTACTCTTGCAATTCCAGGGCCCAAATCGTTTTTTCCTTAGAAACTCCATACATATCTGATCGATTATCTTAATAATGAAGATAATAAACAACTGGGGGCCAAATATACTGCCCTGAGGCACTCCAGTCTCCATTCCAAATTCCCCCGAGAAACAGTATACTCACTAAACCCATCACTCATTCTCACCACTTGCACTCGTCCATCCAGAAAACTTTTAATAGTCCGGACGTTAAGCTACATGAATGGGACCCACCTTGCATTTTCGAGACAAGCGACGAAATTTGGCACACTTGCTCACTAGACCCTTCTCTTCGATTTAAGAAATGTTGCCACCATCTGCGGAAATCGTGCAGACACTTTATACAGGGTTCAGTAGAAAAATTTGTTGAAAGATCGTAAATCGTGAACCATAACCGGTGGACGTATGTAAATCAGGATATTGATGACTGATTCTATGCCCATGAAGATGCTGCAAACAGTTTTGGAATATCTTGAGGCGTTTCCGAAATACGTTGGAAGAAGTAAAATCTCTTCAACTTCTTCTTTTTCCAATAAATCAGTTGTTTTTGGAGATATTGAGCTGCAACTTGATGTTCCGGCAAACAAATATGTTTTTAATGGAACGCGATGTGGAGCCATCGACAAAGCCTGCTAGATTCTAAACTAAGATCTTCAACTTTTTTCCATCGTGAGCGCCATCTTCAAATTGCCCTCCGTGAAATTGTTGGAAAAACAACAGGTAACGACTTAATTGGACACATGCGTTCATTTTATTATGAAAAACCAGGTCCTGAATTGCAGCGATGACCTCTTCGGCTAAGAAACGTTATCAAGTTAATTATTTTTTTATTTCTCTCAACTTAGGTGATAACCATCACCAAATGGAACTTTGGATCGATAAGATGTTGACGACATTATAATCCACATTATTTTGTGCAGCCAGTCACTGAATTTCATCATCATCAACCAAGTGGTGTTCTTTCGGCAAACAGTTGAACAAAAAGTTTGTTCGATTTTTGTGAAAATAGCAAAAACCGCAGGGTCACGTCGTCCCTTCAAACCCGATTGAAGAAAATCTGTTACCAAAAATGCTACCAATTGATACTGAAAGAGTTCGGAGGAATGTCTGCTGTAGTTTCAAGTTGAACCGAAATGGATTTTTCCATCCTACTTCTGCAGGAGGGACGTCGAAAGTGTTGCTACAGCTTAATATTTAAAACGTTTTTTGTTGAATATTGCCAGAAACGCTTCAAATATAAGCTGTAGCAACGCTTTTCACGTCCCTCCTGCGATTTAAGATGTAACAATCAGTTTGAGCTTGGCTTCAAACTACGGAGCACATTCCTCCGAATCATTTTAGCATCAGGTGGTAGCACTTTTGGGCACATATTTTCTTCAATCAGGTTTGAGAACAGAAGGTGGCCCTGCATTTTTTGCCCTTTTTACAAATATTCAAGCAGACTTTTTGTTCAACTGTTTGCCAAAAAAACAACACTTGACTGATGATGATGAAATTAGGTGACTGACGTTGCAAAACAATGTTGATTGAAATATCGCAAACATTCAATTGATCCAAAGTTTCATTTGGTCATGATTGTCACGTAAGTTGAGGAAAAACAGGAAAAACGAACTTGATAACGTTCTTGGGCGAAGAGATCATTGCCACAATTCAGTACCTGGTTTTTCATAATAAAACATCGTGTGTGTCCAATAAAGTCATTACCTGTTGTTTTTTCAACAATTTCACGAAGAGCAATTTGAAGATGGCGCTCACGATGGAAAAAAAGTGGAAGATCTTAGTTTCGAATCTAGCAGGCTTTGTCGATGGCTTCACATCGCGTTTCATTGAAAACATATTTGTTTGCCGAAATATCAAGTTGCAGCTCAATATCTCCAAGAACAACTGGTTTATTGAAAAAAGAAAAAAGTTGAAGAAATTTCACTTCTTCCAACGTATTTCGGGTAACGCCTCAAGATATTTCAAAACTGTTTGCAGCATCTTCATGGGCATGGAATCAGTCATCAATATCCTGATTCACATACGTCCACCGGTTATGGTTCACGATTTACGATTTTTCAACAAATTTTTTCTACTGAACCCTGTGTAAAGTGTCTGCACGATTTCCGCAGATGGTGGCAACATTTTTTAAATCGAAGAGTAGGGTCTAGTACACAAGTGTGCCAAATTTCGTCGCTTGTCTCTACAATCCAAGGTGATTCCTCTTACCAGGCGGACTATAATGCATTGCAATGATTGTCCCCTGACCCCATAAAGCTCCAATTGTTTACACAGAATACCATGACCAATCACGTCAAAAACGCGAGAAAGGTCAAAATAAACAGCCAAAGACTTGCACCTGTTGTCCAGAGCTTCCATAACCTCATTGTACGACTTCAGAATCGCGTCCTCAGTACATCCTCCTTTTTTGAACCCGAACTGCCGCTTCAACAAAATAATCTTGCTCTTCCGGAGATACCCAAAAAGTCTGACGTGAAATGCTTTCTCGAAGATCTGGTAGTTTTGCAGTTTTCCATTTTCTGCTGATCACCTTTCTTGTGAATTTGAATAATGACCGCATTTTCGAAAGAGATGTTAACTAAATATATTAATGGAGTAACAACTAAATGCATGACATCTTTCAATAAACTGAACGGAACCTCATCATAACCGGAGGACGTTTTTCGAGAAGTTAGTTTCATGATATCATACATCTCCCCCTCTGACCTTGGTGACAAGAACATTGAACTGACATCCCTCCCCAGGTTCTCGCAGGAATTCACTGGTTTATTCCCATTAGTGATAATACCCTTTCTGGAATCGATAAAGTAGGAATTGAACTCATTCACAAGCGAACTCGAATCGGTTATTTTAGACCCAGTTTTGTAGTGATGAAACTTTTTTGAACTACCAGGTTTCCCCTTCTTTCCTCTACATTCATGTATTACTTTGCAGGAGGCTCTCTGAATGTTGGTTGAAGACGCAATTCTGTTACCGTAATACTGTATCTTGGTCTGTGCAATCAGCTTTTCTTGATGTTTCTTGAACTTTCTATAAAACTCGCGAACTGCGAACTGTAGCATCGTTTGACACCCTGCAAGCTTGACTCACATTTCTTGAAAATTCACTGTTGGTGACCGTCTCCTTGGTAATCCAACCTGATCTGTTCGGCCTCTGAAAGTCCCGTTTTAAAAAACAAGTCGCAGAAGTTTTTCATTACATTTCTGGAAAAGGTACAGTAGTATCCTGAAAACAGGAGCCATCATTGAAGTCCTACGGAAAGCGTATCTCTCAAGAAAAGCTCATAACAAGCTTGATTTCGATTCTGAGCTCACTAGCGGCACACAGACGCTGCTCTTGGCAAGATAGACTTCAACACAATATAGGTCAATAATTTGTGATTATCTGCGGGCCTTCAAATAACATCAACGAAATGTTGTACTTTTGCACTTGTAGATGTTTCTAAGGTCGCCTGCCACAATAGACTCGTTGGCGCCAACTTTGTATTATTATCAAGTGAATCTCAAGAACGTAAATCCAGAAGCTCTTTGCTTTATCACAAGATGCATAGTTTAGATATTTTTCTATGCTAATCCACCGGACCAATAACGAAGAGAATTGAATTGCTAAACCATCAAGTATTACGTTAGAGAGTATGTACCTGAATTATAAAAGAGAGTAAGCAGAGATAACTACCCACTAAACAAAATAACGTCATACTATTGTTCAAATAACGTTCAAACTTGAACAAGAACGTTCGGATTTGACGTTCATTTGATGTCAAATTAACGTTTTATACAAGTCCTATATTCGCCTTATTGAACGTTCTCACAAAAACGTTCTCACAAGAACGTTTTCGTTGGAATGGCTTTTAAACGTTGAAAAGTGAACAACGTTTGGACATTGATTGCATCACGTTCAATAAACGTTTTGTACTCTTACTACTTTTTAATGTTATGGAATGAACGTTCTATTAATGTATCTTTCCTCATGTTCAATAGATGTTTTCAATTATTCAACAATGAAACTGGAATAATGTTGCAAAAATAAACAATTGACTCAATTTTCATTATGAAGATAATACCATAGGATTGGTTGCCATCAGTGAAGTAGCAACAAATCAGATGGATGCATTTATAATGAAAATGAAAGTCCATTGATGATTTCTGCTACCTAATTTCAGTCTTTACCTATATTGATACCCGAGTTGTGAAAAACTTTTTTTCTTCGTAGGGTGAACCTGAACCTCAACGATTATTATTATCATCATTGTGAATCATAATACATACCAGCAAATAATAATGCTACAATAATTGCTACATATATATTTACTGATTTTATTACAAAAGATATGTACTGACTAAAAAATGTATAAAATGGAATATTTTCGGACAAAAAAACTTTTAAATGAATAAAACTACATATAAATAATTTTCTAAACAAAACTTTACATAAGATAGATTCGGTATAGGTAACCCAAGTCACGTGTTCTAAAGGGTCATTCATAGAGTATTTCAGCGTTGGTTCCCGGTGCGGAATCATTGCTTGAAGATGTTTTCCAATTCTTTATCTGTACTCTCTACCTCTGTCCAGCAAGTCAGAGGGAAAAGGCAATATCACTGGGTGATTCGGTGTTCCCAGAAGATGCAGATGCAGTTTTTTCTTTCAAGTTTTGCACTGCTTCAATAATGGCTCCTCCCTGAAGCTATCTGAAACACATTGAGAAATCACCTGCAGCACTACTTTAGTCAGTCAGACTAGACTTGAAATTAATTCTAACTATAGAAAATTGTAAATCTCATACTCACAGAATATGGCGACGACGACATCGCAATTGCAGAGCTCGTTCTTCGTCACTCTTCACTGTCAGTCAGGGTAGCTAATCGAAAAGCGTAATTTCTTCGAAGCACAATAAACTTTTGCACGTAGTACGTAGTAGACGACAACAACGATGGCGGTCGAGCTATGATGCTTGCAATCGCCAGTCGCCTAATGCCGCAAGATTTTTTGCGAGAGGATTCATATTACTACGCTTGCTTAAAGACGCCGTTAAGCGTTGTTCATAATTTTCACGTTTTACAAACGTTTTTGGCAAATCGTTTTTTGAACGCTCTCGTTCAAACGTTCCGACATTTACAAATACCGGATGGATTTTGCTGATTGCCGGTAATTTAGGCAGGTAGGATTATTTAGTCCAAAATTTTTAGTAGGTATTGACCTTATTCGTAAATGAAATGCATCATGGGAAACGGGTCCCCACAGTGTTGGTAAAGTAGATAGCTACTATATTGCATAGATGTCAGTTCGACTTCTTCCATCAATCAAGTGTCGTATTTGAATTTGTCATTAGGAGGTCGTTTACGTTCCAAGTACACGCAGCTTTCCGAATTTTCTCTCATCTTCGTTATTTTGTTCGTTGTTGCTGCTGCTGTTGTAACCGGTTATTGTTATCGTTTGTGGCTACTGCTAAATTGCTGAGTTTGATTTGTTAATCCATGTTGTGAAATACCGACCTACCAATGGTGGGAAGTCGCAATCAGCAAAGGGGTATACAGCTGTGCTGTGTACTTGGCTGCAAGTCCGACACAGCCGAAAGTCGAAATGTTTCAATTCACGCGTTCACCAAAGACGAAAGAAGAGAAAGGTCTGGGTAAAGCGCGTAGAAAAAGGAGTTGTGAAAAGGACTCATGCCAGCCTACAAAATGCCACAAGGTTTGCGGCGTACCAACGTACTTTCGTACCAAAAGTTATGACGATAAACTGCCAAGGTCCGTCGTCTTGCTGGCTTCCACATTGCACCACTTCAGCGTTTCATAAGAGTACATCGCACCATCCAAGCTGATTCAAGCACTGGAGAACCATTCCACTGGAGAATGACATGGGAATGACTGAAGAAACCACAAATTACAAGCACTTGAATAATACCATAGTGATGATAAATATTATTTTGTTTCTATGTCACTGGCGACGAGCGCGCTTTTGTTGTGTTGACATGAGAAAATCTGGTGCATTTTGGTTTGGGACTCAATCCCCCCAGATATCTCCACTTCAACATATCGTCAAAAGATGGCAGAGGAATTCCGAATAAGGTGAATAGGTATATTCCTATTGTTCTCCATCAACGCATAACGCACAAACGCACAAAATGTAGGAATAATATATAAAGGTATTCATTTGTACTTTATTATATATGAATATAGGAAGCGTTATATTGTATACTTACACTTACACAATGCGAGATAGATAGGAAACAATGTTTTCAACACAATTTTGGAAAAAGTTTCTTAAAAACAATTATTAGAAGTTCTCTTCGAAATGTCATGTTGATTTTAAACAATGAACAACACATGTACGTTTTGCTGAAAACATTCATTCCAAGTTATGAATTTTCAACGTGCAAGTTTTGAACATCAAAAGACCTTTGGAACAAAAACAATTGAAAAACGTTGACTTTCGAACATTTGTTCAAACTCGTTGTTAAACCAGTCAAAATATAACATCATATTTATTTATAAAAAAGAACGTTCAAATAACGTTCTCTTGCGAACGTTTATTCAAACTCGTTATTCAACTGTTCAAAATATAACATCATATTTATTTATAAAAAGGAACCTTCAAATAACGTTTTCTTGCGAACGTTTGCTGAAAATCGTCCTGGAAACGTTACATTAAGAACTTAAAAATGCCGTCTCCTTATTAACGTTACATTTATGTTCATAAATAAAACGTTTGACAAATCACGTCACATTAACGTGTCTTGAACGGTTTTCAAGAACGTTATTTACTGAACAACAAATATAACGTTCACAAACGTTAATATGATGTTTCATGTTTAGTGGGTAGGTCCATCGAGCCGGATCTCGATTACAATCATTCACTCATCATCAGACTCGAGACTTCGTTAGATCAAAAATGCACTTTTACGATAAGATAAACCACCAACTCTTATATGCATCAAGTTATCATGAAAAGGATATACGTGTAGAAACCTTTGAGAGATTGTGGTCTTTCGGGGTGGATTTTGTAACCTTTTAAATAAATTGCAAACGAGTGTGTTCCTCCAACCATATGAAACGTAACAAGTATAATGTCAGTAGCGACGAACGGTGTAATTTCCAATTTCCATCTCCACGCATGCAAGTTGAACGAATAAAGTCGGCGTCGTGTTACATCTTCGAGCAAGATATTTTCAAAAATAGCTTTCAGACTTTCTCGACACTACGACCATCTTGATCGCTTATTTTGTTTTTATTCCAGGCGTGCATGTACCTAGGCTACATGTGATTTTACGCTGTGAAATGCGAAATCGAATCGGGAGTACCACAATCAGCTTTCCTGATATTTGATATGTCCATCTGATGGAATGGCTGTCCTTATTATTGTCCATGAATGTATCCATATATCTTGACAATAGATACATCAGGCATTGTTGTGCAGGTATATTTGTATTTCCTACATTAAGCGACTGCGCGCCGTGATTTGCAAAATTTCCGATTTACTTATCACACTTACCTTACTGACAACTTTAAACCTGCTGGGGCTCCGCAAAATTGGCGTGGAATTTCGTCACGTTCACGTATCAACCCAAAATAAATTAGGACTTTAAATGCCAAATTACGCAGTTTATTTATCCCATTACTGTTCAATTTTTGAACCTTTTAGTGGGATAATGTATCCAATTACCCCTCGTTTATTTAAAATATCCCCCGGGGAACCTGTTGAAGGAACGTTCGTTTGCCACGTTCGCGGCCGGTGAATTATTATTGTGAACTAGTGATAAATGCCGGGGCGAATGAAATACAATGCCTGATGCCTGAAAAAACAAGACTGGCGAATTCAGAGAACAATGTGGATGATGCTTAGTTAAATGGACTGAAATATACACAATTCGTCATACTTTAGCATTCTTCCCTTTTCGTCCTTTTTGCAATATCTGCCTACCTATAGTTATCAGTTATCACGATCTACCTTTCCGTTCTATTGTTGTCGCTAATGTTTCAAGAATGGAGTTGGATTGGTGAAATAAGGCGTTGCGAAATCAATCCCAGCGGGCTTATTCCTGGACAGAGATTCACCTACCATTTAGGTCTCTTTCTAAAGTCACGCACGGAGATTTTTTTTTTCTTTTGATTTTAAAAATGTTTTTCATTTTTCCTGTATAGCTTCATTAAAAAGATACTGTCACCTGAACGCAGTTTAGTTGAATTCAGTTTAAGGACGGAGTTGAATTGGTAAAATGAGGCGTTGCGGAATCAATCCGTCTGAGTTTATTCCTTGACAGAAATCTAGCATCAGGTCTTTTTGGAAAGCTACAAGGATGTACTTTGGTTGGAGCCTATAGACATTCTCGAAATCCAAAAATTATTTTTTCAATACTTGAAGTTTTTTGAATTTTGAAAATATCTATAGGCTCAAACCAAAGTACATCCTTGGAGCTTTCCAAAAAGACCTGAATGATAGATTTCTGTCAAGAAGTAAACTCAGACGGATTCCGCAACGCCTCATTTTACCAATTTAACTCTGTCCTTAACATCACAGGTTATCATCAGTTTATGCTAGCTTGATCATATAACCTGTGATGTTGAACTTACAGATATTCAAATTAATCTTCATTTTCTAAAAAAAAAACTATTGAGTTGAACTGAAAATGATGATGAACTTATTTTCATCTTTCGATCCCTGGCTGCAGGCCCGCTGACGCGCGGGCCGTAGAAATATAAGAAGTCAAACGCTAGTTTATGATCTAATTGTTCATATCAGGAAGCATTTCGTCCATTTTTTGTTGGTTCGAAATTCGAAAAACATTTTCTACAAAAAGTGCAGATGGAACATTATAGTTCTTAGCTTGCGAAATGTCAAATGTCATGGCCACACTGAGATGGCAATAATTTCTAAACAACCTGTACCTACGGATACCTATATGCCGTTCACGTTTTCAATTCAGCAGAATGACTTTTTCGAGCAAAAATAAAGTGACAGGCTACGGCTACGGCTGATGGCACCTACAACGTTCTGGAGCGAAACTATCAGCGGCCATCAGTCGTATCCTCCCAGCGCTTCAGCTTGTCACTTCATTTTTGCTCCAAATAAAATGTCATTCTACTGGAAATGAAGAGTGAACGAGATATACCACGAATATTCTTCTAAACCGCCCCCAGCCTACAACCTATTTTATCACAAACATTATTATGTATACACATACACATATTTAGGCAAGCGCGCCTTTAATCAAAAGTCAGGTGGTTCTGAACATTGAATAAACTTGAAGATTAAATAATCTCGAAAATTGAATAATCTCAAAGACTGAATATATTATATATATATATACAGGGTGTTCCATGACTTATACGACATAGCTTGAGGATAGATCCAGTTTTTTGAGGCGGATCCGGGTCTGGCTTCAAAATTTTTCTAAGATCCTGCGTTTCAAAGTTACAGGGTGATTTATGTATTTTGGTCAAAACTTTGATAGGTCATAACTTTGGAGCAAATGAATGGAATCGAATGAAATTTGACAGGAAATGTCTCTCACCACGAACAATCACAATGACCAACAAGGCATGAAATAATCCAGGGCCGGACTAAAAAAAATGGCCCCCATCAATTCTTGGGGCAAAAAAGCCATTTCCGCATCGGATTCCTAAAAAAATGCCATTGTATTTGGAAAGTTGAGAAAAAATGCTACAGAATCAGCTATCCAATACGAACGGCACACCTCAGTAGGTTTAGTAAAAAAATAAAATAAAAAAATTGAAAATTTTAATAGCGATATTTCCTGAATGATTCGAGATAATTCATCGCAATTACTACTTTTCAAACAGGAAACGAGCAACATTTGGGAAAAAAAAATCAAAACTCCTAACAATAGGTGATAAATACATTACATGTTATCAACAAATGGTTTTCAAAATACCCTCCCCCAACTTCGACGCATTTTCCACATCTCGTCACTAAATGTCTAGTGGCTTTTCAAATGGTTGGTGTATTGTTCCGCGTTTCATTAGCAGCTGCAATGATCTTTTCTCTACAATCCTTCCTGGTATTCATTTCCGTCTTGTAGACCTCTAGATCTTTCATGCGGCCCCATACTTAGTAATCTAGGACTGTGAGATCAGGAGATCTGGGAGCCAGGAATGAGGACCTCTGCAACCAATCCAGCCATGGGGGTATTCTGCTTACAAGTGTTCTCTGACGTTTAATGAAAAATGAGGCGAGTTTTAGCATCCCAGCTAGAACATCTCGGCGTGATTTTCTCAGAAACCGTTCAACCAATACAATTCTTTTTTTTTGTGGAAGTAAGCCCTGAATCTAAGCTTCAATTAAAGAGGTGCCGGTGTCTGCAGCTGCTCTACTTCCCAAAATATGGCAATTTGAACAGGCCCCGAAACAACAGGCACATAATTATGGAGATTTATGATTAGCAAGAAGAACAATTCTACATCAGAATGCAATTGGAGCACTGTCTTGATTTTCCATCAAACGCCAGAGAATACTTGGATGCAGAATACCCCCATCGCTGGATTGGTCGCAGGGGTCCTCATTCCTGGCTCCCAGATCTCCTGATCTCACAGTCCTAGATTACTATGTATGGGGCCGCATGAAAGATCTAGAGGTCTACAAAACGGAAATGAATACCAGGAAGGATTGTAGAGAGAAGATCATTGCAGCTGCTAATGAAACGCGGAACAATACACCAACCATTCGAAAAGCCACTAGACATTTAGTGACGAGATGTGGAAAATGCGTCGAAGTTGGGGGAGGGTATTTTGAAAACCATTTGTTAATAACATGTTATGTATTTATCACCTATTGTTAGGAGTTTTGATTTTTTTTTCAAATGTTGCTCGTTTCCTGTTTGAAAAGTAGTAATTGCGATGAATTATCTCAAATCATTCAGGAAATATCCATATTAAGATTTTTAATTTTTTTTATTTTATTTTTTTACTAAACCTACTGAGATGTGCCGTTCGTATTGGATAGCTGATTCTGTAGCATTTTTTCTCAACTTTCCAAATACAATGGCATTTTTTTAGGAATCCGATGCGAAAATGTCTTTTTTGCCCCAAGAATTGATGGGGGCCATTTTTTTTAGTCCGGCCCTGGATTTTTCCATGCCTTGTTGGTCATTGTGATTGTTCGTGGTAAGAGACATTTCCTGTCAAATTTCATTCGATTCCATTCATTTGCTCCAAAGTTATGACCTATCAAAGTTTTGACCAAAATACATAAATCACCCTGTAACTTTGAAACACAGGATCTTAGAAAAATTTCGAAGCCAGATCCGGATCCGCCTCAAAAAACTGGATCTATCCTTAAGCTATGTCGTATAAGTCATGAAACACCCTGTATACAGGGTGATTCAAAAATGGCGCATTTCCTTTCGGGCACGTTATAGTGAACGTTAACGGAGCATGGGAAAAATAATTAAAAAAATTAATCGGCTTCGATTTGCAAGTTATTAACAAAAACAAATCTGTCCAATCTGGCAGCATCGCATTAATACCTACCTGGCACCTTTAGATCAAACCGGTACATCACAACAGGGATCACGCCATCACAATAGCATTATTGTATTGTTACCCTGGAAACTCCGTAGAACCTGCCAGACCATACCAAACATACTTGCCACATGTATTTCCACGGCACTTTTCAGGTGAAAGACGAATTTTGAAATTTGAAAATACGACTCAAATCTCAATTGCAAGAAAAAATTTCAATCGGGAACTACTAACGACATGTGACTGTTCGCAAGTAACAATGCTTTGCTTTAAAATCATGCAAACTGAAGAAGTTGAATTCTCAACTTCACCTCTTCATAACTCGAAGGATAAATGAGCCAATTTTTTTTTACTATTTTTTCCGTGCTCCCTCAACGTCTCCCACAACGTACACGGGAGGAAATGCGCCATTTTTGAATCACCCTGTATAAGCTTTCACAGGCCTTCTAGGCCCATTGCTTTGTGACGTTTCTCCATTCATTTCTGTTCTTTTCAATTCGCTTCCAGTTTTCAATCTTCTTGTCCTTCAAATCTTCTATTACAGCTTCACTCCATTTCTTTCTTGGTCTTCCTCGTTTTCTTACTCCTTCCGGTACCTTCCATCCAATTGTCTTCACCAGTCTGTCGTCGCTCATCCTTTCTAAATGCCCCAACCATTGCATTCGTCTCGATCTAACACAATCACTCATCAGTGGTTCATCGTATAGCTTACTCAACTCAGCATTTGTTCTCCTTTCCCATACGCCCTCCTCCGACTTCTTTCCTCCAAACATTCTCCTCAACATTTTTCTTTCCCATGTTTCAAGTCTCAGTTGTGTCGTTTTGTTCATCACCCAAGTCTCACAGCCGTAAGTCATCGTTGGTCTCATCACCGTTCTGTATAGTCGGATTTTGGTCTGTCGTGATATATTTTTTGATGTTATGAATCTGTGAGAACTTCCCGCACATCTGTTGCTCTTCGCCATTCTCAACTCAACCTCAGCCTCCTCTTCACATCTGTTGTTAACCAGCACTCCAAGATACGTGACACTCTCGACCTCATCGAAAACCATCCGTTCCTCCCCATCGATTTCGACTTCCAGTACTCCTCTTGTGTTGTCATTTTTCTGTTTGATTGTCATGAATTTACTTTTGCTTTTATTAATACTCAATCCCATCCTTCTCGCCGCCATTATAAATTTCTCAACTATTTCTCTCAGTTCTCTCATTCTTCGGGCTACTAACACCACATCATCCGCGTATGCTAGGCATTGGTGACTTTTGTTGAAAAGCGTTCCTGTCCTGTTTACCTCACTATCTCTCATTATCTTCTCTAGGACGATGTTAAACATCATCGTAGATAGCGGATCGCCCTGTCGTAACCCTCGTCTCACTTCAAACTCCTCTGATCTTCCGCTGCCTACCTTGATCGCACAGGTCGTATTTTTCATGGTCATCTTCACCAACCTGATCAATTTACTTGGTATTCCAAATTCTTCAAGCGCCTCAAACAATTTCTCTCTCTTAACTGTGTCGTATGCTGCCTTGAAGTCAATGAACAACATGAACGTCGGTATCTCATATTCGTAGGAAGCTGTCATCATTTGCTTAAGCATGAAAATTTGGTCCGTTGTTGATCTATTTCTTCGGAAACCTCCCTGATACTCTCCCAGTAACGTCTCTGCATGTTTATTCAGTCTTTGTTTTATTAGTGTTGCGAGTATCTTGTAAGTTACATCCAGCAAAGCAATTCCTCGGTAATTATTGCACTCTGTTGCATCTCCTTTTTTGTAAATTGGCAAAATATTCGCTCGGTTCCATGACCCAGGCATTGTTTCTGGCTTCCATATTTCTCCGATCAGCTCTTTTATCTTCTCTTTCACAATCTCTTCCCCGTACTTCAAGCGAAACTATCAGCGGCCATCAGTCGTATCCTCCCAGCGCTTCAGCTTGTCACTTCATTTTTGCTCCAAATAAAATGTCATTCTACTGGAAATAAAGAGTGAACGGGATATACCACGGATATTCTTCTAAACCGCCCCCAGCCTACAACCTATTTTATCACAAACATATTATGTATACACACATTTAGGTTCATAATATGGTTCGACTCCGTTTTCTCAAAACTAGCTCATGAAGGCGCGCAAGCGCGCCTTCAATCAAAAGTCAGGTGGTTCTGAACATTGAATAAACTTGAAGATTAAATAATCTCGAAAATCGAATAATATCGAAAATTGAATAATCTCAGAGACTGAATACCCACCCTTGAAATTATTCGAATTATAATTTCTCCTCAACATTACTTTTTCATCCGTTATTGTAGAACACACAATGAAAAAGAAATCAATTTTTGAAATCATTACCATTTCATAGCTTGAAACTTATTTCCAAAATCTGATATAAGATTCGGAGGCCACCCATAAAACATTCTATGAAATTCCTTAATTGTTTGGCACACTCTGGCTGATTCGAAGAAAGAAAATATATGTAATTGGAATGTTTCAGGAATATTTTCAAAAATTCCAATTTAGATCAGTCAAACGCTATTCCAAATATTCACAAAGTCACTATTGCAATTTTGATGTTCTACTTGACCGTTCTAACACTCGATAACAACGTAATCTAATGAGATGCACGATGCATCTAGGTACTCATTTCACTTTCGAATTTTGATGAAGTTTGGAGCATAATAATAGGCAACACAACATACTGCAGTATAACCTTCGCTGAGCTGAAGAGTGAGACGAATGATCCTTCTCAATGCGAAAGAAAGAAAGGACCGACCGAACCTACTGCGCATTTTCCTAGGCAAATCTTGGCGGACATCTCTTCTCTAGAGTAAGGACAACAGCTGAACGACAGAATAATGCTGAACTCTGAACTACGACCTGCGACTACACGAACACGCCGTAAACACAGAATCACAGAAATAAAATGCGTTGTTGCGTTCTAGCATTGAATGTTCTAGTAAATTCCAAAACAAATTTGGGAACCACACTCAGATGTAGACTAGACAACCAAACATAAGTACTTCAACTGATGTAAGAGAACAGTGTCTAAGCTAACGCAATCAAATATGGATTATTTTATAAAAAAGTATCGAACTTTCGGCAGAGCACCAACATTAAAATAAAAAATTCATTCTGAAAACTGTGACCAAATATCATATGATGATCATGTTCGTTTTCACGTTTATTACTTCTTGTGATACATTCTGTGTTCACAGTCACCCCAATGTCCCCTATCAGTTCGTTTCAAACTACCTACTTGACCACGTCATCAAGTTCGAAGTTCGAACAGCGCAATCGCGTCCATGGCCTTGAAGTGGACATCTCGCTCTTTTTTAAGTTTTGGATTGTGACTTGTTCGCATCAGCGAATTGATGCCCTTAACGAAATAGTGATTTTTGATTTAATAGCACAAATTTCGCCTGAAGCTCTATTAGGTAAGCACAAGGTGCAGCCGAATTAGATGATAAAAAAATTTTATGCACGTGTCCACGTTATTCAAAACTACATTTTCGGAATCAACTTACAACCACTTTTATCTCTTTCTGCGGCATTCTGTGGCCGAATGAAATTACATGCTGAAAATCAGGCCCCTAGGGACCAGGCGAAAGCTCACCCGTTGTTCATTTGATTTTATCGCTTCCCGGTCGTGCCGTTTGTGTTCTGGAATATCTAAGAAAATAATTGTTTGTTTAGGATCTCCAGTCAAACACTTTTCGCTTTGTTTGTACATTGCTTTTTATCATACGTCAATCAAAAGATTAAGGACAGACAGACGTCTCTCTGGATATAGGCATATATAAGGTCTTAACTCGCTGACCCTTTTTGCTTGTTTACTAAGTATATTGCCGCATACGCATTTATATTTACTAGTGAGCATAAACTCATTTAATTCCAGTAGTTTTCAAACTTCAGTCTCAGTCTTGTATTTTGATGCGTATCAACCATCAGTAAACCAATTTGCCTATTGGGTCAGTCAACAGAAGATACATCGGAGGTGAAAAAAAAAACAGAAATCTGCAAAAAATCTCTTTGACTGGGTGAGTTAAAATTCGATTCTCGAATTTTGTTGAAAAATATGGTTTTTGTTTGATTTATTGAAAATTTATCATATCATAACTGCTTTCTAATTCTCTTTTCCTATATAAACTAAAAAGTGCTGATCAACTAAAAGTGCATGATGTGCTAAGATGCTAAAAACTACAGGCCGTGGTTTCTCCAATTCTCCATATCCTTGAAACTTCTCCATTGGAGTTCTTGCCCAATTTTTTCTTATTAGCTTAATCGATGGTTAAAAATAATGTACCCGTATTTTTTCTTTTTCCGAAAGTCCCAAAATTGCGGCCGTAATGCGTGTTTTGGAAATTTATTTGTGACGTCACAAGTAGGTATACTAAAAATTGAACAGATATCAGTTTTGGATTGAAAACTCAAAAAACTGTTGGAGTGACATAGCTATATTTTAAAAATAATTGCAAATATATAAACTCCACGGAAGTTTCCCTACTGTTACCAACCCTTTGAAAAAAAAAATGAAAAAAAATCTTTTCAACCAATGGACATATCTCGGGACATATCTATTATTCGGAAATTTTCAGGAAATACTCTTTATTACTCTTGTTGATGATTGAAGGTATTTTTGGTCAAATCTATTTCATTGGCAAGTACCCCATTCAACCGTTTGAGCGACGCTCCGATGAGCTATTCCTCAGAATTTTGCGTCGTGAGCATGGTAACAGCTTTCGGCTTCAGGAGCGACATAACTGGGACCATTATTGGAAATGTTGACACCAGCATCTTCCTTTTCTTCACTAAGTAGTTGGAAAATGCACCAGCTGGCGGTTCCGACGAGTATTGTATAAAATGATAACGATGGCGGACGTACCTATGGATGTCCGTGGTTGCAGGTATTGTCGGTTCTGGGGTCAACGGTTGTGGGTTCAGTCCAGTTTCTTGAGTTCCAAATGTTTGAGTTGGAGCTCTGGTAAGCGTTGGTTTTCTTCATTCTTCATGTTGATGGTCAGGTCTTGTAAGTGAAGAGGTTGTCCACTGGCTTTCATCGCTAAATACCAAGAGTCCAGTGATGGTAGTTTACGCGTAATTTATATTGTGTACTTGACATAAGGAGACAACGAGTAGAGAACGTAGACTATGTAAACTTTGTCGACTATGGTAAACAACGTAATATACAGGGGCAGACTGGCCAAGGCCGCTAGGCCGCAATCCCGGCCCAGATTTTTGGCAAAGGGCCCCCAAAACTTCGATCGATTGGGGGCCCCCGCAGATCAAAAGTAATTGGGTTAAAAAAATACAAAAAATTTTCAATGTGACATTGTCACCGTCTCGGAGAGTCATGTACGCTAAAGTGAAAATAGGCTTAGTTCATGATGAGCGATTTTTTGCCGCAATTTGAGCTGAGCAGAGCGATTTTTTGTCTAGACCAATCACGTGCGAGTATTAAAATATCGTGTTGAGAAATCACCGCGGAATTTTTTCTTTCCTTTCTTTCTTGCTTTTCGTGTGAGGTATGGGAGAGAGAGAGAGAGATGTTTCTTTCCTTTTCTTTTTCTCATTAGTCATTGCTATCTTTCTGAAGAAGTTGCCGAACTCGTTGTTGTAATTTTGTTTTTTGTCGTAAAAAGGTAGCGACGAGGACCTTTCTCTTGTAAAAGAGCGCTCTTTCCCATCCTGCGAGATTTTGGAGAAGTTTACTTCTGATGTGGTATCATCATCGCTTCAGATGTCTACACATTCCTGAAATTCAGTCTCCTCACTCTGAACGGAAACTTGTGTTTTGTCGAGTGTTTTGCCTTCTGTCAGGATAATTTCTCTTGTCTCAGCCAGGTCTTCATCCTTATTCATCGCGTGGTCGTCTAAGGTCCCAGTTGTATGACTGCATTCCCTGTCCTGATTCAACACCAGGGATGCTGGACGGTTGCAGACTGACCGTCGAGGGGAGCCCGCTCGCCCACTCTCTTCCTCGACAGGTACTGGGGTTCCAAGCCCCTGCACCGCAACCGTGGAACCGTCTTTCGACGGGGTTTCCTTACTTCGCTTATCCATTGAAAACAGTATCGTGTTCTTGCGTTTTTGACCTTTTCCGCCAGGTATGAGTCTTCATTCCAGGGAAAGACTATCCCCTCGGTAGTTTCCTTGGGCCCATCGGAGGTTGTGCTGTTTCTTAGCTTTCACCACTCTCCATCGACCTTCCCGGCATGGGTGACCCTGCCAGGGTCCTCTTCGTGCGGCCCCCGCCAGTATAGCTCTCAGGATCATCGCAGTTACTTGAGCCCCTCCACCAACTGCAAGGTCTTACAGCACCCAGGAGAGCCACCCAGCCTCAACTGCTCTTCGGGATTCAATCTGGCGTCTCAACTATAATACAGGGTCCGGCGACAGGATTGAACGGTTTTTAATAGGCCAGTGTGAAGAAACAAAGAATATATTTGTAACAACTAAAACTAAAACTGAAAGTACAATTTTGGAAATTTATTATGACACATTTACTTTGCAAAAATCACATCCCTAAGATGACCACTGTCTTCTTTTATGCATTGCTGCAATCTGTTCCTGAAAGCGAGTATAACACGTCTGAGCAATTCCTCCGTTATCGCATTAATTTCTTCACGAACCCTCTCTTTCAGTTCATCAATTGTTTGGGGAAGGGTAGAGTATACTCTTAACTTCAGGAATCCCCACAGAAAAAATCCGGGACCGTTAAGTCCGGCCATCTTGCGGGCCAAGCAGTGTCGACGAGCCTTGAAATTATAGGCGATTCGGGAACATGCCCTGCAAGATATCAATACTCCGTCTAGCTGTATGGGCCGTAGCTCCGTCTAGTTGGAACCATATCCCATCTTGATCTATTATTTGGAGTTCCGCAGTCACAAACGTTTCCAGCATTTCAATGTATCGATCTGAATTGACTGTAACGGTGTGGTCGTTTTCTTCAAAGAAGTATGGCCCAATGACACCAAATGCGGATACTCCACACCACATCGTTACTTTTTGATCATGAAGTGGTCTTTCATGAATTTCTCTTGGTTGTGTTCTGCCCAATAGCGTGCGGAAGTTCTGCCTATTAACGTACCCGCTAAGGTGGAAGTGGGCTTCGTCAGACATGATAGGTTTATTAAGGATCTCCACATTGTTGTTCAAGATCCCTAAAAATTGCCATTGTATGCAAAACTTCCATGTATAAGGTATAGACAATACAAATAGAGAAGACCATATGTTATCACCACCGTCGTCACGGATATTGGGGCATCAAAAATCAGCCAACCTTTTTTTGAATGATGGACTCGCCTGGTTCCTACGCAAGCATAAAAATCCGTGACAACATAATGGTCTTTTCTATTTGTATTGTCTATACAATTCTGTCACTATTTGACTTATATCAGATCAACAGTATTTCCATAGCAGCCTTTTCAAAACCGTTCAATCCTGTCGCCGGACCCTGTAGTACTTTCTCAACCTTGGTATACATTATACTGTTACGAGCGGCAATTCTGGAGAACACGCGATCTTTTTAGACTCTTCCATTAGATTGCAGTGTACAAGTGCGGAGCTCTGGACATTTCCAGAATATACGCGATGGCTTGGCATTGGAAAACATGGGGAGACTTCAACGCTCGATCAAAAAACATCAGCCGGATTGGTGGAGGTGCCGCCATACCAGAACACACGGGAAGCACGCAAACGGTGTGTGATCTTTCGCGAGTCGCCTAGAAATCGTACGCCGGGCTACTGTGGAATTTGCTGGGGGACCCATGGAACATTCGAGATAATTAGTCAGATGTATATAAGCACCATGGATCGCGCCCACGGGTTCAGTATTGAATTGGAAGTGATCGAGAACGATAGAAGCGAGAGTCACAGCGATATTCCCAAGCGCAATATAATTGTTGGCGTGTATTTATTGTAGTACGCATTAATAAACAGCGTGTGTTTGAAACGATCGTCTCAATTATAAACGAACCCGTAGGCGAAATACGTAACAATACTATTGGCTTGTCGGTAAAATGTCCAGGCGGTGATTTGGCGCGTCGGTGAATCGTCCGGTCGTGATTGTCCTATTGGTGGAATGTCTTGTCGGTCAATCGGCGAGTCCGTGAAATGTCTTGTCGGTTAATCGGCGTGTCGGCCGGTCAGATGGCTCTTGGTGAGATTTCCTGTTGGTAAGTAAGCTAGTTGTCGGCGAATGTACCAAATCTGTTGATTCTCAGCAAATAACCTCTGAATATGTCCAATTTTTGTGACATTGCAGTCCGCTTGTACGAGGATCCAGTACCTTCTGTGGAAACCGAGGTGGAAACTGTTCTCCTCGGATTTCTCTTCTTCTGATCAATCTCAACGCTTACCTCTTATAGAGTGTAAAATAACTTTGACATTATCAAGTTCCCCGCACGGTGTTAGGCTGATGGTGTTTTGACCTCTTGAACAACTTGGTTTTCGGTCGGTCCGTTACTGGTATCGGTCGGCTAGCCACGGTGATTTAAAAAGTTCTTTATACCCATGTCAAGTTACTACAACATCATTGAAACAACAATACTTTCGAGCGCGGCCCTGCCCTGTAACAAAACCTCGTCAAACATTATGGTCCTTCGAACAACCTTCCCATTCCAGTTATTTACAGTTTCATTGCCATCGTGGCTCCCGAGCTCTCGGGGCTAAATGGCCACACTACATGCCACTCCAGAAAAATACTTGAGCATCTCCGGATTCTCCGGCATCAGGGCAGTCAGGATAAGCAGCGACGAGGTCGGGCTTGTTTCTTTTGATCTGCTCCTGCTGCTCGGCTCATTCTTGTCAATATTTATGAAGTGGCTTGTTGGATGTTTATGGCTGCGAGGAGCCGCTCCGGGTTGCCATACCACTCGTATATGAGCCCGAGTGCAGGAAAAGGCGCAAGGAGGGGGATGGGGGATGAGAAGTCAATGTCACCGCATAGCCTAGTTCCCGGAGTGTTCTCGTTATGTAGGACGCGCAAAGCTATTTTTAGAACTCCGGAGTCATCGATCGTTTGGGGGAGTGGAATGCGACTATTTCAGGAACACTGCCTCTCTCTCTTTCGCGTTCCTGTTCGTACCCTCTCTCTGCTGGGTTTTTGCTGCCGGAGCGCGATGCAGTGTTACACGCATCTCTGACCACGTGCTCCTGCGGCGGCCTTCCCTCTCGCAGCCGCCGCCGCCGCCGCCGTTTATCTGCAGTCCATTTTTCGGTTCAACACCGTTGGCCACTAGCAAAGTTTTTTATCACCGCACCACCACCACCAACACCACCAGGGTGGCACGCACGGCGGTTTTGGTCTCATCGCATGTTGGGCCCGCCGTCACTTCGGCAGGTGTTGAGGTGAACCCGCCGGAGGCCGGATGAACAAAAACTGCGTGTAGGGAACGGAAAGCGGTGGCTATCCTGTAGACAAATTCGGCAAAAACGGGACGATTTATGGTCGGATTGAGGGCGATAAAACGAGAAACCTGGGATTTTATAAACAACAATGTTTCAAGTCGGTCATCCGCAGCAAAAGGAAGGCATGGTGTGAACTTTTGCACCACCGCATTCGATACTTTCCCACCAAAGCATAATCGCTGTGGTAGGTAACACAAATGCTCGTGAACGCTTTGCACGAAATACCAGAAGCCTCCATCCTCAGTATATTGTTACGTATTCCGCGTACGGGTTCGTTCATAACTGAGACGATAGTTTTAAAACACACTGTTTATTACTGCGTACTACAATAAATACACGCCAATAATTATCGCGCTTGGGAATATCGCTGGGTTAATAGTCGCTTTTTATCCGCTCTCTACCACTTTGCATTTAATACTGGTGTAGGCCGAGGTCGGGGCCTTATAAAGATCCGACTAATTAATCTCGAATGCTCCATAGGTCCTCCAGCAAATTCCACAGTGACCCGGCAAATGATTTCTAGGCGACTCCCGGAAAATCCTACACATTTCGGGTGATGTTCCAACGTGCGGTGAATCTGGCACCTCCGCCAAAATGGACAGATGTGTCTTGACCCACTATTGAAAGCTCCATTCAGTTCCACGGGTCAAAGTCTACACTATTCTAAAATGTACAAGTGCGGAGCTCAAGTGCGACCTAATGAGAAGAGTCTAGAAAGATCGCGTGCTCTCCAGAATCGCCGCTCGTATAGTCCGGATGCTAGTTGCATAAAATGGAATGAACCTTGCATTTTTTGATGAGAAGATGCTACTTGGTGGAAATGCTCTTTGCATCATACTCTTCCGATCCGAAAAGGTAGCCATCAGCGCCATCCATGCAGGCAGCGTATACAGGGTAAAACAGAAAAAAAAAGTTGGAAAATTATATTTAAATAACCGTAGCATGTGGAGACCTGTAATTCACCACATACATTAATTGTTTTATGCTCATGAAGTCACAGTAAACCGCTCTTGATTACCTTGAACCGTCTTTGAAATGTAGGGAAAAAACGGAAAAAAAACAAGACCACTCTTTTTTCCATAAATAAGTGATTCTTAGAGATATTGACACAATACTTGGTATTTCCACTAAAAGTATTGTTAGAAATGATATGAGCTGGGTAGCCAATTCCTAAGCCAACAATTTCCAGAAATACGATTGTCAACTTTTTTTTTCCTCTTGAGCACCATCTTGAATCTGCCCTGTGAGGCATCGTCGAAAAAGTGATTGGTTATCATAATAATGGTAATATTCAATCATTGCATCGTAAAAACAACCTCCTCGTCATAATTTAGTGACCTCTTCGGCGAAAAAGAATTGCCATTCACGTATTTTCTGGCTCTTCAGAGCTTTAGTGCCCATGATAGCATTTGCAACATCTGGAATGGTAAAATATGTTAGGCATTATGAACCTTGATGTACTTTGAGGTAGCCTACCAAGTTTTGCAATCATCAATTGAAAGGTTTGTTCTCAAAGGCTGTTTGAACAAAATTTGTTTAATTTTTTTGTGGAAAATGCAAAATATTGGATCTTTCACCCTTATTTGATCCCTCGTTGAGGAAAGCCTGAAACCGAAAGTCTGTAAAAATTTTATGCTAATGGTTCACCGAGAACTGCTCTTCAATGTGTAGTTGTCAAAATCTGCATAGTTGCGTTCAGATTCCAGACAGAGAGCGACAAAGAAGTTCTTGCAGTGAAAAAAGAGACAACTTTTAATGCAACGGAGAAATCCCGGAAATGTCCTTTTTAGATAGGCTTCCCGCAATACACAGGTTCTGTGAAACTCTCAAGCGTGGGTGAAAGGCTTGAAACATTACTAACTTGAGGCTCTACCAGTGTACAAAATTGCACATTTATGTTATAAAAAGCAAGGTCTCCAGACAGCTTTCAGTCTAGCTCTGGGCTAGTTTTTTCTCTATTGTAATTTATGTCTTTTTTTACAGCATGAATTTCTTTATCGCTCCCTGTCTGGAATCTGAACGCAGTTATGCAATTTTTGACAACTAAACATTGAAGAGCACTTTCCATTGAACCATTATCATAAAAAATTCCGAGACTTTCGGTTTCAGGCTATCCTCAGTGAAGGATCAAGTAAGGGTAAGAGACCCAATATTTTGTATTTTTCATAAAAAAATCAAACAAATTTTGTTCAAACAGCTTTTAAGAACAAACCTCTCAATTGATGATGGTGAAACTTGGTAGGCTACCTCAAAGTACATCAAGGTTCATAATGCGTAACATATTTTACCATTCCAGATGTTGCAAATGCCATCATGGGCACTAAAGCTTTGAAGAGCCAAAAAATACGTGAATGACAATTCTTTCCCGCTGAAGAGGTCACTAAATTATGATGAGGAGGTTGTTTTTGCGATGCAATGTTTTCATGTTACCATTATTATAATAACCAATCACTTTTTCAACGATGCCTCACAAGGCAGATTCAAGATGGTGCTCAAGAGAAAAAAAAAGTTGACAATCGTATTTCTGGAAATAGTTGGCTTAGAAATTGGCTACCCAGCTCATATTATTTCTAACATTACTTTTTGAAGAAATACCAAGTATTGTGTCAATATCTCGAAGAATTACTCATTTATGGGAAAAAGAGTGTTCTTGTTTTTTTATCTTGTTTTCCCCTACATTTCAAAGACGATTCAAGGTAATCAAGAACAGTTTGCTGTGACTTCATGAGCATAAAATAGTCAATGTATGTGGTGAGTTACACGTCTCCACATGTTTCGGTTAATTACATATAATTTTTCAACTTTTTTTTTCTGTATCACCCTGTATACGCCGCCGGCATGGATGGCGCTGATGGCTACCTTTCTGGATCGGAAGAGTACGATGCAAGGAACATTTCCACCGAGTGGCATCTTCTCATCAAAAAATGCAAGGTACTTTCAACTAGCATCCGGACTAGTAGTTCTGCCCTCCTCTTGAGCCTGTTCGTCCCTAATAGGCTCATCATTACTTCCCGAGTAACGTGCAAGGCGAATCAAGGTGGACAACTTTCATTTTGGCTCTCGGGGCTCGCTGGATTCTGTACACGACGTCATTGATCCTCTTGACTACCGTATACGGTCCTCTTCTTGAGAAGCACCAATTGAACCATCTCCTTCTTCACATCAGGACTCTCCCGGACTCTCTTCAGCAGCCCATTCTCTATCCTCAGAGAATTTCACTGAGCCCAAAGAGCCTTGAATTTGGGCCCTTCACCAGAGATCTCGGTCCATTCTGGTCTGTCTTGGCCAAGTTTCTTTCTTTCAGCAAGTGAACCGATGGCTGGGTCCTCGCGCTGCTCCTTCTTGAGCTCGCTCAGCCATAATACAATTTCTCGGGGTTTCAACGACAAGTGCTTTGATCTTGACGTTTTCCACTTTGCTGGTTCACCTTCTTGCCGTGCCTGCAGCTCTCGTTGCGTGGTCTTCGAGAAAGACCATCCATGTTGCCGTTCCCATGACTCTTTCCAAGACGATGTTGACTTCCTCGATCAGCAGCTTCCCGTTCAAGTATGGAAAAGTCTGCTGAACGGTACCGTTGCCAGCAATCACGCTGCAGATGGTCATCCTTTCCACAGTTGAAGACACGCGGTCTTGCTCTTGTGTGACTGCTTTCTCTTGATTGATGACCTCCTGGATCAGCAGCCTCCCGTTGTAGCATGAAACGGTCTGCTAAACCGTATCGTCGCCTGCAGTCGCGTTGCAGATGTCCGTCCCTTCCACATTCAAAGCAACATGGTCTTCCTCCTCTACGATTGCTTTCTCTCGGTTGGTGACTTTCTCATTCAGCAGTTCCCCATTCCACCATGGAATGGTCTGCTAAACTCGGTTGCCTGCAGTCTCGACGAAGATGTCCTAGTTTTCCACATCCGAAGCAACGCGACCTTTCTCCAGGTCTTGGCTCGTCTTGGGATTTGTTCCGAGACAATAAAGTGTCAAGTATTTTCCCATACCGAGAAATGGACTGAGAGCCCCCAAAAATTTGGTCTTGCGACCCGATTTTTGATAAAGGGGATGTTCCCACACAAAAGCCCGTTAGTTTCATTCATGTACCTTATAACATAAATTTTTGACATTTTTCGAAAATTGACAAGCCTATATCAGCCTAAAGCCCCCCGGTCTGACATGTAAGACAAAGAAATTTTTAACAACCTTATCAACGCATATTAGACCTACAGGGTTAAAATCATGTACCTTATGACGTAAGTTTTGAGGCACCAGCTCCATGTCCACTAGGAGCAACAAAAAATTTCATCAAAATTTCCGAAAAATTTATGTCACGTCTCTCAATTTCAGCTCAATGTGAGATAGAAGTGACGTTGAGGGACGTAACTTTTTTTTTTCTATTTCTGAAAAAAAAAAATTGCTTTCGAAAAAACGTGAAACTTTTTTTTCCGATTTCTTTGTCGAAACGGCTGAAATTCAAGGCCATAATATACCAAGGCCATAATTTGCAAATATTTTGAATTATTAATTTACAAAAAATCCTAACCTCAAAATTTTCACGATCATCAAAATTTTATGACAGCTCAATGGTGCCAAGCAATTTTTTTGCGATATTATTAGCATGTTTCATGTGGTTTCTGAATATGAGAATGAATTTTGAAAAATATGCATACAGAATGTCTTTTTTTTACAAAGCTGGCCGCGGAAATTTTGAACTGTTTGATAGGGCGATGTGTAAGCTATCAATGGAAGAATCAGCTCACAAAATTCCAATCGAATCCATTGGATCGATCTGAAGATACAGCTTGTCAAAAAATTCTACGAAACACATGAATCACCCTGTAGCTTCGAAACCGGAACAACTTTATAGAAATTTCAAAACCAGATCCTGGTTCGCCTGGAGAAACTGGACCTACCCTTAAGCTATGTCCATTTGGTGGTGAATCACCCTGTATTGATCATTTGATCTCACCAAGCGTCGCGACGCCTTAAATGATACTTTCCTGGAAACCTGTATAATTTATATTGCTATTCGATAGCTTATGGTGCGATTCTCTAAAAAATTACATTCCATAAAGGCTCTGTTACGTTGTTAATACCTAGGCAACAGACAATGACCGACACGAATTTTTACATAAAAGAGCGTTTATGGAATGTTATCTTTCACACAATAGCACTATTATTTTCCTCTGATTTTGATGCCTTTCACCATTTCTTTCTTTTTTTTGACAGTTCAAAAGTTATTACAAGAGATATGTTGGAAAATTGCGAAATATGAAAATTGCATTTTCAGTGGTAACTGTGGAAAATATATCCATCTGACTGCATGTCATGTTATTAATTACAGATTTTCTAAACATTTTAAGGTAGAACAGCCAGTTTGAAAGTTTAGAAAATTAATTGTAAGAAAAATCAAGAACTCAAGGTTTTGATTTCTGAAATAATTTTTGATTTTTTCGACCTTTAAAGCAGGCCAGGGAGTGGCCAGGGTGGGCACGTGCCTCCCCTAAAATCATAGGTGCCGACCCGCGTGCCCACCCGATTTCTTAGAGAATATCTGAAAATATCAACTTCTGAATCTGTATTGAATTTCTGTTTTCCATACTGGGCGAATCGTAAACTACAAAAATTTAGTTTTTTTAAAAACCATAAGCAAAAGAATTCTAACAAAATGAATTGTGTTTTATAGTTTTCTTGTGCTCTACTCAGGTTATAGGACCAATGTGGCTGTTTGCAGGCATTCGCAGAAAAAAATAATTTCCAGGATTTATGACTCACCCTGTATACAGAACAGAAATTCTTTGCAAATTCATAGGTTGATTCTTTGTACTCATTGTTTTTCCATAAACAGTTCACTAGAATCTTTTGAAACAACGAAAATAGAAGCGATAGAAGGACCATTTGTTGTCCCCATAACTTAGAAGACATGGAATTTTTTTAACAACTTTCGAGCATTCTACTACACTTCCATATTACGCACCTTCAAGGTGGTCCGACACTTTCGAATCATTCTGTATATACCTACTTGTCAGAGAAATTACATAATTATGCATAATATTCGATGGAGATTGCGATTCAGGTATAAGGCACGAACTCGTACAATTGGTGGAGGAACCGTTCGAGAGCTTGCCAGAGTGACGTGACTAACTCAAGGCCGAGTAATGCTTATACAAGCTGAAACCTTTGATCAAAGTGATTATGTTATTTCACTGTAGGTACAATCATTTATGATTATAACTTTGTATGAATTGTGAGGTTTTTGGTTCTTGATTAATGCATCAGGCCGGTCTTGATCAGTATTTGAATACCTACCTACCTATTCTTCTCATTAGGCTTGAACAGATTACTTATACTTCCAAGTATTTGCTAAAAAATAAACTAAGGTAAAGGACATCAGTAGGTACCTGATGCCTATTTATTACGCATAACCGAGAAATTCGGAATAAAAAAGTAGACTTTTAATAGTGTCAACAGGTCGGTTCGTATTTCCACGCAACGCACAGACGAGACGTATACGTTTGAACTTCATTTTCATGATTCAAGACACTCGAAATTTCAATTTCGTGTCTCCCCATTCTCCCGCACCTCATTACCATACAGCCTCCCGCTCTTTTTCCCTCCGGCTCTGCCGGTGTGTGGCGCAAAGTAAAAATCACTTCGCTTCCTCTGCCGAAGAATTGGGCACTAACAAATTCTAATGGGCATACTCGGAATTTTTTCCGCCCCCACGGACCGTTACGTGCGTCTCATTTGACTCCGTGAAAAATTGCGGAGCAAAGTTGAGCGAAGCGCTTCGTCGGTCGGTCGGTATACGGCGGCGGCAAGATTGAAGTGTTCGATTAGTGGAGTTTCCTCTCTCTTTTCTATGGCCTCTATCATCTTACAGTTTGGCGGCGGCATCGGAGAGAGCATCCGAGACTCTTGACTTGGAGGGTTGTGCGGGCTCAAATGCCACCACCTAGGTGCTTATACTCGTAGTGGTGGCGGTAGTTTGTTTTGCTCCTCCAACTTTTCCCAACACACCGTTCCTAAATTATCGCTCAATTTGAATTAAACACCTCGAGCCAGAGCGAACAAGCCTAGAGGTCTCTCCAGACAGTTTCCAGACTCTCTCGCCGGGAATCAAGCTCGACCCGGGAACAGGAAGAGACGATGCGATGCAAATTGAGCAGTGAGAGCGTTGAAATGCAAACTGAGAGCTAATAGTTAATAGCCAGCGGAGTTGAAATACCCAAAACATAGTTGCAGTTACCTGAATACCCATGTACCTACTTACGCTAAGGTTGGAGTTCCTTGTACCTAGCTGAAACAAAGATTATATTTTGTAAAAGGTCCATGAGTTGTAATATACTCTAAAGACGTAGGTAGTACATGGCTTTCGTGGCAAAAAGATAACCAAGAAAGTTAGCTTGCAGAAAAGTTTATAATATATTGTATAATCCGCTCTATCTCTTTCTAGGATCATACAAGAGCAAGAGATCGACACAATCATTCACATTTTACCTGTTAATGCGAAACACAGATTGCCCTTGCATTCAGCAAACATTCCAACTAAATCAAGAAAATCATATTTTTCACAACACAGCAAAATTTATCAACTACGCTAGCGCCCGCGAAGTTCGGCACAATGTAAGTGAGCGGAGCCGTTTACCAGCAGGCCGTGTACGCTGGCGCTGCGCTCAGTTCGAGCGAATCTGTTGTATGGACCGAATTCAACTTCGGCGTCACGCCAAGAACCCGTTCGAACCATTGCAAGCGTAATTCAAGCTGGTGGGATTGAGGTTGCTTATTCCAGCGACGTAGATAATGATTTTGGTCGAAGCGTCCCTTCTAGAAGTAGGCTGCATTGTGGTTGCAAGATGGACGAATTTACATCATCCTCATAACCGATTCTCTCCCTCTTAGGACAGGACTAGGAACAACAGTTACTTGAGGGCTTGAAAATGACGTATTGTATATTCAGTTTCTTGAGAAAAATGCATGGGTCATTTTTGACAGTGACTAGTGACATTTCTGTTAGGCATATCACAATCAAAAACTAATCAGCGCATTCAAGGATGAAATCATGGCTTAATACGCAATTCCAGTTTGATCCCATAAACGGTTCGCCAGTTATCGTGTCAGAACGTTTTCTCTGCACCATCACAATCATAATTCCCCTTCCAAGTGGCGGGATGGGGTTGGGAACGTGATGGGCGGGTATGTGCCTACTGACAAGAAAATGGTCTATTATTCTAGAGTGACACCAAATTGAAAGTTCTAAACTTACAACTCCACTTACAATGTTTGTCTTATTGTCTTTGCGAAAATTCGTAGAATTGAGTTTGAATTTTGTTACTTGGCTATACGCCGGTTCTGATCTGGCACATGCACAGAATCCCACACACCTATACCCTCGAGACAGCTCGGTCGTTACATTATTTGGAATTCGTTTCGTTGTCTTGTCTCCAATCTAGCGGCCCATACCCTCATCACGTCTTATTTCCGTTAATACTACACAATCACGTTGACTGCTATATTCCCACCGATGGTTGTTGCCCAAAAAATGAAACGTCTTTTACGCAGGCTTTCCCCTTTTGTTATACGAAATATTTACAGCCTTATATTCTTGTTTTATTTTATTGGATTTCTCACGAAGCGGGTTATGATGAATGGATAACTCTGTCCGCAACTTTGCACTGCAGAACATGCTATAGCTGCCTCTTTTCAGGAATACTCATGGAATAACGAAAATTTGCGTTGTTTGATAGGTACCTACTTACATACAGGGCGGCCCAACGACGCACAGTGGTCGGAAAATCGAAAAACGGCGCAGAAATTCCATTTCACGATCTTTTTTTATGGGTAATTTTGACATTGGAATATCGTAGAGGAAAGTTCGAACTACTATTTGACCAAAAACTACAATTTTTGGACGAACATTGATCAATGAAATCAAACGCCAAACTTGGCTTACTCTCTAGATCAAAGAATATGAATCTTTCTCGGCATAAAACACTGTCTCTCTTCCCTGAATGCCACGAAACAGGGTGCCTTGTGAGAATGATGGGTGGTGCCATAAGAATCAGTAGACTGTTCTCTATCAAAAATGCTTGTGATGTTCAGCAATGCGTTAGCTTTGAAGGGCTGGTGATTTTTTTTTGTAAGGGCTGTCGAGGTGGTAGTTTTATTTCGGAGTTGGTACTTTCCGTAAGCTTTTCTCAGAAGACCCATCGAGACCCGCGCTAAAATCTATATCATTGCATTCCCCAATCTTTTAGCTTTCAAACGCAATCAAAAGTTTCTGCCCATGCTTGCAACCTTTGCAGCTAGACCCCTTTTTACGAACATTTGTACAGGTCCTTTTGATGCAAGTAGAAAACAGCACTATAATAATTCATAGTTAAGTATATCTAATAGCTGATTTCTTTGAAATGCAACTTTGCTTTCTATAGCCTGTTAAATCTGGGGTGAAGATTGCCCTCTTAGCTGCGCGTAAGATGGCTAGCGCATGCGCACCTCCAATGTTACATAGACGCTGGCTGTCTGGCGCAGCTACGTCGTTTCTATCTCATAGGTTTCCGTCGCCATTTTGTGGAAATCATTTCTAAAGCCGGAATCCTGTTGTGTGTTCACTTACTGCATGGATGGCTAAAACGACAAACCGAATTTTGTATGAATTAATGTTAGAAAAGTCAATAAATAGTCCTGGGGCTATCACGGCTTCACAAAACTATGTCTATCAGAAGCTTGATGTTCAAGATGAAGAGGTTGAGTATATAATTCTTTTTCCAGTAGGAGATAGGAGAGTTGGTAGACCTGCAAAAACCATTTAGTGAATGCTCGTGAAGTGGGGAAAGGGGAAAAGTGCCAAGTCTTCGAAGCGCTGCCACTACGAGCGAGTTGGTACATGCTACTGAAGTGAATTTGAGAGCGGAAGGCAATCATGCTACTGCGAAAATATTCGAAGAAGCTCGAATATGTCAGTCCTCTTCCAAAGCTCAGGAAATGCGATACACTTTGAATGCTTCCAAAGTAATTCAGCCCGTTAAGCCTTATACGCCTAAAGAAGCAGTTGCTCTTTTAATTGACTTGAATTTGACTGAAGATCAGTACTTGAAGCTGCGCTCTTCCGCTAAGGAACGCAATGCCGACATATATCTGTCGTACGATAAAGTCTTAGAGGCGAAGAACCGGTATTATCCAGAAGAGGAGAGTTTGTCTCGCAGCGAATCTTTTGGTGAAGTGCGGTTGCAAGAGCTCTTGAACCATACCACAGAACGAATCGTTCAGCTGCAGGAGCCAGTCATAGCAGGAATCGATGCTTTGGCATACACAAGCTTTGAACTGACTTCCAAATGGAGTTTTGATGGGTTTCAGCATTTTTTTCAAGTAAACATGTTCAACAACTTATTCTGAGAGTTTCGTGAGTTTAAGTTGTTTTTTTTTTTCAAAAATTCACCTCCTGTCACCACCAGTATTTTGAGATAAATTTTTGAAAATGTTTTTTCCAAAAATGTGTCTCTTTGATTTGAAGATTTTGATGATACCAAAAACGTGGAGTCATAATTTCGACATTTCAACCCTTCTTCCATCCCTTATTTTAAAGTTTGATTTTTTTCAATATTTTCCTTGAAAATGTTTACCCGTTTTCTACTTATTCTGAAAGTTTTGGAAATTTCAGTCGCTTCTTCAAATTGTCACCCCCTTGGTCGCCCCCGTCACAACCCCCTATAATGAAGATGATTTTTTTTCAACATTTTTCTGAAAATGTCAATACATCAGTGAACTCATTCTGACAATTTCAGAATTTCTGCGCGTAGTTTTGATTTTCCGACCACTGTGCGACGGGACACAACAGACGGGTCAATTTCGCTTTTTTTTTGCCGATGATTGGGTGACAATTTCTTTTCAGCCCTCTTAGCAGTGATAACACCCCCAAAGCCTTCAATGGCACTATGAACTGAGTGACACCTCATTTGAAAGTTATTTTCACTTTCCCAGACCACATGTGATGAAGTATTTCTCCATCTGTCATCTGTCAAATATTAAAAAATGCCAAAGTTCCAGCTTTGTCATTTAATCATTTAAGATCGAAGACTTGTACGGTGAACATTGATCTTAGATGGCGGGTTGCACCGAAGTCTGTTGAAAAGTCGCTTGCCGGACGGCGGCGAAACGTTTCAGAAATCGATGGTCCCCTCATCGAGCACACTTGTCGGGACAGCGAGCTTCATTGAAGGGTACGTTGAACTCAGGTGACATGTCTTTTTCGAGTACATGGGTACGTCAAAAAAAAACGAAACAGGGGGAAAACCCGAGGAAAACCTCTAACAGATGGAAATTGTGTCACACGTGAACGGCGACGCCGGTCGATAACAAAGAGGTTTAAAAAAAACGGTCGCTAGGACAGAGCGAAACTTTTATGCATCGTCAGCTGCCGTGGTTCTAGCTGGAAAGACGGTCTAACCTCAGCGTCCCTTCCCAGCAGCCCAGCTGCGCATTCCACGTGCATCGGCAAAGGACAGTGCCCTCTGGCGCTTTTCGCGTACAAATTAAGCAGGGTCCCGCACCGAATGTGTGATCGATGTGCAGACTTTTGTACCGTCACGCTTTTTCGGAAATTTAAATTTATGCCGTGAGGCGGCGACATGATTTCATAATTTACGAACACAAATTGCCAATTTTTAATTCCTGTGAGATGTAAACTTTAGGTACATGTTATGAACGATGCTTCAAATTTGTCCCAGTCTTACTCTAGAATTCAAACTTTCTACCCGAAGAGACGACTCGCACAAAAATTTCCATCCTTAGTTTGCTTCTACAAGTTTGCTTAAATCGAATAAATAAGGTATACCTATTTGACGAGGAAAATAAATCAGTCCGGATTTTCTTGGCCCACTCAAGCCATCGTAGCAGCACGTTTTGAAATTGAGTCCATATGACAATCTTGCCGAGTGGCATTGCGGTTCGCGGTACCACGAGTTGCAAGTTTCAGGCCATTCCAAGTTTCAACATCCGGACGATTCACAGGACCATGATAACCTGCGATAGTGGAGAAGAGAAATTTTATATGATGAAGTCAGCATAACTATTTTTTGTAACTTTGCCTATTTGAAGATTGATACTGTTGTAGCAAATGATCAAAAGATTGTAAATTAGTCATGCAGACTTCGTGGGATTGTGGGCCCAAAACCTCGACAACTTCGATTTTATTCTTTGGGGGATTGAAGATGGTCGTCCATTTTATTTTGTATCTGTTTATTTAGCTTGAAACGATGAACGAGAATACTTATGACATAAACACTTACACAAGCAACAACACAAATTAACCAAAGATGTTTAAAAACAACGTATTTAAAATTGTAGAACAAATTCCTTGTGTTAGATGATCAAATTAAGGTGGCACACCGTTTTCAATTTCGACTCGATCATTAACATGGCTTACCGTAATTTGGTCATTTGGGCTTCATACCTAGTTAGAATGTTTTGCCCCTGGGCGTATTGAACCGCTTGAGATTTTGCTGTTAACACAACATTCGCTTATTTTATAATAACTCTCGCTTGGTAGTGGTGTTCAGATATTGTTCTCCTGTTGTTTTGTATGGCCGAAACCCCTTTAAACTATGTTTTACATAAATTCATATCGTGTTGTACAGTCCTTTGTTAACGCATCTCATACAGAAAAAGTCAAAAATGTAGTACAACTTTGAAAAAAAAAATTAAATTTGAATTTTGCTGGTACCTGTTCACGGAGACTTTTTTCATAAGTTGTAGCAACTATTTGACTCATTCTCTGTATAAGTGACCGATCCGACGGCAAGAAATTCACTAATGTCCAGTTTTTCTCTTTTGTTACAGCCAAATTAGACGGCGTGAAAACGTACATGAGGATGCGCAGGGTGCCTAATCATTTGCAAGTGAAAGTGATCAAATGGTTCGATTATCTCTGGCTCACCCAAAAGTGTTCAGACGAAGAAAAAGCCGTATCATGTCTTCCAGATAAGCTAAAGGCTGAAATAGCAATCAACGTCCATCTAGATACTCTCAAGCGGGTCGAAATTTTCCAAAATACCGAAGCGGGGTTCCTCTGCGAATTAGTTCTTAGACTTAGGCCGGTCCTGTTTTCGCCCGGAGATTATATTTGTAGAAAAGGTAAGTTTTATAGTTAATTTATTGTATCTGTGCAAGGTTATTCTTCATAGTCTTTGCTGAGGGATCATTGTCAAGTACCTAGAAGTAGAAATGCAATTCAAGTATATGGCATCTGTTTCAAAAGAGTTATATGCAATTATGCATCCAGGTCTAGAAGTCTAAAACTACGAAGTTCGAAATCATGGAAAGCCGTTATCACATTACGCATAGGTGTGCATTACGCTGGCTGGTTTACTATTTGCTGGCTGCTAGGTAGGTTTCAATTCTCTTCAACGAGACTACGTTCCTTGAAAATTTGACCTGCTGCTGGAACAGCACGCACTTCTTACCTCTCATCGAATTATCTTCATCATTCCAGCTGTTCTTTTTTGCAGCAGCGTCAAACTGCCTCTTATAAGGTCGTCTGTGGGCTTTTTCTATCGAAGTTTCACACTTTCACATGATGGATACCTGCTGAAGCGGCCATAAGGACAATCGCAGTACTCACGGCAATGCTCTGGGATACGTTATTCTAGTTGCATTATGTTTGCCTCCACCGCTACAATTTTTTAACGGACGAATCTTTGTATTATTTGCATTGGCTCATTCAGTAATTTGTATAGGTACATTATTTAGAATGTCAAATATCAACTTTTCTTCTCTCTCTTCTAAACTATAAACAATGCAACTGCGCTTCCAGGATCTTTTCGAATTCCTCTTCTTCTTTGGGGCGACTCTACTCTTAGGCTTCTAGAAAAAAAATTGAGCTCTTTTTGGCGTCTGCCTTGTTCTTCCAAAGCTTTCTTCAATTCCTTCTTTCCTTCAAAGCGTTTCTGCTCTTGGCCTTCTAGAACCTTCTTTTGTTCCTGCATCATCGTCATGGTGCTTGACGTTTTCACAGTTTTTTCTGTTTTCTTTTGCGACATAACTATCTATACTTCTGGTCGTTGGTGTCGCCATTTCAAAAAAGTTTGACAAGTTTTTCACAGATCACTTTGCTCAAAATCAGCATTGAAAGTTGAAAACCTCAAAATATCCCACTTCTGACACCACTTGTCACAGGCTCTGGGTTCGTTTATTTCGATCGATTTTCAAACAACTCTAATTATGCTGCTTTCAAACTGGTTATTAGGTAAACTGGTAAACTGCTTATTAGGTACATATTACTATGTAGAAATAATCATCGCATACTTGATTATTTTGCAATAATCGCCAACGTACCTTTCGCTACTCCTACGACCTCAGAAGTTGAACTGTGATTTACTACGTCGCGCCATTCTCGTTGGCTACACTTGAAAAAACTTGGATACTCGGGAGAATTCGACGATCCGTTTAAAACAATCCTCTCGAAGCACCTCCGCCATTTAAGAATTACCGCCTCGTATATTCCAGTAAACCTCCACGCTTGTTCTTGAACGTACTAGAATCGCTCTAGAGCCTCGCAGCTTCTAACAGTATTCCACCATTTCCATTTGCCCTCGGTTGCGCAGTCAAATTTTATTGACCAGGTAAATTTTGATTCGCGTAATATTGTGCGAAATTTTTACGTCATTTAAATTTAAGAAAGCTTGGTGCATCTGAGGACTGATGATTATAGATTTAGATGTATTATTCCAAATTATTTTCGCTGATTTGAACGGTTAAATAGCCCGTGAAAATGTCAAGAATAACCCCTCTCTGGACCTAGAGCTGAGCTTTCACGTCTATGAAGTAGATTCCTGCTCGATAGTCATATTCCATATTCAGTGGGTACAAGGGTTCAGTTTAGTACTGAAATTAGTAGTACAAGGTGGATTTTTGGGTGGACCTCAAGCAACGACTATGAATTATAACTACCGTATGTTTTCTATACGTATAAATAAAGGTTGTGTGTATTGTTTGAAAAACTTGTAGTAGTAGGTAGGTATTGAAAGCATGATATAAAATTTCAAGCCGTTATAGAGTCACCTATTGAATGACGTAATCTTGCGAATGGCGATCAGTTATTTATTATTTTAATCGAATAACTCGCTCACAGTTACTTTATTAAACTTTCGTACTTGTGTTTTGTAATTAAGATAGACCATTTTCATAATCCTTGATCTCATATCTTGAGTTTTCGGATTGTTGAACATAAAAAAGTTTCATCTTCGGTTACTTCTGGCTTCTGCGGATGCATAATTAACATAATAATTTTCACTCAGTTTAAGGCAGTTTAAGGCTTAAACTTTCGCGTTAGGCGTTCTCTGTTCGCCCACTCTGTTTGAAGGTTTTGCTTCATGTGCAGTATTATACTATACGGATTATTTGATTGCAGGAGAGGTCGGCAAAGAAATGTACATAGTGAACCGGGGTCGCCTCCAAGTGGTCGCGGACAATGGGAGAACCGTGTTGGCCACACTGAAAGCCGGCAGCTATTTCGGGGAAATTTCCATTCTTAACATGGGCACGGCAGGTAAACACTTGGGTAAATATCAACAGGCAGGCCCAGCAATTTGGGGATGCAGTATATTTCAAACCTCTGCTACTGCATGAAATTAAATCAAAACGTTCTGTACGTCCGTCCACCGGCTTGTGTATATTTATTTGTTGGTTTGTTGGAACCCCTGTTGACTGATTTAATTACTGCCTTGTTGAACCGAATTACTGAATATATAACATTATAAAATCAACATATTTATCGATTTAAATTTAAATTTGTATTAAAACTGACTAAAATAAAAGCTTTCGTACTAATCAATTTTTTGCATGAGTAGGTATAAAGTACATCCTTCATTTGAATACATATTCCTTCTGTATTACTGAAACTTCTTCGTTACTTTTCGCTATGGCTATGCCTTTCTATCTACAACAGGTGATTCATTGAAGTACTTCTGTTTCTAATCGAGGCGAATTCCCTCGATTCTAGCGCAAACTTTCAAATTGATATTGTACTTTTAGTCGAAGAGTTCCGAAATCAAGTGCTACGGACTTATTCCTTGACAGAAATTCATCATTCAGGTCTGTTTGGAAAGCTACAAGGATGTGCTTTGGTGGTTCGAGCCCACTGGTATTCCCAGAATCCCAAACACAAAAAAAAGCGAAAATGTTGACATTTGAAAGAAATATTTTTTGATTTTGCAAATGCCAATGGGCTCAAACCAAAGTAGGTACATCGATGAAGCTTTCCAAAGAGACCTGAATGATAAATTTCTGTCAAGGAATAAGCCCGTAGTACTTGATTTCGCAACGGCTGATTTAGCCAGTTTAACTCCACCTTTAAGCAATGCCACTTGGTAGACATACCGGTGGGACAATAGCCCTCAAATCTTCGAAACGTTGATTGGATGCCATGGAGTCCTAGTTTCTCTTAGTTTTTCCCCCTTTTCTATACGTCGTCGCATCAGTTGGTGACCATGTTTCTCGATTTCTTGAAGTATTTTGTGTGCTTATAAATATACTTACCCAATTGTCCAAGAACAAGAGCACAAGTAAAAGCTGTCTAGGTAGCTATACTTGCAGGGTACATACCTACTTAACACGCCAACAGTCAGTTCCACCATAGTTTTATGAGCGAAATAACTTTATCACGCTCATAGTGGCTATGCAACAGCCAAAAGCATGGCCAACAGCATGGCCAGTTGCTTAGTTACTGTGAGCGTGATAAAGTTAATTCGCTCATAATACTTTGGTGAAACTGGCTGTTAGACGGTGTTTTCTGATTGTTGTTAGCTAAAGCTTGACCGAAATTACAAGCGAAAAGCGCTATATACCGGGTGGGCCATGAAAAACCGTGCTCGGAATTTTTTCTTCTAAAATTTTTATTTCGCCACCGATTCAATCGAAATTTTCAGCATTGGCTAGCCAATTAAATATGCTATAATTTCCGTATTTCAAAATGGCCGACATATCGAAATTCAAGATGACAGAAACAATTGAAAATAGGTCTTTATTTGTTCTCGTTGCTTTTTATTGAAAGTTACCAGAAAGTCGAAACCAATAATGTATTATGGAGGAATAGACCTTTTTTGTCAATTCAAGACCACAACCAGTGAAATCGGGTCATCGGCTGAGGAGCTATTGCGAGTTGAAGCGAAGCCTACTCTCGGTTGTGGTCTTGAATTGACAAGGAAGGTCTAATTCTTCATAATACATTATTGGTTTTGACTTTTCGGTAACTTTCAATAAAAAGCAACGAGAACAAAAGAAGGCCTATTTTCAATTGTTTCTGCCATCTTGAATTTTGGTATTTCGGCCATTTTGAAATACAGAAATGATAGCGTATTCAATTGGCTATTCAATGCTCGAAAGTTCTCGATAAAATCGGTGGAGGAATAAAAATTTTAGAAGGAAAAATTCAGAGCACGGTTTTTTATGGCCCACCCGGTATAATATGGAAGAGCAAAAGGGGATTTCAGAGGTTGTGATGCAGTCACACGCATATAAAATCTTGAATCCATCACAACGGATTTGATATTGTAATATTGTCTCAGTCTACAGCTTCGAATACACTTTATGTGCCTGGGTACCAAAGAGCTACAATGTCTTATGAGTATGAGAGTCATGATAAGCCTTTTGCTAATTCTTCAATCAAGAGTCAACCTCCCTTCCGAAAAGTCGCCTCGTAGGCCAGTCAAATTAGAACAAATTTTTCCGTTTGAGGGAAAAAACTGTTGGAGTTTTGGAAATTTGACAGTAATGTCCGGTAAGGTGTACTGTTAAACATACTAAAAGTCCCCAACTCTACCTATCGAGCTCGAGCCGCCATCTTGGAAAAATGGTCCTTCGATCCAGTTTTCTGCTCATATTCCGCTAATCATCAGAGATATTCCATTAAGTTTCATAAAAAATCAAGGCTCTAGAATTGCCCCCAAAATTTGTTTCATACCGATTTTTTTCTCGTATATGTTGATATCAATAAAATTAACTTAACAAAAAAAAATCAAAAATTTAGCGATTTTTTGCCTATGGCTGAAGATATTGTCTTCAAAATTTGTGAAGATGTTGGCAGTCCACATCAAAGCTAAACGTGACAGTTAAGATAGAAAAAAAAATTGCGAAAATATTTTTTTATTTTTTTTTCAAATTAAGCAAAATATTGATTTTCGAGTTTGACATTTCCAACAGGGCGGAGTGAAGGTTTCAATCGAACATAAATCAGTTTGGATATTTACATATTGTAAGACAAGATTTCATCAGTATTGTGCCTTCACGAGCTTCTGGAATGCTCGATATGAATTAAACTAAAAGAATAATAGCCAAGTCCAAAAAGCTTTGTCGATTGGTTATGAAGGAAACATTTCGAAACTAAAGACATCAGCAAAGGATATACAGGAGGTCCAAAGGTTATTCAACTGTATAGGAGCCCCATATTGATGTGCCTTATCCAAAATAGTACAAAAGAATCAATCAAAATGTTAAAATCCACCCTGTATAACAAAAAGTAACGATACAAAATGAAAGTAGTAAAGCATACCTGGTGCCAAAAATACAGCCTTTACATTGCTGAAAAAAGAACAAAATTGATTGATTTATTTGAAAGTTATTAGTCCTCAAACTTGACTTTACAAATTTTAGCCAGTGAAATAGGGAAAAGTAGAGAGAAGTAACTGTCGGAGTTTCAGAAATTTGACAGGGATGTTCGCTAAGGTATACTAATAAACATACTTAAAGTCCCCGCCACTACCTGTTGTGCTCGAGCCGCCATCTTGGAAAAATGGTAATAAATTTGATCGAAGGACCATTATTTCAAGATGGCGGCTCAAGTGCAACAGGTACTGGCGGGGACTTTTAGTATGTTTATTAGTATACCTTAGCGAACATCCCTGTCAAATTTCTGAAACTCCGACAGTTACTTCTCTCTACTTTTCCCTATTTCACTGGCTGAAATTTGTAAAGTCAAGTTTGAGGACTAATAACTTTCAAATAAATCGATCAATTTTGTTCTTTTTTTTAGCAATGTAAAGGCTGTATTTTTGACACCAGGTATGCTCTAGTACTTTCATTTTGTATCGTTACTTTTTGTTATACAGGGTGGATTTCAACATTTTGATTGATTCTTTTGTACTATTTTGGATAAGGCACATCAATATGGGGGTCATATACAGTTGAATAACCTTTGGACCTTCTGTATATCCTTTGCTGATGTCTTTTGTTTCGAAATGTTTCCTTCAGAACCAATCGACAACACTTTTTGGACTTAGCGATTATTCTTTCAGTTTAATTCATATCGAGCATTCCAGAAGATCGTGAAGGCACAATATTGATGAAATCTTGTCTTACAATATGTAAATATCAAAACTGATTGATGTTCGATTGAAACCTTTACTCCGCCCTGTTGGAAATGTCAAACTCAAAAACCAAATTTTTGCTTAATTTAAAAAATAGAATAAAAAATATTTTTGCAATTTTTTTTCTATTTCAACTGTCACATTTAGCTTTGATGTAGACTGCCAACATCTTCACAAATTTTGAAGACAATATCTCTAGCCATAGGCAAAAAATCGCTTTTTCAGGGATCACTTCGTGACTTGATTCATCCTCCCACGTTGCCTGGCCGACTGCCTCAAAAGCGCAATTTGAATCAAATCGCAGACTATGTACTCCAAAACCAACACCTGGCACAATTATTATTGTAATTGTATTGCAAAGTGTTTGGTAGGACCTTCATATCTATGCTGAGTATTTCCATGAATCATTCTGTATTGTGTAGTAGATTTCAAAATTTACTTCGCCTTCCATATTGCACAATCATGTTTAAGGCTCTGTTTAGATATTAAATCCCAGTTTGGCACCGAATGCATTATTCGTTTAAAAAAAAACAGTCTCTTCTCCAAACTTCTACCTATACCAATATGAGACTGTTACTGAGATAAACTGCCTGTATTTGTGTTTTCTAACTCTGGACTGATCCCTGTGTGTAGGAAACCGAAGAACGGCTAGCGTGCGATCGGTGGGATACAGCGATTTATTTGTGTTAAGTAAAAAGGACATGTGGGACGTTTTAAAGGAGTATCCTGCAGCTAGAGTTCGTTTGGAAGCTATTGCCGTCAAGAGATTAGAAAAATACAAGAGGGCGCCCCTGGAGAAAGGTAAGACTTTTTATTTGTTGAAACAAAGAAGAAAAGCACCGAACTCGAGTTGGTTGATTTATGTTCCGCGAATGGCGCACCAGAGACGCGCCTTACGGTTCGCCTTCCATTAATACTAAGTACTGTATACACTTTTGCAGGTATGTTTGAAAGTACCTATCTACTGATGGAGCTCTTTTTCAAATACCTACCGACAATTATTTTTAAGTAAAAACTAAAAACGCAGCTTACGTGTAGGTACCTACCTACCTGTGCAAAGTTGCAACATCATCCACTGCCTAATTTATAGTTTTATTGTACATAAGATAGTTAACCATTCAACCTATTATTGACTTTTCTCAAGTTCTTTTTGATATTGATGACACATCGAAAGGCAGTCCCGTGAAATATCAAAGTGAAGAAAGGATAAACAAGATTGTTGACTTCGCAATCCTTTACTCTAGAAAACGCTATCATTAAAGAGTTTGCGTGATAGGTATCTAGGTCTACGAATAATTCCAGAATAATTAGCTACTTTAGTTATTGAACAATCAATCAATTCGATGTTCTGTCCATTTTAATCAAGCTAGAACTGACTTCTCGACTTTTTCTTCTACAGCTGCAATGGGCCGATGTCAGTCTGCGCCAGGTTTAGTAGAATCCCGTGGTAAAGTTCCTTTAGAAGATATGTGGGTACCTCCGACCCTGGCAGGATTAACACCACTGTATCCCAGATCGCTGATGGGCTCTCTGCCCAGGATCACGCCCGACAGTCCTGTGGGATCGACCAGCAGCGCCAGAAGCCACCAGCACACCCCAGCTTCTCAAGCTAGATCAGGTGAGTACTTCAAATCCCATCTTACTGTCTTACCATGAACTTTAAAATCAGTTATCCGTGAGTTATCATGTTATCTGATGTGATGGATATCTAAAGGGTTACTATACTATCTATAGTTCGAATACAAAGCAAAAGTAGACTTTGCGAGTTTACATCCTGTGCTAAATTCATTACAGAAAAACAGTTTTCCAGCGAAATATAACTTGAAGAAGATAGTTCAGGATGAAGTATTTACGTCATTAAAAAGTTTACTCCTATAGTTGCTACGTTACGTAGCCAAACAAGAATATTCCGGCGCTTAACTATTCTTTTGTGAAGTTTCCATTCGCGAACTTTAAATTAAAGAGAGTAAAGCTTTGTGGATGTTTGTGCCTGCCGTTTTATGTGAGGAGGCTGTAATGAATATATCTATTGGAAGCTGGCTGGGTCACCACTCAGCAGCACAACCAATATTTAATAACATGGGCCTTTGAAAGGTTTAGATTGGATCAAATGAACTGTGAATTCTATGGACTAAAATAGAGGCGTTGAACTTAATTACTTTCGGTACAAAAGCACATTTCTGGAGGTTGGTCGGAGAGATCCTCTCTTTGAAGTGAACGGGAATTAAGTAGGTACTCGTAATTTATTTACATGCTCCCTCAAGAACTCGTCTCGTCGTCTCACACGTAAATGGATTAGACTAGGATTATGACTGTATGACATTCACGCAAAGCGAAGCTCTATAATAATATATCTGAAATTTATGTGCGCAGAGACTCGGAAAGCACTGAGCAGAATAATAGGTACCGTTTTGCCTTGCATGATGATAACTACTTTGGTAATTGGAGTACGATCCTAGAAGCAAAAACTGCCAGATTAGTTTGAAAATACGTAAATGATGGGTATAGTTGGGTACCTACTTACCTAGTAATGTGGATGAAGCTGGCGAATTCGAATTGGTCAATTTTAGTGCGGACCTATGTAATCTTCGAAGCCCAAGATATACATTTGCATAAAGGTTCTCTCAGCGGACGGCTCAAATGCCACAGAATCAGATATACTTACCAGTACTAAATTAGTTTCTACTTCCTCTGCTAGTTTGCCTAGTTGTATCATTTCCGGCATTTGCCTAGTTGTATCAGCTTTCGGCATTTGCCTATTGTATCAGCTTGCAACTTGAACGAGTTTAATTTTACTGTCGTGAGTGTCGTGTTTGAAGGCCCCTCCAATGGATTTGTTATACAAACCAAGTGTGTACCATCTTACTCTGTGGTACCAACATTTCTTTAGGGATTTCCTGGGGGATTCCAGAGTACCAAAAGTGGATATGAAGTTTAGTAACATTATACGCAACAAACTCGGAAAGCGCACCTGCTTTATCGCAAAGTATACACTATGAAAAAGCCGTAAACTGTAAACGTGAGCCATTTCACGGAGATATTATCGGAGGCCTCATTGATTAACTCCAATTATGACCTGACCCTTGTAATTTACTTCGAGTGCCGGTAGCAATGCTTGCTAATAAACACTCACGTCTTCTATGTTATCTCTGTGAACTTTCGTTCTCCAGTATCCCATCTTATTTCGAGGTAAAACCGAGGGTAAAACTGACGTTTCAAACTTTTTATATTGTAAGAAATTCACTCGGAAATTCATGCAAATAGAACATTCGCGCGGTTAGAAAGTATAAGGTATTATTGATGTGAATGATGTGCATAACTACTTACTTAGGTAGGTACTGTGATGAACCCCCCCATTCCCCAATAAAGTAGACGTGATACAATTATTGACCGTTACGTTGTGTGTATTTTTTTTTGTTTTTTTTAATTGGGTGTTAATGGGCGCATCGAGTACTAGCTCATTAGCGCCCTTGCAGTGACTTCCTCCGTTTCACCCTTTTTCCCTTGACGTGACCGCTCGGTTAGTACACGCCAAAGTACTTGAGAGCGCATAGAGAAAAGCCATCCGCCCCAGCGGGATTTGAACTCCGGACCTCTGGGTTTGAAGCCAGAGACGGAGCCCACCGAGCTACCGCCGGAATGTGTATTTTTGTGCCGTAGTTGATTTGTAACCCTTTTTACCTAATAATTTAAATAAATTCCCCAATTTCCTATTTTATTTCCAAATCATTCTAATTCTCTTGTCATGCTAGTATCCCAGGTTCTATTTGAAAGAGGACGATTAAATAACTGTTCAGAAATAAACAAAGTCTTGACATTATAAACAAAGTCTTGATAAACACCTTTATTCACCGATTAATCAATGATGGCTAATTTAATTTAGTGAACTTTGATTACTTCATTCGAAATAATTAGTCATTAAATGCTGTCATGTGTGCTGCCTCCAGCTTACAATAAGGAATTAGTTAAACAAACAATTACTTTCACCCTTTTGAACAACTTAGAAGATAGACTTGCCTTGATGCAGTATTCTCCCGTAAATGATGCACTACAATTATTAACAATGGTTTTAGCACTCTTATCAATTTATTCTAGACGAATGCTAATTTTCTCCTGCCACACATCCGTTGGTGTCGAATGCACCCACGCCACTCCCGCTTCTTTTCTTGGGACCTTCCTCTCTCGCCCCTAAGCGTCACCCCCCTCTGCTGAAATGTGCGGTGTCACCCTCGACACAAGGCGGCATTTCGCTATTCTCGCATTCCTAAACCATCAAGGCTAATTTATCCCAATATGTAATTCCCCTCTCTGATTTTGCTAGCCATCACAGTACCTACCCACTTTTTCCATTGATTTGCAGAAATCTGTAAGTCTTTGTACGTCGTAAGATACGGGTTCAAGGCTACGACAGCTTCAAACGTTAACGTTTTTGGTTTGTTGGAAACTAGGCATCGATCTAACCAACCTCGGGTTCCACCAGAGCTGCGCTAGTGTAATAGCTGTATTATACTACACAATTTCTTGTACAATTTCTTGAACCATCTGCCAAAATAGTGTCAAAAAACAACGAACTTGATTGTTGATTTGACAGATTGTGTAAGAAATTGTGTAGTGTAATACAGCTATAAGACGCACATTTTGTTTGAATGCCCGAAGATATGAACAGTAGTTTCCACAAAACAGATCTAATGATTCATTTTCTCACGATTTTACGGAGTTTCAGTTTACGGATTTTACGGAGTTTCGTGGTGAAACAACTAGCATTGGCCGGGACAAAATCTGTTCAACAGTGTGTAAGGCCCAATAATGTTTTGCTGTCAAAAGTTTTCTGGCGGAAGGGTACCCACACACCTACCGACATCTGCTTTTGACGGCAAAACATTATTCAGGTCATTTTTGGTCGGTAGGTGAGTGGTCGCCCTTAACTCAAGTCATTGGCGTAACAAACTCTTGGACTAGTACCTACCGGGATTTCGTTAAAGTTATGCTGTTGTGTGAAAGTTCCGGTAAAAATATTTTTGAGGGTACAATGGTCCATCAGAGGGCTCCTTCAGGAAGAAGAAGTGATAGGCCGTTGTCATGCTTATAGAAGAAAAAGCTGAAACCAAGCCGCAAAACGGCAAGTCTCTCGTCAAGATTATTCCAATGTTAGTAGGAACACATTATTGCTTCTCAAATTTAAGTTCACTTTCCGAATTTTGGCAAGAAAATTTTTTGCCATTATAAAAATACCTCGAAATGTACTTAATTTTGCAAGATCCATCCGAAATTGACACCAGAATTCTTATAATGCCGCCAAATGTGGTAGATAACTAGATATTTCAAGATTCCATCAATTATCCTTTTTCAAAGTTTTTACTGAACTCTGTTTAAATCGAGGTTTAAATAGAGAGATAAAGGGGGTCAAACTGGCCTTCGAGACTCCATATCTAAAAAATGAAAGACAACATTTTCACAGCATTCTATTCTACTACACTCTGTTCAATAATGTTTTTAATTAACAACCAAAACCAAACAACCTCCAATCCAATCTCTTCAAACAGAGTCCTTTCTAACCTTAAATCTAAATCAATAAAGTGTTTTGGAGTACCCAATAAAATATAAAGCTGTATTTGCAGCAGAGTAAAAATGATATAGCTTTTTTTATTTATAAAAAAAAAATTTCTTTCTTTGTGACAACTTTTTTCAAAAAACGACTATGTATTAAATTTTCCTCATCTCTCAAAATTATAAAACAGTTGATAATTTTTTCGTCTGTCAAAAAATGTCCCAGCAGTGTTTTAGAAAATTTTTCAGTGTTTTAGGGTTATTCGGCTTTTAAAAAAATTTTAAAAGAGAAATACTGATACCCTGGGAATACAGCCTTAATTCTGGTTTCAGTAACTTGGCATCCAGTAAAATTTTATACTGAGTGATGAGGAGAATATCTTGTCAAAATCTTAAATGGTAAATCTGAATCACCTTATTTATTTAGGTACTGACATTCTCTTTTCCATTTCAAATTCACTCTCAAGCGATGGCATTTTTTGATTTTTTCTTATTCAGAATTGGTTCTGTGCTTCAATGCCTAGTGGAATAAAAGTTAGTAGGTGTAGCTAGGAAGGTGCCTATCTTTCGAATATGAGATAGCGCCGAGGAATCGAGGATTTTAGTAGAAATTTAGAAATTTTGCACTTTCACTGCAAAAAGCGACACCAGAGAATATAATGTTTTGAACGCCTGAAAATTCATAAAAACAATGAAGAAATCAGATTGAGATATTAAGGTCATCTTACTTTCACTCCTAACACGTAGTTTAGTGCCATGGTTCTTGAAAACCGCATCTTGAAATCTTTGGTCCCGATCAAAAACCCGAGCATCATCTTTTGGTTCCTCAAATCCAGGGCCCACCAGTTCCATTCATTCACTGCGCCTCTTGGTATTTCCATCTGAAATTATAAAATCGTCAGAAAGTTTTCAATATTCCGTGATTTCGACTTACACTTTCTTCTGTTTGTTGCCCACAAATAACCATGCCAATGAATAACGCACATGCATTGAAGCATAAGTTTATTGGGAAAAGCAAATTGTCCGGCGTGTATTCAATATATCCAAGTGTCCACTAAAAATTTTATTCATATTGTCACATTTATATAATAGGTGTTCATTTTCAAATTTCTCTCTCCAGATTTCTCGTCGACAAACATTTTTCTAGGAAAACGTTGAGATATGTTGATTTTTATTTCAAGGGGGACACATCTAAGACACGTATTATTAAAATTCTTATCTTCAACCCCTTCGCCTCCACCCTACCCTACTTCACTTTTTCACCTGTTAGTTCCCGATTCCTGGGAAACAGATTTTGCAGCAAAAACAGGTCGATTTTTATTTCGAGGACTTGAGGATTATAATTTGGCAATACGTCTCTTAAATGTCCCACTTGAAACAATCGACCTGTTCCGGCGTTTCCCTGGGAAAAATTTGGTCGGCGCGAAAAATTTTAGGTGGGAAGTTTAAAAATGAACCCACTGTATATGTATAGTACTTAGGGCTCGATACCAAGTTACAGGCGCAAAGTTTGAGACGGCGTAACTCGCCAAATGCAGCGGTCTGATTGGTTGGTATCCGCCGTTGCTATGGTAACCACACTTACGGCGGTCTCAGCCCCAACTTGGTATCGAGCCGTTAGTTAAAAAAAAAGTGCAACACCAATATGTCATGTTTCGATTTTTAATTAAATTTCCACAGAAAATAGGCTTTAGTGACTCAAATCAACCAATAAACCGAGAAGCCAAATCATAGTCGACAAAAAAGGTCTGGTCCTCCAACACTTTCTGGTCTTCGAATAGCTGCTATAATTTGTTAGGCATACCTAAATGCATGGTAGATATATACGATCGGTGATGATTCTACAGCCCTAGAATATCTCATCTTGGCAACTACCATTTTTAGACGATTTCGGTGTTTTGGACCTACCTCCTGTCGTTTTCTTTTGACCCTAGATACTACTTATAAATGCCGAAGATTCAAATGGTATGATGATTCACTCTGTTTGCTGAGTAGAATTCTCAAAACGAAATCTAACGGGCTGCCAGCATGGGCTTTACGTCACCTGAAATACTTAGACAAGACACCGACAAACGATATTGGGCTGAACTGGTACTCTCAGATTAAGGAGTTGATGAACGGGTGGGGTCTGGATTTGGACACGGTGGTTGAGGTAGATGACACAGCGGTGGATCACCTCTTGAACAAAATTCAGAAAGTGCAAAGAACGAGTGATGAAGATTCAATGCCTTTATCTGTCCACTTCCCTGAATTCAAGTTTTACGAACGTCCAAGCTCTACAAGGAAACTCTACGATTTTCCTCACCATCTGAGAGTGCTAGCTTTGCAACTCCGTACCGCGAGTAGTGAATACTGTACTTTCTTTGTCGGCCGAGCTGTACACAAGTTGAAAATTTAGGAGAAATGTTGTTACTGTTGTCTGGGAAAGGATGTAACTCTTTCAAAGTGTTGTTTGAATGTCCTATCTATGGTGAATGTAGGAAAAATCAAAAAACTTGATGGACGTTCACTCGATCCTTTCCTCCACAAGTTTGCACGTTTGGGGCTATATCTACTCCTTTTTGGGTCATGTGGTAAGAATACGGTCCTTGATAGATGATTAAGATAAAATTTGCTATTTTTTGACGTTGTGCGTTGAGTTTTGCTGTTGTATATGGTCTGCACAAGAGTCCTCTGTACGCTCAGAGTGGCTCCAACTAAAATGCTTCTAAATCGAAGCCGGTGATTTTCTTTGAACTGATATTTGGAGATTCCACTTCATATCTCTATATCAACATGTTAACGGAAAAAATCCGAGAAAACCGATCACAGCCGAAGATAGTCAAATCTTACGCGCGCCACCCTAGGGCCTTTATTTGACTTGAAACAATAATCATTTTTTCAAGGTGGACTCTCAACAGTATTCTGCACAATCGTACCAAGTGGTTTTTCAGTAAAAAAATTTCAGCTGAAGTTATGAAGCTCCAAATTTTTGAGCATTTTTTTAATAATTTTCACAGCCAAATAACTTTGGCTCCAGATATTTTATTGAAAAATCACCCGGTACGTTGGTGCAGAATACTGTAGAGAGTCCACCTTGGGGAAAGAAATTTTTTCCCAAGTTAAATAAAGGCCCTAGGATGGCGCCCGTAAAATTTGACCATCTTCGGCTGTGATCGGCTTTTCTCGGATTTTTTCCCTTTCACATGTTTTTATGGAAATATGAAGTATAATCACCAAATACCAGTTGGAAGAGAATGACCGCCTTCGATTTAGAGGCGTTTTAGTCGGAGCTACTTTAAGCGTACAGAGGACTCTTAATTTATGTTTATATGATTATATCACCTACTCCACTCCCTGTAATTGTGACTTGGATATTTCACTATTTTTGATGTTATACGGCAACAGAGAGTTTCATAATGTTTGTAATATCTTAATTTTTAATTTACTTGTTCATGGCCGAAAAGGCCGAAGGACAAAGCATATTTATTTTCTCCATTTATTTATTTATTTATTTATTTATTCAAGTGGTGTGATGAGCAATAGAATAATTGAGAATGATAACTAAATAATATTTTTTTGGAGAACGAAGGTGTTGCGCTTTTTATGAGATTTGATATAACTAAGATAGGAGTACATACCGAACAGTAAAACATTACAATGCCGAGTCCAACAAAATACCCAAAAAAAACGAACACAGCAAAAACTTCCTGAATTATTTTGACAGTTCTTAAACCAAAACTAGAAAGATGAAGGAAAATCAGTTTCAACCTAAGCAAAAGTGCGGCGGGCGGTTAGTGACTGTTTTTGGACTCAACGCCGAGGGGTAAACCACTGACGGAATTTTTGTACACCGATTTCCAATGATTTTTCAAGTGATTTCCATTGATTTCCAAAGATTTCCAATGATTTCCAATGATTTCCAAAGATTTCCAATGATTTCCAATGATTTCCAAATGATTTCCAAATGATTTCCAAATGATTTCCAAGTGATTTCCTACATGATTTCCAATGATTTCCAATGATTTCCAATGATTTCCATGGAAGTGTACACCAGATTTCCAAGGTGGTTTACCCCTCGGACTCAACCTTGCATTTTGGCGTAGGACATAGTCATTTGGCACGATGATACAATAATAATACCTACCTACGTAGCTACATACGAGTATCCGTACCATGTTTTCAAGAAATGGTGCCCCGGTGGCTCTACTTGCAGATGTATACAGGGGGTTCAATAATGCAAAATTCTCAATTCGTGAACCAGATAATTTGCAGTCCTGAAAATCACCATGTAGATTCACAATATAATGCTTGTAAAGGTAAAATGAACCGTGTTTTAGTATCTTCAGCTGTTTCTAAAAAATCTTGAGATTAGTAGTCAGTTTAATGGAAATTGACTTTTTTTTCAATAAATCGGTGATTTTCCAAGATATTTGGGTGAAATTTGGTAGGTTCACAAGGAGTGGGATCACGACTACTTTTTGTTGCCACCGTCCTGTTATCTTTGAAAATGTGTGAGTCAACTGCTGTTTTTCTTATGGCCGCCTTAAATTCGCCTATTATTGAATAAGTGGTAAATAAATTGGTACTGTAGCGTAATGGTCATAGGCAATGATCTGAATGCAGAAATAAGAATTCCCCGCAGGTAATTTGGTTTAAATTGGCCAAAAGGTGCTGTTGGGCTCATTTTCACGGCTTTTACAATGTTTGCATTTTTGAACACTCTGTATACGGCGTCTGCAGGTGGAGCTACCGTGTCACCACTTCCTGAAAGTTAACTGAGGATATGTTTCACCATCGTATCAAATGACTATGCTTTACGGGAGAATGTAAGGCTGGTAAATCACCATCAAATAGTTACATTATGAAGATGTGAAATTCATAAATCGATTTTTTTTTAAACTCGCGATTTTGCAACCCCATGATCTCCCATAGAAATAGACGAAACCGTATGATTTCAATTGGGATGCATTCTGCATAGTAGATGGCGAGGTAGGTATAGGTACATGCACAGGATTCTCACTTTATCATTTCAATTTGGCGTTTGATACAAAACGAGATCCTCTTGTACACCTTGTCCTGGAATTCCTTGTCATGAAACAAACACTCTTCATCCATGTCTTCTGAGCCAGTAAGAATCTTTCCAAAAGACTCTCCCAACATGGCACATTGGTACATTGTATTCTGAGATCCGTACATGATTACAATAGGTAGTATCATTGAAGAGTATCCCAAAGGGACCAGCGTCAGTTTGTAAGCCATTGACAAAAACCACGCTTGTTTCGGCCAGTATTGCTCGATCAACAATACCGGAAACAAATAGTTTTTGTCGCTAGAGGACGGATAAAAAACAAGACAGCTCGCCACAACTATTGAAATCAACACGGTCATGACCAAAGTTTTGTGTCTTTTTGAGTCTCCTTCGATTTTGCGTTTGATTTCTTCAGAAGAACCATCGCACGACCACAAAGGAAAACTGGCAATGCTACTTTCTATTTCTTCTCTTTTCCACAAAAAGACTACTCCGGATGCGATGGCCTTTGAAAACAATAGTTTTTACTTGAATCAATCAGTAAATGGAATGTATCACAACTCACAAAAGGTTCACCGAAAAATAACAATCCGTAACGCACCAAATATGACTGGTTGTTTTTGAAGTAGTATATTTGAACAACATATTTCAGTATGCTGAATATGATGTTGAGACGGAGGAGAACCCTCACTATTTTATATCTGAATATTCCGAGAGCCAAGAACCACTCGAACCACAAGGGATCGTCTACGGTTAGGCGGTTGAAATTGGTCAAAATGTGATAGGATCCATGCTCAAAAAAGCCAAAGCGCATTCGTCCGACATCTCAAACGTCTGACCGGAATTAGTCCGACCACGCATTCCTCCAGCTCGGAAAGTAAGCAAGCGAATCTCCCAAAGTTCAAACATCCGACCGGAATTAGTCCGACCACACATTTCTACCACACGCGCCCACATCGCACTGCTGCCTGCTGGTGCTAAAAATATAAGCAACTTTGTTTACGATCATGATTGCGTATTATCGTGTGATCAGTTGAATTCCTAATTTAGGCATCAGGCTGTGTCCTAGCCAAATGCAGCTCCGCGCCCCTGATTTCGACCAGGCCACAGCCTGCCTAAATTAGGAATTCAATTGATCGATCACACGATAGTTCTCATATTTTATGAAACAGACGCCAGAGTGGGAGAAATGCGTGGTCGGACTAATTCCGCTCGGATGTTTGAGATGTCTTACGAATGCGCTTTGGCTTGTTGAGTGGACTCCCAGACTCTCACTAAATCAATAAAGTGAGAGGAGATAGGGAAAGCTGCGCAGTAGAAGGATGTTATAGGTACTATCCTTTCACCGAAAATAAATGACAAACGCTGTCAAAAACGGTCTGTCCAGTACCCACTTCACCATTTTTACAGGGTGATTCATGACTAAACCAACGTAGACAGGTAACAGATAGAGGACTTCAAGGCGAGTCAAGAAGATCCACAGGACAAGATTTTTTGTCCATTGGTTTTTAAAAGATCCAGGGTGTTTCATGTATGTGGTACGAAACTTTCATCAGCGATATTTCTGATACGGTTCAAGTGTATTTTGTTGAAATTTATCTGTCATATTTTTTTGTCAAAACTTGTCAAACTTGGCAAGATTCCACATGGGCAAATCAAAACCCAAGTCCGGACTAGAAAAATGTAACCCACCTGTTATTTGGTCAAAAACTCTATTTTCTGACGGCTTTTGAAAAACTGTTGTCGGATTCGAAAAGTTGGGGAAACATAATGCTGTAAGAATTCGGATGGCGCACGAAAAAATTGTCTTGTGAATTTTGATTCTTGACTCACCTTGAAGTCCTTGAGGTACATCCTTCGTTCATGTTATAAATTCACAACTGTGCGCTTTTTAAATTAAAAACAAAGAGACAAGTTGGAGCACTCGCTGGGGGGCTACGGATACGGCTGGTGGCCACTGCTAGGTACGTCTGATTGCTGTATTGCAGGTGGGTGTCATCAACCGTAGTCGTCGCCCACCAGATTGTTTTCTGTTTCAGAAATATATTTCAAATCTATTTCTGAATTTGAATGTGATAAGTGCGATAAATCTGCCGTTGGTCTATGTAAGTTTACCCATAAATCACCCTCTAGGCATTACAGGTGATACAACCTCACTGTAGCGTCACCTGGATGGCTGGACACAACAGGTCCGGGTGCGTATCTTCATAAATACAGGATGATTCAAAAATAGATCACGGACTTCAGTACCTCCGTTGTAGGGAGTCAAGGAAAAGTAGTAAAAAACATCTTTGTCATAAATCTTTCGAGCTTTGAACACCCAAAGTTTGACCTAAATTCTATTTTTTTTTGCAGAAATGATTGAAAACTGTGACTCCATAAATAAAAATGAAGATTTGTTATTTATTGCAAATGCAAATTTTTCAAATGAAGTCATACTTAGTATTTCAAATTCTCTTATTACAGTACACAGAAGCTCGTGTCCATCATTTTTTAATTACCCTGTATTCAATCAGCGCCACTACTGTGAAGGATTGCTGCTAGGGGTGGGCAATATTGTAAAAGCAGTATCAGAATTTGATATTGAAACTGTATCAAAAAAATTTGATATATCATTATTTGATATATATCAAATAATGTATATATACAAAATATATATACAAAATATCAATGTATCAAAGTATTAGAATATTAAATTAATCAAGTGAATATATCAAAGTATCGAAGTAAAAAAATATCAATACATCAAAGTAGGTAAGTATTAAAATATCAGCATATCAACGTACTATCTACATACACGTCAAAACTAGTACCTACTTGAAGCTCTTGTAGCGTAGTCGTTGAGCTGAAATAGAGCAGTGGTTGCCCACAAACCATGTTGCAGCTTGTGGGAACAATGATATTTAAAAATTTTATCCAGCAAATATAGGTATTTGATAAATCATTTTATGGTAATATTTGATATAATAATATCAAGCAATATATATTTGATATTATATCAAATTATGATATCTGATAAATCAAACATTGATATATGATATTTAATCAAACAGTGATATTTGATATGTTATCAAACACTGATATATTGATATAAATTTTTTAACGTATCACATCATGATATATCCTCGGATATATCGATATTTTGATATTTTGATTTGATATATCAAAATTTTGCCCACCCCTAATTGCTGCCGGTCCTTATGTATAGCCTTATGTACCCTTACCTCTTTTACTGCTGAGAATTTTTTTCTCGTGAAAGCTCAACTTGACCATGATGATCGTCGAACTATGATCGAGAATTCATTAAAATATCATATGTGTTGAGCACTCAATCACTCATCATTACTCGGTATTATTTTCCATGAATAGAATTGGAAACAATATTGGTAAAGAAACAAAAATAATAATTTGTAACCGCAAGCCACGAAAAATGATCGACTATTGTAGTAGTATGTTGATTTTTCTTTGTTAATTACACTTGAGCCGGCAATTAGAGAACAATACTATAATTATTATTATTATACCAATTATTGGACCATCACAGTTTTACGTTAGGTAATTCTTTTAGCCTAAGGAAAATAGTTATACAGGCTCCATTATTATCTAATTTTGTCAGTACGGAAATTTCGAAACATTAGTTCAATGTTTTCCCATCAAACTAAACTAAGCAATCTATATTTTATTTTTTCATATAGATTTTTACATTACACCTTGCATTACATACCTACCTAATAATGCCTAATGCTCTTCCTTAAAATCCGGTATTGGAAAAAATGCTTATAGTGGTCGTGGTACAACCTAAATTGAGAATATTTCAACTTATAATTAAGTTGCAAATGATGATAGAGGCTAAACACTTTGCAGGATCGTAACTAAGACCTAAATAAACAATTTGACCCGCAATGCTTTGTTTTTCGTCCCTTGAGATTTAAATGGCACCCCTTTTCCAAAATGACGGATATTATCTAGGGGCAGAAGGTAATGTGGCGGCTCTCATATGGGCATGTGACGAAGGAACTGTTGTCTCCCCCGATAGCTTAGTGGTCAGAGTATCCATCCGGCAAATGGAAGACCCGGGTTCGAGTCCCGGTCAGGGTAGACACTTTTTCTCCGTCACATCGCGCCATGAATGGTGACCCCGAACAAAAGCAGCACGCACGCAACATGCAACTCAGGCAAAGAGGTACAAAGCAAGCAACAAACAAATAAACAGCACCGCCACTTCTCTGTCCTACGTCCACCCACGTCCTATCTGTCGCCCTAGGTGGGGGGTACTGAACAACGGTCAATGATCCATAAGTACGGCGAACGCAGGGGTACATACGAGACGAACGACGTCTTGGAGGGGGAGTACTGTGGCGGCTCTCATATGGGCATGTGGCGGAGAAACTGTTGTCTCCCCCGATAGCTTGGTGGTCAGAGTATCCATCCGGCAAATGGAAGACCCGGGTTCGAGTCCCGGTCAGGGCGGGCACTTTTTCTCCGTCACATCGCGCCATAGTAATAAATAACCTGGTGATGACTAGCTTCGTGAAGATATATGGGGCTATATCTCAATCGATTTCTGGCATGTCAAAGACCATGAAAAAAAAAGATGAAACATTGACATCTGCCCCAGGCAAATTTGGTGAAGGCGCCAAAGTGAATCCGGTCATAAGAAAATTGCTGTGACATTTTGATTTTTCAACAGATTTCAACAGAATACGTACCTATGTTTCATTTTGTAGAAAAGTAATTTTTTTGTTATCTTATACCTACATTGAGAAAAGACAATGAGGAATGTTCAGAAAAAAAACTGAAGCATAATTTGAAAAAAAAGATTTTTGAATTTTTTCTGATTTTCATGTAATTTGCCTTTTTTGGACACTTTGATGTGTCCTTTCTAAACTTGCCCTTTTCCAGTGCATCTCTCCAGGAAATTTTCTTGGTATAAAACCTTGGTGTGATCTTATTCTCAACATCGGCTGAGGGATCAACCGAATAGTTCGAAGGAAAATAGTTTTCGAGGTTATTTTTTTCATCCTGCATAGGAAACAAATATTCAATACACATATGCAGTGGTTGATATTTTTTGCACAATATTCTACACCAGACAGTTTGCTTCAATATTTTTGAATAACGAAACTAGAAGGGCTCGAAAGACCTTCCATCGGCCTCCATTAATTTTCAAAAGTAAGAATCAAGTTGTTTTCAACAATAACAACAAATTATTAGGTATAGTATAATCAACATCGAATAGCTTTGTGACGATTATGCAGATGGAGAAAACGGTCCATGCAGAGATTTATTGCCCCGCGCAGAGACAGCCTACCGTCTTCTACTCTTGAGAACAATTTATAAGATTTTATTGATCTGGAAAATATTATTATCATTATATCTGTATACAGGGTGTTTCGGTGACCTTGCATAATACTTTGGGAGGTGATTCTTCTCAAGAAAATAAGTCAAAAAATAAGAGTAACATTTTTCCTTGAAATGCTTCCTAAGGGAGTTGTCCTTCAAAGGTACGAAGTTGAACAAAGTTTTTAATTATTTGCTGAAAAACCGTCAAAGGTAGGAACTTCAAATTTGGTATAGAAAAGTTTCTCAACAGTGCAAATGTGTACCTGTTAAGTTCTAAACAAATCTAACCTGTGGCGGCGAAATTAGAGGGGATTGGGATTATGTTGAAAATTATTCATGACACGTCCGTGTTTTTTCACTTTTACTACAGAATGATGCATCCTACAGAAAAAATGCAAGAGGAATAAAAGTTTTGGATTGAACGAATCTATCGAAAAAATTGAATTTAGAGCTCTTACCTTAGACAGTTCTTGAGCAAATAATTGAAAACTTTGTTGCATTCTGTACTTTTGAGGAGCTGTAACTCCCTCAGGGAGCACTGTAGGAAAAAATTTTACTCATACTTTTCGACTTATTTTTTTTAAGAGGAATCACCTCCAGAAATTTTATGCAAGGTCACTGAAACTCCCTGTATGAATATTATCCCATTAGCGCCGGATTTTTTTTCACGATTGATATTCTCTGTACAAGATATATTAACAAACGGTAAGTTGCACTGGAAATGACATATTTTTCTTTACTCGTATTTCTCAAAACTGTTGATGTTATGCCATATGGCAACATTGGGCGCTTACACTAGATACCTAGTTTTTGGTAATGATAGATTTTTTTTTACTTACCTTTTTTGTGATTTTTTTGTTACGACATCTAAAAAGTAAATACATGATAACTTTGTTGGAAATGCAGACCTTTATTTGAACAATATAATGTTATGATAACAAATATCGAGAAAGTGATAAACATAGATCATATGGAATTTCCGAATCAATAATTTTTCAAGATATTCCGATGAAATTCGGTATCTAGTGCATGATTGTAATGTCTGTAACGGTAGTAATGTTGTGTTGCCACAGTCTCCGCTTATATCTATCTAAATGCAATCTAAATGCAAAAATAAGTATCTATTCCCAAATGACAACTTCAAGTGGAACCACCGTGGCACTACTTCTCAATAGTTAGCTTCGGGTACGTACTGTCTGTGTCAAATGGCTATGCTTCACGCCAAAATGCAAGGCTGTTTCGACAAATTATTCGAAAAAAAAAAACTTGTATGAGAAGTATGAAATTTTCTAGTGAAAGGGCCTTTTTTGAAGATATTTTCAAGATATTTAAAAAAGACTGAGCTTGAATCCAAATAGTTTTGTATTCCACCTCAAAAAAGATGGAGGATTCTTCAACACTCGAGTTTGAACAAGTTAAGATGATGTATTACAAATCACGAAAATTAAGCTTCTGACGTTTAGCCTGCAGTTTTTACAAAATACAGGGTGTTTCATGACTTATACGACATAGTTTAAGGATAGATCCAGTTTTTTGAGGCGGATCCGGATCTGGCTTCGAAATTTTTCTAAGATGCTGCGTTTCAAAGTTACAGGGTGATTTATGTATTTTGGTCAAAACTTTGATAGGTCATAACTTTGGAGCAAATGAATGAAATCGAATGAAATTTGACAGGAAATGTTTCTTACCACGAACAATCACAATGACCAACAAGGCATGAAAAAATCCAGGGCCGGACTAAAAAAAATGACCCCCATCAATTCTTGGGGCAAAAAGCCATTTTCGCATCGGATTCCTAGAAAAATGCCATTGTATTTGGAAAGTTGAGAAAAAATGCTACAGAATCAGCTATCCAATACGAACGGCACACCTCAGTAGGTTTAGTAAAAAAATGAAATGAAAAAAATTGAAAATTTTAATAGCGATATTTCCTGAATGATTTGAGATAATTCATCGCAATTACTACTTTTCAAACAGTAAACGAGCAACATTTGAAAAAAAAATCAAATATTCTGACAATAGGTGATAAATACATTACATGTTATTAACAAATGGTTTTCAAAATACCCTCCCCCAACTTCGACGCATTTTCCACATCTCGTCACTAAATGTCTAGTGGCTTTTCGAATGGTTGGTGTATTGTTCCGCGTTTCATTAGTAACTGCAATGATCTTTTCTCTACAATCCTTCCTGGTATTCATTTCCGTCTTGTAGACCTCTAGATCTTTCATGCGGCCCCATACATAGTAATCTAGGACTGTGAGATCAGGAGATCTGGGAGCCAGGAATGAGGACCCCCGCGACCAATCCAGCCATGGGGGTACCCTGCGTACAAGTGTTCTCTGACGTTTAATGAAAAATGAGGCGGTGCCCCATTTTGTTGAAAATAGGCAAAACATTTTGGAGGAAGTTTAGATAGCCTTCCCCCGTCAGCCGTTTCTCAAAGAAATGTAGCCCAATTAAAGTGTCGTCAACCACTCCGCACCACAAATTCAGTGAAAACCTCCTCTGAGAGTTCTTTTGTACCGTGGCATGAGGGTTTTCGTGTGCCCATAAGTGGGAGTTTTTTAGTTTCAGTTTTGAAGGTTCTCTTCATTTTTTTCGTTTCTGCTCGGTTCCGTTTCGCCACCCGCGTTGTGCGAGGGCGATTTCGGACTTCTCATTATTGTTATTGTGTATCACTCCGTTTTTCAACCCACAACCTACCTTACCGTGACGCGCTGGACATCAGCGGACCATGCACAGAGAGCGTTCTCTCCATCTCACGGCGCTGGACGTCACAAGGTAGGTCCTTTTTCATTTTTTACTTCAATACCCAAGACAGTGCATCCCAGCTAAAACATCTCGGCGTGATTTTCTCAGAAACCGTTCAACCAATATAATTCTTCTTTTTTTGTGGAAATAAGCCCTAAATCTAAGCTTCAATTAGAGAGGTGCCGGTGTCTGCAGTTGCTCTACTTCCCAAAATATGGCAATTTGAACAGGCCCCGAAACAACAGGCACATAATTATGGAGATTTATGATTAGCAAGAAGAACAATTCTACATCAGAATGCAATTGGAGCACTGTCTTAATTTTCCATCAAACGCCAGAGAATACTCGGATGCAGAATACCCCCATCGCTGGATTGGTCTTGGGGGTCCTCATTCCTGGCTCCCAGATCTCCTGATCTCACAGTCCTAGATTACTATGTATGGGGCCGCATGAAAGATCTAGAGGTCTACAAGACGGAAATGAATACCAGGAAGGATTGTAGAGAAAAGATCATTGCAGCTGCTAATGAAACGCGGAACAATACACCAACCAAGGAGGTTAGAATATAAGGAGGGAACGTAACCCAGCTTGTAGGCGAGGAAATTTGATGCGGAACGGGGTGAGGGGAAATCATGTATTTGAGTATGCAACCCGTAAGTTATGAACCACCCGAAGGCACACGAATCACAGAGGTCTATCCCACAGAATTATACAGCAAAGTGACAGCATATCATTCGTTTTTGTGGTTAAATTTTTTCATTTGTCAGTTTCGCTCTTCAATGTGGCATTTTCAATCGCTTTTGAGGTTTTTGAATGTGAAAACCGCAGCGATCGCCGTTCAGAGACAGTTTTTCCAAGCAGAAGACAATCCAAACTAGAAAATACTGTTGCACAAGTAAGTGAACCTGGAACAATAAATTTTGAAGTTACGAATATGCCCAATTCAAGATTTGCAGCTCCAAATGATTTGATTCTATCCTCTACGACGTGTGCCCTTGTCCAGTGCCGAATTGAAAAGGACATAACCGCCTTGCAAACTCATGGAAGACCAAACAAATGAAAAGCTCGAGCAAGCCAAAGTATGCCTCCTGCACTGCCCAGTGCACAGCTGCTGTGTACCTACCTATTTAACCTAGTACAGTTACCAATATTGTGCGTACGGACCTACGTGTGTGTTGTACTAGTGTGCACCTACACTGGATAATTCATACTTATAAAATGGAAGCAAGTCAATTAGGTAATTGAGAGTCAAAAATGCCACAAAATTTTGATAATATTGGTTTTATCTTTCCAAATTCAAGGATGCCTATTTTTGGATTTCACATGCACGATCGAAGAGAAGATACTGCCTTTTACTCAAGAAGAAAGTGAATAAAGAAAAAAGTCACTTGAAGTATGACCGCCTCGACCCAGTCAACCTTCAAGTTCTTTTGTGCATAGGTGATGATTTGATGAAATGGATATGATGTGAGGCTTAGCTTTAGGAGGCCTAGATCTTAGTTTAGAGCACCATGATGAAGGGCATTAAAAAACCACAGAATAATGATGAATCAGAAGAACGATACTGCTTGGCCCAAGAATTATTATTGAAACTTGAGTAAATCTCTTTGAAAATTTACAATTGAAAATGACTTTTCCATATTCAAGATCTCTGAACCTCACCAGAACATTCCATAATCAATAAGGAAGGATCGAGCACTACTGGTGGTCTCTGAAGAAGTAATGGAAAGATGGAGTGAATATTTCCAAGAGTTACTGAGTGCACAACCAAGGTAGACTGATGAAGACGACATTAACAAAGAAAATACGATCGAAGACAGAAATGAAGGGACGCTAACAGAAGACCTGAAAGAACAAAAGCATTCCTGGAACTGAAAAACGGCAAAGCTCCTGGACATGATAAATTTACATCAGAGATAATAAATAGCTTTGGGAGAAGAGGGAAAAAGATTGCTGCTGGAAATCTACAATATAAAGCATAGAAAAGAAAAGGGGGTTCTTAACGAGTGTGCAAACCATAAATGCATCAGCTTGCTGAACATGCCAATGCAAATATACAACTACTGGGAAAGAAACTGGAAAAGACAATAGAGCCAACGTTGCTGAACACTCCGAGTGGACTCCGATAAAAAGGTAGCGTGCAAAGCCTCATCTTCACAATGCATCAAAAAATTCAGAGAGCAACGAGGAGTGAAAAAGAAACTAACTAGTGCTATAAAAAGTCTGTACAAGAATACCACCAGTAATATGTACTACTAAGACACTAATGAATAAAAAAGAAGTAACAAAGAAGACCAAGCTGAAAGTACCTATAATACGATTTTCAGATCAATACTGACTGATGACTCACAGGTGAGACATGGAGGTCTTATCTAAGAGAATGCAGAAGGAGCGTGAAGCAACGGGGATGAAGTATGCGTCTGCGGCGAGGGGGTAATCACTCGCGAAAGGGGTGTCCCAACTGTGCAATATTGCACACTATTGCACACTATTGCACGATATTGCACACTATTGCACACTATTGCACGATATTGCACACTATCGCACGATATTGCACACTATTGCACGATATTGCACACTATTGCACACTATTGCGCGATATTGCACACTATTACAAATATTGCACATATTACACAATATTGCATACTATTGCACGATATTGCACACTATTACACACTTTGCACATATAACACGCATTCTTATTGATCACACAAATTATAAACTTACTATTACACATGGTATTGTAGGTAGCTAGGTAGGTAGGTGGGTACATTCGAGGTACAATCGGTACCTACAATCGCGTGAAGGGCTAGATTGCTTCAAGAACTTTAAAAGTGACTTTACGGCTGAAACAACATCTCATTAAATATCTACCAACTTGAAACAAATTAGAAACTGTCTTATTTCCCGGACACATATGGAATCAAACTTGGCCTGAAGTTTGGCCACCCATTATGTATTAAGCTATTTTGCTCAAAATTGAAATCAAGCATATTAAAGCAAAGATCGATGTGTGTATGGAAAAAAAAATTATATAGGAGAATATGCCGAGGAATATGCCCTCACGGGCTCAGTAACAAATTTTCATCCGGGTGAACTCGCATTAAGTGAGTGATACATGAAAACAAAGTGTACTATACAGGGTGTTTCACTTTTTTGTCAATATTCCAGGAGATGGTAGAGAGCATCGAAAAATAAATATTATCGCCAAAAGAAAGACAGGAAAACATAAATACAGTAGAAGCTCGATAACGTGAACCTCGACGTGAACAGTAGGATATGTGAACATTACTACTCGTTAACGTGAACAGCGATACACTCGATAACATGCATTGACAATTCAGCAAGCGATGTACGTCAATGGTTCATTCATCCATTTAACTTGAGAAACATATCTTTTTCTCATTTTTTTCACAGAATACCGTTAATTAAGGCTATCAATTATTGCATACTAGCAAGTGAGAAGAGAAGAGACACTTCATAGCATCTATACATATTCAACTATACAATGATACATTACAATTACCATTTCTACTAGTAATCTATTTGGGCGACAATCAGCAAAATTTTACTCTTGTTCTGTGGTTCATTCGAGTTAAATGTTTCAAATTCCTCAAACAAACTATCAGTCACTCGAAAAGTAGACCCGATATTATCTTGGTGAAAATCCCTCGACTTTGACAATTATTTTTGGGTTAAAACGATTCAATGAGAAAACACTAAGCACTTGTTATTGATTGAAATGCTGTGTAAAATGCCGAATGAAAAAAAAAACAGAAGTTGTTAATGCTCTACCGCATCTCCTGAAATATCAACAGAAAGTGTGTAACGCCCTGCATACAGGTGTTTCAATGGAAACAAGCCACCCGAACAAATTTTTTGCCAGGCGAAATTTTTCTATCTTCACCCACACCAACTTCGGAATTTCAAATGACACTACCTACTTTGCGATACCGATACATCAAATTATCAAAAATTTAAATCTCTTTCTGGAAAAATATTTCAAAGTTTTTTACCCCACCCCCTTTTTTTCTAAAATTCTCTGAATGTCCAATTTGATATCCTTGACTTCCAATCAATTCTCTTCAATGGTGTCAACGTCATCCTTGCACAGCATCAAAGGAAAACATTTTCGGTGAAAAAAGTGCCACCCAAATTCACCCCTTTCGCTCCCTCCCACCCCACTTGGGGACACTACCTATTTACCGAGCTATTTACTTTGTGATATATCAAATTTGAAGAAAATTGAATTATCTTTCCAAAAAAATATTTTCAAAATTTTCAAAAACTCCCTTTCTCTCCTAAAATACTCTGATGTCCAATTTTATGGAGGAAAAGTTGAAAATATAGAAGAAATGTTTCCCGTAAATAGGGGTCGAGTGATACATCATTTGAAAAGCCTTCCGAGTTCTTTTTTTAACAAAACATACCTCATCTAATACTATCGGCTAATACATCATCAGACGATCAGACCACAACTGCACAGACACGTGTTTCGCCCCTATTGGGAGCTCACCAGTGCGTAAGCATCCAGTTCGACCATCCAGTGCTGTGGCAGTCAGAGATCCTTGTAATGTACACAGTGGGGGCTCCTCTAATATGTAAGCCTCTCAAGCGGCGCCATCTATCAAAGGCATTCCGCGGTGCTATATTCCAAAAGCATCAGACAAGCAACGAATATGATACGAAATTTCACGCAAAGCCAAACCGTCGCCAGGAGCATCGATGGTGAAGTGTACAATGTAAATGCAACATACATAGGTATACTCGAGCCGAGTTGAGCAATGTTAGAGAACATAAACACGCAAATGGGTCCACTTTGGCCCTAGGAGGCTGCGACGGTTTGGCTTGACGTGGAATTTCGTATTATATTCCTTGCCTGCCTGATGCCAAAGATTCCTGGTGCTTTTGGAATATATCATCGCGGAACGCCTTTGATAGAGGGCGCCGCTTGAGAGACTTACATATCATGAGTCTCCCACTGTGTGCATTACAAGGATCTGACTACCAAAGCGCCGGGCATCCGGATTGGATGCCTGCGCACCAATACATGAGCCCCCAGTAGAGTAGGGGCGAAACATGCGTCTGTGCAGTTTTGGCTCGAGTTTTGGTCTGATCGTCTGGTGTTGTAGGCGGAGAGCTTTGTTTTATTAAAAATGCGATACATCTAAAAGGCGCAATATTTGCGTATTTGTGTTTTCTTCTTTTTTTGTGCAGAAAAAAACCAAATCGAAACATTTGTTTTCAAGTAACAATTTTAAAAGTCAAAAACATCCGTTTAGGAGATAGACGAAGAGATACGTGACCAGACGGATCGACAATGAAGTTTAGCTGAGTGCCAAAAAATGATTTTGGAAAAATCGGAAAAAATGTACACTGTCAAATTTGGAATTTTTGAAAAATGTGGGCGTATGAGGGGCAGATTCAATTTCTGTGGGTAAAAATCATTGAAATGAAAGTTTCTCATTATCCAAATTATAATATAATATTTTATACTATATTATTGTAAGAGCAAAGCCCGGACAAAGCCCCAATGGGAGATCGCAAGAAAAGAGCGAGGTCAATATTCCCCCCCCCCAATCCCTGTATATGGCGAAACTTGTACATAAACGTTGTCTATACTTTTGAGCGAGCTTTTGATCTGAGTATAGAAGTACTTATGTCAATTCTTAACCAGATTCACTGAGAAGACCACCTTTCCCTGAGTGTTCATATGTCGTGGGAGTGACAATTGGGTAACCTTTCACCAATTTCACGCATAATTTGGACTCACTTCAGATATTAGATGTTACTTCTCATATATTAGACGGTATTACACTTATTACACACATATTTCATGCTTATTTCTCATATTACACGCGTTCTATGCGAGTTCCATGCTTATCACATATTATACGTTAGTATACATATTGCACGATATTGCAGACTATTGCACGATATTGCACACTATTGCACGCCATTGCACGATATTGCACACCATTGCACGATATTGCACACTATTGCACGATATTGCACACTATTGCACGATATTGCACAGTATTGCACACTATTGCACGATATTGCACAGTATTGCACACTATTGCACGATATTGCACGATATTGCACAGTATTGCACAATATTGCACACTATTGCACACACCTTGTCCCAAATATTGCACAAGTGATTACCCCCTCGGTCTGCGGAGTAAAAAAAAATAGTGAGGAGACACAATTCGTAACCCCGAGTAAGAAAAGAGCTAAGATGAGGCCTGCAACAAAATTTGTAGATAAGAGACAACTGAGTTGCTGAGGACGCCTAGAGAGCATGAACGAGGATAGACCAGTAGAACGATAAGCGAGAATGACAGGAATAAGAAATCAAGAAAGACAAAAAGAAGCATAGGACGCAACAGTAAGATAAATAACAGAAAATTGACTGAGCTGGAATAAAGGAAGAACGCTCGCTGAAGACAAGAGACGATGAGAAGTTCATACATCAAGAAAAATTTGATACTCAATGTCGAGAAAGAACTGAGTTTTATTGTTGATATTTTATGAGAATGTTACATTTTTATTTGTATTATTCACACCACTACGCCGCAAAATAAAAGGATGTAGATAAATATAAAACAAAATTCGACTGCCACATCTTGTCATCATCAGTGTTGCACCTCTTCTGTTTTTTTTCAATCTTTGTCATCCATTTCAGCCCCTTTTCATCATCTCCCAACAATTGCCTCAGAGTTCTGCCCTCCTTCAGCGGTTCCTGACATGACCTCAAGTGCTCCATCGTCTCACTCCTTTCCACAACATGATATACCCTGGTAGCTTCCAGTAGCTACTCGTCTGTACCCCATCACCACACCCCAACCTTGCAAATCGCTGCTTCCAGCCTTCACGTTTGGATTAAGCGTGCACCTATGCACTTTGCCTTGTAGGTCTTTGTATTCTTGGTTTGGCATATCTAGAGTCTTGTAGCTTGTTTATCTGCACCTGCTTCTGTTCATCTCTGTTCCTTCTGTTCTGCTTTCCATTTCTGCTACGCTATGCCCTTTTGCTTTTTCTGCTCGAAAAATTTCTTTCTGGGCGGTGACCGCTAGGCATCCAAAAGCCATGAAAGCTACTGATTCCGCCATTATGAAAATGAGAAATTGGCAAAGGAAAAACACAAACACAAAAACTGACTGATTCTGTCACTACGCTTTTCGCAGTGACAGATTCATGATTCTGTGGGATGGACCTCTGTGACTCGTGGTCGTGTGCCTTCGTGTGGTTCATAACTTACGGGTTGCATACCCAGAACGTGACGTCACACGGCTTCACTTTTTTGAGCTCATGTTCCCTCCTGCTATAATTATAACCTCCTTGACACCAACCATTCGAAAAGCCACTAGACATTTAGTGACGGGATGTGGAAAATGCGTCGAAGTTGGGGGAGGGTATTTTGAAAACCATTTGTTAATAACATGTAATGTATTTATCACCTATAGTCAGGAGTTTTGATTTTTTATTCTAATGTTGCTCGTTTCCTGTTTGAAAAGTAGTAATTGCGATGAATTATCTCAAATCATTCAGGAAATATCGCTATTTAAATTTTCAATTTTTTTTATTTTACTTTTTTACCAAACCTACAGAGGTGTGCCGTTCGTATTGGATAGCTGATTCTGTAGCATTTTTTCTCAACTTTCCAAGTACAATGGCATTTTTTTAGGAATCCGATGCGAAAATGGCTTTTTTGCCCCAAGAATTGATGGGGGCCATTTTTTTTAGTCCGGCTCTGGATTTTTCCATGCCTTGTTGGTCATTGTGATTGTTCGTGGTAAGAGACATTTCCTGTCAAATTTCATTCGATTCCATTCATTTGCTCCAAAGTTATGACCTATCAAAGTTTTGACCAAAATACATTAATCACCCTGTAACTTTGAAACGCAGGATCTTAGAAAAATTTCGAAGCCAGATCCGGATCCGCCTCAAAAAACTGGATCTATCCTTAAGCTATGTCGTATAAGTCATGAAACACCCTGTATATGACCGTAGCGAAATTTTAGGAGAAATGTTAGATACGTTTGAATGCACAAAAGGGCACTTACCCGAAGTTAATGCCTTGTTTTTTTTTGCCGTTTGACATATGGCACCCACGTTTTAAACTTATCGTACAATTTTTTTTTGCAATAATCAACTGTTAGCCGTCGTCGTCTCGTCATATTATGACAACGCTAGGCGTTAATGGTAATGGGTTAATATTGCCTACGAGTATCTTCATTATACTATCATTATGATGGGAAATAATGCAATTGCATGCATTAGCTGTACATGTACCTATGTAACTACAGATGTTTTGTTTTTAACTCTGAATTGAAGTGAGCTGTGAAAGTGGAAACTTGATTTGAATGAATTCGTGAACACATATCTTATTTTCTCAGCCAACTGATTGAAAAAAAAACACCTGGTAATATTAAATGTTAGTTATGTATACGAATTATTATTATAATTGTATCGGGTGTTTATAAACGTCTGTGATCGCATCGCCTTTGGAATCCGCTCTCGATCACTAAAATTTCGCCTGTTACTACGTTTTTCGGCCTGACCCAAGCCTGCCGCGATCACAGTCTTTTATAAACACCCCGTATTTCAATTAGGTATAAACATAATTGAATTGCATTCTCTTTGTGCACTTTTATTAGGTACCTACGTATATCTAGTTTGTGTTTGGTATAATACGTGAATGACAATAACAGTAACGATAATCCTAAAATTGATGCGACCAGGTGATTAATTAAATTAGCTTAATTTATTAACACTCGGCAAAATTATATTATTGTATCTTAATGAATAGTATGATGAATTGTGCCAACAAATAACGTCCCACCTCAAAATTGTGCTTTTTTATATCGGAATAACTTTTGACAGCTACGAATTATTGAAGCTTACACAGCTTCTGAATTTTCCAATTATTTAAAATTATTTCTTATTCAAATTTTGAGTTTGGCGAGTCCGTTTCAAATGCCACTCAAAACAAGTGTTGCTCTCCAAAATCTGCCCTTCCTTGAAAAAATGACATCCCTAGATTACTACAAACGATTTGGTTTCTGTTCGGAGTTCGGACCCTTTGATAGTTCTTTTCATCAGCTGTATCACCGCAAAACATGGGAGCTTAACGCAAGTTTCTACAGGGTGTTCAATGAGCTTCTCCAAAATTTCCAGAAATATAATAAGTAAATGACAGCTTCAACAAGCGAAAACATTTTCGTTAGAATCACCACTAAGCCTCCACGTGACCGCATCGTCGTTTACCGATTTTCAAAATCTATACCTTAAGTTGAAGTTGAAACTGCAGCTAAGAAGAGCGTGTAAATCGACTCAAGACTAACATTTAGCATACAGTAATGCATTAGAAATAATCTTAATCGGGATAGCTCGCGGAATCCATTTTGTGAGATGAATTGAAAAAAGATCCACTTGCGGTACAAAGAACCTTGACGAGCAACTGAATTCTGAACATATTCTAGATGTTTCTTGCTTGTATCAGACGAAAAGGGCTGGTGAAAGAAGCGAATTACAACTGCTCATTTCCAAAGGAGAATTAGCGCCCTCACTAGTCTAAAAATTCTTGTAACCAGCGTTACGAAAATCTGGACAATCACTGATTCTGTCACAGCTTGTCACTCAGTATTATGATTTTTGCAACAAAAACATGTATTTGTATTTTGAGTATTGTAGGCGAGCGGCCGTTAGCGAAAAACGTGCATTTTAAGGGGTTGAGTGACCACGGGCGTACAACAACAATTTTTGATTTTCAATAGTGAGTACTAGAAATGAGGGTGTGCTGCTTGTGAATTTTTTTCGAAATCGCCTCATGGGAACTCTCGTCAGGGCCCCATTTCCATCTTTTTTTCAAAGTCATCTTTTTTTTCATTTTCTGCATTTGTCAGCTCATAACTCAGAGACTATCAATGACACAGCAAAGATTTTTCCACCAAAACAATACCTGGATATTACTTATACCCTCCACATTACTTTTGTGTTGCATTTCGCGATATTAATCTTCCTGGACTATAAAAACATAAGAGGTGCAGAAATACGTCACAAGAACTTTGATATGCGGGAAGCTATATCATTTTCTTAAAATATGTGCACATATATGCGAGAACATATGTAGAGAATACTCCAAAGATGTTTTTGGGAAAAGAGCATTGCAACAGGACTCTTGGTTTTTGAGTTATGATTTTTTCAAAATCCGACACTGATATATGCGAGCGGCCGAGCGGCCAAATTGGCGAGAAACGAGGATTTTCATCAATGTCGTTGGCAAAACATAACAGTATAAGCCACAACAGCGGTCTTTTTTTTGCTTCACTCAGTAGTCGGCAGCTCAAGGTTCAACTAGACTTAAACCAAAGGTTCAACCTGAACTACCATTTCCGTTAAACCGTTCTATGGAGTCGTCTACTGCAACATTTTGGAACATAAACTTGTGTTGCAGTGATTTCTGTATGGATTTTATATAAACCTGAGCTCTTGATTATTATTCTATTGTATACTTATTTCAACATGGTGGCCTCTTTTCCGAATGCTGGCCGTACTTGTCAAATAAAATGGCTAGACACTACACACGAAGGTCAATAACAGCTTTAAAGCTTCATAATAGATTGCCTTGAATCGAGAAATCATGAACTCAAGCCTGAAGACGCTGCTACCAAAGAAAGGCGGGTCTATGAAATCCAGGGAATTCAGTCAATACCAAACTGGAGATTATTTCGTGTCGTGAGAAAAAACAAGAGCGTTCGTGTGACTTCTTGTCTCAATGGCTGGAGTAAGATAATGCGCCAAAAACAGTTAGCAGACATCTCGGCAGACATGGAAAACAAATGAATCACTTATTTTGGCTGGTGGGTACAACGAAAGAACTCTTACAAACACAATCAAGGTTCCTGGTTCAGGTTCAAATGAAACGGAATCGTGTTCCGACGCCGGTGAATGCCCTCCACTATACCGGAAATTTTGCCAAACCCTTCACCATGTGATGTGTATTCCTACACATGGTAGGAATTTTCAACGACCACCGACATCGCATGGGGTCGCACCATCGTTCGTATTTTACGTGCTATGCGACACACATTTGCATTTAGCAAGACATCCCAACTAAATCAAGAAGCCTTTTTTCGAGACGAAAGTCCGACCGTCCCCGGCGAAGATAGAATCAGCGACCTCTGGCATAGCAGTCGAACGCGGCGACCACCACACCACGAGCTCCTCACGTCGGATTTTTGTTGAATCGCCCGACACCGACGTTCTTGTGCTCTTACTGATGTACTACCAAACAATGTGCAATAGACCTAGTTTTTAAGTAGAAACACTCCACTTCTGCCACCTTTGAGAAAACTTTTGGGAAGCTTTGCAGGATTGCAGGTCGTTTTATCCTTTAACAAAGTGAATACAGTGTCAGCAATGTATGGCGTGGGCAAGAAAGAAGCCTTTCAAGACACAAGGACAATGGAAATATCTGTTGGATCTGTCACCTCACTTCTTAGCGTCCTATCATCAGCCAACACATATCAATGACCGATACAGTTTTGGAAGCAAGAAAATGTATTGTTTTTTCTAAGATTCAAGCAGTAAAACATGTCACCGATTATGGATCCGTAAATGATCTCCCGGCACAACTGGCTGTAAATAGCGGAAACAACATCGACAAAGTGCCACTCTCGGAACCTGCATTTAAGCAACATGTGGCATATGAGCTTCAATGACAAGCACATGCATGAACTCGTGCATGAAGGAAGGGCTTCGTCACCCGAAAGTACTATGGAACCCTCCTAACCAGTGGAAAACTGCGGTTGGATGATCAAAATTTCAAAGGTCAAACCAGCGTGGAGTTAAAGTTGCTTCAGATTGATCTTTGCAATTTCCATGGGAAGAAATCTTGTAAAACCATCTCCCTTTGCCCATGGCAATTGGAATGTTATGCTCTGAAGTCTGGTCCTGTGCTGCTCGTAATTTATGTAGGTAATATTAATATGTAATCATTAAAAAAAACACAAAGTGTGGTAGGGGTGCCTACATGGAAAGTTATGAAGAGGTAGAAGGAAACTGACATTGAGTCTCAAAAAGGAGCCAAAGTTTATATAAAATCCACATCAAAATCACTGAAATACAGGTTTACGTTCAAAAAAGTTGCAATGGAGAAGACGATTCCTTAGAACAGTATAGCAGGAACGGTAGTTCAGGTTGAACCTTTGGTTGAAGTCTAGTTGAACCTTGAGCTACCGACTACTGAGTGAAGCACAAAAAAGACCGCTGTTGTGGCTCATACTGTTATGTTTTGCCAACGACATTGATGAAAATCCTCGTTTCTCGCCAATTTGGCCGCTCGGCCGCTCGCATATATCAGTGTCGGATTTTGAAAAAATCATAATTCAAAAACCAAGAGTCCTGCTGCAATGCCCTTTTCCCAAAAATATCTTTGGAGTATTCTCTACATATGTTCTCGCATATATGTGCACATATTTTGAGAAAATGATATAGCTTCTCGCATATCAAAGTTCTTGTGACGTATTTCTGCACCTCTTATGTTTTTATAGTCCAGGAAGATTAATATCGCGAAATGCAACACAAAAGTAATGTGGAGAGTATAAGTAATATCCAGGTATTGTATTAGTGAAAGAATCTTTGCTGTGTCATTGATAATCTCTGAGTTATGAGCTGACGAATGCAGAAATTGAAGAGAAGATGACTTTGAAAAAAATATGGAAATGGGGCCCTGACAAGAGTTCCCATGGGGCGATTTCGAAAAAAATTCACAAGCAGCACACCCTCATCTAGTACTTACTATTGAAAATCAAAAATCGTTGTTGTACGCCCGTGGTCACTATAGCTCGAAAAATAGGGAACGGCCGCTCGCCTATTGGTCAAGGATCTTATGGAATTCCGTGGGATTTTGAATAAAAAAGTATAGTGACATGTCGAATGCATTTCTTGGATGGTAAGGAACCACACCTCACTGGGTGTCAAACTTGAATGCCGTTTGATTTCTACGGGATAAAAGAGGAACAGCAGTGGAGAATTCATATATCATGAAATAAATATATAGGTGTCTCAAAAGTATCGCGTTTCGAATCTAGAGCGTTGTATAACAATATTTGGAAAAATTAATGACGTTGATTTTTTTAAAGATATGGGGGCTCAAAGCTTGGGATTCCACCCCTCACTAATTCGATTATTTGAAGTGATTTTAGAGGACTCTTTGTGACAGACTGTCAGACTGATCAATAAAAATTATCAACAAGTGGGTATGAACTGAATCTCTGTGAATGATACAGGGTGAGTCGTAAATCATAAAAATCCATTTCTTCTTCCATCAATGCCTGTAAAAATATCCCATTTGATTCTCAAAAGAAGGTAAAATAAAAAAACAAGATGTGACTTTCGTTTCCATAGAAGAATTCCAGTGACATTTTTGAAGGAAAATGAATTTTTGAGATTAATGGATCACCATGTATATTGAAGTTCAGTGCTTACCCAGGGGTTGATAATATTTACTGATCAGCCTTCCACAAACAGCTCTTCAAAACCACTTTGAGTAACGGAAATAGAGGGCAGCACAGTCTCACCCTTTGGCCCCACATATCTTCAAAATAAATATTGTTACGAAGCTCGCGACCATCCCGGCTCTTTCCAGAGGCATTCGGGAAGCATCGAGAGACTGCAGCGGTAGGTCACGACACGTCGAGACTTCTGGTGGAGGCGCCGTAGAAGGTACGCGTATATTCTCGACCCAAATACCAGAGAAATCCTTGTGTGCTAGAAACGCCAACGATCAAACAGGAAGCATCCAGAATCGTCGATGCCACTATAGAAGAGGAACTCGACCTGGCATCAGACAGAGAGTGGGAATCGAGCGACCGCAGCGATAACATCTCAAGCGACATTGTGAATTTCTAAGCGATTAATAATTCTGTGCGTTATTTAGTTGTATCGGTAGTAGCTAATAAAGTGCAGTTTGTTTACAAGAAAATCAGCGCGTTTAATTTCGAAATAGGCGAATATCAATAATTTTTTTCGTGTTCTTGAGTGGATTCCATATGTCGCTGAAATGCAATACTTTCGAGACACCCTGTATGAGTCGGTTCAACGCAAATCACGAGATAGATTCATATGTGGATGTAAATGAATGTGTTTCGGTTGTTTCGCTGAAAGATGTGACTTTTGTTGTTTACCTATTTCATTTATTCACGAGTCTATTTATTTAGTTGTTTTATTTTTAACGAGGTGACATTCTGCTTTACCATGAAACTTCTATATCGCAACGACTAGAGGAGACGAATAAGCCTAGTTCGCCAGAAACTTACCTAATGAAATGACTTCATGCTCAATTTGCCTCCTCATGCCTCTGACGTTGGAATCCAGAGAAAGAGATCGAGCGGAAGCATATTGTATTTATAGAAAATTTGCAACACCCTGTAGAAACTTGAGGTCAAGGGTCAAGCTCTCATGTTTCGCAGAAATGCGGACTGATAGCTGAGAGATTGGGGTATCAAGCAGTTTGAACAGAAGTTTAATCGTTTGTAGTCATCCAAAGTTACATTTTTTTTTTATTAAGAAAGGGCAAATTTTGGAGGCAAAGCTGCACTGCACTTCAACATCAAGGGCATCGCACAAGTTGATGATAGCCTAAGATGTTGAATTAAATTTGATTTATTACTCAACACATTATTTTAAACCCAAATGTATATTTTCATAGCCATCCGAGATGTCAATCAATTTGAAATAATAAGGCGCTTTCTAAGCAGGTGTAAGAAGCCCCGGAGCAGATATTCCGAAGCGGTGATTGGTGCATCCTAGGATGTACTGACGCCAAACACAAATATATTTTGTGACATTTCTTGTCATCTTAACCCAACATGTTACTGGTTGAAATCCATCATGGACTTTACTGAAACTGCTCAACTGTTGCAATAAGGGACGTCAGGGAATATATTGTTTTTGTCATCTGGGAAAAAAAAAAATTTTCTAGTCATCATCATTTGCGACCATCCCATCTAGCGTAGAATGGACTGGTCCGGACGTGTTTTCGTCGACTGCGCTAAGTTATTGATGTGGTGCTATTTGACTGAGGCTATTTTTGAGTGCTGACATACGACTGACTTACGTTTACTGCTAAATTGTAGTTTATCACAAAATTTTGCGAGAACTGCATCTTAAACTCTTTGGTGCCACTCAAAATCACAAGCATTATCTTTCGGCTTCTCACATCCAAAGCCCACCAATCCCATTGCTTCACGGCAGCTAATATCATTGCACTCTGAAAATCAACTTAACAAGTATCATGAAGATATTATTTTCACGTTCCACCGATACACTGCTCTTCTTTTGAAGTGGATATTGCAAGATCACAACTTTACTTGACTTGTTGCTGACCACCGTAGTCAGACCGCAAGGAGGCCACCGTCTCTCCTATTACTGTTGGCAGGCCAATACCGGCTGCCGCTTATGGACCGAAGCCGACGGCGCCGGCGACGGTATCACTGTCGCTAAACCTCAATCCGCCAGCGACGGCCCCTTGGTGAGTGTTTGCTAGGATTATTCCTATAAACTTTGAACGGTTTTGAAATATTACTTAGGTCATGAATGAAGTAAAAAACATCAATTAGCAGCATTGCTATGAAAGATCTACAATATCCAGCTCAAAAGACAAGTAGTGTATTTTGAAATGAAGGAATGGGTGGAAACGTTTTCAACATACGGCATCTTCCGTGTTTTGTCCACAAATGACCAAACCGATGAACATCGCGATTCCATTGAAGCATGTAAGTCCCGAAAACAACATATCGCCCAGGTTGTGCTCAATGTATCCTAGTTTGAACTGAAAAAATCATATAAGGGTCAGGTAGTAGGAGTAGGAGTAGTGAAGGGTAATTGCAAACCGTCTATAATATAATTTTTTTTATTGAAAAAAAAAGGAGAATCTCCAATCAAAAATTGTAACATTTTTATGACACCGGTACATGACATGGGATATAAAATTTTGAGTATGTACTTTAATTTCGACTATTAGGTACAAAACTGTTCACGAAAAGCTGTTTTTTTTCTGCGACGTGGACATTCTCTCACTGAATTGTCACATTCTCTCACACGACCTTGATATTCTCTCACTAAAATTCTAAAGCAGGTAGCAGAGCAATACAGGTTTGCACGCAAACAGTGTATTTTTTTTGTAAAAGAGTGAGGGAAAAGTATAATGTACAACTTTCATGTAATACCACCATTACTTCACTCACTCACATGATCGCTTTTGCTTTTGTGAGTTTGCTTGCTTTTGCTATTGGCTTTTGAAGGAATGGGTTGTCATTCCTAATGGCTCATTGTAATCACAATACACGATTTCTGAACTATCTTGAAGGTTGAAGGAGAAGCTCTTAGGGTGCGGGAGGTAGGTACCTATAATGTATACGTGAACAGTGGACACTATGCACTTTGTACAAAAGCAGTTGCATGACTTGTGAGTTTAGATGTTAAGTGGTTCAGATACTCAGCTTTACCGTTGTTTTATCTTAAAGCTGTATTACACTACACAGTTTCTTGTACAATGTCTTGAACAATCTGCCAAAATAGTGTCAAAGAACAAATAACTTGATTGTCTAATTGACAGATAGTTCAGTAAATTGTACAAGAAATTGTGTAGTGTAATACAGCTATAATCCTACTTCTACAACGATAAATATGGTAGGTATACTTACCGAAAAATAGAACATTAGAACCCCAAATCCAGCGCTGTACCAAAACAAAACAAGGATACCAAATAACTCCTGGACTAGTTTGAGACTTCTTTCAGCATAGCTGTGAATAAAAACCAAGATAAAAACGAATATCAGAGTAATTGTTGCTTAGTACTGTACAAGTGTACAATGTTCATAATTCTTACCGTATCTCGTCAATATGTCGTTTGATGCAAAACACTATCCTATTGCGAATCTCCTCTTGGATTTCTTGGTTGCTAATGAAACTATCTTTGTCTTTATCTTCAAAGCCAATCAAAGTTACTTGTTTAAAATGTTCTGCCAGCATTTCAGTCTGACACATAATATGCATCGCCCCGTACATAACCAAAAGTGGATGTACCATTGCACAATATCCCATAGGCAGCAGCGTAGATTTGTAAGCCAATGATAGAAACCATGCTTGGTTTGGGAAATTTTCCTCGATAAAAAAGACCGGGAACATATATTTTTTATCTCTGGAACTCGGATAGAAAGTAATGCAACTCACTACGACGAATGAAATCAGTACGGTTGTGACCGCGATTTTATTTATTTTCATGTGTCCTCCGAGTTTGCGTTCAAGTTTTTCGCCACAACTGTCGTACTTCCACCATGGTAGTGAGTTGAAGCAATCCTCCATTTCTTCTGCTTTCCACAAAATCGTAGCTTCCGCTGCTACAGCCTTAAAAGAGCAATTTTCAATCAAACCAATCCGAGATGGGTCATTTTCACTCACGTAAGGTTCGGCGAAAAATAATAGTCCATATCGAACAAAATATGATAGCTTATTTTTGAAGAGGTATATTTGAAATACATATTTCAATATGCAGAACATGATGTTGAGTGCAAGGGTTAACCTTATTATTTTATATTTGAAAATACCGACAGACAAAAACCACTCGAACCACAAAGGGTCGTCTACATGACAGTGAAAAAAATGATTATAATAAAAAGTTGAAATATATTTAGGTACTGATTCTTTATAATTACCTTCATAGCCGTTGATAATTCTCTTCTCCTTGTAGTTTAATACGACCATTGTGACTGACTTTCCACAATGCAGTTTAGCGCAGTTATTGAGAAATTGGATAAACAATGAAGTAAACAATGTGTCGTGGTAGGTAAGCAATAAAAAATACCTATATTATATATCCCAGGGTTGAGCTAGTTCTAATTACAGCTGAGGCGCCTGCGATTGAATCTGGATGTGTAGCTGAGGGATAGGTGAAAGACGCCAAAGCTGTTATAATTTTCTCAACCGTGGTTTATATAGGATTTTTTCTACTAAAAAATCGACATCGCGATATTGACGACGTACTTCATGACTAGTGATAAAAAATATATAGTACAATTTTCTTTAATTGAAGTTTCATTTCTTACGATATGCCTTGATGAATACCTGTATTATTGTGTATACATTGTTGTGGAACTACTTTACTACTCGCTTCCACCTTCATACCACGGTTATTCAACTCAAGTACAAAATTTGTAATAATTTACGTTCAGATTTTTTTTTGCTTAAAATCTGGACTAGGTAGATCGATTGATGAAAATAAATAGGCAGCCATTTTTTTGCGGAACATTTTCCCCTTTGTCCCTATTCCGTTAGCATATCCCCGAAGTCAACTACTCAACAGCTACGTACTTAAAGCAAGCTGCATGTTTTTTGAAAACATTAACTTCTTCCAATAAATCCATATCCAGAAATACTTTAGGTATGTGGATTTTTGAGCTTTTGTCATACGAAGTAGCAGAGGCTATTTTGGCCACTTTTTTTCGTTATTTTTCAAAGCTGAATCTTCCGGGTCTTTCAAACGGTTCAACACGATATCCAGTTCGTTTTTTCGCTAATCTAATCTCATCTGTTTCGGCACAACACCTATTGCATTTGAGTATAATCGGTCAACTATAAACCATTTTCAAGAACTAATAGGTATATGTACAATGTAGTCAATGTACATTCTCAAGTTTGTCTAATTGGGGAAACTAAAAAAAAATTTCAGCAGCTCTTCTATTAATCCGGGTCCGAATCGGAGTCTCCAGCGAATATCGTAAAAATCTTGGAAACACTAGGTCTAGAAGAAAATCAATGCGCCTACTATAGCCGATCCGGGGGCCAATCTTACGAATCCAGCAAGTAACTCCCTCGCCATCTTGACCGCCATATTGAAATCTCATTCCAAAAAGTTGAACGATAGGTACTCGAATACTCGAAATCTACACTTTGCGATATTCTTATATTTTAAAACTTGATTTCTACGGTTCCGCCGCCATCTTGAGCACCATTTTGAAATATTTCATCAGCTTAACGATTTTCATGAAACCCGGAAACTACTTTTGTCCGAACAGACTTTCATTTTTAAACTGGATTTCATGGTTCCGTCGTCATCTTGACGTAAAATTCACTTGAACGCTCGTTACATACCTACCTTTTTTCAAAGTAAACAAATTTTCAGGGCGAGGCTCCCTATCAAACAAACTGCAAGGTGGGGGACGAACTGTTTTATTTTCTCTTGCGCTTTGAATTTCGATGGCAAAAAATTGAAGAACGACTACCTGCCTATTCATTCAAATGACTCTAAACTAAATTGATACCAGTATTCATTATCTATGCACCTTCCATTTTCAAGACAGCAGAGCCTGAAGTTCGTTTTTTAAGGTTTTTCAGAAAATAAAAATACATAATCATCACTCGACACATCATAGCGGCTTTACAGAACTTCATTTGTTGCCGGCGACAGTCCCCCACTCCACTGTAGTTGAATAATTTGAACGACACGACGACAGAAACTCGTGTCGCGGGAATTATGGAGGGAGGTAGGGGAGTACAGGCAGATCAAATCCTATTGGCCAGTGACACTGTCGCCGGCGACATACGAAGTTCTGTAAAGCCGCCATCAGACATCACAGCCATCATTCACTGTCAGTGTAAATATTCCGTCAATTTGTGCTAGGCGATGCAGCGCTTTCCTCGAAGTTCAGAATTTGGTCAATTTTTCTTGATCCTAATTTTAACCGAGGCAAAATTTCGCGGTGGTCCAGTTCAATTTTGGCCCAGTTTATTTTTCGATGGTGGTCAACACCCTATTCGTTATGTTGAACCATTTGAAAGATATGGGAGATAGTTAGATATTCACTGGAGACTTCAACTCGGGAATAAGCAACAAACCCATACATTTGGCGGAGGAGCCGATCGATAGCTTGCCGGATTCAGAAGCAAAACTGCTAGACTTTTTTTTATGTCTTCCATATAGACGAAACTTGAAATATGTATTTTTGTTAAAAATTGTTTTTACGTATTTTATTATATCTTTTGGAAGACATGGGAGATTCAGCTTTCGAGAAAAATAATATCAAAGTCACGAAAAAAAAAACAGAGCAGCATCTTGTTACATGATGCACGACAAACGCCAGTTTGTCCTAAAAAAAATTGAAAAATTTGAAAATTATACGGAACAGGATGCCGTTTTATTTCTTGTAGCCCTTTATGATACCGTATGATTTCATCATCCATGGATTTTATGTATCTATGATCTCACTTATGACTACTTTCACAATGATGAATGGGGTCTTTGCACTGCCACTTCCACACACCGAGGGCGCCACAACCGTTGGGGACAAATTCGACAGTTTTGACGGCGTTGACGCTTCAACGACCGGCGTCTGTCATTTTATGTCTTGGATAACCTCTGTTTCTTGGCTGACGTTTCAAGTCACTATCAGTAGGTAGTTACTGGTCAAACTACTCAAACGCCCGTGTTTTTCCCGTCGTTAGAGCCGCTTCATCGAAATAGGCGCCCCACACAGTAGTGGCGACCTCACGTTGAGTTTTCCAATTGCAAGGCCCCATTCACTTAGGCCTATAGTATTTCCACCTCTAGTTAATTTAACCAAAAGGTATATGGCATAGTAACGATTGTTGAACAATCGCTACTATCTATTGTATTGGAGTAGGTAGTGGGATACCTTGGACCAGCCCCTCTCCTTCTCCTTTAAGCCCCGCCCCCTCACTCTGAGGCCACGCCCACCTGTCAGATTTTGACAGGTGACATTTGACAGCTGTCATCTGTCAGATTTTGACAGCTGTCACATTTGACAGGTGACTTTTGACAGCTGTCACATTTGACAGGTGACGTTTGACAGCTGTCACATTTGACAGGTGACGTTTGACAGCTGTCACATTTGACAGGTGACGTTTGACGGCTGTCACATTTGACAGGTGACATTTGACAGCTGTCTAACTTGACAGGTGATGGCCGCCATGACAGTGGAGGGAAAGCGGGAAATTTGAATTAGACAGCTGTCTCAATTGACAATTGACAGCCGTCAGATGATGGCCGCCATGACGGTTGAGGGAAGAGCGGGAAATTTGAATTTGAAATCTGACGTATGTGATAGGTGACAGCTGTCAGATTGACATTTGATACCTGTCAGATGATGGACGCCATGACAGTTGAGAAAAGAGCGGGACATTTGAATTTGAATTGTGACGTACGTGACAGCTGACGTATGTGGCAGGTGACAGCTGTCAGATTGACATTTGACACCTGTCAGATGATGGCCGCCATGACAGTTGAGAAAGGAGCGGGAAATTTGAAATAGACAGGTGACAGGTTTTTGACAAATGGTTGATGATGGACGCCATGACAGTTTTCGGAACTGTGCTATCTTCAAGCCTCCGCTAGATAGAGCTGCCTACTACAGGTTTCTAACTGTGATTTCCTCAAGCTTCCGCTAGATGGAGCCACTGGTATAAGAGGTTTCTAACTGTGATATCCGCAAGCCTCCGATAGATGGAACCACCCGGAAGTTTGTTGTAAAAGAGCGGGAAATTTGAATTTCAAACAAATTGGTGATTCTGATAGGTACCTACAGCTAACTTGTTCGCCAACGCGGGTTTCTAACTGTGGTATCCTCAAGTCTCAGCTAGATGGAACCACTTCATATATCTGTCCGTTTGTTGTGAATGAGCGGGAAATTCAAATTCAGTAGGCCATAGATATAGGTGACATTTGACATATGCCTAATTTAAATCTGACAGGTGACAGATGATAGCCGCCATGACATACAGAAAAAGAGCGGGCATTTTGAAATAGACAAATGACGTAGGTGACAAATGATTGATGATGATCGCCATGACAGTTCCGGAACTGTGCTATCCTCAAGTCTCCACTAGATAGAGTTGCCTACTACAAGTTCCTGACTGTCAGATGATGGCCGGCATGACAAGTTAGAGAAGAGCGGGAAATTTGAATTTCAAAACAAAGAGCGAGAAGTTTGAATTTGACTCTCGCTTGATGGGGCAACCGGTATCACAGATTCCTAACTGTGATACTTACTTTCAAGCCTCCGATAGATTGAACCGCCTAATACGTCTGGCAGTTTGATTCAAATATCTTGGCGCTAAATTCAAAGATCAAAACTGCTAAAAATAGCGAGGATGTGTGGACAAGAATTTTGAATAGTGTCAGAATTCAATGATATCGATAATATACTGGAGAAGATTTTGCCTTTATCTGAATACCTACTTACTAAGGCTTGCGTTATGACAGATTTAAGTTCTATACATCTAAAAACAAACAAAAAAAAAACACCTTTATATCACACCCAGAAATTAGAATATATTTCTCACAAACTAAATAAACACTTATCATAATACATTTTTCATCATAATTGTCAAGTCAAAATTTGGCGATATCGATTATTGCGCACAGAGATCCGCGAATGGTGATAATTTTGTGGGACACTGCTTATAAATTGGGACACAAAATGGGACAATGGGACGTTGCTTATACTATTACATTGGACACAAAATTAGACAGTCAGACACAAAATGGGACAGTGGGACACAAAGTGGGACAGTGGGACACAAAATGGGACAGTGGGACACACAATGGGACAGTGGGATACTGCTTATACATACCTACGTTTTACTCTACTCCACCCATGAACTAATGACTAATACGAGATTATATTTATTATTATATCTAAAACAGTTTTCCTTCTTCAAGACAGTTGTCAAGATGCGTTTGATCAAGCAACATGCTACTATATGCATTAATGCTATTCATAATTCTAGTTATGTATCTGATTCATCTAAACATGGATCTTTGTTGCCAACAAACGTCAGATGCTTAATTTGCGGTCCATCGAACTGTGGAAAAACAAATTTGATGTTGAGTCTGATTTACGACAAAAATGGATTGAAATTTGAGAATCTGTACGTATTTAGTAAATCATTACATCAATTCAAATATCTGCAGCTTGCAGATATCCTTTCGCCGATTAAGGAAATTCAATTCTTTACTTATGGTAACAATGATGAAATACCACCACCGAATGACGCTTTATCCAATTCTATTTTCATATTTGATGATATAGCATGTGATAAGCAACATGCAGTCAGATCATATTTTTGCATGGGACGTCATAATGGAATTGACAGTTTTTACTTGTGTCAGAGTTATAGTAGAATTCCAAAACATTTAATTCGAGATAACGCAAACCTACTGGTATTATTCAAACAAGATAATATGAATTTGAGAAAGATATACGACGACCATATTAATTCGGACATGTCTTTTAAAACCTTCCAAGAAGTATGTGCGCTCTGTTGGAATGATTATAAATATGGATTTTTGGTTATTGATAAAGATCGTGAGCCTAAGAATGGTCGCTACAGGAAGGGCTTTGACGTATTTATAATACTGTAACATTTCAGCAAACACCTCAGTGTTATTTCAGTCATGCAAAGGGAAAGTACTTCCCTCGACTTACAACAGAACATTATTCACACTAGAAATATTATAAGAGAAAAATGTAATTTAATCAAAAGAAAACGAGAAGATGATGAGGAATTTTTGAAAATGAAATACAGACCAATAACAGAACCGCTAAGCAAAATTTTGGGAAGCACTACTAATCATAGTCAAAAATCAATATCAGCACTACCACCTATAATTTCCAAATGCACGTCTTCAACAAGCAAAGAACAACACAAGAAAACATTAAAGCGACCTCGGAACGTTGTACATCTCAGAAATATAAAAAATAAATCACTAAAACCAACACATACCACATCGGACCGTGAATCAGTTTCTATTTCCGAAACTAAATGTCAGCCCCAAAGAGAAGATAAAGAAGAGAAAGAAGAATCCTCGAAAGCATCAGCTTTTACCACACCAAGTCAGGAAACAATCTTCACATTGGAGAATCAACCCAAATTGACGCGACCTCGGGATGTTGTACATTACCGCAATATGAAGTATAACTCAGCAAACCTAACGACATCTACCACATCAAGTTCAAAATTGAATGAAAATGAATTACAATCGAATAGTCAAAGTAGAGAAGGAGAAGAGAAGAAAACACACATAGAGCAACCGTCGTCAGCAGCTAACACGCGCAAACAACATTTAGATGTTTCCTATTACCTCTCCAAACTCAAAAGTGGCGGTGATTGCAGTACAATGGATTTAACGTCGGGCGTTAGATATTCAGACAGACGTTATATTCTTGGAGATTCTGTTATAAATTTCAAAGAAAATCAGCTAGAAGTGGATGATCGAACTTACGACATTACTCCAGGCCTGGCTGAACTGATCTTCAAGAAAGATCCTAATTTGGGAGTGATTCAAGAAGCAGATAAAAAATTATATTGTACGATTTTAAAAACGACCAATGCGCTTCGAAAACGTTATAGTTCGACCGAAAATATTTGTGAAAAAGTGAAGAGAAATCCAAAGTACAAAACGGTTATTGAACCTTTATTGTCTATATCTCGAAACAAAGCTAAAAGTAAAACTGGTGGAGGTGTGAAAGAAATAAATGCAAATAAATTGGTTGAACAGCTAGAAACCTTATTCTATGATAAAACATCTGACCACTCACAAGAAATTATACGTATTGAGAGGAGCTTGAGGGAATCGGGGATTATTTTATAAAATGCAGGAGTATTTTTAATTAGTCTGTCTCTAGATGTGCTCCAAGAACAATGTCAACTGTGAAAAAGCAAATTGTGGATGAAATCCATAAACCAGCCAGAAAAAATTTCAAAAGGAGACGAGTTATACTAAAAGGCATAGATGATTTGTGGCAAGCCGATCTTATTGACTTGAAGCTTTATGCTGAAAAAAATAGAGGATATTCCTATTTACTCTGTGTGATTGATTGCTTTTCAAAGTACGCCTGGGTACGACCACTGAGACAAAAATCTGCTGCAGAGGTTGCAACCGCGTTTGAAAACATCTTACTAGGAAAAAGAGCGCCTAAAAATCTACAAACTGATGATGGAACTGAATTTTACAACAAATTATTCAAATCTATCACAAAAAGATGCAAAATCAACCACTACTCAACATATAGCACTCTCAAGGCCTCTATCGTTGAACGATTCAACAGAACGCTGAAAAACGCTCTTTGGAAGCAGTTCAGTCTACAAGGAAACTATAAATGGTATACAATCATAGAATCATTGGTATCAAAGTATAATGAAACTAAACATAGAACTATTGGGAGAAGTCCAATTTCAGTTAAAGGGAAACGTATTGAGAAATATCTGTTGAAATATGTTTACAAAGATGATGATACACCTCCAAAAGTTCTTCCGAATCATAAAGTTGGAGATCATGTGAGAATTTCCAAATACAAAGCGTTATTTGCTAAGGGATATACTCCTTCATGGAGTACTGAAATATTCAAGATCAGAAAAATTAAAAGAACAGATCCTGTAACGTATCTTTTAAAAGATTCACTTGGGAAAGATATAGCTGGTGGTTTCTACAAGGAAGAAATTCAACACGTCAAGTATCCGAAACACTATCTGGTTGAGAAGATTCTGAAGCTGAAAGGAAATAAAGCTCTTGTTAAATGGTTAGGTTTTGACACAATGCATAATAGTTGGATTAATAAAAATGATATAGTATAAATAGAAAGTGTTTTTTATTTCGACAGCATTCTTGCTTATGTCCTAGTCATGGTAAAACCTTCGAGAGGCTCACGAAAAAAGCGTATTATACCAACACCGCGGTTTGGATCTGGTTTATCCATTAGTGCAGACAATTTTTTATCTCTTTTACCGAAAAGAAAATTGTCAAATGTAGATTTGGCTTATCTAGCAAAGAAATACAAAATACCACATTTCAGAGGTGTTTTTATGAGCGATACACTCCCCAAAAAGCCTAAGAAAATCGAATTTGCAATTTTGAACTTAGATACTATCAGAAGAAGTGGTACTCATTGGGTTTGTTACAAAAAAGTTGGCAACAGTGTGAAGTTTTTCAACAGCTTAGGGAACAAAAAGCCTCCAAGAAGTTTGAGTCGATATATGAAAGGATTTAACATCACTGTAAATAGGACTAAATATCAAGAACCCAATACGTACATCTGCGGACAACTGTGCTTATTATTTTTACTAGGTTACATCTGCTAACATGGGTTTGAATTTTGGAAAAGTATATAAATCACGATGTATATCTAAGAAAAAGCACAGTCTAAATACCACAAGCAAGCCTAACACAAGGCTTACAGCAAAAAATATAAAATTTTTGCAGTTGATGGGTTATAAAATTCCATGGTAACATCACGATGGATATGTTGGAATTAGAAGAAACACCCGCAGCTGATAATTCAATAGAAGGTATTGAGTTTCACAGTCATCATCCCTATGCTGCAAATAAATTTCAACCGGGGGATGAGATACGCATCAGCCTTCAACATCAGGATATTTACACATTACCTAGTCAAAGTTTTTTATACTTAGAAGGAAAATTTTTAAATGAAGATGGTAGTGCTAAAGCCAAGGATTCCTGTAAATTGATCAATAATGCTTTTGCTTTCCTGTTCGATGACATTAGATACGAACTCGGTGGTGTAGAAATCGATCGAGTAAGAAATCTGGGAATAACCACTACTCTTAAAACATTCGTGTCTTCTTCTCTGGGATATGACAAACATCAACATCATGGATGGTGCAGACCACAAAGTAGTTCGCTTGACATCGTGAAAAATGGCTTCTTCAGTGTTTGCTTACCGCTGTCCAATCTGATTGGCTTTGCAGAGGATTATCGGAAAGTTATAATAAACGTTAAACAAGAATTAATACTTTTGAGATCTAGAAATCAGGATAATTGTTATGTATCACCTGTATTGGTACAAAATGAAGAGCCCCCCAAAGCAACAATCGAGATAACAAAATTGTCTTGGAACGTTCCGTATGTTGGAGTTGATGATCATCAGAGACTTTATTTGATGCAATATTTGAAGACCGAAAAAATTATTTCAGTCGGTTTTCGAAGTTGGGAGCTTTTTGAATATCCAGTACTACCATCATCTCGAAAACAAGTATGGAGTATCAAGACTTCAACTCAAATGGAGAAACCTCGCTATGTGATTCTGGCTTTCCAAACAGGAAGAAATAATACAGTGAAAAAAGACACTAGCATATTCGATCATTGCAACATCAGCAATGTCAAATTATTTCTCAATTCTAAATCATACCCGTATGATGATTTAAATATTGACTTCGCCAAAAATTACTATGCTTTGCCATACAATTTATATTACAAATTCCGAGAATCATTTTATAACGATGAAGTAACCTATCCACTTCTATCATTTGAAAATTTTAAAGATATTGCCCCTTTAATTGTAATTGATTGTTCAAAGCAGTCAGAAGTTGTAAAAACAAGTCCAGTTGATGTTAAGCTTGAATTTGAAGCATCCGCTGCTTTTCCCAACGATACAACTGCTTACTGTCTGATAATACACGATCGAATAATTGAATATAATCCACTAACCAGCATCGTTCGAAAAAGAGTCTCCCTATAAACGTTTCGGCTAGAGAAGGCGTAAACCTACACTTTGGAACGCGAAAATCGCCTATAAATTGGAAAAGAACCTTCAAAAACATCATTCTGTCAAGACCCATAGCATAGTGAACATCATGGAGTTCCTTCAACATTTGTATGCTTTGTCAACAGAATATCCTCTAAACAAAAGTGGTTCGAAGCGATTAGTACCTTGTTTGGTTGGAATGGTTCCATGTGTCGTCATTGAAGAAAGAAACAGAGGAAGACTTCTCATATCACCGGAAGTATTCAAAAATATCGAAACATCAGGCTGCAAAACGAAAATCGACGGTTTTCTCAACACTAATGCCGTTCCAATACCAGCAACTGAAAACCTACCATTCATAAATATTGACTTTGATGGAAGTGGACGTCGAAAAGTAGTTAAATTTCGGAAAGAACAAGAACTTCACGACATTTATTTCTCTGTCGGGCTACATCCAGAAATTTCTCTGGTCAAAAGTGAATGGAATTTAATTTCTGAGAAATATGATGAGCTCCTGAAATTACTAGATATTTTGGAGAAATTTTCCAAATCTATCAATTAAAGTTGGTCTTTTGCACATATTTCACAGCGTAAACTCTGTATATTAGGATAAATAATTATTTTGTAACTACAATACCTAACTGAATAGATGATAATTTTTAATAAAAATGTGAAAAGTTTATTCGTTTTTATTATAATGCAACAAAAAAAAAACATCCTTGCAATATCGCATTGGTGGACAAGTTAGTTGTAGGTACCTACTTGCAGAATCACGAATTTAATGTCACCTTTATCTATCGAAGTCAAGTTTCCCGCTCATTTACAACAAACAGACAGATATATGAGGTGGTTCCATCTAGTGGCGGCTTGAGGATATCACAGAAACTCGCATTGACGAAACATTTCAGTCGTTTTTTTATTTGAATTAAATCACCAGTAGATATAACCTACCTACCTACCTACAAAAACATGCAGAAACAGAAAAACATTACTTCAAATTTTGATAAGGTTTGAATTCTTTTTCACCAAACAAAAAGAGACACAAAATAGCTAGTCAGGTTTATTGAGAATTACGATTTTGTCCTGTGTGTAATGAGGCAGAGATAGTGCTGGTATTAATAGTTCGGTTGAAAGAAGTTCTACTACAGTAGCCATTGTGAAGTTCCGTCGTTAATATTAATTTTGTTTTTTCAAAATCGTGAAGTTTCGATTTACTATGAATTTCGAGGAACTAGACCGCGCTGGTGCCTTGAAGGAGTTCATTAAACTATCAACTTTGGAAATAGGCACCCATTACAAAATCTACAAAATATCAAGAAACCCAACACGGTATGGAGACACCGTTGTAGCAGATTTGGGTGACTTCTTAGTCAACCTACCAAAACGGTATCGCGAAATATTCCATAACGCTGCAATTGAGGACTTCAATTCAAATCACGGAGGCAAAATGTACCTGGAAGTGAAGAAAATTATCACCATTCGCGGATCTCTGTGCGCAATAATCGATATCGCCAAAATTTGACAATTATGATGAAAAATGTATCATTATAAGTGTTTATTTAGTTTGTGAGAAATATATTCTAATTTCTGGGTGTGATATAAAGGTGTTTTTTTTTTGTTTGTTTTTAGATGTATAGAACTTAAATCTGTCATAACGCAAGCCTTAGTAAGTAGGTATTCAGATAAAGGCAAAATCTTCTCTAGTATATTATCGATATCATTGAATTCTGACACTATTTAAAATTCTTGTCCACACATCCTCGCTATTTTTAGCAGTTTGGATCTTTGAATTTAGCGCCAAGATATTTGAATCAAACTGCCTGACGTATTAGGCGGTTCAAACTAGCGGAGGCTTGAAAGTGAGTATCACAGTTAGGAATCTGTAATACCGGTTGCCCCCTCAAGCGAGAGTCAAATTCAAACTTCTCGCTCTTTGTTTTGAAATTCAAATTTCCCGCTCTTCTCTAACTTGTCATGCCGGCCATCATCTGACAGTCAGGAACTTGTAGTAGGCAACTCTATCTAGTGGAGACTTGAGGATAGCACAGTTCCGGAACTGTCATGGCGATCATCATCAATCATTTGTCACCTACGTCATTTGTCTATTTCAAAATGCCCGCTCTTTTTCTGTATGTCATGGCGGCTATCATCTGTCACCTGTCAGATTTAAATAAGGCATATGTCAAATGTCACCTATATCTATGGCCTACTGAATTTGAATTTCCCGCTCATTCACAACAAACGGACAGATATATGAAGTGGTTCCATCTAGCTGAGACTTGAGGATACCACAGTTAGAAACCCGCGTTGGCGAACAAGTTAGCTGTAGGTACCTATCAGAATCACCAATTTGTTTGAAATTCAAATTTCCCGCTCTTTTACAACAAACTTCCGGGTGGTTCCATCTATCGGAGGCTTGCGGATATCACAGTTAGAAACCTCTTATACCAGTGGCTCCATCTAGCGGAAGCTTGAGGAAATCACAGTTAGAAACCTGTAGTAGGCAGCTCTATCTAGCGGAGGCTTGAAGATAGCACAGTTCCGAAAACTGTCATGGCGTCCATCATCAACCATTTGTCAAAAACCTGTCACCTGTCTATTTCAAATTTCCCGCTCCTTTCTCAACTGTCATGGCGGCCATCATCTGACAGGTGTCAAATGTCAATCTGACAGCTGTCACCTGTCACATACGTCAGCTGTCACGTACGTCACCTTTCAAATTCAAATGTCCCGCTCTTTTCTCAACTGTCATGGCGTCCATCATCTGACAGGTATCAAATGTCAATCTGACAGCTGTCACCTATCACATACGTCAGATTTCAAATTCAAATTTCCCGCTCTTCCCTCAACCGTCATGGCGGCCATCATCTGACGGCTGTCAATTGTCAATTGAGACAGCTGTCTAATTCAAATTTCCCGCTTTCCCTCCACTGTCATGGCGGCCATCACCTGTCAAGTTAGACAGCTGTCAAATGTCACCTGTCAAATGTGACAGCCGTCAAACGTCACCTGTCAAATGTGACAGCTGTCAAACGTCACCTGTCAAATGTGACAGCTGTCAAAAGTCACCTGTCAAATGTGACAGCTGTCAAACGTCACCTGTCAAATGTGACAGCTGTCAAAAGTCACCTGTCAAATGTGACAGCTGTCAAAATCTGACAGATGACAGCTGTCAAATGTCACCTGTCAAAATCTGACAGGTGGGCGTGGCCTCAGAGTGAGGGGGCGGGGCTTAAAGGAGAAGGAGAGGGGCTGGTCCAAGGTATCCCACTACCTACTTATTGGACCTCAAGCTGACTTCAGGCTGGAGTTAACTCAGGATCGAAATACTGGGCCTAATGCCTGTATTTATAGTCGTTGTCAAGTGCACCTTGTGCCACTATAAATCAAGCTGTAACTCAAGTACGAATTCTGTTTCATAGACATTACTTCGGCTTTCCTCGAGGAATACTATTTCACGGGAATAGCCAAAAATATGTCCATGAAACAGAAATCGTACTTGAGTTACAGCTTGATTAAAAACGATACTTGAACAAGGTGCACTTGACAACGACTATGAATACGGGCATTAGTGTGGAGGCCTAATTTAACGTCTCATATATGACTTAAACCATATTATGTAATGTAAAAGTCCATCAAGAAATTCAACGAGGCGTTCACTGAAATCTCGAGAATACTATAAGGGTGAGGTAAAAGGAGGAAAAAGATCGGACAAAGTAAGGTGTCTTCGTCAAGGTGTGTTTATTTTGTTCATGATGGTAGGTACATAAACAAATCAACAATTGGATCTACCATCTTTGTCTAGAGTACCTGTAGGCTTCCAGGAAACATAAAATTTGCAGATCGAAAACTCCTAAGAATAGTCCAAAAGAAAGTAAAAAAACGACATTTATGTTAGTGGCGATTTTGATTCAGACCCATTAAAATTTGAAGGCTCTTAAAAGAAATTCAGCCAATCGTAAAGCCGATTTCTGATCGTTCCTAGGTGACCAACGCCTTTTTAAATTTTAAGGGGCCTTCAAATTTTACATAATTGCCTGTAGTGCTTAAAAATAGTTTACTGTCTGTTATTAGCGGCAATTCTGTAAAATTTAGACGCGTTTTTTGAAATTTTAAAGGTCCTGGTGACATAGGGAGGATCAGAAATCGGCTTCATGAGTGGTCATTAATCTTTTGAGAAGACCCGAGAGAAAACCTTAATGTTTTTACGCTTTTCATACAGAATTGTCGTTGTTGGCGTACAATAAATTTGCTAATATCTACTAATGGTGACCTAATGCTAGTACATTCAACAATGAAGGTCTAATGTTCGTGATTTACCTATAGCGAGCACAAAAATATATCTCCAATTTGACGCATATAAAATTGATGATCTAAGCACATACAAGTTTTCCTGATGACTCACCCCGGCATCATCAACCAATTTAAATGCACCTTCAATTTAAAGAACCTTTCAAGGTAAACTTCTAACTCCGAATTTTCATGTTTTATCGGGTGTATCTGTAAGGCCATCAGCATCCCCCGGTATAACGGTTTTTCAAGTTTTGAACATGAAACAGGAGAAGTCAGAGTTCGAAGTAAACATTAAAGGTCCTTTAAACTGAAGGCAAATTTAAATTGGTTGGTCATACCGGGGATTCTGTATCATCTCCGTCAAAATTGAAGGACCGCTATAAAGAATTCACAGCCAATCACAAAGACGTATGACTGTTTTTGTATGGAAATATTGAAAATACTGAGCTAGCTGGTCTTGAGTTTTAACGGAAATGGTACAAAATATATACGTCTTTATGTACAGTTGCGGCCTCATAAAAGTTTACACCGATGACAATCGTGTGGCCATGCTCATTCAAAATTACGTCAAAATGAGGCCTTGCACTGCCACTTTTACACACCGAGGGCGCCACAACCGTTAGGGGCAAATTCGACAATTTTGACGGCGTTGACGCTTCAACGACCGGCGTCCGTCATTTCATGTCTTGATTTGAAAATTGGATAACCTCTGTTTCTTGCCTGACGTTTCAAGTCACTCAGTTAATGGTCAAACTACTCAAACTCCCGTGTTTTTCCCGTCGTTAGGGCCGCTTCATCGAAGTGGGCGCCCCATACAGTAGTGGCGACCTCACGTTGAGTTTTTCAATTCAAGGCCCCATTGAATTGGTATGGCCACTCGATCGCCGTCGGTGTGAACTTTTTTGAGGCCGCAACTTTACAGTGTGAAAGTGTGATCCAAACCATCCTGAATTGGGGTAGGCTGTGCCCTGGCGAAAATCAGCTCAACATCCCGGAATTTGACCAGGTCACAGCCTACTCCAATTCGGAATGGTTTGGATCACACCGTGATAGGTAACTGGAATCACTGTTCATACTGGATTTATATCTAAAAGCTGTATTACACTACACAATTTCTTGTACAATTTTTGGAACAATCTGCCAAAATAGTCTCAAAAAACAATGAACTTGGATTGTTTGATTCTGTTCAATTGACAGATTGTTCCAAAAATTGTACAAGAAATTGTGTAGTGTACATCGTGAGTGTAATACAGCTATATGACGCGCAAAGGTGCAGACATTTGATTCAGCAGGCTGGTTCAAGCTTAAATATTGATAAAATATTCAGGCACGTGTCAGCATAGAAGTCACCATGAGACTTCGACTCTACTTCCTACCTTAAATCTCTAAACTGTACTACCACTACAATAATGCTTCGTATCAGTGGCGTACGTAGCGTATTTGGCACCCGGGGCGGACTATCCTGAGATATTGGGATCAGGCCGAATATCTCACAATGGCTTTTAAAATTTTCGCCAACTTTTTGATTATGCAGTGATACCTTTTTTTCTTTCGCCGATTTTTAAAATGTGAAGCTCATGTTGAAGTTATAAATCTTCACATAAGAAGACCTAATAACGGTCAGAATTGACTCAAGACAAACATTCAAAATCAAGGGTTCCATCGAAGGTGGACCAAATTTGAAACGCCCTCGAAATTTAGTTTGGGACTTTGAGAGGAGATATGAATGAAAACCAATTTGCTTCCGAACGAATCAGTTATTCGGAATACGTCAAGATTTTTCTAATGCTTGCATCAATCAATGACGAAGGTGGAGGAGCCCAATTATACAACTGCATATTTGTGAAGGTGGATCGCTCCTTGGTCACCTGAAAATGCTCGAAACCAACACTACGAAAATCAAAACAACGAGTGACAGACAGCCTTTTTCGTAGTGGTATGGTGGTGAGCATTTTCAAGTGGTCGAAAAGCTGATAACTTATTCGTCAAAAATATGAAGTTGTAATTATGAGCTCCTTCATCCTCCGTTCTTGACTCATAGAAGATCTTGACGTATTCAGAATGAATGATCCGTTCGAAAGCAATTTGGTTTTTACTTATTCCTCCGCCCAAACTGCATTTTGAAGGCGTTCCATATTTGGACCACATTTGATAGAACCCTTGATTTTGAATGTTTGTCTTGAGACAATTCTGACCATTGGGTCTTTTCACCTGAAGATGAGAAAAATATATTAGCTTCATGCTTCAACATTATCTTAATATTTTCAAAATCGGTGAAAGAAAAAAAAAGTCGATACTTGAGCGGAAATTTGAAAAACTGTTTCGAGATATTGGTTTTATGTTTTATGACATTCCTGAAACACATTGAAGAATTTCGATGACATTGCCATGTACCTTGGGATAGTTTGAAAAGTTAGCTGTTAACAAAAAAAAATTCTAACTGGTCCTCTTCCTTGGGGAGCTCTAACGATTTGAACTCCACTGAAATTTTAAGATGTTTCACTTCAATTGTTCCGCAGTTTATCTTGCGCAGACTGGAGACTTCAACATTCTATCAAACGGCGAACCTGCTCGAATGGTGGATGCCCCTCAGCCAGTCAGCCGAGAACTAGGTAGAAGTGGGTGCTTTCCGGAACATGTTCCATAGTTTGGCTTAAAATTTTCGGTGATCCAATGAACGGCACAGAGCTAAGTTAGAACACGTAGATGGAAAGCACCGTTTGGCACCCGCGCATGCATAAATGGTAGATGTACCAAACTTGGGGCTAAGTGGAAAGCACCCAGTGTGCAGCAATTATTGTGAAATAACAAGAGGTTGTCGTGACAAATTGTATAGTTCTAACCAAGTTCTTTTGAAGCTTAAAGCTAAAGCTTTGTTTCCTATACCTACTGTCGTGTAACAGTTGTAACACTTGTGCTGCTAGTGAGAAATTTTATAAATTTTGCAACAACTGTTTAAATGAGTTTACATAGTTAAAACGTATAGGTATTATCATGAAGTTCGTTGAACGGGTGCAATGACTCTTCTCTAATGCGATTACACACGAATGGGGCACAAGCACCACCCGACCCTTGCCCAAACTGCCGTCTCCATATTATTTATTGCAGACTCACCTGGTGGCGATCTGCGTTCTGCAGGAACTAAGAACTCGAAAGAAAATGACCGGAAGAGAGAAAAACCTTTAATCAAATTAAAGGTGTACCGCCTGTATTCAACAGGTTGCTCACAACACGGTATACTGATCAAACAAGATAATAGACAATAATAATAATAATAAAACAGATGATAACAGTTATAAAAAAAAAGTAGGTTCACTTGTACTGTGACTCTAGTTGGCTGGGCAAATTTTCTACTTTAGCATTGTAGGCTTGCCGCTTTTTCACCTGGTGTGAAACTGACTTCTCTGGAAGTGAAGTTATATTTCTCATCAAATTGATATTAAAATCTTGGAAAACTGACCTGGTCATATGTGGAAGTGACTAGGGGGACGCAGAGCTGTGTTACCGTCATTTAGACACCAAAAGAGCACGGGGCGGCCGCAAATCTAAGTCATCTTGACGGCGGCCCATTCAGAGTCGAGAAAAACTCGTCCCGGAAAGCCCCAAAATGAAAGCAAATTGCAAATTGAAGGTACTAACATCAATTTCGGTTCAATACGCAACTTTGAGCGGCTGGGTTTTTTGAAATTTGGTTTAATTCACTTTTTACACGTAAATTCTTTTGCCAATGACAGACTGCAGAGCGATCCTTGTATCGCCCATAATTCTTCAGGTTTTGGCTTGTATTTTTGACTGGAAGAGGCGAAAGGGTTGATGATTGCATGGGACCTCTTTTTTGGACGAAGGGCATTGTATACTCTTTAATTTGAAGCACCGAAAGTTGAACCGGCTTCAAGAGGTTAGGAATATTTTTCACAACTGTCAAATGTCAAGGCTTTCTTGATTCATTTGTTCATTGGCGAAAATTAAAAATAGGTCGAAAAATTGTTACATTTTCCAATAAAATGGAAAAAAGCGTCAGACATCACGTCCCGCAAAAATGTTCCGGCTGTCTGTGAAGGAAATACGCAAAAAATGTGTTTCAAAACTGGTCCGGCCAGAGCAGCCAACTGCAAAGTTTTGGGGATTTTCTATATTTCACATTTGGAAACTTAGAAACAAAATCTCACAGCCGACTAGAATCACGGTACAAGTGAACCTACTTTAGTAAAAGATGAATTTTAAAATGTAGGTACGTCTCTTGCAGGAGTAAAACCGAAAGTGTTGAAGAACGTTTACAGTTTGGTAACACTGACTTGACACTGACGCAGTTCATCAAAAATTTGATAATTGCGAAAGTATGCAAAGTTATCCAATTTTTGACAAAGTGTCAGTGTCACCAAGCTGTGAATTTTCTTCAACGTTTTCGGCTTTACTTTTAAAAGAGTTGTGCATTTTACTTTCCGACAGTTGTTTTTCGAGCTTCCAGTTCCTGCGGATCTCCACCAGATAGGTCTGCAATAAATAATACGGGTAAGGCGATTTTGAGCAGGGGTCGAGCCGTGCTCGTGTCCCATTCGTGTGTATTCGCATCAGGGATAAGTCACTGCACCGTTTATACGAACCTGGGTATAAACCCGGGTGCAAACCCTGGTGCATTGTATGAAGATCTGCATCACATGAACTGAGTAGGTATACTTGAACTGGGTTCAACTCTTTAGTCTTACTTCAGCGAGCAGCCATTTTTTATGGCCGGGTGATCTCTGGTTATAAGATTTGACATTTTAGCGAGGACTGGTTATACGTGGTAAAGAAAGTGCCGCCATTTTAATATTATAACCGGTTATAGATTTCATCACGCTCATGATGGCGATGGTTATTTTCGTTGGTAATTGCAATGGTGGAGCGGGAAATGATACATCAAAATTTTGACAGCTGCAGTTCTCCTGGTTCTCTAGCGGCACTCACCAAAAGCATTGATCTCCGGGGTCCAGTCGGAAGTGAGTGCCCTTTTGCAAGGTTAAAAATAAAACCGTTCACTTGTTGACGTTCTTCCCAATCAATTTGACAGGGATGTTAGGGTGATGTCTTCGATGGAAAACATTACTTCACCCATGAAATTCAGCATAATACCCTTATTCTTGGAGGGATACTGCTCACCACATCATCAGCATTTAGGGTTGCATTTTGACCGGTCAAATAAGATTTGGTCAATTGACCGGTCAATTGACGGTCAATTGACGGTCAAATCGGTCAAATATTAAAAGAATACGCTAAAAACAGGTGTTTGTATCATTCAACATTATTTATTGAAATTAGACAACAATTTGAATATTTCATTAGGTAAGTACCGTATGATCAAAAACTTTTCTCCTCTAGACAGGCTGTGGCCTCATTGGCCTTGTTTGCCTGCCAATGACCACAGCCTGCCTAGAGGAGGAAATTTTTTGATCATACACGGTACTATACAGGGTGATTCATGAGTGACCTTACATAGGCTAATGGGAGATAGAGGATTTCAAGGCGAGTCAGGATCCACTGAGGAAATTTTGTTTTCTCCATTGGTTACGAAGATACAGGGTGTTTTGTGTGTTTCGTGTGAAACTTTGATCAGCGATATTTCTGAAACGGCTGAAGATATTGTGTTGAAATTTACCAGTAATATTTCTCTGCTGGAACTTATCCAGAAGTCATACCGAGTGAGTCAAAATCCAGGGCCGGAATTGGAAAAATGTGCCCCTTTTTTATTTGATCAAAAAGTACATTTTCTGACCGCTTTTCTGAAAAACTGTTATCGGATTCGAAAAGCTAAGGAAAAATGCTTCAAGAATCATTCTTCAATTTAGATGGCACGCCTAGACCGTTTCGACAAAAAAATTAAAAGTAATATTTGTGGGTAAGTTTCCATTTTTGATCGGACATAATCGACTCATTGTTTGATTGAATTCATTAAAATTCATTTTACTTTCCCGGCTCGTCCAAGGGAAAGTTATGTAATGATGCAGGATGCAGGAAAAACGTTCTGACACGATAGATGCCGAACCGATAGTCTGATCGACTTGAAATTTGGTATACAGACAGGGTCTTGCTGTTAAATGAGCTGATTAGTTTTTGGCTGTCATCTGTCAAACGGAAGTGTCACTATCAAAAAATGACAGGAGCCATATCTCACAGAACTTGACTTGCAAAATGCCGTTTGAAAGCCCATGAAAAACTGTATTCAGAACAGTTGAAAATTGTGCCCTGTCTGTCATCTGTCAAAAAATAAAAAATGTCAAAGTTCAAAACTTTACCATTCAATTATTCAAAATCTATCCAATGAATTGGGACCAAATTTGGCAGGAAGCAACAAAACATAAGAGTCAAATTAAGTCTGCAGTTGCAATTTTCCACTATTTTTCCATCGGGCGTTATGAATTTTCAAAATTTCTCCTAGCCGTTGCCACTCGAGAGAACGACTCACCCGGATTTCCACCAGGATGACTCGCTTTTGATGCAGCACTCCACTCAAAAATTCATTCCTGCACGAGTATCGACTTTTTTCGAAAAATTTTGACTTATATCGGAAGTAGATTGAACTGGGCGTCTTGTGGATATATTTTTAAAATCGACACAGCTTAGATTTTCCGACGGTAATTTTTTCAATAACAAATTTACATATTCCGTGAATTTGAAAAAACTGTAGCGTAAACTTCAACATGCGGTGAGCTACACGAAATATTCATTTTAGGTGCAGACATGCTGCGAATGAAAGTTGGAGAAAAGACTGAATTAATTTTTGGAGAAAAAATTTTCAAAATCGGACCAACGGTTTTCAAGTTTTCCTCACTGGAAAAACTGGAAATTTTCCAACTTTTTATTCCGTGAACAGATTTCTACCATTTGTTTTTGAAGAATAGATAACTGGTTCTTGAACATTCTCCAATAATTTCTCTCCAATTTCCCGGGTATTTTCCTACTGAAAATATAAAGCCGCTCATGCGATCGTGCAAATTAAGCGGTTCTGCCACGATAATTACCGAATTATTGATTCGATCAAATCGAAATCAGGTACGAAAGCATAAGTTCAGCCTGGAATGACCTGATTAGATTTTAGGTAGATGATTTTGATCGAAAGCCTTCAGGTGACACATTGGGTCTGGGCTTGTCTGGATATAGCATTGCATTCTTCAAATTTCGCAACAATTGTCTTCTTCCTAGTTCTACCTTCCGAAATATTTCATCACCATGGAAACCTAAGAGCCTGTCACTTGTTCTGTAGGCCCAACAATGGATGCAGAATGATCGCGTAACGCACAACTGAGTAAAATGTTTTCATCAATTTCCGAATCAAGTCCCACCTTCCCGAAGGGACACTTCGATCAAAATCATTACTGACGTCCCTGGATACCGCCGGGAAAGTTTTGTGTCGCCCCACAACAGATTTTTTTAGCTTGTCTCTGTGGAACAGAAGGGCTTGGTAGTAAGAAAAATTCCATAGCCGGAATTTTTTTTTTGACGATCAAATCGAGTCTAATTTTGGTTTCGCTCTCGATTTTGTCATAAAAAAAATGTGTCAGCTCTGAATTTTTTTTCAACCAAGCCCATCTATTCAACAGAGACAAGCCAAAAAATGAATTTTAATGAATTCGATCAAACAATGAGTCGATTATGTCCGGTCAAAAATGGGAACTCACCCACAAATTTTACTTTTTATTTTATTGTCGAAACGGTTTAGGTGTGCCATCTAAATTGAAGAGTGATTCTTAAAGCAATTTTCCTTAGCTTTTTGAATCCGATAGCAGTTTTTTAGAAAAGCGCTCAGAAAATGTACTTTTTGATGAAACAAAAAAGGGGCACCTTTTTTCTAGCCCGGCCCTGGATTTTGACTTACCCGGTATGGCTTCGGGATGAGTTCCAACAGAGAAATATTACTGGTGAATTTCAACAAAATACCTCTGGCCGTTTCAGAAATATCGCTTATCAAAGTTTCATACGAAACACACAAAACACCCTGTATCTTCGTAACCATCGGAGAAAATAAAATTTCTTCAGTGGATCCTGACTCGCCTCGAAGTCCTCTATCTCCCATTAGCCTATGTAAGGTCACTCATGAATCACCCTGTATTTTACTCGATTCTTTATTTTATTTCAAAATAAATAAATTTGAATAAGAATATATTTCAATTTTAATTTTTGGTAATTATAGGTAGGTACGCGAACACCTTAACTAACTCAGTTCAGGTACTCATACAAATATATGGTATATGATATAACATGTTCCAAAAATAAAACCAATAAGTATTTGGTTTTATCTTTAGACTTTATTAAATTCAAATTATTAGAGACCGGAACGCGCACGTTGCACGCGCAGCTTTTCTACTATACAGTGATAAAGAGTCAGGTCCATAGGACTATAGGTACGACCTACTGATTTATTTCACGGATTTGATTGAGCTACTTCTCCGTTCGATATACTGACGTCTTACTTTGGCAATTAACCCAAGAACACCCCAAAAAGAATATTTTACGTGTTTGTTGTGCTAATACATATATAAGATGTAATGAATTTTTAAATCGTGCCAAACGAAGCCCGGGGGCTCGTATTTGACCGGTCAATTGACCAGAGTATTTGACACGGTCAAATGACCGGTCAATTGACGGCTCATTTGACCGGTCAATTGACATCGTGCAACCCTATCAGCATTATATCAATATTAATTTTCGACGCTTTTCAAAACTCAAGAGTTTTGACAGCTGATGATAATGAAAATCAATGGGCAATGAAAATTGCCTATTTTTTTGTCAGGCATTCTCTCAAAAATGAGTCTATCGCAACTTCGACTTCATGTGTGAGAATATGGGGAACGACATGAAACGCTCCAATTTTCATGTTCTTGTGGCGAAAAAAAAATTAAAACAAATTTTTTGCACTAGCCGAAAACTTGAAATTGTTCAACAATGAAAAATGATGGCGACATTGCGACTGATGTTGATGAGGTTTATGATGGAGTCATAGATACGTTTCCGATTTTCAAAATGCATTTCTTTATCATCCAAACACATTTGACAACTATTTTTTTAGTTGAGAATTCCAGTTTTTTTACCTTAACTTTGACCGGTCATATCTCCGTTGATATGCGTTTTTGATTTTGACATATGGTGTTTGGGCTTGTTCTCATTTTTTCTCAAGCTCCATCGATGATTAAATTTTTTCAGATTAATCCTGGACCACCCCGTATATTCTGCTAATTAGGTACCCAGTCGAAGAGCGGAGCACCAAGTAGCGGTCAAACTGATACGGGACGGTAAAAATGTTGTAATCGTTCAGGTTGATGGTCAAGTGCTTCATCGAGTTAATAAAATTATTAGTCATGAATTAGTCAGAGAGAACAAGGTGAAAATTATAGATTATGCTAGCCATAAGGACGGAGTTGAATTGGTAAAATGAGGCGTTGCGAAATCAATCGCTGTGGGTTTATTCCTTGACAGAATGTTACCATTTAGGTCTCTTTCGAAAGCTACAAGGATGTACTTTGGTTTAAGCCCATTGGCATTCCCAAAATCCAAATTTTCAGACCAAACCAAAGTACATCCTTGTAGCTTTCGAAAGAGACCTAAATGGTGAGACTCTGTCAAGGAATAAACCCACAGCGATTGATTTCGCAACGCTTATTTTACCAATTCAACTCCGTCCTTGACTTGATTTAATTGAACTGGGCTGAACCCATTCAGCTGAACTGAGTTAAGGATGGAGTCATATTGGTAAAATAAGCGTTGCGAAATCAATCCGTGTGGGTTTATTCCTTGACGGATTCTGACCATTTTGGTCTCTTTCGAAAACTACAAGGATGTACTTTGGTTTGAGCCTAATGGCATTTCTGAAATCTGAAAAATAAATTAAATTTTGACATTTGAAAAAATTATTTTTGGATTTTGGAAATGCCAATGGGCTCAAACCAAAGTACATCCTTGTAGCTTTCGAAAGAGTTCAAAATGGTGAAAATCCGTCAAGGAATAAACCCAGACGGATTGATTTCGCAACGCTTATTTTACCAATTAAACTCCGTCCTTAAGGCTCGGTTCACGTGATCCAAGGCTTCGTACAATGCATTCTTGAGTCATAACACCTATGCACTTTGGCCAAATTCAGGATAATTTTCTCCCAAAACTTGAAGAAGACATCCTCGCAGTGCAAAAGTGAATAGTTTTCACAGGTCATATTCACGAGGCGATAATTTGAAATCAAAAAATGATACTTTTGAGATAAAAGTTCCCAAAGTTTTGACCGCACGTGTACCGTGATAAGGTGATATTTCACTGAAATTTCTCAACTGTTGCGATGAGTGACGTCAGGGAATATATCGTCTTGGTCATCTGAAAACACATCACACATCATTGTAGATAACAGATTAAGGCATATTGTAAGGTTCTTGTGCACCACATGTCTGTACATACCCTACAGGGAGATCAATACACAAGGATCACGCAGAATTCCACCTTCACTTTTGTAGAATTTCACCCCTGAGATGGTGTGCGTCAAACAGATGACAAATCTAAATTGTACGGGAGGATGGAGGGCGAATTTGTTTTTGAGAAACTACAGATCTCTTTTTTGAAATTCAGCATAGGTTTCAGTAAAGAAATTTGAGTGGTCCTTCGGTAGGTATGAATCACCCTGTATGTCAGTATTGTCAATAAGCACCTTACTTTGTCGGTAGTTTGCAGTAGGTATTAGTTAAACATTAGGTACCGTATCCCGTCTTACTTTGCCAAAATGGTGTACATACATGTAGTATTTGCAATATGTGACACTGCGGTGCTAACATACGTTAACTGCTAACTCGTAGTCAATTACAAAGCTTTGCGAGAACTGCAGCTTGAAACTCTTGGTACCGGTCAAAATCACGAGCATCGTCTTTCGATTCCTTCCGTCCAAGGCCCACCACTCCCATTCGTTCACGGCACTTAATAGTTTCTCACTCTGAAAACAAGCTCTCGTGAAAATAATACAGTGTCATACTTGGGTACTTATTATATTGTTTTCAACAGTTGAACGCTTCTACAGGGTGATTCACCACCAAATTGACATAGCTCAAGGGTAGGTCCAGTTTTTCCAGGCGAACCAGGATCTGGTTTTGAAATTTCTATAAAGTTGTTCGTTTAGAAGCTACAGGGTGATTCATGTATTTCGTAGAATTTTTTGACAAGCTGTATCTTCAGAACGACTCAATGGATTCGATTGAAATTTTGTGAGTTAATTCTTCTATCGATAGCTGACACATCGCCTTATCAAACAGTTCAAAATTTCCAGGGCCGGCTTTGAAATAAAAACTTCAAAGTTTTTTTTTAAAAAAAGACATTCTGTATGCATATTTTTCAAAATTCATTTCCATATTCAAAAACCATATGAACATGCCAATAATATCGCAAAAAAAATTGCTTGGCACCATTGAGTTGTCAATAAAATTTTGATGATCCTGAAAGTTTTTGAGGTTAGAATTTTTTGAAAATTGATAATTCAAAATATTTGCAAATGATCTATTATGGCCTTGAATTTTAGCCGTTTCGTCAAATAAAATAATTGGAAAAAAAATTTCACGTTTTTTCGGTAGCAAAAAAAAATTTCATCAGAATTTGAAAAAAAAAATGTTACGTCCCTCAACTTCACTTCTATCCCACATTGAGCTGAAATTGAGGGACGTGACATACATTTTTCGAAAATTTTGATGAAATTTTTTGTTGCTCCTAGTTTGGTACTGAAAAACGTTGGAAATTGTTTCTATTTTTTTGACGAAACGGCTGAAATTTTAGGCCATAATAGATCATTTGCAAATATTTCAAATTATCAATTTACAAAAAATCCTAGCCTTGAAAATTTTCTGGACTATCAAAATTTTATTGACAGCTCAATGGTGCCAAGCAATTTTTTTTGCGATACTTATAGCATGTTTTATGTAGTTTCTGAATGTGATAATAAATTTGAAAAAATATACATACAGAACGTCTTTTTCAAAAAAACTTTGAAGTTTTTTTTATCAAGGCCGGCCCTGGAAATTTCGAACTGCTTGATTAGGCGATGTGTCAATTATCAATAGTAGAATTAACTCACAAAATTTCAATTGAGTCCATAGCATCGTTCTCAAGATATGGCTTATTTAAAAAATCGAAAAAATACATGAATCACCCTGTAACTTCAAAACAAACAGCGTTAGAAAATTTTCAAAGCCAGATCCTGGTTTGCCTGGAAAAACTGGACCTACCCTCAGGCTATGTGCATTTGGTGGTGAATCACCCTGTATAACATAACATACAGCGTCTCCTGATTCTTGTCCACAAATTACCAAACCGATGAACATCGAAATTGCGTTGAAGCTAACAAGTAGCGGAAAAAACATATCGCCTATGGTCCGTTCAACGTACCCGAGTTTACACTAAAAATTCATAAGTAATTAATTACAGGGAAAATACAGGAGGAGGAGTAGGTAGTTAATTAGAATATAATGGCCTACGCAATGCAGCTGGAACGTAATAAGGCGCAACATTTCTGGGCTCACAAGGTAATCACAAAACCATCGCAACGCAGCAAATTCCTTGCAAGCCAATCAGAAACGTTGCGTCCATAGATTGTTGCGTCTCGCGTTGGGGCTGCGTTGTGCATTTAATAGAGCGGCCTTAAAGCATCAGGAAGGAGCCTGATGGGTGATTCTGTAACTTCTGCGTAACATTATGTGAGGCGACGCGTGGGAGTCAAAGGCGCCAGTGAACGTGTCCAACACGGTGACAAGGGCGGTTGGCAGCGCTGGGCTGGGACTCCGTGTTGTCGCTATCGACAGTCGCTTCTAAGCGATAGTCGCTAATCATAGGGAATTTACATGTTCCTTCTCAAGGTCAGGTAGAAATCGACTGTTGACAAAGAACACGGAGTCCCACGACCCCTGGATGGAAAAGGCGGAAGGGGATTTTGACAGGTGTCGGGGAGCAGAGCGACGAGAAAATTCTGGAAGGATCATTTAGAGCAATTCAAAGATTAATGATTGTTGAGTGGCGAGGTCAATAAAGATACTCGGAATCTGGTGGGTTTTCCTTAATACCCGGAGCGTCCTACAACAACTATGTTATTCTGACAGTAAGTTAGCTGCATAGCTCTATTGGGTTGGCTTTAACATAAGGTTGTTTAGGACGGATTCTGTAAGGGCCAATGCTACGGTCATTGTAACAAAGTCCCATTAACCCGGTCGGTAGCACGGTAAGCTCGGCTCCGCTTTCAAAGGTGGAGGTCCTGGGCTCAAATCCGCACCGGATCAGATGGACTTTTTCACGCGTCCCTTAGTACTGGGGCATCTACTACCGTGCGGTGATGCCTCGGGAAGAGGGATGAAACGAAAAAGCAATCGGAAAAAAAAACACTGAAAATCCCCCACTGTTTGTCCCAAACAAAGAATCGTCGTTGTTATAGGTACAGAAAAACCCATATAGAAAATATCCTGCTAATAACTACAGTAGTTGATGCAGGAAAAAATATCAAAAACTATTTGATTTTCGAAGTGAAAACGTGGAAAAAGTTTTCTCCAGTAGTTAGCAGCAAAAAAAATTCCATTAAAATTGTTTCTTACGTTCCTCAACTCCACTTCTTCCCACATTGCGCTAAAACTGAGGGACGTGACATAAATTTTACGAAAATTTTGATGAAATTTTTTGTTAGGTACTGAAAAAACGTGTTTTTTTTTTCTCAGAAGGAAACGGCTGGAACTTAAGACCATAATATTTAGATCATTTGCAAATATTCAGAATTATTAATTTACAAAATATCCTCGAAAATATCCTAACCTCAAGAATGTTCAAGATTATCAAAATTTTCTTGACAGCTCGATGGTGCCAAGCAATTTTTTTACGGTATTGATAGCATGTTTCATGTAGTTTCTGAATATGAAAATGGATTTTTAAAAATAGCTTTGAAGTTTTTTTCAAGACCGGCCCTGAAAATTTTGAACTGTTTGATAAGGCGGTGATGTGTAAGCTATCAAGAGAAGAACTAACCCACAAAATTTCAGTCGAATTCATTCGATCGTTCTGAAGATACAGTTTGTCAAAAAATTCTACTAAATATATGAATCACCTTGTAGCTTCGAAAGGAACAGCTTTAGAAAAATTCCAAAACTAGATCCTGGTTCGCCTGGAAAAACTGGACCTACCCTTGAGCTTTGTCCATTTGGTGGTGAATCACCCTGTATAACTAGCTAGTCAAATACTTCGCAATTTTTTTCAATAATAATAATAGTAATATAGGCCTTTATTTGTGGCGGAGTTCAGCTTGGAGCCTGAGCTCCAGCCTTTCTTACACGCACAACCAATTTGAAAGCTAAAATTTCTGAAAAACTCTTCTTTTGGGGAACAAAGATGAAGATATCTATGAAATAGCTATTCGACTATGTATAGCCAGCTCAATTTTAAAAATACGTTCTTTTTGAAAAATGTTGATCACTGGAAGCGCTGGAACCGTAGAAGGAGAAACTTTCTATCTCTATCTCGTCCGCACTGATAGTTCCTACCGATAGTACCTACCTATAGATACCTACCCCGGTCTGTCCTTCGATATGAATTTCAAACGTTAAAATAATTCTTCTCGTCATTTGAAACGTAACAAACACCTCACACACCAAGGGTGATGTCTTATTAATCTTTTTACCTAAATGCATCTTCCTTCAAGATTTCAGAAAGATCAAGAAAGAAGGTTGCAGTGGGATACAGTAAAAAATTACCCATGCATAACTTTTGCACTTCCTCAGTTATGAAAAAACCTTTCGTCACTCTACACCACTGCATTTTGCGCTGTAACCTGGAAATGGACTCAACCATTCCGCCATATTGGTAAAGGCTGAAACAGACTGAACGCCGTCGCCGTTAGAATTCAAATTTTGAAAAAATTATTTTTTTGGATTTTGAGAATGTCAATAGGTAGGCTTAAACCAAAGTACCTCCTTGTAGCTTTCGGAAGAAACTTGAATGGTGAATTTTTATCAAGGAATAAACCCACAGCGCTTGATTCCGCAACGCCTTATTTGATGCCTTATATTGAGCATCAAATGCTGCACCTTACTTTGCAGCAGAGTTCTGACTGGATAGACAAAATTCAAAAAAGTCTTTGACGTCTAGTCAACTTCTTTTGCAGCAAAAGCAAACTGACGTCTGTCATTGCTGTCAACTCCTTCCTGATGCTCTAAACCGCTTTCGTTTTGCGCCAAGAGCTGCTCCGGGTATATCACTAGATAGAGAAAGTAAACTGCTGGACAACGAAGTTGTCGGTATCGGAAAAATGGTCGATTTTGAAGACCAATAACTTCCGATTGCCGAATGCGATTTCCGTTATGTTTATTGTGTTAATTAGCCTAATGCTTGTAAAAGTGAATGTTGCGAAACTTCTTGTGAAATTTCTACAGGGTGATACGTAAAATGCTGCAAAATTGCACCGACTTCATCGTACCCCCATTTGTCGAAAAGAAATTTTTTATGTATTCTAATACAAAAATTATGAAGTGTGCTGTCTTACCTCGAAACGGATTTGAAATTATCCGGATCGGAAGTCTAACATCGAAGATATAAATTTTTATTTTGAATGTTACAGATTTGCCTTGTTGGCACGCGAGATTAAGTCACTTTTGATAAATGGATGTTGACATTGAGCAAGATTGTTCGTACAACAGTCCAGGACGATTTCACTATCAACACAACCCGAATATTTGGTGTGGGGCCAAGCAGGGGGCACTTTTTCATGTGGTTGTCCCTGCCTGTTTTTCGTACGTTGAATTTTGTCAGAATTTCATCAGAATTTTAGATATCGAACATGTTCTATTTGTAGATTTAAGCCCCTGGACATGGTAACGATGTGAAACTTCAGTGTCCGAGTGAAGTAAAGCCCCCCGGACGTTATACTTTTTGTGCTTGTGCTATGCCTGAGTTTCGTGAATCTGCAACGTTCAACATAAAAATTTATATCTTTGATGTTATACTTCCAATCCGGGAAATTCCAAACCCGTTTCGAGATAAGACAACACACTTCATAATTTTTATATTAGAAAATTGAAAAAATATATTTTTGAAAAATGGGGGTACGATGAAATTGTTGCAATTTTGCACCATTTTACGTATCACCCTGTGGAAAATTCACATGAAGTTTCTCAACATTCACTATTATAGGATGGGTTACGGAAATATTAGGCTAGTCAACGCAACAAACAAAATGGAAATCGCAATCGGCAATCGCGAGGTATTGACCTCCAAAGTCGGACCATTTTTCCGATACCGATAACTTCGTTGTCCAGCGTCCAGCAGTTTAGATACATACACAAATCACGGCCCAGCTGGATCTACTTTCTTTGTCTAGTGAACTACCCAGAGCAGCTCCTGCTGGCAAAACGAAAGCGCCTCTATATTCTAAGGATAGTTCAGCCACACGTTCAACGTTTCAAACATAGCCATGCGAAATATTTCATTAATTTTCATTTCATTCATATAAATATTTCATCACAATTCGTTACTGTACGAGGGTGATTCATCCTCCACGGATTTCACGTTTTATTCGGAAGTCTTACATGGTATATCAACAAAATTTTCAGAGTATGCTTTACCGATCACGTTTTTTCAGAAAATGACACTACAACATCACATTACAAAAACAGAGTGATTTAAAAGACGGAAAAAATAAACTTATCGTGGTTAGGTATATTTTTTCACATTTGAATCACTCGGTATTTAATTGAAACGGCCTCCGTTTCAGAAAGGATGTGACCAGCAAAGCTTATCTTAAAAGTTCACCTGACGTTTGATAAAAGATTTTCAAATAAAACCACTACCAAAATCACCGTTTTGGTTCTCGTTTTGTTCAGAAGTTTTTCGTCCCAGATCAGCCGAATTTTCGGAATTGGCTTCGTTTATTCACGATTTTTCAGATAATGAGGCCGCTTTCAATACAGAGTGTTTCGAACGGCGAGAATAATTTTGGTTGATCTACCATGAAAGGCTTCCGAATAAAACGTGAAATCCGTGGATGACGAATCACCTTACCTAGGTATACTTACCGAAAAATAGAACATCAGAACGCCGAATCCAGCGCTGTACCAAAACAAAATAAGAATAGCAAATAGTTCCTGGGTTAGTTTGATACTTATTAGACCATAGCTGTGAACAGCAACAAAAATCAAAATTGTTATTTAGTTAAACAGAACCTCGATATTTTACTTAATCTCTTCAATGTGTCGTTTGAGACAAAACAGTAGTCTCTTATGTACTTCATCCTGAAATTCTCTGTCGCAAATCAAGCTATCTTTATCTTTATTTTCAAAACCAATCGAAAGTGCTTCTCCAAAATGCTTCGTCAGCAAAAAATTTTGGTTCACTAGATGATTCGAGCCGTACATAACAATAAGTGGATGAACCAGTGCACAATACCCCAAGGGAAGGAGCGTCGATTTGTAAGCCAGTGATAGAAACCATGCTTGGTTCGGGAAATACTGCTCCAACAGCAATACCGGAAACAAAACTTTCTTGTCGTAAGGACTCGGATAGAATGTAACACCACCCGCTACAACGAACAAAAACAGTATGGTTGAGACCGCGATTGCGTTTTTTTTCATCTTCCGCTCAATTTCTTGTTTGATGTTTTTGCCACAACTGTCGTACGTCCAAAGAGGTAGTGAGTTGAAGCAGGCTATCATCTCTTCTGCTTTCCACAAAATGGTAATTTCTGCTGCTACGGCCTAATAAAACAGTGAACTTTTATCAAATTAATATGAGATGAACAATTTTGACTTACGTAAGGTTCCCCGAAAAATAACAGTCCATATCGTACAAAATAGATTGGGTTATCTTTGAAAAAGTATATTTGAACAAAATATTTCAATATGGTGAACATGATGTTGAGTTTGAGGGTTAACCTTACAATTTTATATCTGAATATTCCGCAACCCAAGAACCACTCAAACCACAAAGGGTCTCCTGCGTATGAACAATTAAATAATGATAAGAAGGATAAATGAGCAAGTTATAAAATAATCGTATGTTTTTGAAAAACTGCCCCCAATCAGTGTAATATTTTCATTGCATATTTCCATTTGATAGTTCTAAAATTTGTTGTGGTATTTTGGAGTGTATAATTTGGTAAATTAGAAATAGGTTTTCGCATATAGAGAATTTTCTTACGGATATAACTACGAGTACAATAACTACTTGTCCAAAGTCCAGTATAAATTGTGAGGGTAAGGTCAGCATCGATTTGGTAAATGTGAAAGTTGGCATAGACCATCATGGACATAGCCTCTGATGCCATCAGCAAGAAGTTCCCTTTGCGCTAGCCAAGTTAGGGGTGAAAAACCACCTCATCAGGGGACTTGGCGGGGAAATTTTATCTACCAGCCAAATCTGTATTGAGTGAAAAAATGATACAAAAATAGGTACACTGATCATCAATTGAAGTGGCCCAGGGCAATTTCGCATCAAAGGACCCCGCACGATTCTTATGGAAAATGGCTCCCGGTTGAATTCTCTGAATTTTTGATATGTTGTAGCCGAGGTTGTAGCTCATGAGATACTAATCAAATACCGTGAACCCCAAACTCAAATAATGGACAGCTTTTTACCCACAGGGGGTTGAAGTTGGAGGTTTTGACGGCTTAAAAATGATATTCTGACGTAAATAAAAGCTTTCTATTTGGTTTCTCTTCAAGTTGTGTTTCATGCTAAATGTATTTATTTGACAGAAAAAAATAAACCCCCTCCTCCACCCCCATCCCCAATCCACCATCACAAAATTCGAGATTACTCTCAAAAGCTATGCAGATAGCTTCTGTGATTTAAATTATGAATTTTGACATGAAAATTATTTTCCACTCCTAATGTTGGGGTGCCGATTTTCCAATTTTCCTCGGTTAATTTGGCTGAATTTTTGTTATTGTGTACTTCTAATTCTGCTGAACAAAAAGTTCCCATGCCAAAACTTATTCCTATGAACAGATTTTGATCTACAGGGGACTGAACTTGAAGATTTGAGAGCATAAATATTGAACTTAGTCCCCTGCAGAACAAAAACTGTTCATAGGAATAAGTTTTGGTATGAGAACTTTTTGTTCAGCAGAATTAGATAGAGGTACACAATACCAAAAATTAAGCCAAATTAACCGAGGAAAATTGGAAAATTGGCACCCCAACATTAGGGGTGGAAAATAACTTTCATGTCAAAATTCATAATTTGAATCACAGAAGTCATCCGCATGGCTTTTGGGAGTAATCTCGAATTTTATGATGGTAGATAGGGGTTGGGGGTGGAAGAGGGGGTTGATATTTTTCTGTCAAGTAAATACATTTAGCATGAAACACAACTTGAAGAGAAACCAAATAAAAAGCTTTTATTAACGTCATAATATCATTTTGAAGCCGTCAAAACCTCCAACTTCAACCCCCTGTGGGTGAAAAACTGTCCATTATTTGAGTTTGGGGCTCACGGTATTTGATTAGTATCTCATGAGCTACAACATATCAAAAATTCAGAGAATTTAACCGGGAACCATTTTCCATAAGAATCGTGCGGGGTCCTTTCACTTCGCACAATTTTCGATGGAGGAGGCGCAGAGACATACAAATTTTTCCTTTATTGTGTAGGTGCATGTCCCAGAATAAGTAGCTCAGGTTAACATATTTTCAACTTGATAACTTGAATGGGTACAGGCTGTAACAAGTAAGCGTGTTTTTTTACGTAGGTACGTTTGAAACCGCATTTGGATTTTCTCGGAATCGACCATACAGTCAACCCGTTGTCCCGTTTGTTACCTTCGATATCCTTTTTGATTCTTCACTTAACCTTATGGTTTAAAATCTTGTAGTGATTTATAAAAAATTTGACATTCGGTCAGTCGCCTTAGAAATTATTATTTATTCACAATGCGTAAGCAATCGATACATTCCCAACTTTTGAAAAGTTATGATGTGGAAATAAAAAAGAAAGCGAATGATTTCTTACAGGTTGGAAAATAATGTCACTTTCGGACCACGAGCCCAAAGTGCCAAAGTGACGTATGAAGAGAGGTGATCTGATCTGAACAGCTGTCGCGGAGTGTTGATGGATGCGTTTTTTGAAAAGGTTGCCTATGTCTACCTGATAAAAACGTTTTACGCGAAAAACTTTAAATAAAGCCAATTATTTGCATTTAAACTGGATCATCGTGAATAAAGTCCTATACATACCACGGAGTAAACCGTCATTACAGCCCACGGGATTCTATCTCACCTCGGCGCGCCTCGGTAATATATTGAATCCCTTGGCTCTAATGAGCTCAAATGGCTCCCTTTCCACCTCGGTGTGTTATATATTATTATTCAGTAATAAAACATTTTAACGAAAAACGGGTTGACCTGTCTTTGGCCGTTAACATGGTTTGGCATCTTTTTGCGTAAGACTACCAATGAAATTGTCGATGTTTTTTTATTTTATTTTTGATCAATCAGGAGTCTTTTTGTATGGGGACCGGCATTATCATCCAAGTAAATGGAATCTGGTCCCCTTTAAGCGGCAAAGGGTAACACAATTGGCCTCAAGACCTTGTTTACGTAGGTATCTGTCGGCATTTACTGTTTCGGGATACCACTAGTTGCTATGACACAGTCAATAGCAAGGTCGGTTGCTTAGCAACTAACTCAGATTAAAGTTAACTCGCTGAATAAACTTTTGGTGGAACCCGCAGTAGACCATTTTCACATGACGTCACACGCACGTGTCTAACGGCTGATTCGGAGTAACGTCAACATGATGACAACTGTACGTGCCAGTTTGACGAAACTTTGTGACACCAGTGACTTTCACATACCGACATCGACCGACAGATTGACATACTACCAATCATCCTTGTACCAATCTGACTGACGCACATGACTGACGTAGCCCACGTGCCCCGTGACAGATAACGCACATCTGACTGACGTTGCCCCGAATCAGCTGTTCAAGACGGAGCTGCGTGACGTCAGAGGAAATGGTCTGTTGAGGCCACATTCATATTAGACTAAAAAGTTTCTGTTGCGAGCGCAAAGATGCAGCTTGAGTTGGCCAGGTTGTCATGGCATTTGAAATCTGCCAGCAAGTCTGACAACAGAATGTCCCCATCTATGATGCGGCTTTAGGGCTCGATGATACCAAATTGCAGGCGCAAAGTTTGGGACGGCGTAACTCGCCAAATACACCGGTCTCATTGATTGATATCCGCCGTTGCTATGGTAACCGCACTTACGGCGGTCTCAGCTCTCAGCCCCAACTGGGTATCGAGTCGTTAGGTACTAGAAAGATGTCTCGAAATTCACGCCTTCGGAATCCAGGGCAGTTTACGGCAATGCGTAAAAGCTGTCGTGTCAGTCACTGGCTGTCAAAAAGTCAAATTTCAAAAAAAAAACTTCTTATGGAGTCATGAAGTCAATTAGGTCCATTTAAGGTGAAATATGGGTCAAGCCCTGAATTAATTTGACTATAAACCCCTATCGTCAAACGTCAAACCCTAAAATGTCTGGGCTACAACTGAGGACTACCTACTCTGTAAATTATGCAAACTATTTCGGGAACACTACTTGTATGTAGATACTGGGTAAATCAGAAACTTCGATATTTTTTTCTTAAAATACCTCTACTATACTCCGAACCATTTCGGTTTGTCCTTCAACCGATGTCCAAAGATGTCCATGTTTTGTACCAAGAATTTTTTGGTGGAATTTTTTTAGAGAAATTGGATTTTTTCATTTCATTACTCACCAGTATAGCAAATAGAAATATTATACACATTATTATCCATAATTCTGCCACCAACAGATTACTTGAATCTTTTGGATAACGAAACTGGAAGGACCCGAAAGACCTCCTTTCAACCTCCCGTATTTTCAAAAATAAAAGACCCAATTCCTCCCAACATTTTCTTGGGACTTCTCAAGCATTTCCATCATCCGCCCTTGACTCCGAGGGCTCTAATTTTGAGACATCCTGTATAAGCTCGGGCGATTTTTAGAAAACACACGATTGTACGTCAAAACGGTCTTTCGTTAGGTACCTTTGTAGCCATTTATAATTTTTTTCTCCTCGTAGTTTATTTCGGGCATTATTGAGACCGACACCTAGGTACTTTAGGTGGAATGCAATTCAAGAAGTCATCGGCAATATAGGTGGTAACCAGTACCCTCGCTGGTACCTAACCAATCGACCAAGCTCAAATTAGGTAGACGTGAATATGCGATAATTGGCGATGTTGAGGATAACCTAACTGCTTAGTTAAGTATGATTTAATGAAAGTAATAATAACCATAGATAATGGCTATGGGCCGTATTACGGTAGTCCTGAAATGTTCCCATATTGTAACTAGGTCACATTTCTTTCGAAACCAATAGTTACAAGTTGTAATAATGATTTTTAGCCTGGATAGGTGGGTACGTATTATATTACAATAGTTATCATAATCAGGAGGCCCATCCCTATTAGTATTAAATGTCTTAACGACTTCTTCTTGCCACTAAGAACGATAAAAGGAATCGTATTTTCATTGGTAGGTATGTAATGCTGATGATTGTGGCACAATAATAGAGACATTACAAACGTGGCTATCGATTCGTCTAGAGGTACATAATTAAGAATTATTTTATCGCTATATTGATAGATTATGTTTAACCTTCACCTTCTTTGACCTAGGAGTGCATAGCGTATAGGTACAGGCTGTTCACATAGATACAGTCCTTTTTTTCCCAGCCTCGTAGCATCTCAATAATTTAGTTGTCCATTTTATACCACACAATTACGTAATTGACCATTCAGTACCATTTTTGAAGCTGAAAAAAGTAAGATCTATCGACAATTCAAATATGTCAAATGTCCGTTGATGCATGAATTTGATATTGTTTGGTGAATTGACCGCTCAGAAGGCATGTAGCTAAACCAACCATTTGCAACCCAAACAAAGTCTGTTTTAGAACCGCGCTGAACTTTAGGGCCATTTGCTACGATTACATCGGAGGACTAAAACCGGACTGACCTAAGCAGTGACTTAAATTCTACCTAAAATGGTCCTTTTCTTCCAAAGTTTACACCGGTAGACTAACGCGGGGTCGACCTATTTCAAAATATAAACTGAAACTAAATGAATTTAAAAACTAAATGCAGGTCAATCCACGGATAACCAAAGACCTGACCAAAGCTATTTGGTCCTAACTCGGTCCTTGTCCGTGATCGTTTACACCACGCGGAGCAAATTTATTTGTATCGAATTTAGTGCTTAGGTCGCGGACTACAGCCACGGTGTAAACTTAGTCATAATAATAAATAAAAATAACAAACGGTCTTTTTATTGAATACAGAAAAAATAAACACAACTCTAGTTAAATAATTTATTATTTGGCGAAGTCTAGCTAAAGCTATTCAACTCAACCTTAGCCAGCATTGTGCCAGCATCCCCATCTTCTTTTTATTATTTTATTTGTTTATTTAACGTCGGCCTATTTCCGCAACGAGGTCTAGCACCGACTCCGGTGAATGCTTTCCTCCACTATACCGGAAATTTTGTCGAACCCCTGTGTGTTTCAACACAGGGTAGGGATTTTTAACGACCACCAACATCGCATGGGGTCGGCACCATCGTTCGTATTTGACGTGCTATGCAACAGACGCGCGTCTTGCATTTGGCAAGCATTTCAACTAAATCAAAGAGCTTGTTTTGGGGACGAAAATCCGAGTGCTCACAGTGGGACACGAACCCACGCCCCCTGAAGTGGTAGTCGAACACACTGACCACCACACCACAAGCTTCTCGCATTTCCATCTCTGAGTAACTCCAGTGTCACCACATTGCTAATATAATATAACATTCTTGAACATATTCTGCTTTACTTCATCAAGAAACGTACATTTTATTTTATTTTCCGATGTTTTTTTTTTCGGTTCCCCAGTTGCTGTGGATCGCCACCAGAAAAGTCTGCAAGAAATATTACGGGGACGACACTTGGGCAGGGGTGGGGCCGTGCTCATGTTCCATTCGTTTATTTGCGAGTAACTTTCGTTCACGGCAACAGTTTATATTTACCGCTATGATTGAGATCTGTTCATGTAGCTTAGGAAGGAAAGTAAAGAACTGTTGGTATGCAAGTTGTTTATGGCTGAGGCGTAGCCGTAAATTTCCAAATGTATTCCACCTGAACAGTTCAGCTCATGTCTAAACGCAATTACAACAGTTCTTTCATTTTGTTTCCAGGCATAACGCTGCATTGCGACAGTATGACCCAGCTGGTTCAGTCGGGAGCGGCAAGTCCTCAGCAACTCCAGCTCGGCTCTTCCTCATCCCACGACGCCCTCGAATCCGAAATCAAGCGGCTGCGAGAGCGTCTGCATACCGTCGAAACGGAAAACACCGCCATGAGTGAGAAGCTGAACCAGCAGCAGTGGGAGCTAGAGAACCGCCTGGCCGAAATCGAGATGCAAATCTGCGGTTCGCGTTCGGAAAGCAGCCTGGAAGACAACGAAAGAAACAGAGAGAGCATCATTTAACATCAACAAAACGAGCCGCCTTACCACCATATGATGTTGCGAACGCCCACGTCGTATGTGTTCGTCCAATACATAGTGTAAAGTAAGCGCGGTGCAACTTCTCACGACATTTAAAAACGATTTTTAGTGAATTTTTACCAAACATGAAGCATGCTAAAATTGTTTTAGTGAAACAACACTGTTTACACGGAAAAACTGCCAACAACTTTATTGTATAATATTATAAATAACATGAAAAGAAAAACAGCAACCAAAAAAATTCCTTAGGTTATATTGTACATCACACCACCTTCACCTTGTAAGTGAAAACTGATGTGTTACTTGTTATGGTGCTTTAATCGATGATGCTCGAAAAAATGTCATTCGACGTTGTTGCGTTCATTTTGTGCAGATTTTTTTGCGAATGGACACGTTTGTCTTAAGAGAGAAAGAGGCAACTGCAAGCAGAGACAAGCAGAAGATGAGTTGATAATGTCTCTGATAATGTTGAAATTGAATTGCGATTTTCATTTTTATCTCAAAATCTCCTTACCTAGTGCCTGGCAGAATCAGATTGGAAGCAAAACTAACATACTTATTATACAATACAATCATCTTCAGTGATATATATTAACTTCCAGTAATGGTAGTGGCAACCCTTTCTCAACACAATCCACAATCGCTAAAAATATCAACGTTTCACTTGCAACTGAAGAGTCCAGTGCAAGAACTAGAAAAGTTACAACCCTCCATTGATGTTTTCGAAGTTGATAGGATTTTTCGACTGAAGCTATTTTATCCAAAATAGACTTGCCTGTTCCTTACATTGGACTCTTCAGTTGCAATCATACTCGCACTTTTACTTGAAATTCCTACGTCTTGCATCATTCACAATGTCCAACAGCCAGTTCCACCAAAATTTTATGAGCGAACTAACTTTACCAGGTCATATAGTTGCTATGCAACAGCCAATAGCATGGCCAGTTGCTTTGTTAGGTACTATGAGTGCGATAAAGCTAATTCGCTCGTAAAACTTTGGTAGAACTGGCTGCAAATTAGTGGCCAAATTGACGTCGAGGTTCGCGAGTCTACCTAGTGACGTAGAAACTTGAACGCTTAGTGACCTGTAACTTGCAAATCACAATGACATCAGCCATATTTTGCCATGAAAACGTCAATTGAAGAGTAGAATGTGTGGGTTATTACAGTTTATCATTCATTATTCATCTTGTTTTCATTCATTGGAGTCAAGTTTGAAAGTTCATTAATTGAGGTCTAGACTCACAGTCCAAAATTTGATATCATTTTCAGTAATAAGGCCAGTATTTTGCTTCCAATCAAGCATTTACTACAGGTTAAATGTATAGATATTCAAAATCCAGAAAATAGCTGCTCCGAACCTACTACCTACCTTATTAATCCCATTGAACTGAATGTCAAGCCCAAAGTCTATCACTGTGACAACCATTGATTCCAAAATGGCAGATTTTGACATAATTTATATGTACTATCGGACTATCGCGATCATGAAAAACGACTGTAAACTCAAAATTTTCATAAATTGAAGCGTGCTTCGTTTACCTGCTCCATCCGCTATAGGAACCATCCAGTATTTTTGGGAGGACCACTAGGTTTTTAATGAATTGTCATCAGTTGAGATTCCGTAGAAATTTTTTTTTGGTTAGCCTCTTCAAAAAGTTCAGTTTCAGTCCTTGTTGGGGTGAGGGGGCAATTTTGATTTTTTTTGAGTGATTTTGGCGGTTAATAACCTTTCCAATTTTGCCTGTTAGGGTTCTAAACGGTGGTGGGTCATTTCCAATTCATAGTTAACAGAAAGTGCTGTACAACGTCCTCTTCAACTGAATGCTTGTGCCCTGTTAAGTTCATACGCCCTTATAGTGTACTTTGAATGGGGCTTCATAGCCCGCTAGCGGAAAGAAGAAAATTGGCACACATTTGAGTTTGTCATGTTGTAATTGAAGATTTCGAAATCGAACGTATGGAAGCCATTGACAAACCCTAACGATTTAGGTAAAATTGGAAAAGTGTATTGCGGAAGGAATAGTCCTGTTAGTTGTACCGTAGGTGCTTTCCGTGCTGTGAAGTTTTTGTTTTTGTATTTGCGAAGGTCTTGTGGCAACTGGAAGCTTAAAAATCTATCACAAACGTTACAATTGTTCGATTCCATCACGAACCTAAATGTGAATCTATTTTCTTCTTTCCGCTAGCGGGCTATTAGGCCAGGTCGCCTCATCCGGGGTGCACTGCGGGGAGGATTCGATATGAACTATGAACTAAACGAACTAAAACTATATGAACTAAACGGGAAAACAGGGCAAAAACACACAGCTCAAGAAGATGTTGTACAGCACTCTCCATATAACTCCCACACTAGACTGTCACTTTTGACTTGAACCTGTCAACTCTGAATCGGATATGTCCTGCCAACACTGCCGAGCCTTAACAGGCTGGACTGATATTGGCGGAAAAATCGGCCATGGTAGCTACCAAACACCGGCCAATTAACGCATCAATGGGCACTAGGGAGACATTAAACGCACTTGAATGTCGTTGAAGTACAGAAAATTATTCGTTAAATTAAATTATAGGTTATTCGTACTTAGATCAATTCAGATATGAACATTTTGTTGTTATCTTGTTTGAAAAGCTTTTTGAATAACCATCACTGTCACTCATATGAAATAGCACCTGGGTAGCTTTTCTTGAAACTATATGCGAGAAACTACCTGGGAGTAAAATACATCCCGCAGTGTACACTGATGTAGCGAATTTTGCCTAAAATCGTGTTTCTTAGGCAACTTTCGCTACAAAAGTTTAGTACGGATTATATGAAACTCCCAGGTAGTTTCTCCCACACTTTCAAGAATAGCCTACCCTGTCATGAGAAACCTGCTAATCAGTGGTTCTCAAACTTTCGGCCTGGTACCCCGAACAGTAGTCCAACTTAAGTACAGGTCCACTAGCCCATGAAGTAAGTACAATTCAGAAGGCAATTGTATTGAGTATTGCAATAAGCACGCATCAATTGATGAAGATTTGATTGTAGTCGTTTTTCATGATCGCGATGGTAGATATAAAATTTCATAAATAAATACATGTTTCAAATTGCGATCACACTAAATTTCTCTGGAGCTGAACGTAACGTAACTATCTAGATACGCTCTGCGTAGTTTCCAATAGTCGCAGAACGTTAGTTGCGCAAGATTCTGACTAATAGGGGAAGGAGGAGCCTTCTTTTGCGCTTTATTGGTGGCTCATTGATCAGCATCTTTCACTGCTTGCGTTCTTCGACTATTGTAGACGGACTAGATAGGCGATTTGCGATCTTCACGTACGTTGTATAACGCAGCGCTTGAATGTCACTTGAAATCTGGCTTGTAATCAAGGGGAAGTAGAAGTACGTTAGTGACAACGGAAATTTCACGTTACGTTGCGTCCGTCGTAAGTATAGTGGTTGTCCATTTAAAACGCGTACTGCTGTTAACATCGAAGTGTACTGACTTTTGGCATTTGGGCTACTCTGTCACTGTGAGACCAAACCAAAAATTCCAAAAATCAGTACACTCCGCGTCAACAACTGTACGCGTTTTTAATGGGCAATGAGACGTGGAGATCACAAGCTGCCTATACCTACTGTTCCAAGAAACTACGTAAGTACCCCATCCTAGAGAAACCTATGTTCTTTGGTTGAAAGCCGACTGCTTGTTTGGTCTATTTATGTACACACTATCCTGATAAGGCGTGAATGAAAATTACTTTGTTGAAACAATGTTTGACCGCCAGGCATCTCGCCAAACCAAGATTATTGTAAAAGCAAAGACCATGCGTGGGTAGACAACCTAGTTATACAAAGTAATAGTTTTTTACAGTTTGGTTATGGCAGAATCATAAGTGAAAATTATCAAAGACTGGATGTGTATTGAATTTCCTGTACAGGGTGGGTCTCTAACATCAAAAAAAAAATTTTTCAACCCCATCCAAAGACGTTCTCGCATATTTTGTTTTCAAATCACGGAAGTTGAACAATAGGTTACAGTTTCCACCCTGTATAACTAAGTTGCTTATGCCTACCCGTTGTTGATATCTGTTAAAATGCATGAAACTACCGAATTCGGCGCTTCTATGCCGTGGTCAGACGATTTTCGAAAACGTTAATTAAACGGGTGTGATCAGACAATCTGTCAGCTAGCCATAAGTCACTACTATTGTCACTCTACTGTTCTCTGGTTCCTCAACAGAGATAGTGTGGTTTTTCTCTCCTTATAAAATTCGAAGATCATTATATCACTCCTGAAGAATTGCGCGCTAGAAATGCAACCATATTTTTGTGAAAAGCACCCACCATGTCGCTAAATTTGCCATTTCTCATGCTACGGAATAAAATGGGATTGTGATGATTTCCGGCAAAATCCAGTTTTTCCACATGGATGTTGTGACTTAGCGCTTTCTGGTACTCTTTTTACAACTTCCACTGCAGGATTTTTATTGACGGTAAAGTGAGAGAAGTGCTTTGTATTTTCAGTTTTGGTTAATTTCCGATGCGTAGGTTGTTCTGATAGCCATAAATAAAATTTAAACAAAAAGCGTGATGAATAAAAACGGGTTATACCAGAAGTTAAAGCGGTTATGTACAGTAAAAAATCTGCGTTTTTTTGTTTCTCCACATTGTAACGGACTAATAACTGTGATTTTCAGACGAATAGTGAAGAGAAACCAGAAGCGGCATTCCCCTACTAAAGCATTTCCAACCAAAACGGGTATTTACATTTGTTCAGAAGACTGAAATTTGCTCACCTATACTTTTTTTTTCATCTATTGACAACCTACTTTTTATATATATATTTTATTGTATTTTTTGCATCAAATTGTTCTGGAGAGCTATCACAGAAAAGTGACTTCAAAAAAATGCAATTCTATGATTTGTATTGAGAACCTTGACGAAAAATTTCAAGTCGATATGAGGTATACCTTGGGTTCATAGCAAACAGCCAAGAGCATTTTAAAACTGTTTGAAAGATGACTGTTCATCAACGTATATGTATTATGTGCCTCAATAACGCTCGGAAAACTGTTTTTTGCTCAAGGTCGCCCCCTCGTGGTCAACCGAACAACTTTTCAATATTTCAACTTTCATCCATCTTACATTATTCAACAATTTACACGATTCATCAAGTAAACGGGTTCTTCATTGAACATTTAATTAGTCTATGATATTTCTACATAATTGATGTGGAAACGTTCACACTTTGCATTTTTTTTTAATCAAAATAGCGAAAATCTAATTTCTAACAGAATATTTTTTTGTACATCCAGTACGTTCAACCCTCGTCTGATTCTAGTAAGCGATGAGTTTCCGAATCGCTCCTATCCAAATGTGTCGCACGGCAAGACTTCCAGCCAACTAGAATCACACTAGGGTTGAACGTACTTAGGGTATTTATTTTGACAGCGGGGGGCTACCTTGACCAGTCTACAAGGCAAAAATTCGGCCCTAAAAAACCATCGGTTCAAGATTTCATTATTTATGGTGCTATTCTGTAAAAAGATAGATCGATGTTAGCGCTGTACCTGTAGAAAGGATCCTCCGAGACCAAACGACCACCTCTAATCTACAATCTACAAGCGCTGTATAGACAATACAAATAGAAAAGACCATATGTCGTCACGGATTTTTACGGTTACGTAGGAACCAGGCGAGTCCATCATTCAAAAAAAGGTTGGCTGATTTTTGATGCCCCAATATCCGTGACGACGGTGGTGATAACATATATATGGTTTTCTCTATTTGTATTGTCTATACCTACCTATCGCTGTAAGATGACACATGTGACAATGCAAAACATTATCACTTTTGTCATCTTACAGCGATACAGCGCTTACATCGATGTATCTTTTTTACAGAATAGCACCATTTTTTTTTTACAGAATAGCACCATTGGATTGTTTTCAAACGAGTTCTTATTGCCGCTATAAATAAAGCTAAATATTTTTATTGTCTACATGAAGAATACCTCGGAAGTGCTCGAATTTTAGGAATGTTACACCGTTATACCTACCTGATTTTTTACAAAAAGTTATCTTTGATTTTATTCAACATCAAATGAGTTGATTGTCGAAAAATTGAGTAGCTTAAGATTAATTACTACATTTCATTCAAGATCGATTTGCAATTTTTCTTTTTTGCGAGGGAACGATAAAATTTCTCAAGATCTTACCATAAATAAACTCACAAAACTTAACGCAAATTTGACAGTGAAGGGAGGTTGCAGGCAGGTCTTGAATGCCATATACACAATAACCCAAGTTTAGATGAAACAGTAATAAAATTTTGTTGGCTGTATTTTTTATGATATTGTACATAAGTACTTTTTATATAGACGAAAGCGAAAATTAATCCCCTTTTAGGTGTTTAATAGAGTACGTTTCCCATTTGATGACCCCACTCATAATATAGATTTCTGCCACAAGCTGATGAAAAAACCAATGTTATTGAAAGGATTTACGTAGATATAAATATAGATAGCTCACTCGACGTTTCATCATTATGAGAATTGCATGTAAAAAGTGAAAAGGCGACGAGGATTTTTGATCCGGGAAATCCAGAGAGTACAGGGACCAAACTTCTGCGCATCTCTATCTTCGATTTTTTTCCACAATAAATTATCATTCGAAAAAATGTGACTAAAATGTTAATTTCTTGAGATCTACAAATTCGATTTCTACCGGCAAAATGTTGGCCAAAACATAAAAATACTGCCATATAAATATTTGTCTCATCACTTTTTATCCAATGCTAGTCTTTACCTCTTAACTCGTAACCTATAAACGATTCACGGTCTATTTGCAATTTTTTCTGTACTGTGTCCATTCCGTATTGTTATTTTGTCACTGGCAGTGAGAAATTACAATTTATTGTTATGAAGAATACGAGGAAGAATATGACGAAAAATATATTTTCCAAGCTCAAAATCTCGATTGCAAATAGATCGTGATTGATGCTACATAAACAATAGATTTTTCTAGCGAGCAATTCTAGAAGCGCCCTTCCAATATTTGCTTGATTCAAGTTGCTATACCTATCTATCTACCTACCACCCAGTGAGACCAAATACCTTTAAGATGTTTTTGACTTTATGCTTATAAATACGAAAAAACGTGTATTATTCCAAGAATTTGTACAACTTGTGTTGGAATGAATTTTCATACGAGAAAATTTTTAAAATACGATGATATAAAATTGGTATAATAAAAGCAAATTTTATGAATACAAACTTCAAATTATAAAAATATGTTACATGATTATTTGTTATATATTGTTATTATAAGAGGTATATTTGCATGTTTTGCATTTTGTTTTATATCAAAGTGGAGCTTGATATTAATCTTATCAAATTTTCTGGTTCAATACTAATAACATACCTAATACATTAAAAGTAAAGAAATTCCCCACCGGTGCAGGGTGTTCTTTGATCATTTTTTCAGCATATCATATCATCCGCGATTGATCCTACCGGTGCTTTTAAAAGTTGACTATTTCCGAATGCACTTACTGACGTTCAACATCCTGGCATTCTTTGGGATTGTTACCTTTTCGGGAACACTCTGTATGGACTGGTGCGTGCGAACTTTAGTACAATAACAAAGATATAAACTACCACCTACAGTTTTGTCTCTTTAGCTAAGCTCATTATTCCATTATAAATGAAATTTTGTCATTGTTATACCTAATTATTATATAATTCTGATTAATAAAAAAAATTAATTATATTACCAACGATTTGAATTAATTTTCTAAAAAAAAAACATGTTTTGATAAAATACAATTTTATTCAGCCTGACCTGCCACATCCATCAGTGCAATATCTTCATGGAAGACGCCTTCTCCAGAGAATTTGTATTGTTGTTCGATAAAGTACAAGACTAAGTTCAGCATTTGAACGTCCGTCAGGTTTTTTTTGCTCTCCATTCGAAAGCTGGCCACTTGTTCGAATGCGGTTTCAATTTTCGCCCTGAAACATTTTACTTTCAACAATCTATTTCGACATGAGGATGACACCTTTTCCCTTTCTAGAACATTTTTTTAGAAAATTGGTATTATGCTATTTTGCTTAGCCAAGACAAAATATATGGCTTAGCACATTAATTTTGCAGGAGTCAAAGTTGCCATTTTCTAATGAAACGCACCATACATTTTTCTTTTGAAGTTATTACTTACGTAGAATACAACAGAATAGGCAAAACTTTACAAATTGTTTCAGGCTTGAATCTCTTGCCAATCAGGTACAGGTAAGTCTCTTCCATTCTCAAAAGAGACACTTCTCGATAAAATCTATGATTTCTGATTTGCCTGAATGCAGTTACATCCTTGTGGAACAAGCCTTTCAGTAACATGTCGACATCGAGGCAAGTATTCTTGTCTTTTCCCTCTTTTAATTGGCCCACGAACCTGGTATCGTCGTCACCTAAAAAAATGTTTGGAAAAATTGTGATGGTTTTTCATTAGGCGTTATAGACAGGGCTGGGCGGTATTTCAAATACAAGTATTTGAAATACATTTGAGTGTTTTGTATTTTGTATTTAAATACATTTGATTGAGAAGTTTTTGTATTTTGGAATAGTTCAGGCAGCTAGTATTTCGTATTTTGTATTTTAAATACATTTTTCGAAAAAGTATTTTGATTTTCAAAATACAAAATACATTTGTTTCCCATCTCGTTTCCCATGCTCTTTAGTCTGTTCGGGCCGAAATTGTTTTGGTAATGCTATATTCACCCCATTGACATTTCTTGCTTTTGCACACTATCTGGGATCGATAATGAGTTCGATTGCATCTTTTACGTTTTACACTCAACGGTTTTACGTTTTACTGGTGATGAGCATCCTACTGTCAGCCACGAGAGGTTCCATGTCGGATGCCGGACAATTTTTTTGAAAAGTTGTCCTCAAAGGAAATCAATCAACATTTGTTATTTTGAAGAATTGATAAATGAAATTAAGGAATAGGTTTGAATTATGAAGTTTTCTTTACTAAACTTTATGTTTATTTTATTTGTCTTTTCATAGTTCATAATAGAATAAGTAATTTACTTATTGTTGCGACTGAATCATGCAATGAAGTGTTCCCATTGAAATACTTCCATTTCACGGTTTTTCCAATAAAATGGTTGAAATACGCAATAAGAATGTATTTTGTATTTTGTATTTCGACTACCTTGGATCGTGTATTTTGTATTTAAATACATTTTTCGAAGTATTTTGCCCAGCCCTGGTTATAGATCTCGAAATTGAAATTGAACAAGTTGTGCAATGTAAATGATAAAAACTCCTGATAGGTCTTAAATCGGCTAAAGCGAGGGCTAAAGGTGCTTACGGAAAGCCTAATCTGTGTGATGCAAATCACTCACGGCAACCAATTCAGTATTCTCTTTCTAGACTACTGTATCGGTTGTATATTGTTGTTGAACACTACTTACAGCATGCATCTTCAAATGAGAATATGTAGTTTATTAAAAGAATAATGACTTATTTCCAAAATTTCGAGGATTGGTGCAGAATTGAATTTCTATAACAAAATCGTCATAAATCGCACTGCAGAGTTTTGAGTCATTTGTAGTTATATTGGGTTTTGTATTAAAATGTAGGGGAAGTTTCGCCGGGGTGAGAAATAAGCAATAAGTGTGTGAAAAAGTTAGTAAGAAAAATTCACTCAAACCTTTGAAAAATATGGTGGACCTGAAAATTGGCTGTCAAAAATTGAGCGCGATATCCGAAATTGCCAAAAATTGCAAGAGTGTTTTGAGTAAATTGAGGAGGAGGAAAACATTCCCTATTTACATCGTACAACTTAGTCAGCAGTCACACTGGAGCCACCACCACCCACTACCACCCACCACCACCCACTACTACCAAGCAAAATAATCGGCTAGTCCCACTGAGCCACCGTCTACCGATGCGGTTTTGGTATTTTATTAATCGATTAATCGATCAAAAAATCGAATCATAATCGACTAATTGAATAATCGAATAATCGGAATTTTCGAATAATCGATTATTTTTCTGCATGCTAAAATAATCCTATTCGAATAATCGAATGTATTGCCCAGCGCTAGTCATTCGTAAATGCCGGACCGGCTCATGTATTAAATCGATTTTTTTATCTCTAAAAACAAAATTATACATCGAGTATATAATTTTCGTAAATACACTTCAATCTAATGTCCTCTGAAATTATTTTGAAGGTAAATACCTCCAAAAGAAGAAAAAAATTGTAAAAATTGTCAAAGAAAAAACTCAGAATCATTTTCAAAGTCAACTTGTCCGAACTTGTTTTCATCCAAATTTACCTACACACCGGATCCAAATCCAAGAGATTGAATTTAGTCGGGAATAATACCATGCAAGCTTGCCGTAGTCGATTTTATATGGCCATGAAAAAAGGGATCCACCCAGCTATACTACGCCCACACAAATTGCCCTGCGCCCCTTTCAACAATAATTGTCTGAACTTTTTGTGTCAAAATGGTATCAACGAGATGCGGCGCGAACGGTGCGTCGAATTTACAACGTATCTGCATTCAATGAACTGACGAGTTTCATCCCCCCCCCTTCCATTTTTAGTTACAAATTTTTATACCCCATCCAAAAACTCAAAACCCTGGGGTGCAATTTCTGGCGATTAAGATTATGTAGTATGACACTCAATTTTGAACAGAATATCAAATTTTCAGACCGTGCATACTTTTCTCCAAGTTGAAAATTAATCATTTTTCTTGTACTAAATATGTTGGCTTTTCAAAATTTTACCCAATACGAACGCGATAAAATTTAAGAGAGCTTGGTACAACCGAGGGTACATTTATTAAAGCAAAATTCGATATTCACCTGATACTATGGACAGTCCCGTACACTTGAAATCCATTTCTTTCAGTTTTCTTAATCTTGAAAGAGTCCTGCGGTGATGTATTATAAGTCTGAAAAGTTGGTCGTGGCTCAGTAAAACTTTGAGTTCAGCTTGACGCTTTATTTCTTCTATGCGATTTTCGACCGTTTCAGGAGACAAAATGAAAACTTGCATGTGCTTCTGGATGATTTTGTCGGTAATTCCGTGGTCCTGGAAATTTCGACTGTTACCTATTGTTCACCTAGCATCGAGCCTAGCATTATTCTCGTGAATACCCACAATGTACAAGTTACAAGGTACTTTCAACAGTGTCCCTCGTAAAGGAATTCGCCCGAAACCTGGTAAAACTTAGGCTGCCTCTATAGTATGTACCTACCTACCTTGATTGCACTGTGGCGCATGCGGGAGTCCCGGGTTCGATTTCCGGTTCAGTCTGGCTGCCACTGCTGTCAGTATTTTCCGGAAATGTATTTACTTTTGAGATAAAGGTATCAAAATTTGTGAAGTATAATGGCAGAAACTTCAATGGCACGGCAAAGCTAATAAGGGAAAGAGCATATTAGTAGTACCTACCTTATGAGGCAGCAATGAATTCCTCTATCAGGGGCACTGTCAGAAGTACATGTAATTTGTGAAATATTGTTGTACAATAAGCTTCAGGGCATAAACACTGTCGCGGCCAAAATATTCCGAATGATTATATTTTCTCTTAGTATCTACAAGATATGTATTTAAATAGTGACAGTTTCGCCCAGTGGCTCCAGCAATATTTCATACTGTTACGAAACTCACTGGAGATCACGACGCGCGAATGGGACACACCTGCACTAGTGCCGGAGGAGCCAGCATGCAAGAAGCAGGAATGTGCCGGGATATTGGAAGCGGCGAGAGCCCTTGAGGCCTTTGATGAAGACGACTGGAATATTTCTATTACAAGACGCGAGTATACAGGTGTCTCAAAAGTATCGCATTCCGACTCCAGAGCTACGAGCCCCGTCTCAATGAAATCCACGTTTACCATCACGTACGGTTGCGGACTCATAAAAGTTTACACCGATGACAATCGTGTGGCCATGCCCATTCAAAATTACGTCAAAACTGAATTAGCATGGCCACTCGATCGCCGTCGGTGTAAACTTTTATGAGTCCGCAACCTTACATCACTTCAGCGCACACATGAGAACGCATACCTGCAGAGCGCGGTAATTTCAATTTTGACGCACAAAATGGCAACTGTCAATCAATAATCGAAATGTAAACAAACAACAAACATAACCTCCTAACCATTCAACATTTATTTTAATATTGTTCAGAATGAAATGTTACGCTTATGGCAGAAAGACGCAGAAAAAATTCAGGTGATACGAAACACAACGAGCTGCAAGGCGATCGACGAAACAAGAGCGTTATTTGGTTAGATCTGCCGAAACGTCAAATCGACGTCAAGTGCTGTCAGCTGAAATTTGCGTGACATTACACACGCACACCGTATTACAGTGTTGTCAACTTGTTGTCGTGATATAGATATGGCAACGTCCTACTTTCACAGGTATGCGCAGAAGCCTTTCGGGAAACGTGGATTGGCACAGTATCTATTCAAGAATATGTCGAAAATGAGGCATCCAATCAAAATCTTACAAGAATGACTTATGCCAAATTAAATAAGAAATCTAAAAACGCATTCCGCTTCAAAATATTTCCAGTGGCGTAGAAGATATAGGGACAAAAAGGAGAGCCCCCCTCCTACTTACGCAACTGGGCACATTTGACCAAATATGTTACCGACGGTGAAAGTACAATATGTCGTAAGTCCGATTTTATCGAAATTTGGTTTTTGTGAACATAAAAATTTGGCACCATATTATCACGGAGCATGTGCCTGAAAAATTTCATTGGCTTTGCTCTAACAGAAATACACCATTCACGAGAAAATCCAACATCTCGCAACTCTGAAGTTGTAGCAATATTTCGTAATTCTTCAATTCATCCAGTGCAACGCTGGGGCTGTGTCGCTCTCCTGCAATATGGGAAGTAAACTCAACAATATTGAAGGCAATTTGTTCACATCACACTCACACATCACACAATTTCGCCTGCGGCGCTGTGTTGTGCCTGCGCACTGGTGACGCATCTAACCGACCGATATGAAAAGGTTAGGATAGCAAGGCAAATCGTTGAATATGATCAATAATCAACGGTTTTAGTATTCAGCATCTCATTTTTTCGTTTCTTAGGCTTTTGCTTAATCTCGTCGGGGCGGGCCAAAAAGTCTGCCGCCCCCCTAAATTCAACAAAAATACCGCCTGCGTAGGGGCCCCATCTCACAGTTCCGCCCAGGGCCCCCAATTTCCTTAGTCCGCCACTGCTTTTGAAACACCTGTATAAGGCGGCATGGCCATGCAGGGAGCAGGTTACAGTAGAATCAACAGCGACGACAGTGCGAACAACAGCTAAGTGAGATCCAAGTGCGACAATTTATTTGACCTGTAATTTAATAGTAGGTACGCCATAATAAATAGTGTGTTGAAACGTTCATCTCTCAATTAATCAAATAGGTGCTCAACGTAAATTCGTAACAATACTTTTGTCATCACAGTAATTGCCGTAATTATTGTAGTATGACTGTGATTGAGCTAAATCGCATACAATAATTCTGAAGCTAAAAAAGATTTTGCCTTAGAAAAACTGGACGAAACAAAATCGTTCGGAATGTTTTGCCCACGATGGTAGCTAGTATGTGATCGACGTAATTCTTTCACCGAATCATAACTATAGTAGGTTCACTCCTACCGTGATTCTAGTCGGCTGGGCAAATTTTACAGTTTGGCATTGTAGACTTGCCGTCCAACTGCCAGTGTGTGTCTGGCTTGAGTCCCGAAAAACAGATTATTGAAATTATGGGTGAGTTACCTGTGCTATCGGATGTTCCACCTCCAGATCTGAGAAGACTTGAAAAAGACTTGATATATTGGAGCCATGATTAATTTGACAACTGTATTATATTGTAACGGTATTCGGGTTCACCTATTTCGAAATTAAACGCGCTGATTTACTTGTAAACAAACTGCACTTCATTCACTACTACCGATACAACTAAATAACGCACACAATTATTAATCGCTTAGAAATTCACAATGTCGCTTGAGATGTTATCGTCACGGTCGCTCGATTCCAACTCTCTCTCGATGCCACGTCGAGTTACTCTCTTATAATGGCATCGAAGGTTCTGGATGCTTCCTGTTTGTTCGTTGGAATTTCCAGCACACAAAGATTTTTCTGGTATCTGCGTCGAGATGGATTCCAGAGCCGAATGGAACATACGCGTACCTTCTACGGCACCTCCACCAGAAGTCTCGACGTGTCGTGACCTACCGCTGCAGTCTCTCGATGCTTCCCGAATGCGACGCGGGAATCTAGATTTCTCCGGGAAGAGCCGGGATGGTCGCGAGCTTCATTACAATGGATGCTTTCCTTTTACCACAAAACTCACTGATCTGATCTAAGTTGGAGAAAGAGCGAGAAATCACATGCGCGAAAGTGAGACACCACTAACAACTTAGGTCAGAATACTTAGTTCAGGTCGTAAACAGAAAGCACCTAATATTATGACTCTGTCAAACTTGAGTTGTCAAACAGCAGTGCAACTAATAGCGTGTTCCGATTTGAGGTAAATTTTACAATTGTAAAAATTACCGCTGTCAAATTATAAAACGGGACGCGGTAAATTTCACAGAAGTTTACCGCGAGCCAGCTTTGTACCGCGTGTAGGAGCTCGGTGATTTTCAGTAAATGTGACGCTATTGGCAGTAGTGACATTGAAAACGATGTCCCACGCTATCACTGCTATTCTCTGATCACTGTTACAGCCAGCCGAACAACTCCTTCCAGCACTGTGATCAAAAGACCAGATGAACAATGTTTCTGAGGCCGAGGCGCATGCGATCTTGTCTCTTTTTTGCTGGCCATGTGCTCTCTGCCTCCCTTTATCATTTGCTTGTCGATTCACTGGCTATTCAGGAAGACCATTTTCTTGTTCTGCCCTGGTTCTGCCTCAAACTCCAGTAATAAGAATCTGAATGCATCTGCTTCCGTTTCATCCCTGATCTGATCTGCAGACTTTCAAATTTGGTAGCACGTCACTCTCAACCTTAATTTAATTCACCGCCCCTGTTTACCGCTTGCGTTCCGAAATGCTGTCAGGTAAATTTTACAAACATCAGAGTTGTCAAAATTTACCGGGTAAAATTTACACAAATCGGAACACGCTATAACTGCCAAGGGAGTTTTCAAATTTCAGATTTGGAAACTTATAGCGTGTTCCGATTTGTGTAAATTTTACCCGGTAAATTTTGACAACTCTGACGTTTGTAAAATTTACCTGACAGCATTTCGGAACGCAAGCGGTAAACAGGGGCGGTAAATTAAATTGAGGTTGAGTGACGTGCTACCAAATTTGAAAAACTGCAGATCAGATCAGGGATGAAACGGAAGCAGATGCATTCAGATTCTTATTACTGGAGTTTGAGGCAGAACCAGGGCAGAACAAGAAAATGGTCTTCCTGAATAGCTAGTGAATCGACAAGCAAATGATAAAGGGAGGCAAAGAGCACATGGCCAGCAAAAAAGAGACAAGATCGCATGCGCCTCGGCCTCAGAAACATTGTTTATCTGGTCTTTTGGTCACAGTGCTGGAAGGAGTTGTTCGGCTGGCTGTAGCAGTGATCAGAGAATAGCAGTGATAGCGTGGGACATCGTTTTCAATGTCACTACTGCCAATAGCGTCACATTTACTGAAAATCACCGAGCTCCTACACGCGGTACAAAGCTGGCTCGCGGTAAACTTCTGTGAAATTTACCGCGTCCCGTTTTATAATTTGACAGCGGTAATTTTTATAATTGTAAAATTTACCTCAAATCGGAACACGCTCTAAGAAACAAAATCTCACAGCCGACTAGAATCACGGTAGGAGTGAACGTACTATACCAACTAGGTAATATGTATGCACGCCTATTACACTTGTGATGCCATATTTGCGGTGGCTATGCCGATTTCCTCGATCAACACCTCATAAATATAAATAAGAATTTATTCACGTACGACTTACTAGGTTGAGTATAAACATACCTGTAATATCTTATATATCTTATCAATTTTCCCAGGAGATACACTCAGCAATTTCGGAACATTCCTCATGCATATTCTCATGTCTATGCCGGCCAACTTGGGGTACTTCTCGAGAACCGTCTTTGCATACTTTGGATAATGCCTCAGAACATAGCCGGATTTCAATATTTTCTCGGGAGTGTAGCCCAGTTCTTCTAAAAAGCGAAGGTTTTCGCAAAGATTTCTGAAAGACTTGTTGCGAACTTCCCCTTGGATCTTGAGTAATGTATCAATAGTTTGATTACTTGTATCCAGTTTCCATTCTGAAAAAGTAATGGTAGTAGAGGGAAACGAAAGTCCATTGTGATTTTCGTGTGCAAGGAAGTACATAAGATTACAACTTTTCAATATGATGCAGTATAGCAGGGATGAGAAATCCACTTGTCGTTGAAAAATCGTAAAACGGTATTTCCATGTTTTTCATTTTTTGCGTTCGACCACCTATAATTCAAAAGCTATACTTGTACTAGCACAAAAAGCTCGACAAAAAGACGAAGAAGAAGAAGAAGAAGAAGAAGAAGAAGATGTGAAAGAAGCAAAAGATGATGATGACTACTTAGAAAATGTTCACAAATCAGATTCGACATTGCCTATACATTCTACATTCGCGTACATTACATTACAATATCGTTCTCAGTTTATTTGAGATACCTAATTGAAAACTACAATACCATTTACAACTTTATTTCTACCTCATGAAGTTCAATTTCATTTTGCTGAAAATGAATTTCACAGTCCAGAAAATATAATCCATCCTTATGAAAACCGATTTCATCCTCACGGGAACAGATTTCATTCCAGTGAAAATCAATTTCACCCTCATGAAAACAGATTTCAAATGGAATTCATTGAAATCGGAACAAGCCTATTGTTGTATGGAAGATCGTCAATTTGGTTTGCCATAAGTTCTTCGACTACGACAACGTCACTTCAATTACTAGAACTTGGATTTCAATGGATTCCGTTTGAAATCTGTTTTCATGAGGTTGAACTTGATTTTCACTAGAATGCAATCTGATGAAATTGACTTTCATATGAGGTTGAAATAAAGTTGTCAATGGTATAAGGAAGCCGTCAGCACCGCAATAAAATAAAGAACATGATTTACATGAAAAAAGACAATTACTACTAAATAGTTACGGTAACGGAGATAATGGCGTAGGCGTGAAATATGTATAATAGTATATTACATACCGAGGTGGAAAGCGTCTCATTACAGCCAAGGGATTCAATATGTTACCGAGGCGCACCGAGGTGAGATAGGATCCCGTAGGCTGTAATGATGCTTTACTCCGTGGTATGTAGAGGACTTTATCCACAATGATCCAGTTTAAATGCAAATAATTGGCTTTATGGAGAGTTTTTCGCTTCAAACGTTTTTATCAGGGAGGCATGAGCAACCTTTTCAAACAACGCATCCATCAACACTCCGCGCCCCGCGACAGCTGTTTAGATCAGATCACCTCTCTTCATACGTCACTTTCGGCCCGTGGTCCGAAAGTGACATTATTTTCCACCCTGTAAGGAATCATTCACTTTGCAACTTTTTAAAAGTTAGGAATGTATCGATTGCCAACTCATTGTGGATAAAATGCTATTAAATACATTAACACCTAAGTGAGCAAATAGAAAAAACTTGAAGTTGTTTTTTCCAAAAAAAAAAAAACAAAAAAAAAACTTTTCCAGTTTTTTCAATACGAAATTCAAATTTCAACAACTCACGCAAATATTTGCAAAAAATCTTCCCGTGCAACCCAGAAAGAACTTCCCGATTTCCTGCATGTTCGATGGAGAAGTCTGGTGGACGAGGGTTCAGATAGCTGATGAAGTTCTGAGCGACATCAGTGCTCTTGTGGATTAAACCTGCCTGTTTCAATTTCCAGATGCTCTGTTTTTGAATAGTTAAAAATCTGAAATCGGTTGATTAGAAAAAATACACAGTATGCAGGGTGCCCCCGTTTTCGACCAGCATCATTAATCTCGGTTGTCTTGATTGGGAAATGATGTGCCATAATTGTTTAGCAGTTTGAGTTGGAGCAGCTGACGACAAAATAATTAAACAAGTGAGTATGCCTTCACGTGCGTGAGTTTCAGTAGCGCATTTTCTCAAAGAGGCATATTGTGAATGTGAAGTTTGGTTGAAAGAGAAACACATCATTCTATGCCCACTCTCTTCAATCGAAACTCATTATGATATTTTGTTATCGGAATGGGGTACTTGCGAATTAAATATATTTGAATGAAAATTCTTCCAATCATCAACAACAAGGTTTATGTTTTACATTTATCTCTTACTTTGGGGGCGGCGTGTGGGAGCGGCAGCGTTTGGCAAAGAAACTCTTGCACAGTTTGAGCTGGGAGTTTCTAAACTCAAGTTCAAGGTGTTCAAGGAAGCCTCCGCTCTGATCTTCAGGTCAAGCCATGTGGAGTTACTGAAGAAAACGGCAGTATCATCGGCATTACTAATCACCGTCCCGTCCCATACAAGGCAACAAGAAAATGTCATTCGGTATACTCGTGGATATACTATAAAAAGAAGAGGTCCCAATATTGCGCCTTGGGGAACACCACACTCAACTTTCTCAAAATGACTCTTCACTTCACCCACATCCATAAACTGCTTTCTGTCCGCAAGGTAGCTTTTAAACAACCTCAGTGCCACACCTCTGAAGCCAGTCCTTTCCATGGTGTTCAACAACTGTTCATGGTCAACCGTATCAAACGCCTTTGCCAAATCGATGATGACACACAAACTTTTTTGTCTTTTATCTAATGAGTTGTAAATGAGACTTGTCTTGTCAGTCTAGAAATTGCTTCTTGCGCGGAAAGACCATGTCTAAAACCATACTGGTTGTCAGATGGTATGTGAAACTTGTTCAGTTTAACTTGTTCGGATGACGGATCATGGTCTGGAAATCCGCTCACGGGGTTGTTTGGCTGTGTCACATGAAACCAATCCAACCAATCCAGTCAGCGGATTTCCGAATCATGAAATGTGATTCTAGCCGAAAGAAAGCAGCTGTCGTTACGTAATATCTATGTTGAATCAGAACCTTAATTATAATCTTGGCTCTCGCACGTCTAATCCGAGCGATTCAATACTAGAGATAATGACATTCATGACACGCGAATAATTACACATACAAAATTGGTGGAGGAGCCCTGCATTGAGGGCTTGCCGAATGGCTAGAGCTCTCGCGAATACAGGTGGAATATTCCGGAATGAAAACGACGAGAACTTTCGACGCTTTTCCGGGAGAAATCCAGAATATCCTGAAATGCAGAAGCGGGTATTTGAATAAAGGAGTGGCTCAGCATCAAAGAACAGAGTTGAATTCGAAGCGGCAGAATGCCAACACAGCGGAGTATGTACGGTATTTCGAGTGTTGAAACGTTTTGTCTCTAAATTATTAAACTGCTCAATGACAATTATTCGTACATCATAAAAAATACGCAAATCTATCCTATTCTCTCAAACAGTGTCAAGATAACAGAGATTCCTGTGCTTTGAGTCGAAGAACGGCACTCTTCGTAACATATTCATGAAATACTTTGCCAAAACCTCCGCCGAAATCTCAACAAACCCAGCTTCTTCTAACAGCATGTGTCTTTGTTCCAAAGTAACCGGATTTTGCCGCATCAAAGACGGAGAATTTAAAATATCCTCTTTCTTATAACCAACTGACTCACAGAACTGTATCGATCGCCAAACAACTTGGGGGTCCCGTTTAATTTTTTTGTTTTCCATGTATCTCAGCGCTCGCCCATGGTCAAGATCTGAAAAAAAAGGTAAATTTAGTGCCAGTGCACAGTAAGATTCTGACTCAATTTATTGCTGGTCCAGCTATTTTGATGAAATGTAGCTGCAAAACAGCTTTTGAAGCGAAAAATAATAAATTTTGGACGAAATAAGAATAATTCGCCGCATCTGACAAAGACTCGCAGTTTCCTAGCAAGTCTCAACAGCCGTGTACTAAACAAAATGCAAATTGTGGATGGTGCTTCAAGGAGGAGGTTCAAAGCAACAATTATAGGTACATGAGGTAGCTATGGCTGTTAGTCCGGATGCTAGTTGAAAGTACCTTGCATTTTTTGATGAGAATTTGCCACTCGGTGGAAATGTTCTTTGCATCGTACTCTTCCGATCCAGAAAGGTAGCCATCAGCGCCATCCATGCCGGCGGCGTATACAGGGTGATACAGAAAAAAAAAGTTGAAAAATTATATTTAATTAACCGAAACATGTGGAGACGTGTCACTCACCACATACATTAACTATTTTATGCTTATGAACTCGCAACAAACTGTTCTTGATCACCTTGAACCGTCTTTGAAATATAGGGGAAAACCAGAGAAAAAAACCAAACGACTCTTTTCTCCATAAATAAGTGATTCTTCGAGATATTGACACAATACTTGGTATTTCTACAAACAGTAATGTTAGAAATTATATGAGCTGGGTAGCCAATTTCTAAGCCAACTATTTCCAGAAATACGATTGTCAACTTTTTTTTCCTCTTGAGCACCATCTTGAATCTGCCCTGTGAGGCATCGTTGAAAAAGTGATTGGTTATTATAATAATGGTAACATGGAATCATTGCATCGCAAAAACAACCTCCTCATCATAATTTAGTGACCTCTTCGGCGAAAAAGAATTGTCATTCACGTATTTTTTGGCTCTTCAAAGCTTTAGTGCTCATGATGGCATTTGCAACACCTGGAATGGTAAAATATATTACGCATTATGAACCTTGATGAACTTTGAGGTAGCCTACCAAGTTTCACCGTCATCAATTGAGAGGTTTGTTATTAAAAGCTGTTTGAACAAAATTTGTGTCGTTTTTTTTATGAAAAATACAAAATATTGGGTCTCTCACCCTCACTTGATCCCTCACTGAGGATAGCCTGAAACCGAAAGTTTCCGAATTTTTCATGATAATGGTTCAGTGGGAAGTGCTCTTCAATGTTTAGTTGTCAAAAATTGCATAGTGGCGTTCAGATTTCAGACAAAGAGCGACAAAGAAATTCATGCAGTAAAAAAAGACATAAATTACAGTCGAGAAAAAACTAGTCCAGAGCTAGACTGAAAGCAGCCTGGAGACCTTGCTTTTCATAACATAAATGTGCAATTTGGTACACTGTTAGAGCCTTGAGTTAGTAATGTTTCAAGCCTTTTACCCACGCTTGAGAGTCTTGCAGAACCTGTGTATTGCGGGAAGCCTATCTAAAAGAGACATTTCCAGGATTTTTCTGTTGCATTGAAAGCTGTGTCTTTTTCCACTGCATGAACTTCTTTGTCGCTCTCTGTCTAGAATCTGAACGCAACTATGCAGATTTTGACAACTACACATTGAAGAGCAGTTCTCAGTGAACCATTAGCATGAAAATTTTGGAGACTTTCGGTCTCAGGCTTTCCTCAACGAGGGATCAAATAAGGGTGGAAGATACAATATTTTGAATTTTCCATAATAAAATTGAACAAATTTTGTTCAAACAGCTTTTGAGAACAAACCTTTCAATTGATGATTGCAAAACTTGGTGAGCTACCTCAAAGTACATCACGGTTCATAATGCGTAACATATTTCATCATTCCAGATGTTGCAAATGCCATCATAGGCACTAAAGCTTTGAAGAGCCAGAAAATACGTGAATGGCAATTCTTTCCCGCCGAAGAGGTCACTAAATTATGATGAGGAGGTTGTTTTTGCGATGCATTGATTCCATGCTACCATGATTATAATAGCCGATCACTTTTTCAACGATGCCTCACAGGGCAGATTCAAGATGGTGCTCAAGAGGAAAAAAAAGTTGATAATCGTATTTCTGGAAATAGTTGGCTTAGGAATTGGCTACCCAACTCATATCATTTCTCACATCACTTTTAGTAGAAATACCAAGTATTGTGTCAATATCTCTAAGAATCACTTATTTATGGAAAAAAGAGTGTTCTTGTTTTTTTTTCTGTTTTTCCCCTATATTTCAAAGATGGTTCAAGGTAATCAAGAACGGTTTACTGTGGCTTCATGAGCATAAAACAGTTGATGTATGTGGTAAATTGGACGTCTCCACATGCTTCGGTTATTCAAATATAATTTTTCAACTTTTTTTTTCTGTTTCACCCTGTATACGCTGCCGGCATGGATGGCGCTGATGGCTACCTTTCTGGATCGGAAGAGTATGATGCAAAGAACATTTTCACCGAGTGGCATCTTCTCATCGAAAAATGCAAGGTTCATTCCATTTTATGCAACTAGCATCCGGACTATGTGAATGTTGAATCTGTTAGCCGTATGGTTTTAATCTTAGCTGTAAGAACAGCATCGCTCATTGGCTCTTGTAACACAACACATCGCATGAAAATCAATGAGCGATGCTGCGCTTACGGTTAAAATTAAAACCACAACTGAATAACCTGACCAAACCCACCCTTATTAAATATTTGTTTCTTTTAGTTTGAATGATGAATTCCTCAATGCTCGCTTTCATTTTCACTATCGTCTTTTCAGCACTGATAATAATTATCAAACGTAGCACTTCATTATTACGGACTAGTCCACAAAGAATAGCTTGATGGACGCAAGTTATAGTTATTCGATGACATAGTCATAGACCGTGTGGTTGTGAACAGTTGACCTATAGTAGTTGACTGAGCATGATAGCTTCATAATGATTATGTAACTAAGTAACTACCGATTTCACAATTGACTTTTTGTACAGGAGCCAGGGAGAGCAAAAAATTAGTGATCTTTATAGTTTAGGCTACAGCATCATACTAATCTTCCACCTGACAGAGATGACGGTTTCACGTCGCCATCACCACCAAGAAATAGAAGACATTAGTTTGTGTGAAATATCTCATTTTCTAGGGTTCTGATCTGATCGAAAGTTGCACGAATGATTCTTTGTAGCTTAAAAAATTGCGAACAATTTGTTTTATAAACCGTCTCTCTCTGCAACATAATAGTTCTCGAAACGGAGCATTTGGAAGTAAGAGCAGTTTTCTCTTACTCGGCGTGTTATGTCCCCGTCCAATAGAAAACCGATATGTTAGGAATTTTTCTAGAAAAGACTGCGAAGCGAGAATTTGGGGGTGCTAAGTTTTTAACACCCGTTTATTTAGAATGACCCGCGGTGCGCGGTTGCATAAAAAAAATTCTTTGGAGAATTTTAGGATAGTCACCAATGGAAAATACAGTTTTACGGAAGATTATGGGAAAATGTTTAGTTTACAGCAGCTTGTGTATGCATTTTCTGTGGTCAATCAACTGGTATTGACCTAAAATTCACCATAGAAATTCCACAATTACTTAGTTAATTCATGATTAAATTTGTTGGTGCAACCTGGGGTTAGGGTCGTAAAATGTATTTCTTGTTGCATAAGATAAGGGGCAGGACGTGGGCAGGACCCAATCTATGCGCCATGCAGCACCCCACCCACAACCAGCATCTCAGCATCACAGCATCCCCTAACTTTCATTTCTCAATGCTCAAGCGTCCAGCCACCATCAAATTTTAAAAAGGCTTGGGGAATCCCTAGGTAGCAACCAAACCAACACGAGTGTGGGCAAACCGAGGGGCAAACTTACAACTTTTGTTGATAAAACTACAGAAACGTGAGGTATTTTGAATTTTTTTCAAGAATGTACCCTAACCTAACCAAACTTTGCTTACCAAAATGCTTGGTGAATATGTCGTAGTTCGTTTTGTACTGAGCTAGAAATCGGTTTATTTCTACTAATGTTCTAACACGTGTGCATAAACGCGTTAATTTGTGCTTATTTAAAAACATTTTGAACACTAATTTCGAAACATCTCAACATGAAAAATTATAGGTTAAGTTGTTGTCAACAAATGTCAAATGAACAATCTTTCATGTCATTCGTGAAAAAACAAAATCCACTAAAAACAGAAGAATATTTTTTTATGAATCCAAGCAAATCCAAGCAGCTGTTTGTGTAGTTCGTTAAACAAGTTGAGCTAAATTGGAACAATATGGAATATGATTGTGATTTTATGTAACAATGCAAAATCTGTGCAGCAACAGTTTTATTCAATGTCGGATATAGGGAGCTTTAGAACATTTGCAACCGCCACGTTGGTAGTGATGACGCCACGATCACCAAGGACGATCACCTGTCAATGACTCATTGAGCTGTCACTGTCATCTGTTATTCCGTCTCGTTGAGGTTGAGAAGTTATCAAATTAAATTAATGACAAGAGACACAGTGATGTGACAAATCGTGTGTTGTACATATTCTAGGTGCGAAGTGCGACCTTTATTTCTAATGTAACGTTGTTGTCACTTTTAACGCTAAATATAATTTGTAGTAAGTTCCGTTCGCATCGTTCCCCCTACAAACAAAAATTCTAGTCAATTATCAAAAACGATGCGCTTTATCTAATTTTAAACTATTCGTCGCATCTCTACGTATTTTGTAAGTCGCACGGTAGGCTGTAGATGTAAAATATAATCAAAAACATATCAATTAAATGCTAACACTAACCCATAAAACTAAGTTTCGTAAATCGGGTGATGAGTGCCAGTGAGACTGTCCATATTTTAGCAAAGACGAGTGTGGAAAACGAAGTGCACAGTGCCTTGTCCCTTGCTTGTAGTGATAGCTCGGCTGAAGACGTACCTTTAGTACCAGAGGTCGTTTTCGATTCTACGTTGGATTCGCCGGGTCTCAACAGAGAATCACAGCCCTTGCTGGGAGGGCTTGATGTCTCTTACAACCAATTTCCAGGTATTGCACCGCCGTGCCGTTTTTCCTTGCACATGACATTTTTGACGTGTATCTTGCAGATGATCCGGCGTTCAGCGATTTGGTGTGGCAAGCCGAAGTTGCCATCGACAATGGAATTTTCCCGGAGCGCATTTCCCAGGGTTCCAGTGGATCTTATTTTGTTAAAAATCCCACTGGGGTGCGTGCTTTTGGAATGCGCTTTTTTGTGAATTTCCTTGTTAACTTTGTGTTTTCACTTGCAGAAGGTTATTGCTGTTTTCAAGCCCAAGGATGAAGAACCTTATGGTCGATTGAATCCAAAGTGGACTAAATGGATGCATAAGCTTTGTTGCCCTTGTTGTTTTGGACGGAGTTGTTTGATACCAAATCAGGGATACTTGTCAGAAGCTGCTGCATATTTAGTCGATTCCAGACTCGGTCTCAACATTGTACCAAAAACAAGGGTATGCCTTGCCTTCCAAGAAAACAAATCAAATGAGTCGGTAATGATAATTGAATTTGCAGGTAGTAAAGTTGGTGTCAGAAACCTTCAATTATCCGAGAATAGATCGACAAAAAGCAAGGATGAAAAGAGCCATAATGGAACAATTTCCTAATGTCGGATTGAGATTTAATAGAATAGGTCTTCCACCTAAGGTAATTTCTGTTTATTCATTGGTTTATTCATGTCCTCAAAGAGCCTGTGAATGTTATTGACAAAAGTGTATCACATTTGATTGCATATCCCCTTTTATTCATACTGCAGTGTGATAAGTTTCAACATAAATATTAACTATTTAGCTTTAGGCCAATTGAAACTAAACAAAACTAGGTTTACCACCAATTAGATATCTTAACTACAGCAAAAAGTGGCGATAGATAAGCATACTTTGTGATGGCAGAAACAAGGAGACAGTGATCCAAATTGGTAAATATTGTGCACATAGATAAAGGATATTGTCAGATTAGTGACGCATTTACAAAATATTTCCCTGATTATTATACTACGCGTTATTGATTGTAAACATGTGGGTGTTCAAATCAACAGCTTTTATGCATCTGCATTTTGATGCATAATTAATGGTCAAAAATTCGTTTTCAGTAGAAAATAAAAATTGCAGTTATAAACTGAACTAAGAGAGAGTAATGCAGAATCTAAAAATCAGTATCATGGATCATGGAATTAACGAGATGTCCATTTAGAGTTGGCATTGCCGGCAAAATTTTGTCAAGTTAGTTCTAGTTATAAAAATAATATACAGGGTGTTCGGGTCTGGTTATTATAAACTTTGAGGGATGATTCCCCATCAAAAATAAAGCTGAAAGAACAAGAAACTCATGGTCCTAAAATGCTTCCTTAAAAAGATACAAGGTGTTGGAAGTTAACTTTTTAAATCGTTATTCACCGTAACTTCTGAACCGTTGGACCGATTTTAATCAAATTTGAACCAAAGTTCAGTCAACTGAGTCTCCATCGAACAATAATACCACAATTCATCAAACATTTCTGGGGGCGTAGATAATAGGAGACTGTCCCGTATTTTCGCCCCTATTTTTATCTTCCCTGTTTATTTTTTAAATTGTTGATATTTTCGGATTCTACGTTCAATTTAGAAGAAAAAGTTACTCTTTCGAAATTTTGATTAGAGGCTTCATTTTCAAGATATTTGGGTTTTAAAAATTGGAAAACAACACGAAATCGCCACTTTCCAGGGTCCAGATTGTTTTTTTCTGAAAAACTCCATGTTTCTCAGCGAAAATGGTGGTTTATCAACTTAAAACACCCAAAAAACTCATTCCAGTTGACGAATCATGGGTTTTCTTCAATTTTAATTTTTAGACCCAGGAAAGTGGCGATTTCGAGATGTTTTTCAATGTTTCAATCCCACATATCTCAATAACGAAGCCTTAGCTCAAAATTTTGCAAGAGTAATTTTTTCTTTTAAATTGAACGTTAAATCCGAAAATATCAACAATTTCGAAAAATAATTAGGGGAGATAAAAATAGGGGCGAAAATAGGGAACAGTCTCCTATTATCTACCCCCCAAAAATTTTTGATGAATTGTGGTAGTACTATTCGATGGAGACTCATTTGACCAAACTTTGGTTCAAATTTGATTAAAATCGGTCCAACGGTTCTAAAGTTACGGTGAAAAAACCATTTAAAAAAGTCAACTTCAACACCCTGTATCTTTTTAAGGAAGCATTTTAGGACCATAAGTTTTTTGTTCTTTCTGTTTTATTTTTGATAGGGAATCATCCTTTAAAGTTTGTAATAACCAGACCTGAACACCCTGTATACGAGATGAGGGGCTTTCCTTTTACCACAATCTCCCTTTGCCCCATCTCACAGTTAGAAAAAGAAAAACCGACAAATTGATAAGGAACGAGTGAGACGACTACCTGCTGAGATGAGAATATCCGAGATTGATGGCTAGAGGAATCCAGCTATCATCATAATATTCAATATTGCATAGACATATTGTCATAATTGTTCCAACAAGTCACAAATAAGAAATTTCCACAGTCACAAAACCAAGTTTAGTTTATTTAGATCAGAACTAGCGAATGAGTTGCATACAATCAATAGTTATCATATCCGAGGATTCCGTCAGAATCCGATGTATAAATTTGGACAAGAACAAGTTCAAACAAGTTAACTAAAGAAAACCTGTTTTTTCTTTGACAATTTTCACAAAACTTTTTTTTACTGTTAGAGGCATTCATCTTTGAAAATATTTCAGAAGCCATCAGATTAAACTGTATTCTTCACAAAAATCATCCATTCGATCTGTAACTTTATTTTTCGAGATAGAAAAAATCGATTTGAACTTTAGTCGGCACAGCCCGTCGTCTACTACTGACCAGAACACTAAACCATGCATCTTTAAATGAAAATAGCCCAAACTATCTGAAAAATTATAACTCATCTTTGAAAGTTCGAGGATCTGTGCAGAAGTTATTTCCCTATAACATAAACAAAATCGTCATTAATCGCAATGCAGGGTATTGAGTTATTGCTTGAAGGTGCATGCTGTAGTGTTCTGGTCATTAGTAGACGCCGGGCAGTGCCGACTAAAGTTCAAATCGATTTTCCCCACCTCGAAAAACAAAGTTACAAATCAAATGGATAATTTTCGTGAAGAATACAGTTTAGTCTAATGGCCTCTGAGATATTTTCAAAAATGAATGCCTCTAACAGTAAAAAAAAGTTTTGTGAAAATTGTCAAAGAAAAAACAGGTTTTCTCAAATTAACTTGTTCGAACTTGTTTTTATCCAAATTTACACATCGGATTCAAGTTCAGGACATTGAATTTAGTCGGAAAAGATACCAATTTTGTCGTGATCGATTCTTCATGGCCCAGGAAGAGAAAGAGCCACCCAGCCGAGTTTCGCCCTTCCCCACCTCACCGTTTCAAAAGAAAGATCGCGGCGCATGTTTTTCCATCTTCTCCATTTTTTTTCCATGGTTAAGTCGTAAAGCATCCGAATAAGTAATAGCCATTACCCGCGAGTAGAATACTATGCTTTATCCAATCTTATTGAAAAATGCAGGCATGTATGCTTGTGATATTCTTGGATGCTGTGAGAGCGACAAGAGATATCAAAAAATTGTGAGCGACAAAGTTGTAGAGAATTAAATGCTCCACTAGAAAATTTTCAAGGCCAATTATTATCTCGTCTAGTTTAGCCGTGAACCACGTTCGAAGTTGCGCGACAATCCTGTTGATAAAATGGTTCTTCTGGAAAACTTACAAAAACCCTAGACTTGATGAAAAAACTATGACAATGTAGAGGATGAAGAACTGAATCTAAAAAACCAAAGTTTCATTTCACACTGTTTCGGGGAACCTGAGAAAAAAAAAGAAAATCTTGAAAAATAGTGATTTGCACTCGCAGCTTCCTTATTGAATACTGGAATAAACGTAATAAATATGGAAAATCTGAACAAACTAGCTTGTAGAGGATTAAATGATATAGAAAATCCCGTGATGTCATGTATGCATCTTTGTCGACTTAGCTGTGGAGCGCTATCAAAGTTGGGGTACATGACTCGAGACGCGTCGCATATGTGGTGAAACTGGCACGACGTTGCGGTCATTGTTTAATTGATTATAAAACATGATCAAATGATTCGAAAAAATTGCGTGCTTTGTTTAACGTCTGGGTAGCTACTTATTGTTAGAATTATCATTGTAGTCATCATCATTGTCTTCCGAAACGACAATGCAGGAAGCGTTAGAACAGGTGGCTCCACGGTAGTGGTGGCAAAACTCGGTACACTTGAGGTCAGCTTTTCTGCATCCACAAAGCTTTTTGCAGTTTTTAAAGTATCTGCAGGAAATCAGCCGTAGCAGATTTTCGAGAGCTACGTTATCCTGGGTTCTAATATAGTACAGGAAAAATGGTAAAAATATCGGCAAAACCTCGGAATAAATATGGACGTCATGAAAATTTGATATTCTGTTCAGAATTGAGTGCTCTACAACATATCCAAAATCGCCAAAAATCGCACCTGGGGGTTTTGAGTTATTGGAGGGGGGGTAAAAAATTGCAGGTAAAAATGGAGGGGATGGAACCCGTTAATCCATTGGATGCGAATACATTATAGTTCGACGTATCATATCCCCTTGATACCATTCTGGCACAAAAAGTGTCCATCATTGTTGAAGGGGAGTAGTGGGGGGGCGAAGCTCTGCTAGGTGGTCCATTTTGTTTTTCTGCCCATGTAGAATCGATCACGACAAGTTTGGTATCTTTTCCGACTAAATTTAATCTCCTGAACTCATATTCGATGTGTAAATTCGGATGAAAACAAGTTTGAACAAGTTAGCTTGAAAAAACTTGTTTTTTCTTTGACAATTTTGACGAATTTTTGTTTTACTGTTGTAAGCGTTCATTTTTAGAAAATTTTTAGGGACCATTGAATTGAAGTGTATTCTCCACAAAAATCATCCACTCGATGTATAATTTTGTTTCTCGAGTTTAAAAAATCGATTTGAACTTGAGCCGGCACGGCGCGACATTTACTACTGACCAGAACTCTACAGCATGCACCTTTAAATGAAAACACCTCAAACTATTGAAAAAATAGCAACTCATCTTTGAAAATTGGAGGATTTGTGCAGAACTGAATTCCCTATAACATTAACAAAATCGCCATGAATCGCAATGCAGGATTTTGAGTTATTCGAGGAGGACGATAACACTTTGACAGGATTCATACTCTATGAACTGTTACCTTTCCACTTAAATAACTCAAAACCCTGCAATGCATTTTATGGCGATTTTGTTTATGTTATAGGAAATTCAATTTTCCACAGATCCTCCAATTTTCAAAGATGAGTTGTTATTTCTTCAATAGTTTGAGGTGTTTTCATTTAAAGGTGCATGCTGTAGTGTTCTGGTCAGTAGTAGACGACGCGCCGCGCCGGCTCAAGTTCAAATCGATTTTTTAAACTCGAGAAACAAAATTATACATCGAGTGGATGATTTTTGTGAAGAATACATTTCAATTCAATGGTCCCTGAAAATTTTCTAAAAATGAACGCCTCCAACAGTAAAACAAAAATTCGTCAAAATTGTCAAAGAAAAAACAAGTTTTTTCAAGCTAACTTGTTCAAACTTGTTTTCATCCGAATTTACACATCGAATATGAGTTCAGGAGATTAAATTTAGTCGGAAAAGATACCAAACTTGTCGTGATCGATTCTACATGGGCAGAAAAACCCAATGGACCACCTAGCAGAGCTTCGCCCCCCCACTACTCCCCTTCAACAATGATGGACACTTTTTGTGCCAAAATAGTATCAATGGGATATGATACGTCGAACTATAATGTATTCACATCCAATGGATTGACGGGTTCCATCCCCTCCATTTTCACCTGCGATTTTTTACCCCCCCTCCAATAACTCAAAACCCCCGAGTGCGATTTTTGGCGATTTTGGATATGTTGTAGAGCACTCAATTCTGAACAAAATATCAAATTTTCAGGACGTCCATATTTTTTCCGAGGTTGAGATCTATCTTTCTTGTACTAATAGGCATCAACCGAGAACTGTTCAATTTCCAACCCCATTGTTCAGGTGGACAGTTGTTTATTATCTCCGAGCTGTTGTTGAGTGATCATTGTTCATCAGTTGAAAAACATCTCATTATCTAACGTGAATCACGTTTTTCAATTATTATACATATTGTGTTACAAAATACGAGTATTTCTCAGTTTGAAGCCTGAGTGTCACGATACTATTTTCGTACTATTTTGATGCTATAAATATATGATTGGAAACGACAAATTCAGAAATTCCCTAGCAACCTAGTCTCTCGTCCTAGATTTCTAGAATGAAAATATGACGAAAATAGTACAGTGACACTCACTACTTCAATTTTGCCAAACAAGAAACTTTATACATAACAAAGCGTTCATCCGCGGAGTTACATTTCCAACAATAGTTACCAGACGTTCAACAAAGCACTCAATTTTTTCACATCATTCCATCATGTTTTATAATCAATTCAACAATGACCGCAACGTCGTGCCAGTTTCACCACATATGCGACGCGTCACTAGTCATGTACGATCGCACGCAAAATAAACGGAGACAGTGTTTCGCGCGGAGTGTACCGATTTTATGAATTTTGGCTTAGTGTCACAGTGACAAGAAGGCTAAAATTCATTAAATCAGTACACTCCGCGCGAAACACTGTCTCCGTTTATTTTGCGTGCGATCGTACCCCCACTTTGATAGCGCTCCGCAGCTAAGTCGACAAAGATGCATACATCTCATCACAGCATTTTCTATAGACGATTTATTCCTCTACAAGCTAGTTTGTTTAGATTTTCCATATTTATTACGTTTATTTCAGTATTCAATGAGGAAGCTGGGAGTGCAAATCACTATTTTCCAACGTTTTCTTTTTTTTTCTTAGATTTCCCGAAACGGTGTGAAATGAAACTTTGATTTTTTAGATCCAGTTTTCCATTCTCTACATTGTCATAGTTTTTTCATCGAGTCTAGAGTTTTTGTAAGTTTTCCAGAAGAACCACTTCATCAACAGGATTGTCGCGCAACTTCGAACGTGGTTCACGGCTGAACTAGAAGAGATAATAATTGGCCTTGAAAATTTTCTAGTGGAGCATTCAATTCTCTACAACTCTGTCGCTCACAATTTTTTGATATCTCTTGTCGTTCTCACAGCATCCAAGAAGGAAGGTCACGCGGACAGTTTTTCCACTTCACTAGACCGGCGCGCAACTTTGACTGCAATAAACGGCTAAACTGAAGAAGTTGGACATATACCCCCAGGGTCTTTTTTGTAGATTATTGAATTCCCTACAACTTTGTTCCTGACAGTTTTCACACATCTCTCACCGTTCTCTCACCGTTTCAAAAGAAAGATCGCGGGGCATGTTTTTCCATCTTCTTCATTTTTTTCCATAGTTCCCGGAATGACTGGAAATGAAACTTTGGTTTTTCTTATTCAGTTTTTCATTCTCTACATCGTCATATTTTTTTTATCTTGCCCCTAATTTGTTCCAACTTTGACCTAAAAATCGCCTCATTTTACTGGACTAGAGTGATTCAATTGACGAGTGTGACAATAGATCTTATAAAACGTGTGTTATATACAATTTTTTCTATTTTGCAACTATTCCATGCTTTTTTTCAATAAAAAAAAATGTAAAATATGTGCCTCTGCTAACAAAATTGTTGAGAATTGCTCTTGATGGTGAAAGCACAGTTTATCATCAGAAATGAGCCGTATTTTTCTGAAATAAACCCCTTTTGCGAAGTGATGTCACCTAAGCTGTCTCTTCTGTCAGTGAGTGCTGTCATGTCGATGTCATGCCCGCTGATATTACAAACATTTGGGGGTGAAAAAATGCATATCGAAATGGAGCTGCTCACGATACGCGAATGACGTCATTTGCGTATCGTAATGACTTTCTTATGAACGCAAAATAGAAAAACCCGTTTTTAAGCTGAGAGCGACATATGAATTTGAGCCATAATCTCTAAAAAGATCCAATTTTTCAATATCTTCCGTTTCAAATTTCAGTGTGGTTCATTCCAATTATTCGTAGACGGTTATAAGGATGCCGATTATTGGCTGAGGCGGTTCGAGGTTGAACCTCCACCCCAAAACATGGCTCAAAAATTCCAGCTCCAGTTCGAGCGCCTGGTCGTTTTGGACTACATAATCAGAAACACCGACCGAGGCAACGATAACTGGCTAATCAAGTACGAACAACCCACGATTACCCCTGCTAAGCCAAACAGTGCTGCTGCTGCGGCCAATAACACCACCACCACCGCCGTCACCACAACCGAAAATGGAAAGCCACCTAATTTGATTGGCCCCGATCCCGCCGGCGGTGATTCCACAGATTGGAACATGGTACAGTCGCCAAACATCAGCATAGCCGCCATCGACAACGGCCTGGCCTTTCCCTACAAGCACCCTGACAGCTGGAGGGCCTACCCTTACCATTGGGCGTGGCTGCCCCAGGCCAAAGTTCCTTTCAGCAAGGAGACGAAGGAGCTCGTGCTGCCCTTGCTGGGGGACATGAACTACGTACAGGACCTATGTGATGAATTATATATACTTTTTAAGCAAGACAAGGGTTTCGATCGGAGTTTTTACGAGAGGCAGATGTCTGTGATGCGGGGCCAAATCTTAAATCTCACCCAAGCCCTGAAGGATGGAAAGTCACCAGTGCAACTGGTGCAGATGCCTGCAGTTGTGGTGGAAAGGTAATGTTCGTTTACTGCACTCTGGGGAAATCAGGAATCCTCGTACACATTCATGTTTTACTCAGTGGCAATAAACAATAAACTTAAAACTGGACACATTTGTTCCATGAAGCCAAATATCCAGATTGGTCTGTTGCACCTACATCTGGTCCATGGAGCAACTGGGCCTATAATCAATTTCACGGCTTTCTGCATTAGAGCAACTATGGAAAAATTGTGTTGTGTTGGTACGAATGATACGATGACAAGGGGATGCCAGCCAGTTGTCTATACGTGCAATTTTTAATGTGACACCTTGTCATCGTGTCGAGGTATCATGTACGCGAAAGTGAAAATTTTTTAGCATACGCCAGGAATGGCGAGTTTCTTTGGAGTGGTTTGCAGTGTAGACGATATGCGACATTGTATTCACTGGTTGGTGGGTCTCCGCCAAGGTTGTTGGGTTTTTGGCGGCTATTAATGAATTATGTCGAAGATCGGCAGGATACTACTCGGACGAAAAGGCCCACCGTCCAAAAGGCTACATCTTCTGATGCACATCATTGGAGTAGTGGGCACTAGGTACCTACTCTAGCTCTAGCTCTACCTGTTATGCCTACTGCAACAGCAAGCAAGGTATGAAGACACTTGCTGGCAGACAAAACAGTGTACAGTCGGCACAATTAGGGGCTGCACGTCATACTTCAATCTTAGAGGAGTTGCTAAGGAGATTTTGCTTAGAAACTCCTTCACAATTGAAGTATGCGTGCGGCCTCTAATTGGGCCGATTGTACCTACCTACTCACGTCCAAATTGTCTCGTCTCTGTACAGTTCAACTCCATAAATTATTGTCCTGCTTCTATGTTGTCCATCTAAAAAACAAGTTTCCTCTTGCCAGTGGGTTTTTCCTTTTTACATCCCATTCTTCACGGCATAATTTCCTCAGTGGCTGGCAAAAACCTAATAGCCTTGGCGAAGACCCACCAGCCAGTCAAGACAATGTCCCCCATCGTCCACACTGCAAATCACTCAAAGGAAACTAACAATTCCTCGCATATTCTCGAGAATTGTCACTTTCGCCCACATGACTCTCCGAGACGGTGACAATTTCACATGAAGACAGCTAGCTGCCAACAAGTTGTCAACGTGCCATTCGTACCAACAAAACTAATTTTTTCCATAGCTTGCTCTAATGCAGAAAGCCGTGAAATTGATTATGTGTTCGATATTTTCTTTTCCCTAGTGCCCATTTTTCTTGCAACAACAACAATAATGAAAATGTTGCAGGTCGCAAGGCCAACATACGTCTAGATTTTTCAACTTTACACAACGCTTCCAGGATAAGAGCCCATTCTTTTCATGGTGTTAATATTTCTTTAACTTTGTCTTATCACAAAGGCCATAGATCTTGAAATAATACTATCATAAAAAAAGTACCTACTGTACCTATTATTATACATAATTTTTACTTAATTGTATCATGATTATTGTAAAATTTCAACCATATACGTCTAAAAATACTAGCAAATTGATAAATACAACAAACTAATGATTTATTTAACAAAAGGAAATTACAAAGGTACTACAATAAAAAGTATGTTGATAGTTGACCGGTCTCTAATCTTTGCGAACCTTGTCGGCTCTGGGATCATCATGCCTAATTACAGTGTATTCTATTCTGTACCGCCTGTTGTCTCCGTCTATAACGTTATAGTAATAGTAGAGGCTCGAGAGGCCCATGCTGACTCCGATGAGTGCCATGAAGCCGCTGCCCATGACTTCAGGAACTTCATTTAAACCTCTTTTGATCAAACCCACCAGGCCCCTGCTACCTGCCGTTGCCATTTTAAACGCTGGAATTTTTCAAATTAATAAGGCTTGAAACTGAAAAAATGGGTTTTGCTTACTCTACTCGAAATTACGTAAATGAATCCGAGTTGGTCTTGCTTGTTGACTGGTTGACTTCTGACGTCCAGTCCCTGACTGTGCTGTCAAATGGCAGCATTGCCAACAATTCAAGCAGAATTCAAGTTCAACTTTAACGTCGGTTGGCAGCTGTGCTGTTCTTCCCCCCACCCCCGCCTTCCCCGTCAGTGTCAAGTTGACAGCCAGCTGATCTGGAAGGTTTGCATTTTTCAAACATAGTAGTTAGTTTAAATAAGTGTAAAACAAGCCGTTTAATATGAGCTACGGCAATATACGAGTGGATGTGTTACACAGGGAGGATTTCATTCTGGGACCAATCAGTCTCGATCTAATCGAGCCCAATTTATATCTTGGAGCTTTATCTGCAGCCAAAGATGTGGACACTCTAGCCAAGCACAAGATAACCCACATTGTAACGATTGATACATGCCCGCTTCCACGTAAAATCCTAGAACTGAAGCATATCACCACCAAATTCATTCAACTTTCCGATCAACCAAAAGAAGATTTGCTGAGCTTCTTTGATGAAACAGATGCTTTTATAAAAGACGCCCTGGAAAATGGGGGCACTGTGCTGGTACACTGCTATTTTGGAGTTTCTCGAAGCGCCACAGTCATCTTGGCTTACATCATGAAGAAGTACAAGTTGGATTTTCAAGAAGCAGTTGAAAAAGTCAAAGCCAAACGCAACATTGTTCATCCCAACCACGGTTTCGTAACCCAATTGAAGATATACAAAGAAATGGATTATAAAATCGACAAGAATCATTTAAAGTACAAGATCTACAGGCTGAACTTGGCCGCAGATCGAGTAAAAAAGGTGAAGATCCTCCCGCAGAATTTTGTCGACTTGATAAAACCCGACCCGGGGCTTGCACAAATCCAACCAGAGCCGAGCGTTTATCGATGCAAAAAATGCAGGAGGGTTGTGGCATGCGAATCAAATCTTCTGACGCACTGTTCCAAAGGAGAGATCTGCAAAAAAACGTATTTCATTGAGCCATTGGCGTGGATGAATGTGACGCAAAATATCCAAGGGAAACTCCTCTGTCCCAAATGCCAGTCAAAGATGGGATCCTTTAGTTGGATCATGGGTTGTCAGTGCCCTTGTGGAGTGCAAGTGGCACCTGCCTTTTACCTAACACCATCCAAAGTTGATTATACTAATGTTGTTAAAAATGTTGAGGTGACCTTTTAAATTGATATATTAATCAAAGATCCCATTTTACCCTGTTTGAGGTGTAAAACTTGAATTGTTCAATCAATTGGCAAGTCATTGTTCATTATTTTATAATTTTGTTACTTTATATTATACTTGCATGTTTTCCATTTTCCAGAGTACTTCCTAAGATTGATAATAAAACCATGATGTATCTTAGGTATCAAGTGATAAAATCAGTATTGACCTTTTTACCTGTTTTAAATCCAAATTGTTGTTAATAAAATGTCTTTTTGAAGTCTTCTTTCCATTTCTCACTTTAGTGATAGAATTGAGCTTGCACCCCACATACAATGATAATTCGTTCTCCTTTTCAACTAAACTAGAACATTGGAACCAGCATATCTAAGGGTGAGTTTAGTCGGCTTATTTAGCCGCAAGTTTTAATTTTAGTGGCAAACGCAGCGACGCTCATTGGCTCTCATGAACCAGCCTTCTCAGAACAGTCAATAAGCGATGCAGCGCTTACGGCTAAAATTCAAACTTGCTTAACTTAACGCTTACCTACCTAATCATACAGGGTGTACGGTGTAACGGTGTTTAGTCATGGAAACTTTGACAGTCGACAGAGCATCAAAAAATTGGTTACTCTTTTTCAACCATGCCGTTCAAAAACGTACAATAACGGAAATAATTATAGCCCTTCAAAGTTCGAATTGAAAAAATCGGTTTTTTTCACAACTTTTGAGCCGTTAAACCGATTTCAATCAAATTCGAATCAAAGTTTACTAAAAAAAAGTCGACATCGATCATTCATAACGCGTTTCATCAAACGCCTATAAAAATATTGCTGCAACTTTCCAACAAAACGACCAGAAATTAAGATATATCGTCCGTTTACCCACGTAGTGTCGTAACTGATAATGGTTTTTTTCGCATGTCCTTTTCCAGAAATTCTTCATGCTAAACTGATGTCACGGCAGTACCTCATAACTGAAAAATAGAACTTTTTACAGGAGAGCAAAAACAACTGATTTTAAGGACGGAGTCATATTGGTAAAATAACCGTTTCGAAATCAATCCGTGTGGGTTTATTCCTTGACGGATTCTTACCATTTTGGTTTCTTTCGAAAGCTACAAGGATGTACTTTGGTTTGAGCCCATTGGCATTTCCAAAATCCAAAAATAATTTTCTCAAATGTCAAAATTAAAATTTTTGGTAATTATTGACGACAACTACTTCTCGACTTCAGCCACCAACTTTTCACGGTAGGTAGACACCACCACAACATCACGTGGAAACCACTATTTCCACTGTAAAATGCTCCTTCTTTCCATTACTTATCCACCAATGTCCTACGACGTAAGTACAGTCAAGAAGGAAGCGTCCTACATAGCTGTTTAAGTGGTTGCCTAACTCTTAGAAAATGCTAGTCAGGAAGTAGTGGTCGTCAATAATTACCAAATTTTTTTCTTACATTTCGGAAATGCCAATGGGCTCAAACCAAAGTACATTCCTGTAGCTTTCGAAAGAGACCAAAATGGTCAAAATCCGTCAAGGAATAAACCCACACGGATTGATTTCGCAACGCTTATTTTACCAATATGACTCCGTCCTTAAGTCCAATACAGAAAATTACCTACTATATTTGCAATGTAACCGTAAACAGTAACTGTTATTTGATAACATTGCAAAATATCGTAATTTTCTGTACTATTCCCGGACCTTGAATCAGTTGTTTTTGCTCTCCTGTAAAAAGTTCCATTTTTCAGTTACGAGGTACTGCCGTGAAGCCTTCGATATGGCAAACCTACTAAACTGCTTGACAATTGAACTGCAACACCGAAAAATTAGGTGCGTTTTCAAATTGAGATAGCTCAAAAAATATCTAACGGATTCCAGAAATTCAGGCATGTGAGGAAAGATCATTTCTTCGACTATCGAGTGCTGGTATTGATGATGTGTTTGATTGCACAGTTTGTCATATACAGGGTGCCAACGGAAAGCGTGCAGATTTGGGCAATCTTGCACCTTGTGCAACTTTCGAAAAAAAAATCCGAGATTTTTTCTATCACGTGCTTTTGAAAGGTTGAATCATTATACCGAAACGGTTTTGGAATTTTGAGCCAACCTTTTTTTTTCAAAAAATTGTGCTCAATTTTCTGAAATATGCACTTTCTGATTAAGAAAAAGAAATAGAGACATTGTTTGTTTTCAAACGGCGTCCATATTGAATTTACTTACGAAGATTTTCATTTGAGCCTCCACATCCCCTAGAAACTACCCCTTTTGGGACATCGTCTCACAACAAGATATGCAATGCTTCATTTAAAAGGCCTAAGAAAAGTACTCATCAATAATTGGATTGAAATAAGTATACTAGGATGACCCCACACGTACAGCTCCCTAAAAACCACCCCTTGACTTCAAGGGACAGGGTTTGTATGATAAGACATGCAATAGATGAAAATTCCAAAAAACGTCTTTTTCAACTGTTCTACTCAAAAAGTGATGCTACACGATGACCCTTTACGTAGGTCATCCCAACAGTAGCTAACCTCTCAAAAAAAGAACTACCCTTTAAAAAACCAGTACTTCCGCAATACCTCATTTGTTAGGATTTTTTAAAAATCGGTCGCAATAGTTTGCCGCTACGATGATTTCAGTCACATATCTACCCGAAACTACCCCTTCAACTACCCCTCCAATATCGCATAGCCTCTACCTTGATGCGTTATTTACGAGTTGAAAGAACTTTTGCCTACTAACCGTTTCATTGAAATGATGGTGTTTTCTACGATGATAGTACAAAACCTTTCCTGAAACTACCCCTAGAAATCGCCCCTTTAGTAAAAGGTATGCAATACCTCATTTGGAAGCTCAGAGAAGGTGCGATTGAATAAGTTCAAAATGATTTCGCGATGACCTTACACGCATCAAGGTAAAGGCTATGCGATATTGGAGGGGTAGTTGAAGGGGTAGTTTCGGGTAGATATGTGAATGAAATCATCGTAGCGGCAAACTATTGCGACAGATTTTGAAAAAATTCCAACAAATGATTGCGGAAGTATGTACTGGTTTTTTGAAGGGTAGTTCTTTTTCCGAGAGGGTAGCTTTTTAGTGGAACAGTTGAAAAAGACGTTTTTTGAAATTTTCATGTACATATTGCATGTCTTATCATACCAACCCTGTCCCTTGAAGTCAAGGGGTGGTTTTTAGGGAGCTGTACGTGTGGGGTCATCGCAGTATCCTTATTTCAATCCAATTATTGATGAGTACTTTTCTTAGGCCTTTTAAATGAAGCATTGCATATCTTGTTGTGAGACGATGTCCCAAAAGGGGTAGTTTCTAGGGGATGTGGAGGCTCAAATGAAAATCTTCGTAAGTAAATTCAATATGGACGCCGTTTGAAAACAACCAATGTCTCTATTTCTTTTTCTTAATCAGAAAGTGCATATTTCAGAAAATTGAGCACAATTTTTTGAAAAAAAAAGTTAGGGTCAAAATTCCAAAACCGTTTCGGTATAATGATTCAACCTTTCAAAAGCACGTGATAGAAAAAATCTCGGATTTTTTTTTCGAAAGTTGCACAAGGTGCAAGATTGCCCAAATTTGCACGCTCTCCGTTGGCACCCTGTATATGACAAACTGTGCAATCAAACACATCATCAATACCAGCACTCGATAGTCAAAGGAATTACCTTTCCTCACATGCCTGAATTTCTGAAATCCGTCAAATATTTTTTGAGCTATGTCAATTTGAAAACGCACCTAATTTTTAGGTGTTGCAGTTCAATTGTCAAGCAGTTTAGATTGAAATTGAAAATGATGAAAATGTCTCATCTTCTCCTTACTTTCGATACACATTTGCCAGATAATGTCGCCAGTTTTGCATGTAGAATTTCCTAAACAGAGGACATGCTTGCAAAAAAATCCCACAACAGCTACGCCACTACATAAGAAGACGGACGGACGATGTACAAACGAATTTCTTGCACTTCTTTTTAATGATGGCGACGTGCAGTCGTCATCTCCGCTAGACGGAAGATTAGTATGCAATAGCGATAGCCTAAGCTAAAAAGATTATTCTTAGCCAATTTCCAGCTTATTGGGAATTATTTCCTTGTTTCCTCAATTTTTTATCTCTGGCGCCTGTAATAGTAACCCTGTGAAATAGTTCTACCTATGCTTAAGGACAGCATTTCCTAGCATAAAAAATGGCTGAAATAGACTGCGGATTAGCTGCAGAGCGAAAGAGAAAGAGATAGATTCTTGTGGCGTGAGTTTCTGCCAAATCTGAGCAGCTAAAAATGTAACAAAAAAATGAGTTATTCAAATCTGGGCTGGCAAGAGAACGAGGGACTTTTTTTTTAAATATAAAAATTTCGAAAAGAAAAATCGAGTTTTTCGATAAATTTGAAATTTTCAAATACTTATTAATTTTCATTCTAGATTTTAGATTACTCTTCTTTTTTTCATGTCTCTCATTCCACTGGTTCTCATGAAACTCACGTTTAAAGAAAGAACACTAGGAAATTCCGTCCTTAAGCAATAAGAACGATGGAGATGAAGCATCACATACATATTTCGTTTCGACCCGATTTTGTACTAGTGTCAAAATAGCTGTCTCTTCTGTACGCCGAAAAATGACTACTTTTTTTAATCATATTTTGAGCTAAATAGTAACTACCAACATTAAAATTCCAATACAGACATAAAACCATATAATTATTACTGGTACATGAAATATTTGTAAACATAAATGCACACTGTGCATAATCTGACATATCAACAAGATGCCTACTGACTTTCAGGTCATATAAACATTTCGCTTTCAGCATCAATCTTCTTATTTTCCGAAAAAGTGGCATCTGAAACTACGTAGGTAAGTAGTCTGAAAGCTCTTCTGACTGTGGGCCACTCTAATATTATAAACATAGTGAATCTCTTAAAACTTATCGACCAAATGCAGAATGTGCTGCTGCTCCTGATCCCTCCATTCTTTGTCTCCTTCCTCGCCCAAATTTCCGGCGTACTCGCGCATGATGTGCCTGATCGTCTTCAGCGATGCCCCTCTCAAGTTCAAAATCTGCATGACTCTTTGCTTAATACTGGCAGGCCCGGCGGCGCACACTTCCACGATAATGTAATCCACCAGCTGTAAAGTGAACAACCCACCTTCCAGCCTCTTCAGATAATTCGAGTCGTCGTCGTCGTCGTCCTCGTTTTCCTCATCAATCGTGTCGTCAATGGCTTCGACTTTTTCCAGGTACTTGAAGTGCAGCTCGAGCAACCTGTCGACTTTCTCGTGATCGTTTTCGGTGAATTTGCTGATCAGTCGCTGTCTCTGCGAGCCGCGGCAGTTCCTCAACATCGAGGCAATGATGGAAGAGACGTGTTCCTCGTGCTCTTCGGCGGACAGAACGCGTTTTCGGTTTTTTCTCGGCGTTTTCATGAACAATGGGAAAATGGTCCTCAGACCCAGGATGTCCACGAATTTGTTGCAGTTGTCTTTACCATGCGGGCCGGACATGGCGTAGTCTAGAACTTTGAGCGAGCCGTTCCGGGACGTTTTCTTTTCCCGGAGCATCAAGTTCATAAGCTGCAGACCTGCAAAATGAAAAAAAAAAGAAACCCTGCAATATATTTTTCAAAAATGGATTGAGCAATTACTAGGTGCCCACAAAGGCGATATCCGTAATTGCAGTGGTGGAAGCACGCCGTCAATTGGTTACGAAGTTCGTGTTCGTATACGAATTCCGCCAACACCCCACTTTCGTATTTCGTTAAAATCGCCATTCGCTTCGTATCAAATACGACAACCCTTGGCCTTGCGTAAAGTGTCGTATCATCGTTGTCTTTGTCTAGCATAATATATCTGCATCTTTTCTCTTCGTCGCTGAAATTTCAACAGTATGGCGACCTTCATCCACGGGCACGACTTTTAACGATCGTTTCCGATTGCAAAGACGAATGACGATGGCGGCTACCAATCTACCATCCTACCAACGCAAGTTTATACAATACGCAAGCTTCGTATACGAAATTCGTAAACTAGACGGCGCCGGCGTACTCCCTATAGAGATGACTGATGAGCGTGGAGTTCGAAGAGGAGTTGGTACAATGTGGTCATAGTACCCTTGACAGACTGCATCTCAATGATCATCAAGTGTAATGATCATTAACGTTAAATGACGATTGCGAATTTGGAGGTGACACACTGCAAATCGTAATAAGCCTATGAGTTTGCGCCGTAGCGCATGAATAAACGTGGCGATCAATTTTCCCCTGAAATGTCAATGTCAAATTGTCGAATGGTCCGGAGTATTGGCCTATTATTGCCCTTATTATCCATAATTATAATATTAATTTCATATTTTCGGTGAGGTGTGAGGTGGTATTTAGCTTGGATTCCATTCAATCAAGAAAGCGTGGTGTGAACATTGCAAGCAATAACAAAGTAATTATTGCTTGCAATGTTCACACCACATCATACTATCTTCATTTGTTGCCAAAATATCTGTTGAATTTGTATTGAGTCGAAAAAAATGGAGGAAAAGAAGAATAAGAGCCTGATGATTTAGTCAATAACCTGATCAAAATCGCATAGCCCTATAGTCTAACGAACTTTTAAGCGCGGCCCTGATTTGTGTGCGCGGCTGGCAAGTGGCAAGGCAACTGACAGATGCATGCTATAGTTCATTATGTTTGTATCTATCGCGTGTACCTTCCATTTCGTTTGCTTTTGCAAAATTTCACATTTTTCACGACGGACGTTCTGGAAACCTATTCCTTCATTGGCATTCGACTTTGCCAAAGACTGAGTACCACCAACCGATACTGTGTCACAAGTTCGCAACATGTTCGTATCATCCAACTTTCGCGAAATGGTGCAGGCGGTCATTTCTTATGTAAAGCGAGGAGATTTTTCAATTTTTCGTACGTGTTTATACGTGCACGCTACGGGAATTATATACCTACCGTCTCACGGATACTTACGAAAACCCATCTCCTCATCAATAAATTCGACTTTACCCAAAAATAAAGTGCCGCCAATCTATTTATCCTGCTGCCCGTTTGCAATGTTCGTATCATCCAAATTCCGCGAATAGGTGGTAATTTCTTATGTTTTTGGAGTTTTTTTGTACGTGCTTATACGTGCACACTACGGGCATTATCTCATAATTTGGTACAAGAGATGTTGTTGCAAGAGCAAGAAGCAAGACACAAAATCCAGTTCCTCCATTCCAGAAATACGTGTCTGAATGGCGTACTGAAATGACGGACTTTATGACAAATGACAGATATCGCGATTCATTGCAGAAAAGCTGGCAATGGTATTCAAAAATCACGGCGATGATACACGACCACAGGCGATTATTCGGCGATTATGGTTACTCCTAGTTAATGACCATTAAGGTCCTAAATGACGTTCTAAATGATCATTAAGTAAATGACGACGTGACACACTGGTCATTTATATCGTAATTTACGCTTAATGATCATTAAGTTTTCCAGTCAATCAGTTCTATTGGTCAAAATGTTCCACTTCTACTAAAATCAAACACATACATATTTCCCCGATAGGATGCATCTCCGCTAGCTGTAAAACTTTCATTACCTTCGCCTTTCAAGAACCTGTCGCGATTCTGCACCACCATCAGGCTGCTGCACAGGCAATTGAACAAATTCTCCATCAGCTCATGCTCCTCGGCACTAGCCGGATCGTGCCGCTTGTAAAAGGCCAACTGCTGGAGAAGCGTGTCGATGCCGTCCATCTCGCCCAAAGCGGTGCGGTTCTTTTCGTTGTCGTGCAGGAGAATGGACAAGAGTTCGCTGGCGTACAGCTTGTTGGGGTCGAACGGAGCTTTGACCTTGAGCCGCTTGAGGAGCCAGGCCAGGAGGCCCTGGCGCATGGCCTCGTTGCAGACGTCACTGCGAAGTTCGGTCAGGTTCTCGACGATGGCCAGGGTATTGTGGACGCCGTCGGCTTCTTCTTTGACGCCCTCATCCAGGCGGTCGAGATTCTGAACGAGCAGTGCTATGACTTGGTGTTCGAGAAGGGCCTCGATGAGGGCTTCGGCGCCTTCTTCTGATTCGTGGAGGATATCGACGTCCGTCAATTCTTGAAGCAGTTCTACCGTGCTCACCTGAAATCAAAGGTGGCCGATTACCGAAGTCCTAAGGAAAACGCCGTGGCTATCCGACCGGTACTGGCTGGCTTGTCGTTTCCACGAGGGAGAATCGATCGCGGTTCTTGACGGTAACATTTATACCTACTAACTTATTAGCACGATGTAGCAATTTATGCGTTTATATGGGATTTTCATACCAGATAACTGGCGGGTATCTCTAAACTGGAAGGCACGATCCCCGGGTTTATGGACTTTCTTACACCCTGTATAATCCGGCACTGTGTTACACCCTATACATATACGGTGTTAGGGTCTGGTTATTACAAACTTTGAGGGATGATTCCCCTTCAAAAATAAAGCCGAAAGAACAAAAAACTCATGGTCCTAAAATGCTTCCTTAAAAAGATTCAGGGTGTTGAAGTTGACTTTTTTAAATGGTTTTTTCACCGTAACTTTTGAACTGTTGGACCGATTTTAATCAAATTTGAACCAAAGTTTAGTCAAATGAGTTTCCATCGAATAATAATAATACCACAATTTATCAAACATTTCTGGAGGCGTAGATAATAGGGGACTGTCCCCTATTTTCGCCCCTATTTTCATCTCCCCTAATTAATTTTTAAAATTATTGATATTTTCGGATTTTACGTTCAATTTAGAAGAAAAAGTTACTCTTGCAAAATTTTGATTAAAGGCTTCGTTTCAGAGGTATTTGGGATTGAAACATTGGAAAACATCTCGAAATCGCCACTTTCCTGGGCCTAAAAATTGAAATTCAAGAATTCAAACGCTCCACTATAGGCGATTGACCTTATTGGGGAAAATGGCCGTTTCGTCGAGGAAGTTTTAGGGAATTAATTTTTAGAACTGGTGTAAGTTGCCGTCCGGCAACGGCGGTGGTTACGTCAATTGGTGGCATGTCAAAACTGTCACTTTGCTGTCTTGTGCAGTACGCTACAAACAAACTTTCGTTCCTGTGAACCCTTGGGACCCCATAGACTCATTATTGGGCCCCATGTTGATGACCAGCGTCGTCGCAGACCTTTCTCTAAATCATCCATAGCTTCCGCCCAAGGAAGAGCAACAGACTCTGTCACACCCGCACGGAGGGAAACACACAAGCCCGTCGACCAGCCTGCCAGCCAAGAAAAAATCACCTCGGGCTGGCCGTGCAGAGTCAACCACCACCTACCTTCTTTCCTCGCTTTTTTCTAAAGATTTCCTGCTTCGACTTCAGCTGGAGATCCGCATTTTTCATTCTAACAAGCCCGCCGTAGCTACCTCTGTGTTCGCGACGTAAACGTTGTCTTTTTTTATCGCAATAATGTAGTGCATTGCTGGGGGCGTAGTCTTTCAGCTGCGCACCTCTGGAGCTAGATCTACTACAAAACCTGCTAACTACGCTAACCATAACATGAAATAAGAGACACAAATGCAAACCCCTTTTTCAGATTATTTCTACTTGTCAAATTTCCATGTCAATATGTGGGTATTACAGGTATCCACTAGTGCCCACCTAGGCTACTAGACGTCGGAGTATGTTTTCCTCGCAAAAACGTCCTCGACGATCAAGTACCGAGCTCTACACCAGGTGGCGTTTTTAAATGTAAATCTAGGGTTGCTAGATTATCGACAGCTTACATACAAATGGCTCTGGACAGGCTCTGGGTACCAAAATGAACACATCTGACGTTCGTGACAGCTACAGCCCGTTGGGACGGACGCCTATGGCCTTCCGCGATGCCGACAGCTGTCAGTCCTTGACTCCGCGAGGCCTGTGAGTAAACAAACGGTTCGCCAGAATGCGCTTCCCTTACGCCGGCCGGCCGGTCGCGTGATAATCAGGTTCCCTATGGCGATTTACATTTAAAAAACCCCACCTGGTGTAGAGCTCGGTACTTGATCGTCGAGGACGTTTTTGCGAGGAAAACATACTCCGACGTCTAGTAGCCTAGGTGGGCACTAGTGGATACCTGTAATACCCACATATTGACATGGAAATTTGACAAGTAGAAATAATCTGAAAAAGGGGTTTGCATTTGTGTCTCTTATTTCATGTTATGGTTAGCGTATTTAGCAGGTTTGTGGATCTAGCTCCAGAGGTGCGCAGCTGAAAGACTACGCCCCCAGCAATGCACTACATTATTGCGATAAAAAAAGACAACGTTTACGTCGCGAACACAGAGGTAGCTACGGCGAGCTTGTTAGAATGAAAAATGCGGATCTCCAGCTGAAGTCGAAGCAGGAAATCTTTAGAAAAAAGCGAGGAAAGAAGGTAGGTGGTGGTTGACTCTGCACGGCCAGCCCGAGGTGATTTTTTCTTGGCTGGCAGGCTGGTCGACGGGCTTGTGTGTTTCCCTCCGTGCGGGTGTGACAGAGTCTGTTGCTCTTCCTTGGGCGGAAGCTATGGATGATTCAGAGAAAGGTCTGCGACGACGCTGGTCATCAACATGGGACCCAATAACGAGCCTATGGGGTCCCAAGGGTTCACAGGAACGAAAGTTTGCTTCTAGCGTACTGCACAAGACAGCAAAGTGACAGTTTTGACATGCCACCAATTGACGTAACCACCGCCGTTGCCGGATGGCAACTTACACCAGTTCTAAAAATTAATTCCCTAAAACTTCCTCGACGAAACGGCCATTTTCCCCAATAAGGTCAATCGCCTATAACTAGGTAGGCTCATGGTCTACGCCCATGTAACTTTACTTAAACTGGACTGCTGATCGGGGTACCAGGCCGAACAATAAATGTTCCCAATATGGGCGCTATCATCCTGGAACACATCACATCCCACATCAGTTGGCCCAGATGCGGAAATTTCACTTTTCTATCCAAATTATTACAGGGTGCCCTGGAGTTTAGGTGCGAAAACTTGTCAATCGATGAAGAACAGAAAAATAAGTAGACTCTGATCTCAAAATATATATATACAGGTGTCCCGTTTTTCAACGCTCACTATTGGTATCTCGGGAACGGTAACAGATACAAAGTCGGTTAAATTAGAAAAAAGTTGCGCAATTTTATGACTATCTCAAATATCTCAAGATATCCAAGATAGCTTCTGTCATTTCTGAAATATCCCAAAAAAAAATTGAAAAAAGCTGAATTCGAAAATTTCGAATCATTTCTTCATCATGACAGCTATCAATTTGAAGATTGGTATCTTGACATTTTTCAAGGTCCTTGATCGACTGACGTTGATAATTTTTTTTTGCGCTTATTAGTTTTTGAGATGTGACAGTTGACTCAATTTTTTTTTATGGACACCATATCATTTATCGACCTCATAAAACTCATCTTTTCTTCCTCTTTACAAAGATATAAAACACTTGTAGCATTTTTGTCAAAATAACCTGTAAAAATTGGAAAAACTGTTTCTGAGGCGAAAAAATCGAGTTACCGCTTCGGTTGCCATGCTCTTGTGGCATATAAACAATGACATTTGGTTGCTATGGTCTGTTGATTTTGGAAAAAGTTGAGTTACATTCGGTTTTTGTGTATTTGATAATGATAATAAATAATAATAAAACAAATACAGAACCAAGTATAACACAAAATGACATAGCAATAGCAATAACATTCATAATTTACAATTGTCCGAATTGGAGTCCATTTTGCTCTATGCAGAGTTGTGTGCCTTTTAGCTATGTTTTCAACGGCTGCGCTGATATCGTGCGGGTTATTAATTGACTGAAACGCATCATCAGCTCCTTGCTTCCAGCTCTTGGTTGCTTTGGGATGTTCTGTCATGAACCACAAATTCGATCTTTGAGCGTTCCCCGCAAAATGGACCTCATTTCGAGTAATTGTAAATTATAAATGTTTATTGCTATTGCGATGTTATTTTGTGTTATACTTGGTTCTGTATTTGTTTTATTGTTATTTATTATCATCATCAAATACACAAAAACCGAATGTAACTCAACTTTTCCCAAAATCAACAGACCATAGCAACCAAATGTCATTGTTTATATGCCACAAGAGCATGGCAACCGAAGCGGTAACTCGATTTTTTCGCCTCAGGAACAGTTTTTCCAATTTTTACAGGTTATTTTGACAAAAATGCTACAAGTGTTTTATATCTTTGTAAAGAGGAAGAAAAGATGAGTTTTATGAGGTCGATAAATGATATGGTGTCCATAAGAAAAAATTGAGTCAACTGTCATATCTCAAAAACTAGTAAGCGCAAAAAAAAATTATCAACGTCAGTCGATCAAGGACCTTGAAAAATGTCAAGATACCAATTTTCAAATTGATAGCTGTCATAATAAAAAAGTTATTTGAATTTTTGGAATTCGGCATTTTTCAGTTTTTTCGGGAAATTTCAAAAATTACAAAGATATCTTTGATATTTTGACATTTTTTAAATAGCCATGAAATTGCGCAACTTTTTTGTAATTTAACCGACCTGTATCTCTTACCGTTTCCGAGATACCAATGGTGAGCGTTGAAAAACGGGACACCTGTATACATCGGAAAAGTAAAATATCGAAGATATAGCCTTTCGAATTGGGGTTAGAAAATCGATTTTTCATCATAACTTTGAAAGCGCTCCACCGATTTTGCTCAACTCAAGATGAGACATTTCTGAAATAACCTACTATACCTAGAAATCAAGTTAGCAAGGAAAAACCATTTGAAGAGGGGGCTCCATTTCATCACCTAACGTTTCTACTCCACTTGGAGATGGAGATTTAATCCTAGAATGTGTTCAAAAGGAAGTGAACATGGAGAAAAACAATATTTCAAAATATTTTCACATTCCCATCATTGATTTTCTAGAATTTGCATTTTCACTGATGGGCCAACAGACGTGGGAGGGGACTCCTATTGATACTCGTTCCTAGAGTAAAGTTTGCGTTAACAATAAAGTGTTTTTTCTTCGAAAAGTGCGCGGTCAGGTTTGTTTGGACCCAAAGAACGTTTCGTAAGAAGAAAGTTTGAGAGCCACTGATTGGTTGATTTTTCATCGCCACTGTTATTTTATTTGAATGACAGTTAGTCAAAAGGCTACTGAACAAGATAACAACAAGATATTTACGTCTGGTTCCAGTTCTGTAAGTATGAATAACCTATTGATTTCAAGGATCAATTTTATGGATTTAAATTATGATCAGGGTGATTAGGCTATACAGGTGTCCCATTTTGACGGGATAAACGAAGCGTAAATTTTGTTAAATGGAACACCTGTATTTTTTGCATTTTTGTTCGGGTTCAGCTTTTTCAACTGTCTTATGTCTGTATTTTTGTTTTTCAATTGTTTGGCAGTGCTACCAACTAAAAATTCAAAACTGGAAAAAATCGCATTTTCACAGTTTGCTTAAAAAAAATTGTAGCGGCCTTGCTTTTTAAAACTTACGAGATGAGACTTGAGATGGTGATAGTCGAATTAAAGACCAATATCCTAATGTCAAACAGTTGCGATTTTATATTACAGGGTGTTCACAAAACAATCAAACTTTATAATTTTCAAAGTATTGTGAAATGTCTAGTTCATTTAGCCTAGTTCAAAATTGACCATAGTTATTTGAGCATGAAAGCGTAGCTACATCTGGCGAAATTCAGACAGTAGGGAGGCCAGATGCAGGCCTCAAGCGAAGAGTGAGGAAGCACGCGAGGGTGATTGGCGTTGGAATACCATAAAGAGCGTCTGTGAGAATTCGGAAAAAAACGACGTCTTGCTCAGCGCTACTGCTATTATTGTTATATTATTTGTTGATCAAGTTGTTTATGGTTTAGTGATTGGGGTTTTTAATGTGGAGCTCTCGTTGAAGTCAAAAGGCAAGTAATCACTGATTTGATTGATTTGACCATTTATTGAGGTAGCAGGTGTTCAGAAATTTATTAGCACAAATTATTGTGAAGTCATAGTCGCACTTCAAGCAAATGGTGTACAATCTTTATTATGAATGTTCAGCTGTTGGAACCTAAGTACCGTCTCAATGTCAGATTTAATCGAATTTCAAGAAGTAAATTACCTGGGCTGTCCTACCTGTAAAGGTGCTTCAAGTTGACTTTGCTTTTCTTCTCTATACGGTTAACCCTTTCAAACAACTAAACTTTAGTCAGTGCGTTGAAATCCTAAGTTCAGAAGAATTAGAAGTGAGAGTTAGACGCGGATAAGCAAGGGTTAAAGTCAGGTGCGGAATTGCGGAACAAACAAGCAACCCCGCTTGATGCCAGGAACCTACTAAATAGACGCCATCTTCACAAAAATCCGGGTGAGATGTCAGTCACCATGAACTAAGGCAAACAAAAGCAACACTTACCTGACCAAAAGGGTTAATCAACAGGTAGTTAACGACAGGACGGACTTAACCCGAACCGTCTGAAAAGATGTTCGTGGACAATAAGGCTCCGGAACCTGGCTGCCACCCTCGCGAAGCGGTAGAAAATAAGAGCGGAAATTAGACAATGAAAAGCGCGAGAAATTCCCCCACACAAAACCTGAAAAGCCAAGTTATTTGAAGCTACCTGAGACATGATCTGAAATAAAGTCTCTCCGAATAAGTCTATTGAAGACTTTAATAAACAAAGACCCAAATGGTTAATTCATGCCAATAATACCTGTAAATAAACCATCAACTAATTCTCTAGTTGAAAGACATGGTATTAAACTGACGACAATATGACAATAATTGGGAACCGATAAAACTGGCAATTATTGCAGTTATAAACATTCCAATGCTAACTCTTTCGGTTGATAACCCTTTAACAGGGGAACTCAACAAATAATGAATTTGCCATGCTGTTCGAAATGTAATTAATTGTGTAAACTATTGCTGAAGAAGGCAATGACGTATTCCAGAGATTAAATTGTATTTGTTACGAATCTATTCAGTTTCATTGAGCGGTGAAATGAAGAATCAGACAATAAGATTCACCGAAAGCAAAAAAACTCATGTTTGTTCATATTTAATCAAATAAAATAAAGGTCCTTGTGATTTGAATTGTTTGTTTCTATGTGGAAAATGGATTGATTTGGTCCTCTTGTAGGTGGAACCGAGGTTGTCAACAAAAGGAAGGGGTGAACTAATTAACGGGAAACAAAAGGGTTGAAATACACAACGTGGGGGGTAAAAGAGGGGCGATCGTTACAGTATCATAACTCATTTTTTTTTCAAATGGCATCTCTTAATTTTTTAACGCTATTGGATATCTTTGAACGGGTCTTCGTTAGATCGGAGGTGAAGATATTAATTTAAAACGCGACACTGGGATTTTTGGGGTTTATTGATAACATACCGAGAGTTCATAAATTTAATGGGTCCCGGTAATAAGATGGCCCCGTGGCGCAGGTGGTTGTGTGGCTGCCTGCGGCCTCGGGAATCCCGGGTTCGATTCCCGGTCAAAAGTCTGGGTGTTTGTATTGTCCTATATGCAATTTTTCACACTTGTATCAGTAATTGAATAAAGGCAAAACCGCCTATGGCCAGTTTAAGCCGAAAAGGAGAAGAACATTTCAAAAAAAAATTGAATGGGTCAAGGGTGCCTGCGAATTCAAAAACGTCTGTCGAAACTAGGGTAATTCTTACTCTTTTGTAATGAATTTGTCAAACTTTGACAAGAACGATGCTAGTTCCGACAGACGTTTCGAAACTCACAGGCACCCTTGACCCATTTAATTTATGAACTCTCGGGATTTAACAACATTGCGGGTTTTGTGTAATTCTCGGACGAGGGTTGCAGAGAGACAGTGTTCAAGTCGGGGAGCATTGCTATAGAAACCGCCATGCCACATGTGGATGGACACACATGTGCAGAGATGCTCAAGAGAGAGAAAATGCATCCTAAACAAGCTTGTTTTATGCTTTTTTATTTTTACTAGGAGTACCCTAGTACAATGCTAGTACCCTACCCTTGAACTTCATATTTTCGAGATAATAGGAAGTTTTCCCGAAATTTGATTTTTTGTTCGACTTTTTTCAAAAACTGAGTCGGCCGTGATGAATGACAGACAAGCCAAAAAGTACGTAGCTGTCAGTCAGTCAGTCTGAAAATAGTCCAACACAGAAAAATGGCTTTGCATGAGACAAAATGATTGATATGATATTCTGGTATGAATCCAGATATCCAGGATTTCACTTTGATTTCTTTTTGCGTTTTAGCCATTTTTCTTTGCTCGACAAAATTCAGACTGACTAACTGACAGCTGCTTACTATTTGGCATTTCTATCATTCATCACGGCCAACTCAGTTTTTGGAAAAAAGAAAAATAGCGAATTTTGTTAAAACTTCTCGAAATTTCGTGTAGTCTGTCTAGGATATAAATTACACATTTTTCCGTAATCGTTTGTAAAACTGGAGTTTCCAATGGTCAATATGCTAAAATTCACAAAAAAAAAATCCTAAACTAGCTATTTCCCGATTAAATTCTCTGATGCAACTGGGGGTACACAACAGTTTCAATCACATTATACTCACAGCTATATCAGTATTATCATGAGCCAAAAGCTCCAAAACACTAGGAATTATCTGAAGCTTCACCAAAACTGGATAATAGTCGGGTGCAGTTGACAAAACCCTCATTTCCTGAAGAATTTCGTGCAACTCCAGCTCACTCTCCATGAATTTCTCTGGCGAATCCGGAAATTTTATCCTCATTTCTCTATTCTTCAGACTACGTTTTTCAAAATTCAACACAATCTTCTTGACGGCAGCTTCATCGATCACTTCTCCCTGAAAGCCGAAGAACCGGTAACTTTTTGACTAGCTCAGAGTTCAGCAACTATTTATTCAGTTCTACGGAACAGGTTTTTGTTACCTCGGTATGTTCAGTTTCAACAAACTTCAAGATCTCTTGCCTTTCCTCTTCAGTCACTTCGTCTAGTGTTTGCATGGACGGCGTCGGAGAAACGGCCCGAGACATTTTGCTGGCCCTGTCTTTGGCGAGACGGCGCATTTTCTTTTGGCGTTCGGCGTCCCCATTTTCTTCGTCTACAGGGCGCTTGACGGCTTGAGGGGGCTGCAAAAATTGATTTTTTTTATCAACATAACCTTTTTTAGAAATACGTACTTTATAGTCAAGCAATTCGCCTATGTCCATTTATTAACCGAGGTGTAGGTCCAATTTTCTTAAAAAATTGATAAAGCAGGCGAAAATATAAAGAATATAAATTCGAAATGCGGTTAGGTAGTGCCACAACACAGCTGTCGATCTGTCAGCTGTCACTGTCATAAACGGTGAATGACGCCAACTTCAAATAAATGAAAGGAGCTAGAGACACGCCTCATTTATCCTGCAAGGTTTGGATTTATAGTAACTTCATATAAGTTCTGTAGCAATAATATAGACTGATTTTTGAATTCTTGACCGAGGCATTGATGACAGTGCATTTAAAATTGAAGAAAGAATTTGAATTCTTTTAGTGACTTTGGTAATGTGCTGTTGGCGACGCTATTCTTAAACGTCAATGCGATGGCAAATTGACAGCAAGCAAATGTTTACAATAAATAAGTTCCATCAATGTTTTTGTCGTACAACTACGTAAAATGGCTCCTAAACGTAACGTGAAGAGGAACAATCCTATTAATTATAAGAAACTAACAGCAAACGACGTGTGGTGTCCGATTTGCCGTGATATTTTAATCAAACCAGTAACCCTTCCATGTAGTCATGGGTTCTGTGCTTCTTGCTTCGAAGCCTCCACTCAAAACGCCAACGTCGTGTGCCCCTTGTGCAGTGTAAGAATCAGTTCATGGCTCAGGTCCGCCAAGAAATCCGAAACGCTCGTAAACGAGTCCTTTTGGCAAGCCATCCAAGAATTATTTCCTTCACAGGTCAGAACTCGTCTGACCGGAGTCAGCAGCTCACTTCCACTGTCCAAAGGTACACCATCGCCGGCACTTAACTAAGCTTTATAACCACGCGTTTAATTCGCAGGTATCTACGGACGAGACGTCGTCAAGAACACTAGCCCAGGAACACAAGTGAGCAAGAGCTTGATCAAAACGTTGAAAGTTGGTGAACTCAAATTCACTCTGGACAAGGGCAAGATCCACACGACCCTAAAACCAAACAATGCCGCCAGCAATTCCAAGCCTTCAATCACAATGAAAAATTCTTGTACCAATTACTGTCCGGCCAAGAATAACAAAAATTCCAACAGTTCAAAAGAGCAACAACCGCCTCGAATTGATTTTGCTACAAAAGAATATACCTGTAGGATTTTATGTCAAAACGCATACTCGGCCAATGGCAAGGCGAGGCACGAGTCTTTGATCCAAGAGAAGAACAAGCAGCTGCAGCAGATTTTGGCGCATCCGTTGCAAGACCGCAGCAATAGCATCGATTCGGAATGCTTGTATTTCAGACCCATTGATCACAGACACAATCCACCATCTGAAGGACTACCTCCGATCAAAGTTCCTACCAAGAAACCCTCAGTTGATTCCAACATTCAAATAGTGTAAGTTTTTGAAGGCTATAAAAGTTGAAAATCAACTTTTTTCACTCTTTAGCATGGAAATTTTCAAGAAATTCCATGAGATCGAGAATTTTCTTGAGGGTGGTCTTGAAATGGTAAAATTGTGAATTTTCCTTATTTTTTTTTTATACAGGGTGAGTTTTTGAACAAGACCTACTGTCAATTTCTTGCTGCACTTATTTTTTTCTGAAAAAAATCTGACAGGTCCATTTTCATTTCAAGGGGGACATATAACTAGCGTATTTTCAATCTTTCCGTTCCACCCCTCTGAACAGGGTGACTACCCTTTCGAAAATTTCGAATGGGACTAGGGGTCGAGTTGCACATAATTTTGAAGGTACCGTATGATCAAAAACTTACTTACTCAAGGGAGGCTGTGGTCCTGGTCATTGGCAGGCAAACGAGGCTGATTTTGGCCAGGCCACAGTCTCCCTTGAGTAAGAAAGTTTTTGATCATACGGTATTTCAATTGAGGTCTCCAATTTTCCGTTGTCTCTCTTTACTGTGACGTCATGCGTATAAGATACGGTTAATCGAGGTCATTGGGCGCTTCCCAATAAGGCGTATAAGGACACAATTGGACACATATGGACACAATTCGACACAGCTAGCGTTCTAATAGCAGTAATAGCACCACATGTCGACACAATCGTAACATTGGCGAGGCTGAGTTTAGAATTGAGCTGGCAAGTGCACTTTGACATTGTGTATCCGTCTTGTCGCAGTTATTGGAAAGCGCCCTATGTTTCTTGAGATATGACATTTCGTTTCTGACAATGGGAAATTTTTCGAATCTGACAAGCGGTCTGTCGTGTATTTATTTGATTTCAGCATGGATTTCATGATTTCACTTGTTCCTACCCTCGTTCTTACCAATAAGTGTGTTATATGTAGTGGAAAACTGAGAAGATACAGAAATGGTCCAAGGGTGTTGTGTCGCTCTATGCGAGTCGAGAATAAGACGAATACACCCAGCATAACCATGCACCGGTTCACGAAAGACCCAAACTTGATGGAAGTGTGGCTGCACCAGCACCAGCACCAGCAGGAATCACGCTGCACCAGACACGTGCATCTTACTACGAAAAAACTCTATTACTTCGTCCATTAAAAACTCCCTTATGGGCTCTAGTGACTTTCCCCACATGATAATGGGAACAGTATAGCTATCCGATTCAAAATTCCCGCAAAAGTCAGAAACGAAACGTCCAAACGTCATAAACGTCAAAACGTCAAAGGTGACCTCGAAAATCCATGTATTTTCTATCTCCTAAAATTGGAAAGGTCAATTCTCAAAAAATTAAAATCCATTCACCCATTCTGAATTTGAATCTCTATTGTAAAGGAAATTAAAAGGCCTTCAAAATGATGTACAACTTGACCCCTATTCCCATTTGAAATTTTTGAAAGGGTTAGTCCTCGGGTTAGTCGCCCTGCCTAGAGGGGGAATGTTTCTGTGGGTGGAACGGAAATATTGAAAATACGCCAGGGGTCTTATTCTTGAAACGGGGAACAAAGTTCTCGCTATGCAAGGAGAGCTGTGATTGGCCCTTGCCTAGCAACTACACATGTGGACTCTGTTCCACGTTTCAAGAATAGGGCCCCAGTTATACAGTCCGTTTTTTATTTTAGGCCCCAGCCCGTAGCACCTTTATTATGGGTTTCACACCCAATATAATATATATTTTTGAAATCACAAAAACAAGATCTTTCCACTGATGATGTGTCAAATTATTTTTGACAGATGTCATTTTTTGACAATTGACAGAAAAGTACTACTTGTAATACATCATTTCAAAGCCCATGAAATTCTGAGGAGAACTGTGTTTTCATTTTTGAAATCGAGTATCTTTTTCAGCTTCTATGGGTCTTTCAATAGGAAAAAAATGTTGAATTTCAGAAATACATAATAAGTAAGTAGGTAAAGCAGGTACCTATTTTTAATGTTAACTAATGCTAATAATTATTATTTATTCACAATGAAACACAAAATGCCCTAAAGAAGTAGCTCGAAATGACCGCCTCTTTGTTCCTTGAATGAAACAATCGACGATCAGTGAATTGGAACTACCAGCCCAACGCGATGACATACGAGCTTGCCAGCTATGACCCCCTCGATTTTTTTTATGAGCTTACCTGAAAGATAAGGTGTTAATGGAGTTTCCCAATGATTTGGACGATTTAAAATCAGATCATCACCATTAGTGATTATCAAAAACACCTATTACTTATTGAGTGGCTATTTCTGGAATTGGCATTTTTTTCCTATTGAAAGACCCCTAGAAGCTGTAAAAGATACCCGATTTCAAAAATGAAAACACCGTTCTTGTCAGAATTTTATGGGCTTCAAAATGATGTATTACAAGTACTATTCTGTCAATTGTCAAAAAAGACATCTGTCAAAAATAATTTGACATATCATCAGTCGAAGGATCTTGTTTTTGTGATTTCAAAAATATATAATACAGGGTGTCCCGTTTTTCAACGCTCACTATGGGTATCTCAGGAACGGTAAGAGATACAAAGTCGGTTAAATTACAAAAAAGTTGCGCAATTTTATGACTATCTCAAATATGTCAAGATATCCAGGATATCTTTGGTCATTTCTGAAATATCCCAAAAAAACTGAAAAATGCCGAATTCGATAATTTCAAATCACTTCTTTATTATGACAGCTATCAATTTGAAAATTGGTAATCTGACATTTTTTAAGGTCCTTGATCGACTGACGGTCATAATTTTTTCCTACGCCTACTAGTTTTTGAGATATGACAGTTAACTTCATTTTTTCTTATGGACACCATATTATTTCTCCACCCCATAAAACTCACCTTTTCTTTCTCTTCACAAAGATATGAAACACTTGTATCATTTTTGTCAAAATAACCTATAAAAATTGGAAAAACCATCTCTGGGGCAAAAAAATCTAGTTACCGGTTCGGTTGCCATGCTCTCGTGACACAATAAAATGGCATTTGGTTGCCATGGTCGGTTGATTTTGGAAAAAGTTGGGTTACATTCCGTTTTTATGTATTTGATAATGATAATAAATAAAAATAAAACAAATACAAAGCCAAGTATAACACGAAATAACATCGCAATAGCAATGAACATTTATAATTTACAATTACTCGAAATGGTGTCTATTTTGCGAAGAACGCTCCAAGATCGCATTTATGGTTCATGACAGAACATCCCAAAGCAACCAAGAGCTGGAAGCAAGGAGTTGCTGATGCGTTCCAGCCAATTAACCCGCACGATATCAGCGCAGCCGTTGAAAATATGGCTAAAAGACACACAACTCTGCACAGAGCAAAATGAACTCCAATTCGAGCAATTGTAAATTATAAATGTTTATTGCTACTGCTATGTTATTTTGTGTTATACTTGGTTTTGTATTTTGTTTTATTGTTATTTATTATCATTATCGAATACAAAAAAAACGGAATGTAACTCAACTTTTCCCAAAATCAACAGACCATAGCAATCAAATGCCATTGTTTATATGCCACAAGAGCATGGCAACCGAAGCGGTAACTAGATTTTTTCGCCCCAGAAATAGTTTTTCCAATTTTTATAGGTTATTTTGACAAAAATGCTACAAGTGTTTTATATCTTTGTAAAGAGAAAAAAAAAGGTGAGTTTTATGGGGTGGAGAAATAATATGGTGTCCATAAGAAAAAATGAAGTTGACTGTCATATCTCAAAAACTAGTAGGCGTTGGAAAAAATTATGACCGTCAGTCGATCAAGGACCTTCAAAAATGTCAGAATACCAATTTTCAAATTAATAGCTGTCATAATAAAGAAGTGATTTGGAATTTTCGAATTCGGCATTTTTCAGTTTTTTTGGGATATTTCAAAAATGACCAAAGATATCTTGGATATCTTGACATATTTGAGATAGTCATAAAATTGCGCAACTTTTTTGTAATTTAACCGACTTTGTATCTCTCACCGTTTCCGAGATACCCATAGTGAGCGTTGAAAAACGGGACACCCTGTATATTGGGTGTGAAACCCATAATAAAGGTGCTACGGGCTGGGGCCTAAAATAAAAAACGGACGGTATGTCCCCTTCGAAAAGAAAATTGACCACCTGTCAGGTTTTTTTTTTGTGAACAAAGTTGTGCAGCGAGAAATTGGAGGTGGGTCCTTTTCGAAAATTACCTGTATCTGCAATATGCAAATTTTATTTCAATTTGATTCAAGTTTTCTAATTATTTCAAATAGCAACAAAAGAAAAAATGCTTTCAACCCGGTCGTTCATACACGCGAGGCAACTTTTACGCGGTGTCGACGTTTTGCATGCGTACGTGAAATATTTATACAGGGTGACCCAACGAAAACACAACATAGGGGTTTTTGGGCATCAAGTGTCCCCTCACTCCCACCCACCCAAACTTCGAAATTTCAAATGACACCACCCACTTTGCGATACATCAAATTTAAGAGAATGAAATTCTCTTTCTGAAGAAACATTTCTATAATTTTTAACCCCACCCCCCTCCTTCCTAAAATTCTCCGACTTTCCTATATAATATTCTTGACTTTTTAATTCTCTTCAGTACAGTCAACGTCATCCTGCACAGCATCGAGGGAGAAATTTTTTTGTGTAAAAGTGCCACCCAAATTCATCCCTTCATTCCTCCGCCCAACTTCAAAATCTAAAATAACACTATGTACCAACTTTGTGATACATCAAATTGAAGCAAATTAAACTTTCTTCTTGAATAAAATATTTTCAAAAACCCCCTTCTCCCCTTTGATTCGATGTATCACAAAGTAGGTGGTGTCCTTTTGAATTTTGGAGTTAGGGTGGGGAAGAGTAGAGGGGTGAATTTGGGTAGCACATTTTCCATTCGGAATTTCCTTCTTCGATGCTATCTAAGATGACGCTGAGTTATTTGAAGCATATTGGGGGGTCGGGTATAAAATATAATATAAATATAAAATGGGACAATCAGAGAATTTTAGGAACAAGGGGGGGTGGGGTTAAAAATTTGAAAAACCTTTTTTTTAAGAAAATTTCGTTCTCTTTAATTTGATCCATCGCAAAGTATGGTGGACATTTTACATCACTATACTAATTTAAGAGTTACGGCCTCTTTGTCTTTGCTCGACACTCTTTTGTCAGTCAGGTGTGATACCAACATGAATCAAAATTGCCTGCTTAATGTGCGTTATTTCATTACTTCATCAGTAAATAAGCACCGAGTCGTCAGCCAAAAACACTATTTTTATCATTACTTTCATCTATCAGACATGTTAAAAGAAGTTTTACACCTAATGGATATTATCATTATCCAAAATTTTGAAACTATTTTGCCAAAATTTTTAATACTTATAAAATTATATCAAAATAGTACTTATTTATACTTAATTTGAGTTGTTGAGGTAGTAAAACAAAACGTAAACGAATTTCTCAGAATAGAATCCCTACTTTTGTTTCATTTTCTTAGCCATAGATGAGAGAGTATTGAAAATTAGTTGAAAGAACAGAGGAGATAGATACTTGCGATTTAAAAGCTATCGGCATCAATTTCTTCGACTACTAGAGGAAAAACGGAGATTTCAAATGTAACGACCATCTTGCACGCTCCTTTGATCAAGTTAGATCGACGAGATCTCTCATGGAAAAAATGTATCTCTTTACCAATTGAACCAGACAAGACGGCATTCTTAAGCTTAGTTTATGATGAGCGATTTTTTGCCGCGATTTGAGCTGAGCTGAGCGGAGCGGAGCGATTTTTTTGCCTAGGCCAATTACGATGCGGGGAAGTGACATCATGAATGGACAGGATTGGTCCAGACAAAAAAAAATCGCTCAGCTCAGCTCCGCTCCGCCGGGTATCGCTCATCATAAACTGAGCATTAGAACCTTAGAACCCACCAGAAACATCAACTGGTACTCTGGTACTGACCAGACCTTACTCACTGACAGATGGATCGATCCAAACGAACACTACACACATGCTAGACAACATTCCAAAAACATGGAAAACACCATTATCATCTGGAAAATAATTATCAATTATAAGACTGTCACGTCCTTCGATCAGTTTAAACTGACCAAACCTCACTCATTGACAGATGTAACTTTAGAGTTGACGGCACACCACAAGGACCTGTGGGCGGGGCTGAACAGAAAAACAAAAATCATTTTAGACGAGTTCGTGTGTTAAAATAAGGGGAGCAACACCGTCAGCTAGAGTGGTGGACCATTACCAGGTCACAGGCGAACCTAAAATCCCACTGATAATCTAGGTGCACCACTGGATTAACTCAGTTTGCGCAGTTAGGCTCCGCCCACAGGTCCCTCTGGTATTCCGAGTACTCTACCAATAAACCCTCACAAGATAGCACTCTCAACCGAAGCCCCTCTAAACTTCAATTTAACCAATATATGGTCACAGAATAGTAATAAGTGCCTGGCACAGAAGCATCACTTGAAAAGGATATCAAAAATATGAGCGAGATAGAAGTGCACTACTGGTTTAAAGGTCCATCGTGTGTACTCGGCACACTCGTGAGGCTTCGTCGCTGTGTGCGACGCGCATGGATGGCGACGCGTCATTGGCGGATTGCTGTCCGCCGATGCTATGACGGTTGCTAAGGGCATGTTCCGTTTTACAACTCTTCGAACCGGTAACCGAAAAAGCGGTACCTTATGGTTACCGGTTATTTCGGAACGCTCTGGTCAATCTTCCGTCAATGTGAAGTTGTCAAACGTTGAATTTTGATTTTGAAATTTCCAGGCTTTTGTAAAGCAGGCAGAGCAAAAAATGGTGAAGGGTACACAGAAGAGAGGCTGTTTTGAAATCACATCACAAGCTTCCAGCTCTCTCACTACCTACCTCGCTACGTACCTACCTTTGAGTTGCTCAAACCCTTATCATTTTGCGACATGAGATTACATTGAAATTCAAGTCCAAGACATACCTGGCGTTCAAGATGGACATTTTTAACGAGGACCTGGACCGAGCAAGCTTGTGAAGTGTGTCTAACTTTGGCTGCAGAATGCAGAACACGCTGCTGGGCCGCCAACATATAGGTAGCTGCCTCTTCTTCTGCAGGTACCCTCCTGTATGCCTGTACCTGGTTCCAAGGGCAAACCATATCGCAGAAAATCATGTGAACAGACAGTATGGAGAAGATTTGAAAGTTATTTGTTGCTTCTGGGAATTCTGGGATCGTTTCGTGATTCGTGTCATGACAAAACTCAAAACCAACTTTCAAAATTGGCAAGTAATGTCATCCGCCATGTTTTTAACCGGAGTAACCAAGCTCAAACGCCGGTCGCTTCGGTTCCCTCTGGTTAAAATAACCGTGGTCCGATTTACAAATAATACAAGTAATATTATCCATTCGGACCGGGTAACCGGAGTTTCGGTACGAATATTTAAGGGCATGTTCCGTTTTACAACTCTTCGAACCGGTAACCGAAAAAGCGGTACCTTATGGTTACCGGTTATTTCGGAACGCTCTGGTCAATCTTCCGTCAATGTGAAGTTGTCAAACGTTGAATTTTGATTTTGAAATTTCCAGGCTTTTGTAAAGCAGGCAGAGCAAAAAATGGTGAAGGGTACACAGAAGAGAGGCTGTTTTGAAATCACATCACAAGCTTCCAGCTCTCTCACTACCTACCTCGCTACGTACCTACCTTTGAGTTGCTCAAACCCTTATCATTTTGCGACATGACATTACATTGAAATTCAAGTCCAAGACATACCTGGCGTTCAAGATGGACATTTTTAACGAGGACCTGGACCGAGCAAGCTTGTGAAGTGTGTCTAACTTTGGCTGCAGAATGCAGAACACGCTGCTGGGCCGCCAACATATAGGTAGCTGCCTCTTCTTCTGCAGGTACCCTCCTGTATGCCTGTACCTGGTTCCAAGGGCAAACCATATCGCAGAAAATCATGTGAACGGACAGTATGGAGAAGATTTGAAAGTTATTTGTTGCTTCTGGGAATTCTGGGATCGTTTCGTGATTCGTGTCATGACAAAACTCAAAACCAACTTTCAAAATTGGCAAGTAATGTCATCCGCCATGTTTTTAACCGGAGTAACCAAGCTCAAACGCCGGTCGCTTCGGTTCCCTCTGGTTAAAATAACCGTGGTCCGATTTACAAATAATACAAGTAATATTATCCATTCGGACCGGGTAACCGGAGTTTCGGTACGAATATTACTAAAACGGAACATGCCCTAAATGTCATTTAATGCGTCGCTCTTCCTGTTGTTTGTTGACAAAAAGCTAACCTCAACTGTACCTGTGTTCGTGTTTCACCTGTTGGACTCCTCACTACGGTTTTGTGGTGGTGAATTGGTGATAAGTTCATGTGGCCTTGGCTGAGGAGAATCCTCCACCTTCCGCAAAGAAGAGAAAATGGGGCACCGCTTGCGCGTATGTGGGTTGTGGATACAAATTTTATTCTGACAGTAAAGGTGCCCGACGGCCGGCGTTTCTTCCGATTTCCGTAACACATTGCACTATTGCACTATTGTTGCTATGCGGTGTGGAGAGTAAGAAAGCAGATAAACACAGACACAGGTCTTGTCAGGTACAGTTGAGGTTATATCCTGGTCAACAAACAACACAAACATACAACTGTCATAGCTCGGGCGGGCGCCAACCCGCCAATGGCATCGCACACATCGACGGAACATCACGAGTGTGCCGAGCAGAGACGATGGGCCTTTTAAATCAGTAGTGCTCAAGGTCCCTGGCGGTAAACCGAAAACATCAAAGGAGCCGACCGGAGTGCGGCTTCTGTGCGAAGCACTTATTCCTATTCTGTGATATGGTGTCAGAGTCCGTTTTTCGAGGCGAAGCATGGGTATCTCGCTTATCTTTAGAGATACAAAGTCGGTTAAATTAGGAAACATCTCACTTTTGAATAAATGTCCAACATTTACGGTTTTTTTTTTATTGTTGGTGATGATTTTGTTTCCAAAGCACTCTATGAAAAATTGAATAAAAAATTTGTTCAAAAACATTTATTCAACAGTGACATGTGACACATCGTTGTAACAAGAAAAAATACTGCATTAAAAAATGTCAAAATCCAATATGGCGCCCATGAGAAAAAAAATTGAATGTCGTATCTCGGTTGTTTTGAAAGCTACAATGAAGATTTTGGCAGCTGTGAATTCCCCTTGGAAAAGTGCCAAACAATGTCCTAATTAGAAAAGGCAACCTCCAACCGTTTTTTAAATAAAAAATTGAAACAAAAATTACAAATTTCTGTTTTTTTTACGATATTTGGAAAACTAAAACTGGTAAGTCTTTTCAACAGATTTTGCCGAATCCCTGTGTTTTCCAACACCGGGTAGAGATCTTTAACGAACCACCATCTATGGGGTCAGCGCAATATTTCAAATTTTACATGGTAATTCGACACACGACGCGCCCTTGGATTTAGCAAGAATCCCAGCTCATTTTTCCGCAACATCGGAAAAATCACAGCAATTATAACAGAAAATCGCTGCGTTAGCCTGGTGCGCCATGAGCTCCTCAGAACCTCAAGATACCTACATTAGGCCCTTACGAAAATCCTGTTCTGTGTGATCCGGATCAGTTACGTCAGCCAATTCAGTAGTCTCAAATTCAAAACAGAGGACTAGATTGGCTGACGTAAGTGATCCGGATCACACAGATCACTTACGTCAACCAATCCAGTAGCCTCAAATACAAAACAGAGTACTGGATTGGTTGACGTTAGTGATCTGGATCACACAGATCAGGGTTTTGCTAAGCGCCTTTACGTAGATCATCAGAAGATTTTTTTTTTGTTGCAGCGCTCCAAGTGGCCAGAACAAAATCGACACTGGTTCGTTCGGATCTGCTTTCGTCAGGTTATCATGTACTTCTAGTCCCGAAAACAGCTGGCATAACGTCACATCAGTGACAACAGTTAGTCCCGAGTTTGTTGAAGCTTTGGCCAACAAAAGTGCAACTACCATGAAACGGAAGTATGACGCTCTACGGAAACCAACTGCTCCTCGTGCAGGAAACAACAACGGCTCGCTAGATCCGCACAACAACAATCGATGCAGCAGTCCAGGAGAGTTTCGCGGATTCGACTTGGAACCGATGCCACGAGCCCGAAAAAATAAAAAACCCGATTACGAAACAAGTGCCAGAATGGAAAGGCTGATGCAAGAAAAGCGAGATTTCGAACTGGCCACCAGATTGCAGCGAGAAATGGACCAGTCATACAGATACCCCACTAGAAGTAGAGCTCCGAGGACTTTCGATGGTCCAGTCAAAGTAAAATGAATGTTTTTTTCTACATTTAAATTTATTTCTCTGGAAACAGTTTTAATTTCTTTCTTTCTATTCGTAGTGTTTACGCAAAATTTGGTTTTGTTCATTTGTTTCATTATCCCTGGCAAAAATTCTATATTTTGGATAGTGAAAGATTGCAGGAGGCATCATAGATATGGCTGTGTTAACCTAAAAGCGCCGTAATGTAATCAGTCGAGTCTTGAATTTTGCTATGTTGAGTAAACTTGTTGCGGCAGGGTCAACAATTAGAATAGGTCGTGAACGTGCAACTGCATGTCAGTAATGCAAAGTCAAACAAATCCAAGGCATATGGTTGTGCGCTGACGTGTTACTCAAGCTGGAAGGCTGATCCTGCCGTGCATGGTATTGTAAAACAGCTTTGTTGAACAGCTACGCCAAGTTTGACAATTAATTTTAGAAGTTTATGTTTATCAAGTTTCACATAATGAAAAGTCAGAATATTGTAAATTCAATAATGTGTGGAATAAAATTATTTTCAAGTTATATTGCACTGACTATTTCTCGAAAGTTTTCTTCTCGATATACCTAGGTCGTGAACGAAACTAGTGGGGGTAACGGCATCAGTCAACATTAGAACTGTCAAGTGCGATTTATAACTCCATTTTTATTTTAGTCGGATCGATCGTAAGCAGATTCCTCTTGTCAATTTATAACTCGATCGCAACGATCGCATCTGTCGGAAATTGGTCGGAAGAAAGGCATGATCATAGCCTGTCACTGTGTCACTCACCTGCAGTGGCAGAGCAAAAAATCGCCGCAGATGAAAATTATTTGGAAAAATGAGCATAATCAATTTATGTTCGTGTGAATTGTGAAGGTTGAAAAGGCGTCGTTGTGGTCAAATATTTGTACAGGGTGGGTGTGGGTACCCGGCTAACCCCGCCCTAGAAGGAAAAACTTGTCACCAAAGAAAAACGCTTATTTTTATACAATAGGTACATGATCACTTAAATTTATTTTATATTACAATAATAAGTTATTAATTTATACGATGATTACTTCACTGGCTTAGATTTCTGAAACAGAAAGAGAAATGTTACCAATTATTATTATCCCTTGGAAATCTGATGGATTATTCGGATTACTGATTATTTAGATTATTCCCTTTCTCTCGCTACCTAGGTATCTAAAAGCCCCTGGCTCGAAGTTGGCACAATTAGCTTCAATCAGTTTGCCTTTTGGTATTTAATCACAAACATTTTCACAATCAATATGACATCAGAAAAGAAGGGATTTTCTGGAGAAAACATTTTTCAAAAACTCATAATAAGAGATACCTACAGCCCTTCAAAGCTACGATTAAAAAATTTGACTTTTTTTATACAGGATGCCCCAGAACTCAAAGAACCCAAATGCAGTTACGAAAATGCTTCAAATGTGCCAACATTATTGAAGATATGGTGGCAAAAGATTTAGAAACAATTTTGACAAGGGTTTCCAATCTTTGGACCGCCGGTGTACGTTCTTATATATCCTCATTTCGCTCATTCACGCCTGAATCGTTCGGCTATGGCAAAATGACCAAATCAATGTAAAACGAAATCGTTCGGATATACAGGGTGAGTCATTGATATGGGCGAGCTCAAATACATCTACGCCATTAATGATATCGAAATGAACCAAACGGCACTACAAACGGGACGTCAAAGTGCAGTTTGTAAAATTATTTTGCTCTATACAGGGTGCCCCATTTTTGCAGAACAGTTTCTGAACGAGCTGTTTCAAATGGCACCCCCTATATATTTTTGCATATTTGGGTTTGCCCTTTCTCAGGCATTACAAATTCGTTTAGTTTTTGCAATTCGCTGCAACCGTTCAGAAATTATCAATTTTTTTCTAAAAACTAATGCGTTTGTAGGCACTTACTAAATAAATCGCAAGGCACTTGGTTTTTAGGTTATCAAGTTGGGACTTTGCTCATGTTTAAGCAATAGCATAGGATATCTTTTGGCGGTAATATCGCCTAAAGGCTGTCTGATTTCTACATGATTCTAGTGGGCTGCGATTCAGGCCGCGATCGGCCGATAGCGACCAGAAACACAGCCTACTAGAATCATGTAGAAATCAGACAGCCTATATTTCCGTTTCGGTATCACCTTGCTGTGACACATTGATTTTGGTAAACTTTGAAGGGCCATAACTTCATTTTTTCAAATAGCACCTCCTGTTTTTTATTCCTTATTCGTATCAAGCATGTCATTTCACATCTTTTTCACCTCTCATGTTTTTTTCTCAAGAGTTGATACAGTAATGTCTGGATAATCCGAACAGAAAGTTTGCAGACCCCGTTCGGATTACCAAAACGTTCGGATTATAGAATTCACACCAAATAATATCTATAATTCGAACGTGTTCAGTTTATAGATACCTTGCTCAACCATCAAAATGCTGCCAATATATGCATTAAAAAATATGCAAATTATCCATGAAAGGTTTATCTTGAAGGGGAACTGTGGGTAAAATTTTGTGTCAATTTTAAAATTTATATAGCTGCGGGATGGCTTTAGTTGGTTTTTAGTCAAAATCGCATCGAAAAATTCCAAGCCGTTACGAAGTTATCGTAAATTTTGTGGGCTGATTATGACGTCATACTGCGCACCGGAAAGGACAAGTCGGCAGGGCAAGGCACCACGCCAACAATTACTAGACCTTTATAAAATGAAACAAGTTTACCAAACGGTAGACGCAGATCATTTGACTTTAATTTCAAACTACGGTGAACCAAATTTCAGTAGATATTTTTAAAAACATAATTAAAGTGCGACTCTATCTGTCAATGAAATGAAGCGGCAACATGGCGAAATCGCGAAATGAAATTCGGCAGCTTGACAGTACAGGAAAGTCACAGTCTATCGTAGAACGCTGAAACCTTCCGTCAGTGAAATCTGTTGGTGCATGAAAATAAGAGATCAGGTATACTTTTCGCTTCCACATAATAATGTAGTGAATAATTAAATGTATTTTAGGGCTGCTGCCGCTGATGGGGCTTTTTTCTAATCGGTGGTACAACCGACTACCGATTTGGGTCGGAATTCGAAAGAAGCGTATATCAAAATCCGTTCATATTCCTTTGAGTCAGCCACACCAGTGCGTTTTTATTGAAAATGGTCCTGGTCGTTCCTGACATCATGTTTCTGACCCTATAGCATTATCATTTAGGCCTGGTATACCTAATCTCTTATTTTCATGCACCAACAGATTTCACTGACGGAAGTTTTCAGGGTTATACGATAGACTGTGACTTCCCTATGCTGTCAAGCTTCTGTCAAGCTGCCGAATTTAATTTCGCGATTTCGCCATGTTGCCGCTTTATTTCATTGACAGATAGAGTCGCACTTTAATTATGTTTTTAAAAATATCTACTGAAATTTGGTTCACCGTACTTTGAAATTACAGTCAAATGACCTGCGTCTACCGTTTGGTAAACTTGTTTCATTTTATAAAGGTCTAGTAATTGTTGGCGTGGTGCCTTGCCCTGCCGACCTGTCCTTTCCGGTGCGCAGTATGACGTCATAATCAGCCCACAAAATTTACGATAACTTCGTAACGGCTTGGAATTTTTCGATGCGATTTTGACTAAAAATCAACTAAAGCCATCCCGCAGCTATATAAATTTTAAAATTGACACAAAATTTTACCCACAGTCCCCCTTTAAATCATTTCATATTATTTCATTGAAGCGTACTGCCAGGGTAGCGTATGAACATCCAGACTCCAATTGACGCAAAATTTCAGCTTTTTGTTGAAGATCGAAGTGACATGCTTCCGTGTTGAAGACATGGGTCAAATATAGCTTACAATGAAAGCTGAGACTTACAAGCTCGCATAAAATGTTCGGTATTGTTTCGGAAGGCACGCACAAAGAAAAATAAATAACAGTTCGGATTACAGGATACAGGGGTTCGGATTATGGATATCATTTTACAGAATTGGGGTGTTCGGATTATAGAGGGTTCGGATTATCCATACATTACTGTAGTTTGAAAATAATTCGGTTTTTCTAAAAACTGGAGATAAATTTCATCGATTAAACTTAGCGTGCAATGAAAATCAACTAATTTTGACAACCAACGTCAAAGTGACTTCCATTGTACGTCACTTTTGAATATTGACAAGAAATTTTGTCATTTTGAACAGTTTTCACGGTTGCAAATGTAGTAGTGAATGTTATCACTATTGATTTGTTGCACTACCTCAATAAATAATGTTACGAAGCTCGCGACCATCCCGGCTCTTTCCATAGAAATCTAGATTTCCGCGTTGCATTGGGGAAGCATCGAGAGACTGAAGTGGTAGGTCACGACACGTCGAGACTTCTGGTGGAGGTGCCGTAGAAGGTACGCGTATATTCTCGACGCACAGGGCTGGGCGGTATTTCAAATACAAGTATTTGAAATACGTAATTTAAATACATTTAAGTATTTTGTATTTTGTATTTAAATACATTTGATTGAGAAGTATTTGTATTTTGTATTTTGGAATAGTTCAGGCAGCTAGTATTTCGTATTTTGTATTTTAAATACATTTTTCGGGAAAGTATTTTGATTTTCAAAATACAAAATACAAAATACATTTGTTTCCCATGCTCTTTAGTCTGTTTGGGCCGAAATTGTTCTGGTAATACTATATTCACCCCATTGGACATTTCTTGCTTTTGAACACTATCTGGGATCGATAATGAGTTCGATTGCATCTTTTACGTTTTACGTTTTACTGATAAGTGCATCCTATCCTACTGTCAGCCACGAGAGGTTCCATGTCGGATGTCGGACAATATTTTCGAAAAGTTGGTTGTCCCCAGAGGAAATCAACATTTGTTATTTTGAAGAATTGATGAATGAAGTGAGGAATAGGTTTGAATATGAAGTTTTCTCCACTTTATGTTTATTTTATTTGTCTTGTCATAGTTCATAATAATTTACTTATTGTTGCGACTGAATGAATGAAGTGTTTCCCATTGAAATACTTGCATTTTACGGTTTTTCCAATAAAATGGTTGAAATACGCAATAAGAATGTATTTTGTATTTGGAATACTCTAGGTTGTATTTTGTATTTCGGAATTTCTTAGCTTTCCAAAATACGTATTTTGTATTTTGTATTTCAAAGACATTTCAAGAAGTAGTTTGTATTTTGTATTTCGACTATCTTGGATCGTGTATTTTGTATTTTGTATTTAAATACATTTTTAGAAGTATTTTGCCCAGCCCTGTCGACGCAGATACCAGAAAAATCCTTGTGTGCTGGAAACTCAAACGATCAAACAGGAAGCGTCCAGAACCTTCGATGCAACTATAAGAGAGGAACTCGACCAGGCATCGAGGAGAGTTGGAATCGAGCGACTGCGGCGATAACATCTCAAGCGACATTGTGAATTTCTAAGCGATTAATAATTGTGTGCGTTATTTAGTTGTATCGGTTGTAGTGAATAAAGCGCAGTTTGTTTACAAGTGAATCAGCGCGTTTAATTTCGAAATAGGTGAACCCAAATACCGTAACAATAATATTTGTTCAGTTCCTTGTTCCGACATTTCGAGTTTTTCAATTTTTACATATGAATTTCTTGTCAAAATTTGAAAGTGAAGTACAATAGAAGTCATATTGACATTGGTTGTCAGAATTAGTTGATGCAGTTTGGATTTAGAATTAGTTTGATTTTTAAGTTGATTATGTACCTACTTGTATCGGTGCCATGGCCTGCGAGGTCATCTGACTTGACTAACCCGATTTTTTCTTCAGGGTTTTGTTTACGATCGGGTGTATGAAGCTCAAATCAATACCAGGGAAAATAATGCAAGAAATAATTAGAGAGGCTTTCCGTAGCATATCGTTGATAATTTCTTGTCAAAATTTAAAAGTGACGTACAACAGAAGTCACTTTGACATTGGTTGTCAGAATTAGTTGATTTTCAATGCATGCTAAGTTTAATCTAAGAAATTTGTGTCCAGTTTTCAGAAAAACCGAATTATTTTCCAAACTATCGACTTTTGAGAAGAAACATAAGATGTAAAAAAGATGTGAAATGAGACGCTTGATATGAATATGAAATAAAAAACAGAAGGTGCTATTTGAAAAAATGGAGTTATGGCCCTTCAAAGTTTATCAAAATCAATGTGTCACAGCAAGGTGATGCCGAAACGGAAACAGGCGTAAGTGCCTACAAACGCATTAATTTTTAGAAAAAAATTAATAACTTCTGAACGGTTGAAGCGAATTGCAAAAACTAAACGAATTTGTAATGACTGAGAAAGAGCAAATCCAAATATGCAAAAATATACAGGGGGTGCCATTTAAAAAACTCGTTCAAAAACTGCTCTGCAAAAATGGGCATCCTGTATACAGGTGTCCCGTTTTTCAACGCTCACTATGGGTATCTCGGAAACGGTAAGAGATACAAAGTCGGTTAAATTACAAAAAAGTTGCGCAATTTTATGACTATCTCAAAAATGTCAAGATATCTAAGATATCTTTGCTCATTTCTGAAATATCCCCAAAAAACTGAAAAATGCCGAATTCGAAAATTTCAAATCACTTCTTTATTATGACAGCTATCAATTTGAAAATTGGTAATCTGACATTTTTGAAGGTCCTTGATCGACTGACGGTCATAATTTTTTCCTACGCTTACTAGTTTTTGAGGTATGACAGTTAACTTCATTTTTTCTTATGGACACCATATATATATTTATCCACCCCATAAAACTTATATAAAACTCAGCTTTTCTTTCTCTTAACAAAAATATAAAACACTTGTAGCATTTTTGTCAAAATAACCTATAAAAATTGGAAAAACCATTTCTGAGGCGAAAAATCTAGTCACCGGTTCGGTTGCCATGCTCTCGTGATATAATAACAATGGCATTCGGTTGCAATGGTCGATTGATTCTGGAAAAAGTTGGGGGTCATTCCGTTTTTATGTATTTGATAATGATAATAAATAAAAATAAAACAAATACAAAACCAAGTATAACACAAAATAACATGTTTTTATTTTTATTATGTTTTGTCCAGTATACAATTATTGTTCGACCTTACCATGTAATGTTTGATGGTAAATAAACTTAACTTTACTTTGATTTACTTAACATAGCAATGGCAATAAACATTTATAATTCACAATTACTCGAATTGGAGTCCATTTTGCTCTGTGCAGAGTTGTGTGCCTTTTAGCCATATTTTCAACGGCTACGCTGATATTGTGCGGGTCAATTGACTGAAACGCAATACGCATCTTCAACTCCTTGCTTCCAGCTCTTGGTTGCTTTGGGATGTTCTGTCATGAACCATAAATTCGATCTTGAAGCGTTCCTCGCAAATAGACTCCATTTCGAGTAATTGTAAATTATAAATGTTGTTGCTATTGCGATGTTATTTTGTGTTATACTTGGTTTTGTATTTGTTTGATTTTCATTTATTATCATTATCAAATACATAAAAACGGAATGTAACCCAACTTTTTCCAAAATCAACCGACCATGGCAACCAAATGCCATTGTTATTATGTCACGAGAGCATGGCACCGAACCGGTAACTAGATTTTTTCGCCACAGAAAGTGTTTTTCTAATTTTTATAGGTTATTTTGACAAAAATGCTACAAATTTTTTATATCTTTGTAAATAGTAAGAAAAGGTGAGTTTTATGGAGTGGATAAATAATATGGTGTCCATAAGAAAAAATGAAGTCAACTGTCATATCTCAAAAACTAGTAGGCGTAGGAAAAAATTATGACCGTCAGTCGATCAAGGACCTTCAAAAATGTCAGAATACCAAATTTCAAATTGATAGCTGTCATAATAAAGAAGTGATTTAAAATTTTCGAATTCGGCATTTTTCAGTTTTTTTGGGATATTTCAGAAATGACCAAATATAACTTGGATATCTTGACATATTTGAGATAGTCATAAAATTGCGCAACTTTTTTGTAATTTAACCGACTTTGTATCTCTTACCGTTTCCGAGATACCCATAGTGAGCGTTGAAAAACGGGACACCCTGTAGAGCAAAATAATTTTACAAACTGCACTTTGACCTCCCGTTTGCAGTGCCGTTTGGTTCATTTCGATATCATTAATGACGTAGGTGTAATTGAGCTCGCCCATATCAATGACTCACCCTGTATTATATCGGATGGCATCGGTTATTAAGTTCACATCGGAACATGCGATGTGGAGACACGATTTTCTCAGAGTATTTCGATTTGCATCTGAGATAGGGCGTGAGCAGGGACAGGCAGAGGGAACAGGGCCGGGGGTAAAAAGCCACTTTTTGAAACCATCATTATTTTTCCACTCCCTGGGGCCCTAATAGTCTTAGGTTAGTGACATGAACCCTGCACTTGGTGACAGAAGCAGAAAAAATGATAGGATGACACTAAAGACCGTGCTCTTTCAATTGAGAAGGGGCACCTCGCGCTGATTTCTTTCTGGGGGGACCTTAAAATTTGAAAGTGCTGGAACTTCTACAAAGCCACTTTCCATTATCCTTGTACATACTCGTCTTTGGCTAGTGCGGAAATTTATTTTCTTTTTTTTTTTGACCTACAAGATGAGGACATGAAAAATCGGCGCGTTTAATGTCATCTCCCACATTTTCACACCAGCCTATTCCATCAGGTAATTGAGTCTAAATTGCGATAGTCCCATTTTTGGAAGAATTCCAGGCGGGCAATTTTTAATGCTCAGTTCAACGGCGGTTTTTTTTTTCGATATTCTCAATCAATAATAGTGATATCATTGCTGGGGAAAAATAGGTTGGGCTGTCCTCTTGACAATATTTCGAGAGTTACTTTTTCCTAGTAATGTTATCAGTAATATCGATTGGAATTGGGAATATTGAAAACCGCTGTTAAACTAAGCAATAAAAATTGCAAATTGCTCACTTCTTTGTCTGGTATTCCCCTAAAAATGGGACTATCGCAATCCACGTTTACCATCACGTACATCACTTCAGCGCATACATGAGAACGCATACCTGCAGAGCGCGGTAATTTCAATTTTGACGCACGGAGTGTCACTGTCAATGGCAACTGTCAATCAATAATCGAAATGTAAACAAACCTAACCTCCTAGCTATTCAACATTTGATATGGTTCAAAATGAAATGTTACGTGCCGTATGACAAAAAGATTCAGGTGATACGAAACAACGAGCTGCAAGGCGATCACCGAAATAAGATCGTTATTAGGTTAGGTCTGTCGAAACGTCAAATCGACGTCAAGCGCTGTCAGCTGCTATTTGCGTGACATTACACACGCACACCGTATTACAGTGTTGTCAACTTGTTGTCGTGATATGAGATATGGCAACGTCCTATTTTCACAGGTATGCGCAGAAGCCTCTCGGGAAACGTGGATTTCGACTTCATATCATAAATGGAATGAGCTGATGCGAAAATGTAGGAAATGGGGCCAATTTTCATGTTCTTCTGGGGAGGGAAAATGAAAACAAATTTTTCGCACAAGCCAAAGACTTCAATTGCAGTTTCTAAACAGTAAAGAATGATAACGACATGGCGACTGATGCCGTTAAGGTTCATGATAAAGTCATACAGTACTTTTTTTAATCAAAAAACTACCACCTGTTGCTTTCAGTTGGTAGAAGAAAAAAATTCCTGTTGCACGATTTAATGTTGTTATGTTGACGTTAGGTCAAAAAAAAAATGTCAGGGATGTCAGGCGAAAAAAAGACAAGCGAATATGCCTCATGGGCATGAGGCTCAGTAGCGCACTTCCTTTTTGGAGGATTAGTGAACGCAAGATGTTAAGTGATTAGGGTTCTACCGTCTTGAGCAAAAAATTGCAATATGGCGGCCAAAATATCGACAGAATCATGAAATTCGGCTTGAAAATCAAAATGATCGTACTAGACAAGGGTAAGTTCCAAGTTTCATGAAAATCGTTCCACTAACAAGAGATTTCAATATGGCGGCCAAGATGGCGGCAGAATTATGAAACTCAGCTTGAAAATAGGAATGATCGTACGAGACAAGCGTAACTCTCAAGTTTCATGGAAATCTTTCCACTTATAAGAGATTTCAATATGGCGGCCAAGATGGTGGGGCAATCATAAAATTTGGCTTGAAAATAAGAATGATCATACTAGACAAGGGTGAGTTTCAAGTTTCATGACAATCGTTCCACTAATAAGAAATTTCAATATGGCAGCCAAGATGGCGGCCGAATTATGAAAGCCAACCTGCCTATTTGGTCCTTGAGGACCTAAGCTATCCACCGGATAAAGTTCAATCTTCAACGGCTGTAGCTTTATTTCCCGAGGAGAAGTTCAACTTCATCGAAGTGCACAGGAGATCTCTGTTTTTTGAGAATAATGATAACGATGTATGGATAACAAAAATAGTGCCCATTGGCCACCCTTGGAGACATCAGCTATTAATCGGAAAAAAGTTCCAAGACTCTTGTTTCAATTCTCGAGAAGGAGTACAGCGTCTTAATTTCTGCACGGACTCGGACAGACAGACAGACAGACAGACAGACAGACAGACAGACAGACAAACCGGCCACATAAGCGTCATTCTGTTACTTATATAAAAAATGTGCTCCAACTGATTTCGACCTCCTGAACACGAATATCGGGTTCACTTTTGAATTGGAACATTTCTTTTTTATCGAAAAACCAAAAAAATGGTAGCCTTGTCACATGATTTTTAGTGATACCTACCTACTTTTTTTTTGTTATTGAGCGAACATGTTTCGTAATTTGAGTGCCATTATCCTTCAGGTACCTAGTATTGGCTATTTCAAAATGTTCAATTACTATTTCGGCACGTCTGATTTTAAATTTGTAGGGTCGTGTAATATGCGCCGAGCCGTGGCTTTGCGGCCGTTTTCAAAAATCGATAACAATTGACCTAACGGTCGGATCGAAGTGGGGTTTTTGTCAAAAGAAAGTTCAAATTGTTCTCTAAATATAATGCCGTACATGCAGTGATGTATTTCATTAAGAAATTGTAGTTGCCTGCATATCGCAACTTTCTACATCTTACCGCGAATGCCAGCACTTGATCGGCGAAGCCGCCCTACACCAAAATGTTATTTTTGTAATTGTTCATGATTATTTCGGCAACATTTTTCTTGATTCGCGTACCAAGGCCATGAGCTACCCATTCGAGTTGAAATATTTTCTGTATTGAATTTCGTTTTGTTCGGAGGAAAGGATATCAAGCACCAGCAAGCAACGAATAAATCATTTGCGGCCGAGCCGTAGTTTCGGAGTCATGTTCAAAAATTAATAACTACTAATAGGCACCTCGCACCGATGTGAAATTTTCATTGAAATAAAGTTCAAATCATCCTCTAAATATAACTCCGCATATGTATTATGGTAAAATGATAAGATCGGGTACTTCCTCGCATGTGATAACTTTCGAGATCAGGCCGGCTTCTGAAATGCAGCATTCAACGGCGATGCCGCGTCACACTAAATTGTTATTATTGTCATTGTTTATTATTATTTCGTCAAGATTTTTCTTGGTTCGGGATACAAGGTCATGAGCTACCCAATGGAGTAAAAATTTTTCGCAAAAACCTTTTCGTCTAGGACTAGATGCGGGGACGGACGGACGGACGGACGGACGGACGGACGGACGGACAAAGCGAGGACAAAAGCGCCTTCCCGTTTGGAGAAGTGCGCTAAAAAGATCGGCAGAGCACGGTCTTTTGTGCCATCCTACCAATTTTCGTGCTTATTTTACCAAGTGCAGGGTCCATTTTTGGTCACCAATCTCCTGACTATAACACAATGAGCAGAATACTATACTGTGACGTCACGTTGCCTAGAAACCGCCTCTCTGATAGCTGAGTCTAGGCAACGTGACGTCACAACAGTAGCATTCTACTCATCGTGATCCCACTCCTGGCCCGTACGCGCTTTCCATTTATCAGTGTTGAAGCGGAGACTTGAAGGATGAGGTCCAGAAAAAAAAAATAGAGAGGATGCTGTATATACCATCTGACGTGGATGTAATTTTGAAGAAGTCTCAGCAGGATGCAGGGGACAATCAATAGGCACGGATTAGGAGTAGGACAACGGACGAATCGCAGACAATTACTGGTCACAAGGGATTTTGGGAATCGCTTGGCAGTTTTCGTCATGAGCTCCACCAACGCAAGCGCCTAAGGGACATTTGCAGGATCTCGTGTCGGATTCGGCGTAGGTTTTTTCTACGATATCGGCGGCATCTTTATCAGTCAATTGGTGTTCAGGGCACGTGCATTCTCCCTCGCCTTCGTGGTGCATTACCTGTTCTGGTTCCGGTTCCGGCTCTTTTTTCTTTTCATCGTCTGAAACAAGAGAAGCGGACGATGATTTTATTTTATCCCACGCGTCGTTCAAGCTCGTCGGGATTTTCGGCAAATTGGGCAGTTCGAGTGGCGGGTCGCCTTTTTTTACTGAAAAAAGATTACACTAAAAAATAACAATTTGAATAAAAATCACCCTGTAAATCAATAACGGGATTAAATTGGTGTTTTTACATGATATTTATTATTTTGGGAAGGGTACTGTGAGATCCTAGCTCTTACGATAAAAAAAAAACACAGGACACATTAGCAGAGGCGGTGTGAAAACAGCAACTCTGATAACTAGAACTAGACCCACCCTTGGGCTATGTCAGTTTCCTCATGCACTTATAATATGTATAGGAAGAGTTGCAACATTATTATTATTTGTAGTTAGGGAGCATTATTAACGATAGAATTAGAATACTAGGACGCCTGGTCTTGGAGGAGTTGCCATAACAGACGAATGGATGGACAAAGCGGATACAATAGCGATATTCATTTAAGTGGAAAATGTGCTAAAAATTCATTCAAGTGCACAACGTTTCACCCCAAAATTTGGGGCTTCATTAAGTGAGTTGAACTTGTAATATGGTATACAATTTTGGATTGAAAAAAGACAGAAAAATGCCCAAGAGAAATTTAGGATTTTTATAAATTTTATAAAGTTCAATTCACCTGAATAAAAGACAAGGGCTAGGTACTCAATTGTTGGACAAGTTTTCCCCCCAAATCCAGAAATTCAGTATTGACTCTAGTCTGACCAAATTAACTTAAAATCTGATCTCTTGTAGCATCTTTTGAACTCTGAAGATCTTTTGTAGGTAACTCGGTGGGCAAATGGCTGCCACTGAAAAATTGAAAATTCGATCACACAACAAATTACCTCCATATGCGAAGTTGTACGCAATCGTGGCATATTTCTTTCCCTCAGCAACTCCAATTTGAGTGTACTCAGATGCTTCTTTAGGATAACACAGAGCAGCCATGGCAACTGCTCCCGTAGCAGCATACACTGTCCGCTTGAAAAGCCCACCTCTCAGCCCAAATATCAAACCTGTTAAACCCCCTATAGCTATGGCTCCAGCTTTGGGAGTCGTGTTGTCTTCTTCTCTCAAATACTTGAGCAACCCTGCAATATATCAACAGGAAACAAACTAAATACTTGGATCTTTTTGCATTGCGTCTCACAATCTGCATTGTCCTTGGTCTGTTCCAAGTACTCCTCGCCCACCCTCTGGTAGGCTTTCACTTCGCCGTAAATGCTGGTGAATTGGCGACGTGCTTGTGAAAATGCGTTTTCGATCATTCCCGGGGAGGAACTGTTGTCAGACTTCTTGGTTTTGCTAACGTTATCTGGGGTGTAGATGGGTAGCTCGCTGGGGCGCATCAAGTTTGAGTTTTGGCCTTCCTTTTTCATCTTCTCCTCCGCCACTAATGTAGCGGCTGGGAGAAGTATGTGCTTGAAAACCTTAAAAATTGAAAATTCAATAGAAAAAAGGCAACGTGTCGTTGAATTTGGCTTACTTTTGACTGCATATTACGGAATTCAATTAAATTTGGAAAAGTGTAAAACGTACTGAGTAATATCCTTCAAAATCCTTCAAAATTATGTAACTTGATGCAATATTTTCGATTGATAAAAAAACACCTGACAACCGCATTTGTCAAAAATCAGGGTCGCCAACACCAACAACTCGAACTCCACTACATATTAGACACGAGACGTCAACCTGAAGAAATGAAATTCGGCGGGAAATATTTTTTGTACAGGAATGCGAAGTAGGAAGTGCTCGTTATTCTAGAATCTACAGTACGTTCAACTCTACTGTGATTGCACTTAGAGAGTAGGTATACAGGGCCGATTCTGAGTGGTGTGCTGGGTGTGCCCCTGCACAGGGGCGGCCAAAATTCAAAAGCGGCGAAAAGTCGACAATTTTTTCTAACGAAAAATTGAATGTCGAAAAAGGAACTGATGTTATGATTTTCGAGACCGACAGCAGCCGCCCTGCGTAAATTGTGATTTTTTAGTGCCGAAAAAATACAACAGGTTGTCAAGAATGGAGGCGAGGCGGCCGCCCTGCGTCAACTATTATAGATATTAGACTTCTTTCTCAGATAAGTATCTGAGGAAGGGCAAGAATTTTCATCTCTTGGTAACACTTCGGATAGTCTCTTTGAAATCGGATCGGCGTGAAAAAATGCGGTGTAGTACAAAAAAATTCACAACTTTCAAAGAAACCGCACTACGATCAAAATTCGAAAATCGTTTAGAGATATTGATATGTGGTTTTCAGAACTGCACTTAGAAAAAATCTGGGATCTTTTTCACAGAAGCGGGGCATTGAATAATGTGGACCGGTTTTGCAGTTCTTCTGTTTTCACCATGTATAGCTCACTCACCGTCGTTGAACTTCTGTACCATCCAAGTATCTTACAGCCAAAAAAGCACGCTATCCAGTATGACCACGATTTCCAAAATCGATCCATTTTTACTTGAGATATTCACATTTGAAGTGAGGCAAAATTTTCTAGTGAATCAGTTAAATTGTTGCCCAGTTTATTTGAACAGCTTTATCTGATTCCATTCAACTACAAAATCAATACACTTACCTATGAATTGGTATAAGTGCCTAAAAACTCATCTATAGGTCGCGGGAACATAACCGTCACCTTATTGGCACCTGCTATGGCAACGTTGCAAGTATGCCTGACGTAGCAACTGCGAAATGCGCATCCTTTTTGTCGTTGAATTGACATAAAACGCTCGCGCAAGCGCAGACAGGGTGTCAAGGTACCGCTGTAGAGACTCGTTTGTTTTGAACATTTCTCAGACAAATTTTGAATTTAGCACAATTATTTTTTTGATCAAGTGGCAATTGTTCAATAAATCATCTATATAGTTTATTACAACTGAAGAAAACGGTATTCACAAGTACTAGTGAAAAAACATTATACCATATACCCATCTTTAGCACGCGATTTTTGCTCCCGCGACCTATAGGGTGTGCCGAGGGATATGCTGAAGTGAGGTGGCCATGGATGGACGCACCTTGATCCTCAGCGGTAAATAGATTATAATTGTTCATAATTTTGTTTAAAATGAGGGGGGCTTGGCGGTTTTAGGCCCGCAAAAGTGAAAAAAAAATCGCCTGCGGTGCAATTTCTAGAGAGCCCAGACGCCCCCGCTAGAAAATTGCTGCGGGGTTACAGCTGGCGGGCGGCCAAATATTTTTCGCCAAGGGCGGCCGACGAGCCAGAATCGGCCCTGAGGTATATTCTCAACTTCTTGAAGCCAGTTAAATTTTTCGATGCTTCAAACTAAAGAATTCGAGCCCTTCGCTCAAAAAAAAGGGGACCTTATGGAACCATCAACCCTTTACCTGTTCCAGCCTCAAAGAATTATTGGCAAAATACCAAAACAAGATCTCCGCGGCGGTTGTCATGAGCAGCAGGATTTAGGGATTTACGTGTAAAAAGTTGAATAAAACGTAGAAAATTTGCTCAGCCAACTAGAATCACAGTAGAGTACCAGTATAATAATAATAGGCGTCGTGAAATTTTTCAAAAAAAAGTTGCCAAGGGAAATAATAGTATATTATATACCAAGGTTGAGAAAGTATTATTATAGCTGAAGCGCCAGTTTAGATCCCGAAGCGCAGCTGAGGGATATAAGGCGCTGAAGCTATAATAATTTTCTCGACCGTGGTTTATATAGTATTTTTTTTACTACTAGAGAATCGCCTTTCTAGTTCAGGAACAGGTTAATAATGATGTACTTCACGGCTAGTAGTGAAAAAACTATTTTATTGACGCAGGGATTGTGGACAGTGTTCCATATGGATTGGACTAATTTCCATTGACGATCACGTTTTTTTTTCCTTATAGTGAGACGCAGACTCACTGGCTCACTATAAGGAGGGCGTTTCAAGGCTTTTTACATTAGATGAGCAATGGAAAAAAAAGTGTTATGTTGGTACGAATGGTACGGTACGATGATGACTTGATGGAAACGTCTTGGCTATGTTTAAAGTGACACTTGTCACTGTATCGAAACGTCATAACGCGTAAGTAAAAATTTTCGAAATTTTCGCGGAAAGAATACACGAGAAATAAGTTTCCTTGGAATGCTTTGCATTGTGGACAATGAGGGGAATTGTCTCTCTCTACTGGTCGGTGGGTCTTCGCCAAAGCATTTAGGTTTTCGGCGGCCACTGAGAAAATCATGCCGAAGATCGGCAGTACTCTGATAAAAAGACCCACTGCCCATCAGAGGCTCCATCTTCTGATGCACATCACTAAGAAGTGAGTACTACCTACTCTAGCTTATTATACTGAAACAACAAGCTAGGTATAAAGATGCATACATACGTACCTAGGTACAGAAAATGGGCATGTGTACTCACGCGCACGCGCATGCCTCGTCTCTTACAGTTCCACTCCATAAATTACTGTTACTGTTCATCCAAAGAATGAGTTATCTCTTGGGCAGTGAGTTTTTACATTCCATTTTCTTTACTACGGCTGATTTTCAGCATATTTTTCTCAAGGGCCGCCGAAAACCTGACAGCCTTGGCGAAGAGCCACCAACCACTAGAGACAATGTCCCTTATCGTCCAAAATGCAAAGCACTCTAAAGAAACTCAGGATTTCTCGCGTATTCTCGAAAATTTTCACTTAGCATGACACAGTGACAAGTATTACATTCAATATAGCTGCCTGAACAATTAGTTGCCAAGACGTTGCCATCAAGTCGTCATCGTACAATTCACTGTAAAATTCATTATACTTGCCAAAATACCAAATACTTACTGATAATTAACAAAATGTCGAATCTCAATATTTATCAAACATTAATAGGAATGTATCTACTTAGCGGAGGCCTATCATTAGATGGATAGCTTATCAATAACGCTGAGGTAACTTCATCCCATTAAAAAAAAAACCTAATTGTAATTGTGCATCTATTCTTTATTTTAGGAATCTTATATACATTGTAGAAATGTGATGTCTACAGAACTGATTTAAGGCCTCTATTGGCTTTGGACATACTATACAACGTGTTTCAAAAACTTGACAGGGTTTTCTTTTGAATATTTTTCATAGGAATAATGAAGGGTACGAATATTTTTTATATAAATATCCCTTAAGTATCTAGATATATACAAAAAATATATGTATGTACGTATCTAAAATATGGATAGTACTAAATTTCAATGAATTGTTTCGAGCACGGGGTGCTCTTTCATAGAAAAATTGAGTCGACATATTTTTGTGCTTCAATCAAGATCAATAATGTAAGATCAAAGTACAGAAATCGTCAAGTTATGAAACACTAGCACAATACACGCAGTAGTTGAGAGTTTACCTAAACAAATGAATCATGAACATAACTTATTTACAGAGAAAGTTATCAACAAATTACAGTTAAATAATATTTTTAGGTAGGTACTGCAAAAACAAAACACCCACTATATTAATATAATAATTGCAAAATACTTCAGTCAAAAACATTATTCATCATTAAAATCATCATTATTGTAATAAAATTATATTATGAAATTGCATCTGCAAAAGACTAGTACGGACTTATTGCAATCTTTGCAATTAGCGGCGCTAAAAAAAATAATCAAGTCATCAAGTGGGTGCCAATAAATGTATGTACCAACAAAAACACAACAGAGGGTAAAAACTATAAATATACATATAATATTTAAAACTCTTAAGTATGGAATTAAAACAGACAAAGTGTCCCATTATTAGCAAGTATAAATATATGTACAGAAGTAATTTCAATGGCACCATTTGATTCCATTTTTTTTTCTGTTTCGTTCAACAACAATTTTGATAAGAGTCACTTTAATTTTTGGTAGGTAGGTACTAAATAAATATGTATGAATGTGTACTAAAGGGTACATATTCGCTACCAGCTAAATTAAGTCTTTGTGGGCTAAATCAAGGCACCGCACCGAACTCGCCACAATCAAAAACGTTTTTGAATTTGGAAAGTTTTTAAATAAATAAGTCTCACCGAAATGTACAAGTTCAAGAAACCTCTGGTAACGGACATGCCACTGCCAAAGGCAATAAGACCAAATCAAGAGGCACTTTGGTCCAACCTCTATACAAAATGCTTATAAAAGTCTTTTCACTTCAACTAAAGTAAATTCAACAAATTTAAATGAACATCACAACATAAGAGGGTTCTCCACAATTACAGACTAGACAGGCATTAACTTGGAATTCTCAACTTTAGACTTGATTATTCCTTGAATGGACAAACAATCCTTCCAATGTTTTATAATATATAAACACTTTCAAGGCTTTCTTCACTAGAGTGAGCTATGAAAAAAATATGTTGTTGGTTCGAATGGTAAAATATTCACTTGATGATAACGTCTTGGTAGCTAGTTGTCTACATGTGCTTTGAAGGGATGTTACATTCATCAGCTGGTTTGCACGGAAGTCGAAACAAGATACATTTTCTACAGTGGCCTAGTGGTCACCACTACCTAACAGCTTTAGCGAAGAGCCACCAACAAGTAGAAACGATGTTCGCTACGTATTCTCGAACATTTTCACTTGCGCGTAAATTACGTCACGCTGACAACCCTTACATTACACATAGCATATCTATCAAGACGATATCATCAAGTTATCATGGTCTCATCTGTATGAACACAAAATTTTTCCCATAGCTTCCTGTAATGGAGAAACTGTGAAACTGTTACATATAATATGTTACGTAAATTTTATACAGTACTACATGAAAAGTAAAGAGAATGTAACTTGATAGAATTCGATTTTTAATAGATACAAATACTATATTCAAGTAAAGCATAATAATTCTGATGTATCTCAGATTCGTTTGGAAAAAATGCATGAAACAAATTTTTTACAATAAATACATAAGAATACATAATTAAATATCAATACATTGTAACATTGTTAAATAATTCTTGAGCCAACATACTCTATGCGTTTATCTCTGATATGTCTATCTATTCCATAATATGGAGAACCAAGCTATTATTATTTCATTTATTTCCAATCAATATGATTGCAAATAGTCAGAATTTGTACATGAGCAATAACCACTTTTTTCATTTCCCAGTATTTTGTTTTTTCACTTTAGATAAAATCAAAAAGTTCCGCCAAACCTTCGGTAGCGTCCAAGCTGAAGTTGTAATCAGACTGTGCACTTGCCTCCAATGGTAAAAATGGTGCAAAACCAAGGACAGGATCGGAATAATCTGAAAACGAGAACGTATCAGAAATCGCTCCAGTCCGTCCTTTCTCCAATTCAAAATGAAACTTAACGTAACACATAAATCACCTATGATATCAGTAAATCACTTTTTTCAACCTGAAGACACTCCTGATTGGTTAACAAAACAGATTAGCACAGACACATTGTTAATTCTGGACAAGAACAAAAGCTGGCGTCAACAGTTATCTAGCCAAACGTTGAGCTGAATCCCATGGTGCTACGCAAAACAGCAGCCCTCACGAAATTCAGTACAACGTCATGGCACAAAGCACTCCAAATCTGCGGTCACATCATGCTTACGTTGTAACTATTATTGGGTCGAAACAAAGATATTTGATGAGAAGGTCTTAGTTGAAAAAGATATAAAGCAGGTAGTTGTAAACGCATATCCAGAACTCTGCCTGTGATGTGATACAAATTCCACACAGGTCACAAGACAGAATCCCAGAATGCATCTACAAACAGAAGCGGTAGAGAAGTAGTATCGCTGTTATATTAATATAAATATAGGTGTTGTTATTGGCGATGCACTGTTGGTAGTAAATTAGAATAAAGCATTGCAGAAACATGACAATACCCTGTGAACATCACTCAATTTATAAAAACCAGCAAACATAGATGTACATTTGGCGCCAATGAAATGTGAACGAATTTTGCTTCGCACCTCTGAGCTACGTTCTTCACTAAGCGGAACTAACATTGTTAATTATAAGCTGCCGGCAAAAATTGGGGATAGGTATTGAACTTTCAACAAAAAAACAAAAGTCTCAATTTTCCAAGTATAAAAGCGGTGGTGGAGTTGAGATTTCTTTCTTTTATTCGTATGTAGAATTCAGTTTACTTGTAGAAACTGTTCATAAAAATTTTGAATGTTCAACTGATTTGCCAAAACCACCCTGTTCTTGAAGTTACTTTGTTTTAAACAAATCACCAATAGATAACCCCTAATTTTTGCAGGAGGTTTATTAGAAGTATCAAGTTGAAGTAAACAGAGCTATGATGAATGTTGAAACTGAACTAAAATCAAAATGCCGTATACTTTTCATTGGCGGTAACCATCACTAACAAGTAGCAGCATCAAAGTTTCAGCAAAAATGCCCCCAGAAAAAATTTTTGAGTGTGTTTTAAGCGGTAAAAACACAACAGTCTTTCAATGAAAAGTAACGGAAGGAAGAAGAAACATGTCTGTATTAGTGTATGAATTTTAGCTTTATTAAATAATTGGGTTAGCATTAGTTACTCAAAGAGTTCACAAGTACGTATAATTTAATAAGGGTAATTTTGAGTCCTCGACATAAAATTTGGAAAACATCAACAATAATCACAGTATTATTCTTCTTTGGATTTCCATCATAGGTTTCTCCAAAGTTCATGACAAATCCGTTATTGCAAGATTAAAAAGCAAATTCCCTGTAGTTTCTTGTAAACTACTGCCTACTTCTATTCAATGGCGTATCTTGACTGAATCGATCGCTTTCATCAGTTTATAAAATTTCATGTATTTCTGTCCTCCTAAAAGCATATCAGATTTTGAATATTACATCAAAAACATAACCATTTGATGTCCCAAAAAAAAAAGAAACTCTAAAGTTTTTTATTACTGATTTGAAGCCTGGTCTTTTTCAACAAAATTACAGCACTTGCACCCTTGACTTTCATCGCAGTGGCGTATCAGTGAAGGAAACCAGGCCTCGAAATGTCATCCAAACTGTAATTTATAACAGCCATGTCGAGTGAAAATCGAATAATAGGTGCTTTCCTTTTACCACACAACTCACTGATCTGATCTAAGTTAGAGAGAGAAAGAGCGAGAAATCATATGCGCGAAAGTGAAATACCACTAACAACTTAGGTCAGAATACTTAGTTCAGGTTGCAAAAGAAAGCACCTATTAATGGGGTTGTATGGTGGGCAAAGCTTACTTTGGAGAGCGACGTTTACTATGCACCCACATTTACAACCACATCATGTCACATTTGAAGTGAACGAAAATGAAAAATTTACAATTCCTGAATTAAAAGAGTAGCTGAGGTGGAGAAGTGCTTCGCTTCGAGGGGGAAAAAAGGGAAGCGCGCAAAATAAAGAACAGGTACCGTCAGGAGCACAATGTTACATACATCAAAATGTTCGTCATTAGAAAAAAAGCGATAAGATCTTGCTTCATTGAAGTTATGGTCCAATAGAATAAAAGGCTTGGTTCCTGGCTTCATGGTGAATGTACTACGAAAAAGCTCCTTCGTGGCCGTTACTTTTTCTGGAGTTCCAAAAAAATTGATGTATGTAATTCAGTGCTCCTGACAGTACCTAAAGAAACAAGTGACTTATTGTGAGCTGCTGCTTGGGGGGGTGAGCAAACACTCTCGCTGACTCTGTCGGAAGTAGGGGAGAAAGAGGCACATTTATACGGGGGCCTTTGATACAGTTTAAAATTTTTAGCCAAAATTGAACACCACAGCAAAGGTCAACATGTTGTCAAAAGATGTCGTTAAGGTGATGACTCTTGCTAACAACATGTTGACTTTTGTCATTCAACGTTTGACGAAAAATTTGTAACTGTATCAAAGTGTCCTCCAGTATCAATGTGCCCCTCTCTCCCCTATGTAGTGATCTGGAGCCCTATTATTTTCTAGCAGGGAGTAGGTGCTCACCTTCTTGAAAATCTAGCTGATTGCCACGTGACTGCAACGAGATTTTTCAGGGAGGTGAGTCTGTGCTCTCTGCTAGAAATAAGGCCCCTGGTAGGATGCTCGGAGTCTCGGACGTCACTACGTTTACTGTGGTGGAAAAAATGGCGACTAGTGGCTGCCACTGTTCGAAAGGCGTATGCGTCATCCGTGGGTGGCACCCACTATAGGGCCTGCTGAACGCGCCCAATGCCATTATGTTGACAGCGGCGCATAGAACAATGCGCCATTAATTCAGGCTTTTGCCGCTATACAACCCTATTCATGACGAAGTCAACTCAAAAATCAAATCCAGATTATCACCGACAATGGAGGAAAAGTTCCAAGATTTCTTCCATCAAACTAACAGGGTCGTAGTCTAGAAGCGAATACCTTGGTTCCACCAACAAGGATAATCAGATAATACACTTTCATAGAGAACATGGATTTTCTTTAGTCAATGCAACGCTAGGTATAGATTTTAGTTCCAAAAATGGTGAACGCCGGTTGGCATGAGACCAAGATTGCGATCCTCAGTGAAGATTATAAAGCGCATGTACGAGAATAGATAAAGCAACATTTGTGCAGCCTATATTCCTGTTATATTCTCAGTATCTCAGTTATCTGAAAACAGACCAAAATGAATCCATGTTTACTCTGATTATTAGGCTTGGTGGAACCAGAGGTTTTGAAATGCTGATGACGTCATGAAAACAGAAGTGAAAGTCGCAAATGTCAAAACAACAGTTGAGTGAAAGTTTACTTTAAAAAAGCAATAAAATTATTCTAAAATGTAACATAGACAAATGGATTTCACTGAACGAAGGAAATTGGTGTTGAGCGCATACAGGTGATCCTAAATAAGTGGGGTTACACGTTATTTAAGAATGATCTACATCTCGGGCGATCATGAAAGTTGACAATTGTATTGGAAATAATGCGTTTGGTACGACAAAACGAGTTCGAACCTCATAGGTTATCGTCAATTATCGGAAGCAGACGGCAATGCCCACATTTTTGGGGATTACGTAACTTCAATCATTTCAAAGATCACACTGTAGGACATCGTCAAAAATGAAATGTGAAGCAATTTATGACGCAACTGACCCGTCTGAGAGTTTCCTGTGTGCATGGAGTAGGGTGGTATCAGGGTACTCATCATCATGTCGTTGTCGCCGACAAAAGGTGGACCTCTGAAATTGTTGAAACCGCCGTCAATGTTGATTTGGTAACCGTCAACCAGTGACTGGTAACCCGGCGAGAGGTGCAATGGATCTTCAACTTGGGCCGGACTGGCACCTGAAGTGGATGGTTGTGGTTCTTGCAGAGAAGAATTTTGTGAACGTTGTTGTGAATTTTGTACTAACGATGATGTACTGGCACTAATGTTTGACACGACTGGATCCTTGGAGAACGACAAGCTCCGGCATATCTGCAATCATAAAAACGGTCCCTTTGAAATGTATGGAAATTCGTTGAAAGTCAAAATTTCTCAAGACTTATTCGTATTATCCGTTTCACCCTGATTTGTCACACAGCAAGCCATGATATTGTTTTGTTAGGTTTAGCATACCGACGAAACTATCAGTTTATTGACAAATGTTGACAATGTCAGGTCAAATCAGTTTTCAAGATGCCAAATCATCCCGCATCAAACGAAAATACAAGTTTGCGGCATATTCAGCACGTTGAGCGCCTACAGTTGGACATGGCCGAAAACATGACGGTAAATGGGAGTGCTTTTAGTTCTTGGGGTAAGTAAAAACTCCCGCTTCTTTCACTCTCAGCTCAAGTTTAGCTTGGAGTCAAGCGATTCATGTTTTAGTTTCAAATAATAATTTACCTGTATTTTTTTCTCGCTTTCCTTGGGCCTAGACCCCTGGCCCTAATTCTTCTTCACGGCACGGCGTCATTACGGTATCATTGTGGTGATATTAGTGAAAAGTCGGTTTGACAGCTTTAAAAAAATCGATCTTCGGATTCTCAATGTCAGAGCTATATAACCTCCACTGCGTGAAACCACATGTCTGTCTCAAGGATACCAACGTAACTGAAATTTTCCATAGCTTGCTGAGTGGCAAATAAGGGTGAAACGGATAATATTACTGCTCAAATGTCACATGTCAAGTGTCATGTCAAGGTAAACTTCAAAGGCCAGCTTACAATCGAGGGTAAAAACTTATTGACAACAGCGCTGTTCATGTCAGGATTTTCGAACCACTGTGGCAAGAGAGAGAACTGTATGAAGCATCTCCCCTCTATCCTATAATACGCGTTAACGCGAAATATGGCCTTAATGGAAGCCTAATGGCGGCGGAGTCGGCGCAGCATCGCCATGATACTTGAAATGAAAACAGCTATCAACTGTGCTGGGTAATCGTTGACATCCACATACAGGATGATTCCATTCCATTCCACATGATTCATCAAATTGCAATCACAACACTTTATTTGAAATAAGAAGATGGAATTTAAGGAAAAGTTTCGGAAAAGACACCAAACTTGTTAATTTGGTCCGAAATTACAAAAAAGAAAATCTTTGCTCCGGCTGGAACTATCCCCTCCCATTCCCCTTCCTCTTATAATATTGACATCTGTTGTGGTGAAGTTTTACTGTGAAGGTCTACTGCATTGATACACGTCACTTTTGAATCAACTTGATGACCAGCTTCAGTTTTTGCCCCTGAAAGGTGGGCAAATGGCAATTCTGACAGCTGCACGGCGGTTCCATCGTGGGTCCGCCTTGTAAATAGGAAAGGAGAGTCTGTAGAGCGTATATGCCAAATTTCATGCTTTTATCACAAATGCAAGGTTTCTCTGAAAAATGGTCGTTAACCGCCGCACTACTGTAATGGCGGCTTTACAGAACTTCGTATGTCGCCGGCGACAGTTCCCCAATCCTTCGGCTGCCCGTGAGAAAACCACGAAGTTTTAAGTGTTGAGCAATGTGCTAGTTGAGTCCAGTTCAATTTATTGATTTTTTGTTACAGCGAACTGTATAAAGTAAGTCAAAAGTGGTATCCAATATAAAACAAAATAGATAATTTTGAATCATTTACAACAAGATAATAATAGTTATGGTCAATAGACTATGGAAGTTACAAAAACAACGGATAAAAAATAATCCAACATCACAGTGTACCCATAAATGAAATTTTTCGACAATAAAAGCTCACGCACAGCGGCAACGAACTCTTGAAGGGTGTAGAACACAGTATTTTTTTATCTTATGAACCCTCTTAGATAGTTGAAAAGTTCTGATATTTTGCCGCATAAAAACAGAAATATTGCATCCTTACCTGGGATGATATCTTGCTGCGACTAGGCGTGGGACTGTCCAGCAGAGGCACCGGCGGCGTCGACAGATCAAAACCTGGACTCAGCTTCAAATCCGGCACCGACGTCACAACGTCGTCAATCAAAGGCGACGACGTCGCCTGTGCCTTCGGCACCGGCGTCATTTTCGGCGACACCTCGGGACACAGTAGGACATCCACTTCGCCCGAATTGCTCACGATCTGTATAGTGTACTTTGGATTCTCTTTTGTAGCCGGGGCCGCTTTGAGGGCGGTATCCGGAGGCGCCCTCACGGCTATCAGCGTGCTCAAGTGCAGCTTGCTTATGGACCTCAGGTCGTGGTACGTCACGAAGCCGTACCTGTCGTTGGTCATGTTCCGCAGCTCGGTCTCGACCGAATCGATCAGCCTGTCCAGTTTGTTCTCCTGATCCTCCAGATCTTGTACTTCTTTCGTGAGCGAGAAAAACCTGTTGTCCCCAGACAGCCGGCCGCCTTTCCACTGGATGTTGTTTTTCGATTTCTTTTCGATTATGTCGATGCCCTCGAGGACGTTGGTGATGTCGTAGATGCGCCGCTTCTGCACGTTGAGCTCTTGCGAAGCCTTGTTCAGGTCGACGACGCCATTATGAGACTTTTTGAGCAAATCGGAGAACTTTTGCGTCAGCAGCCCCAGGGACGTGTCGTACCTGAGAATTGATAGTGATTTTGGACACTTCTACATCAGCGCATGCAATTTAATTTTCACCTGTTGTGTTCACAATGCTTAAGAATGCTCAATGATTTACAGAATATGTTCGGCAGTAATAAAGTAACTTCTAGAAAATCGTTACTAATAATGATATTTAGTTATCGAGACACTCTAAACAGTGTCCCTCATCAAGCTGCACGGCACTGATATACCCAGTTTCAGATGTAGCGACTGGCAATGATATTAAATTTATTATGTGTCGCAGGTATACAGGCAAGATGGTTCGACACTTTTGAATCACCTGTATAAGCAAGCTTAAGGACAAAATACGAAACACTGATGAATTTGAAAGGTAACTGCCGTAACAGTTGTTAACGTACAAGGTGTAGATACAATTTCATGTATGGTTGGTCCCTCTTAGGGTGGGTTCAGTTCAGCTTATTTAGCCCTAGTTTTAATTTTAGTCGCAAGCGCAGCAACGCCCATTGGCTCTAATGAACAACCAGCCTCCTCAGAACAGCCAATAAGCGATGCAGCGTTTACGGCTAAAACTAAAACCGCGGCTAAATAAGCTGACTGAACCCACCCTTAATCTTATTCAGCATAGTAATTTTAGATTTTCACCCCCCAACTAAATACCGTCATGCCCTATTCACAATGGACCTAGTATGTACAACAGGGACAGGGTGATTCACTTTCCACGGATTCCACGTTTTATTCAAGTCTTTCAATGTAGAGATCAACCGCATTTCCAGGATAGTAATTTTCTTCAAGAACGTGATTGATAAAACATATCCTTGAAATTTGGTTGATCTACCTACCGTGAAAGAGAAGACTTTCAAATAAAACCTGAAATCCGTGGGGAATGAATCAGTGAAACCACCGAGTTCCGTACATCAAATTTTTTGTCATTCCAAAAAAAAAGGCGACAAGGTCTTGCTTTATTGTAGTTATGACTTGATAGAATAAAAGGCTTCATTCCTGGCTTCATGGTGAATGTACTGCGTAAAGACTCCTCCGTTGCTATGTCATAATAGCAACATCATATTATCTAAAAAACTATGAGTCGTTATAATCAATATTTTTTTCAAAACATTCTTCAATGCTTCGGCTTCATTTGCTTCCTGGTTGTATATAGAAATTTGCATGAACAAAAAAAAAAATTGTCACTTAATGTAAAGGATGATGCATTAACCTTTGGAGTGCATACCTACTTTCCAGGGCAAACTCTGCATTGTGGGGTCACGATGACCCCAAAATAAAATGTGAATAAATTGTACAAATTTCTTTTTTTTGTAATGCAATTGCAAGTTTCACATGTCATTACATATGGTTCTTTCAAATATCAAACGAACAAGATTCCTAACAAGTCAGACTCATGATAACAGAGTGATCTTTGCAGACATGCTTTTTGCACCCACTAATCGGACCTCTTGACTGCATGAGCAGTTTTGAGAGTCTGAGGACGAAACCAGGATAAAACCTTTTTGACGTTGAAGGCTCAACTTGACAATGCTTCGAGGCGCCTCCACTCTGCTGAATACCGCCCCATTGTATTTTTTTACGTGAAAGAATTGATCGCATTTTGGGGTTACAGTGACTTCCCGAGGCTGTGGTTTCTTCTTGGAAAACGTTAGAGAATCAAAATTTGGGCTAATTATCACACCCATCTAGCTCGAGAAATACATGGAAGCACTTCGAAAAATATCAGTTATTGTAGGTTTTATAGCAAAAAAAAACTAGGCGTGGGGTCAACCTGACCCCAACAATGCACTCCGAAGGTTAATGGCTGATCAAGATATTTTTTGGTCTATAAATAAATGATTAAACAATTGTTTCTTGATCGCTGTTCACTATTACAAAGATTTCTACGTGTACTTCAAAATAAAAAGAAATTGAACACGTTGCTTAATTAAATCCGAAGGTATGATAACGTAAAGGTTAAGAACTAAAGGGCAAATCATTGCTTTCACCACTACGTCTGGCGCGGCTTAAAAATAGTAGAGTTCAGTTTTTTCAGAATATTTCAGAAACTCTTGAAGGTATTGAAAAAAATTTAATGCAATCTAATGACCAATAACCTCTTCTGGTTTATGAATTAACAACTATCCGTTCTTTTTTCCCCTTTACCCTGTTAAGTCGACGACGTGCACACGAGAACTTACGGGACTTTTGATATGTGTTCAGCACTGATTATAGAAGGCATTACCAATTTTCAGCCTTACGGTATTTAGTTGAGGGTTGAGGTGATTTTTTTTATCTAATATGGATGGGCTAATATCTGTAATGCCCATGGCTGCTCAATCACCATATCAAAACTAGCTTAAAAATAGTATTATAATTATTATAATATTTAGCCAGACAGATTTAGCCTACCTACCATTTATTTTGCTCGAAATATGATTAGATGAAATTGGACAGCCTAAACGCAAGTAGACAAACTAAAACAACATAGTTGTTCTAGCCCAATCGGTGTAAGCATGGACGAAGAGAAATTTCAAGTTTATTATTTAATTGCGCCAGTAAGCTTGAAGCTATTACTTCAAACTCAAAATGAGGTCTGCACTAGACTTTTTATTGATCAATCATACAAGAAATCTTTTTATTAAAGATGAAACTTCACTTTCCATCGGAAGCCCTTGATTCAAACTCATAGCCAATTTATGAACATATTTTCAATCAAAAAACGCAGCAAACACGAAAATAAACCTAGGACTGGCCCTGACAACATCGCAATCAAATATGCGAATTCAACACCGTCACCAAGCATGCCACGAAAATGCGGCATACTTATCCTTGATTTCATTTCTTTCATTTGTACCTGGTAGTTTTCTTGGTCGGAATTGATCTTTTCTGGCGTTTAGCGGGAGGCAACTTGAATTCCTGTTTTATGGGTACGACGAAGTTCCTCGATTCCAAGTTGAGTTTTCGCTTGACGGGAGCCGTGGAGCCCCCGCTGGTAGGAGTGCCGCTCATTATCTGGTTCATCGGTGTGGCTCCATATCCATGGTCCAGCAGATGAGGACTGGGACTCGTCATCACGTACTCGCCGCCCCCATATTCGTGTTTTATTTCTGCCTTAACCAGGCCCATGTCGGGCGTCAGGTCCATGGAGGAGCCATGCGGCCGGTGATAGGCCCCATGGATGGGGCTCTCGTTGCGCTGCTGAAGGCTGTTGCGGGGCATAATGGCGGCGCCCAGGTATTGTAACTTTTCGTTACATCAACAGCAGCAAGATCATTTGTCGTTATGGTACCGGCACTTCGTTTTTGCTGCAAGAAAAAAAAAACAAAAGTTAGCAACAGGTAAGTTCAACATGAACAAGTTTTCACGGGCGTGAGTCACATGAGCACATTTTCGGAGTGCAGATGAGTAGACCGTTCACTGTTGTTGCACCTACATGTACAGATTGTCCCAAGCGCCAGCGTACCACAATTTTTTCAATAAATTTCGAGTAGGTACCTAAATTTTTGAAATTTATTAAAATCGGTCCAGATAAATATTAATATAATTATGGTGGTTGAATTGAAATTGGTCCACGTATGATGAAGTCCAATTTTTCACTTGTATGAATAGGTGCTTTTCTTTTACCGCAAAACTCACTGATCTGATCTAAGTTAGAGAGAAAGAGCGAGAAATCACATGCGCGAAAGTGAGATATCACTAATAACTCAGGTCAGAATACTTAGTTCAGGTTGTAAAAGGAATGCACCTATTATTTCTGTTCCATCACTGTCGCTTCCTCAGAACTCCAGATTAATAGAAAAAAATAAAAGATAATTATTCACACGAGAAGACTTCTAGAATATTCAGCCAAAAAAACAATGCACTCCTTTGCTCGTTTTCTATGCTCTACTAAGTGTACTATGAAACAATAGGTCCCTTCGTTTCGGTTTTTTTGAGTGCGCATGTCTGGCGCGAATTTCATAGTTTCGTACACCAATATTGAAAACTAACACACAAAAAATATTGTAGTGCACCTAAAATTTCACAAATAATCTGGTTGAATGTTAGATAGCATTTTTTTATATTCAAAGGAAATGTTTCGTTGGAATTAAATTCAATGATCATTTGTGGAAGTTCAGGAACAACGAAAATGGCAACAGCGCTCAAAACAACAAGACATCGGTGCCAACTGTCACTTGTGACAATTATGATCACACTTCTCGTTTCTACCTGACCTACATTTCATTTGCTCATGTTTTGACGAAAGAACATAAAGGTGCGTTCAGTCAGCTTATTTAGCCGCAAGTTTTAATTTTAGTCGCAAGCGCAGCGACGCCCATTGGCTCTTATGAACCAGCCTCCTAGGAACAGCCAATAAGTGATGCAGCGCTTACGGCTAAAATTAAAATTGCGGCTAAATAAGCTGACTGAACGCACCTTAACCTGTTGAAAATGACTGTACCGAGAAGGAAGTTCAAAGAAGCTACGAAGAGATGCATTTACGGTATGTATAAAAGTGACAGCCAGGAACCAGTTGTTGGTCAGGCGACTAGGCAGAGCATGCAGCGTTGCCATTCAACTGACAGGTGTACGAAAGTTTTCAAAATTTGGAGCCTTCAAGCATGCGCACCTGCCCAAACGAAGTAGCCTATTCGATCCAATTGGCCCTTAGAAGTGGTGATGATTTCGGTCCATTTTGGGACTATGGCGAATCAAGCATGCTGCGACATTACATTTAAATAGCTCAGCATAAATCACAGAGAAAATTCTGTGGATTGTTTACTCAAAACGGGAACTTGCTTTTTGCACTCATTTCACTGTCACCCTGTACAGGGTGGCCCAACGAAAACAGAACAGGGGGGTTTTTGGGCATTTCACATCATTTTTTCGAAAAAAGCTTAGACAGGTCGATTTTTATATCAAGGGGGACATCTGAAACATACATTGGCAAATTTCTATCTTCAGCCCCCTTACCGCTACCCACCTCAACTTCAGAATTTCAAATGACATCATCTACTTTGCGATACATCAAATCAAAGAGAATCAAATTCTTATTCTGAAAAAACATTTTCAAAATTTTCAACCCCACCCCCCATCTTCCTAAATTTGTCTGACTGTCCCATTTTATATCCTCGACCCCTCAATTCTCTTCAATTAATTCAGCGTCATCCTAAATAGCATCTAAGGGGAACATTTTTGGTGGAGAAAAGTGTTACCCAAATTTACCCCTTTCCTCTCCCCCACCCCAATTTCAAAACTTAACAGACACCACCTACTTTGTGATACATTGAATGAAAGGAAATTGATTTCTCTTTTTGAGAACAATTTTTTTGGAATTTTCAACCCCTCTCCTAATAAATTAAATATTCGGAGTATTTTAGGGGGCTTTTTGAAAATTCTGAAAATATTTTATTCAGTAAGAGAGTTCAATTCCCTTCGATTTGATGTATCACAAAGTAAGTAGTGTCAGTGGAGGAGTGAATTTGGGTGGCACTTTTTACACAGAAAATTTTCTCCCTCGATGCTGTGCAGGATGACGTTGACTGTACTGAAGAGAATCAAAAGATCAAAAATATTACATTTGAAACTCTGACGATATTAGGAAGAAGGGGCGTGGAGTTGGGAATTGTAGAAATATTGTTTTCAGAAAGAGAATATAATTCTCTTCAATTTGATGTATCGCAAAGTGGGTAGTGTCATTTGAAACTTCGAAGTTGGGATGGGTGGGGGTGAGGGGGCTGAAGATAGAAATCCGCCAATGTATGTTTCAGATGTCCCCCTCAATATAAAAATCGACCTGTTCGAGCTTTTTCGAAAAAAAAATCAGGTGAAATGCCCGAAAACCCCTCTGTTCTGTTTTCGTTGGGCCACCCTGTATATTGTACAGTAGGTCGACAATCAGGTGATCTAAAATAGTACCTTGTAGTTGAAAGATTCTTCTATCGGAAATCACAAAAATTTCAAAAATCGAGCAATTATTTCAGTCTTGCAATCAAGTTCCAACTTTCCACCCGAAGCGAAGGGACGGACGCCTCGAACAAAAATGTTTATAGGTTCCTGAATACTAGTAGGAAAGTATTGTGGTGCCATAACCAGTAACTAGTGACCTGGGGGTCGTATCAAAATAGAGTTTTTGTGAAAAGAAAGTTCAAAGTCTTCTCTTAATATAGCTCCACGTGTCCATGTATTTTCACAAGAACGGGTACTTGTCTGCATGTGATAACTTCTTAAATTCGGCAAGATATTTCTCGGTTCGGGTAGCAATGCCATGCGATACCCATTGGAGTTGGAATTTTTCTTGTCTAGGACTCCGTCCCGTTTGGAGAATAAGATTTCAAGGGCCAGCAAGCAACAAATAATCATTTGCCGCTGAGCCTGAGCTTTGGGGACATTTTCGAAAATTCGTAACTATTGACCCGTCGGTCATACCGTTGTGAAATTTTTATTTAAAGAAAGTTCAAATTCTCCTCTTAATACAGAGTGTTCAAAATTGATTAACCTTGCCGCATTTTTACGATCATGTATTTTAGGACCGTTTGTCGCTCATGCTATAAACGGTTCCTATATTGCCATGACAACCGCAAAACCGCACTTTCTTTATCGTCGAAAATTTAGATAGGCGCATCACAAAGTGCCTGGAAGTTGATGGCCAACCCTATCAGCATCTTTTCTAGCCTTTGCTTTCAAACAATCCAAAAACAATCCAATCCACGTTTCCCGAAAGGCTTCTGCGCATACCTGTGAAAGTAGGACGTTGCCATATCTATCTATATCACGACAACAAGTTGACAACATTGTAATACGGTGTGCGTGTGTAATGTACGCAAATTTCAACTGACAGCGCTTGACGTCGATTTGACGTTTCGACAGATCTAACCAAATAACGCTCTTGTTTTGTCGATCGCCTTGCAGCTCGTTGTGTTTCGTATCACCTGAATCTTTTCTGCGTCTTTCTGCCATACGGCACGTAACATTTCATTCTGAACAATATTAAATGTTGAATGGTTAGGAGGTTATGTTTGTTGTTTGTTTACATTTCAATTATTGATTAACAGTTGCCTTTGACAGTGACACTTCGTGCGTCAAAATTGAAATTACCGCGCTCTGCAGGTATGCGTTCTCATGTATGCGCTGAAGTGATGTACGTGATGGTAAACGTGGATTCGATTTTTTGAGGTGATATTTACAACAATGTCACATTATTCAGAAGTCGGCATTACAGTTACCGACTTTGTAACTCTAGCATTATAATTTGATGTCTAGGGAGCGGATAAACCCTAGTTCAATCCTTGTTTCATTAAAGCGGCAAAGTCAATCAATTTAGAACACGCTGTATAACCTGTAATACATAATGTATCATGTATTTTCTAAGAACTTCATCAGTGATGCCGCGCCACACAAAATTGTTATTTTTGTAATTGTTTATCGTTACTTTGTCGATATTTTTCTTGGCGCAGGTCCCTACCCATTGGACATGGAATTTTTCGCAGAATTCCTCTTCGTATCGGACTAGATGCAGTTGACGGAAAGTCGGTCAAACAGACAGACGGACATAGCGAAAACATAAGCGCCTTCTCGTTTGGAGAAGAGCGCTAAAAACGATCATTTCAAAGAACAACATTTATCGTTATTATGATACCTAAATACCTACCTTTCCATGAAAGCTCAAGAGATTTTTCGTAGGGATAATGCGTGGCTCAGGTAGGCCGTGTAGGGTCATGCCGTAGGTATACCACAAAATTGAAGATCAGCTCCAAGCGGTTTCGTGTGCACCGTTGTATAATAGACCGTTTAAAATGACGATGGTTCTCTGAATTAAGATGGAACATGGCCTAGAATCAACAAAGTTGTGTTTCGTTGAGAACTTCGCAACATAAGCTCTATGCAGCGACACTGGATGCACCGGAAGTGAAGTAAAGGACAAGCTGCCATCAATAAATCCATGTATACAAGAAGCGAAATTGATATACTAAGAAGTTAGCAGTAATAAATCACGACGGGTAACCGAAGACTTACGAGGGGCTGGCAGAGGGAGCTGACCTGACCGCCCAGAATGTGGTTTGGGCTGAAAAAATGCGAGTTTACCTACTTACATTCTTCTAGTGTGTATCTGAAATCAAGGAGTCTTCTAACTAAAATTCTATGAAGCGTAGGAATGGCATTTTCCTATCTTGGACTGCACCTGTGAACGTTTTCTTAGGCTCACAATCTTTTGGCGATTTTGGCCTTTTTCTTGATAACAGTAGCTTGTGATCCCGGTTCATCATCCATTAACCGAATTCAAGGCAGAACCTCCACAGCCGGCATTATGCCGCAAAACAGTTTTTCGCTATTTTTGTCTCCTACCTTTTCCAAAATCAGAATTTCATCACATAAAGAACCTGTGACGTCAAGTTCTAAATTCACACCTTGAATTCCAAGGAAATCCAGGATGGCGGACATGGGGGAAATAAGAGATGTGACAGCATTTTCAAAATGGTGGGCTTAGGAATTGACTGGCAACTGCGATCAATTCCTAGCATCTACAGGGTGTCCAGAAAATGGCGGAAAAGCTCTTCAGCACGTCGGTCGTCAGGATCTTTTAGGGAATTCGAAAAAATGTTGAAAAAAATTACGAATTTCATTCCTGTGGTTATCAAGGGTCAAGGGACGGCCCTTTGAACTCTTCTAGTTTTGTTAATTCAGAAGATTTCAGTTTACTGTTGACGGCAGAATTATAAGAAATATCTACCACTGGATGTGTATTGATTTTTTTCTTCATTTACAGGGTGAGTCAGGAACTAAGAAAATTATTATCCGAAGGACCAGTTTTTGACCATTAATAACCCCAAAATTGAAGTCGAACAATTTTTTATCATTTTTTCGGAATTCCCTGAAGGGTCCCTTACAACGTACTGGAGAGCTTTTCCGCCATTTTCTGGACACCTGTAGATATTTTGAAAAATCACTGATTAATTGCCGAAGCATCGGCTCAGGAAGTCAGGACACTGCAGAGCTGTTTGTTGCACCAACTCAAGAACAAAACCACGAATGGCTGGACCGATTCACATGAGTCTTTTTTTTGTAACCGGTTGGTTATTAGCGGTTGACATTAGATTAACAGACACTGTCAATTTTTTCAACATCTGACATTTCTCGCTAAAACGTTGCGGTTATAACTTTGGTTATCAGCATTTGGCGGGAAAACAGTGAATTTAATTGACGGAGAAAATTCTGCGGTATTTTGGCGGTACCGGCAAGGGAATAAAAACCCAATTTCCTGGAAACTTTTTGTTTTTATCTGAAATATTGGTATCCTAATTTAAAACCCCTAATAAATCAAAGCTACGGCTAAAAGATAATTTAAAAACTCCAATTTTAAAGGGTGACATCTCGGCAATGAAGCCACAATTAAAAAAAACGGCGTGAATGGCACTTTCACGCAAGGGGAATCCCCCCTTGAAGCACCAGCTTGGAAACACCCTGTAGAATCCGTTCAAAACTTGAATCATAAGGTGCGCTCAGTCAGCTTATTTAGCCGCAAGTTTTAATTTCAGCCGTAAGCGCTGCATTGCTTATTGGCTGTTCTGAGGAGGCTGGTTCATATAGGGCCAATGGGCGTCGCTGCACTTGCGACTAAAATTAAAACTTGCGGCTAAATAAGCTGAGTGAACGCATCTATAGATCATAGGGGTCAACCATAGGCGGCCAACGGACATCTGGATTACCCGATGTTATTGTGGGTCCATCGTCTTCGATTCTTTTTCTATCGTCGCCAAGTCAAGTTTTTGAGGTTAGGTTAAGTACGTCTGACATTTGGAAATTCTGGACCACTGCTTCTTTCAAAGTCAAATTTGTTGCCGCCACAATTTGTTCCCCCACCATAACAATAACCAGCCCCATGACCAGGTTATGAAATGTATAACCGGATTAACCGGTGATGATATCAAAATGGCGGCACTTCCTTTACCGCTTATAACCAATCCTCGCTCAGACGTCAAATTCTATAACCAAGTGTAACCGGTCATGAAAAGTTATTCTCTCGAAAAAGACTATGGTTTTACTTACTCTGGTTCATGGAATAGGAGTTTTCAATGCGTTTACTTTATTTTTCACCATGTATACAACACAGGACTTCCCGGATCCATAGCCACGATTGTTCAACAGGCGTTAGATGTTAATACCAAGGTTAATACGGACTATATCGTGTGTGATTTTTTTGAGTGTGCATGTCATTGAAATTGACAAATGTACGATTTTTTAATTTGGCGCTCTCGCGCAGGCGCACCTACTCATACGAAATAGCCTATTCCCAACTTCTCCAAATCTGGAAAATTTGAAAATCAGTAGCTTTGCCCTGCCCATACATTTTTTCGAATGTCACATGGTATTTATTTCGTTATCACAACCTTTCTCTTTCAACATTTATGTAAGGTGTTTCGTAATTACGGTTACAAACCTCTCGGAGAAACCTATTTCAGTGAACTTTGGTTCAAACTGGAACAAAATCGGTTAAACCATTGAAACGTTATCTCATAACATTGACTTTAAAAATTCAACTTGAACACCCTGTAACTTTTCAACGGAGCATTTTGGAACATCACAGTTATATTTTTCCTGGTCCATTTTTGATAAGGGATCTCCCCTAGAAGTTTGTAACCGTAATTGCGAAACACCCTGTATAAGCAAATTGATCCAAAGGGCAGCGAAATATAAAACAAAAGGGAATATTCAACCCTCATCCAACTTACTCCGGAGCAGACCGACCAATCGGACAGCTCTATTATTATAAATTCTCTTCCTTTGAGAAATGTATACCGGGTGATCATTTGAAAACTATCCACCTGCAATATCTCCCGATTTCTAGTGCAAATGTCTCTGAGCAAAAACAGGTCGATTTTTATATCGAGGGGGACGTCTAAAACATACATTGGAGAATTTATATCTTGAGCCCTCTCGCCCCCACTCACCCCAACTTTGAAATTTCAAATGACACCACCTACCTTGCGATACGTCAAATTGAAGAGAATAAAATTCTCTTTCTAAAAAAAATATTTTGAAATTTTTCAACCTCACCCCCTGTTCTTCCTAAAATTCTCTAAGTGTCCAAATTAATATTCTTGACCTCCATTTCCCTTCAATACAGTAAACGTCATTCTGCACAGCATCGAAAGAGAAAATTTTCTAGAAAAAAAGTGCCACCCAAATTTACCCCTTCGCTCCCCCCACCTGACCTTAAACATTTAAAATGTCAATACCCACTTTGTAATACATCAAATTAGAGGAAATTGAATTCTCTTCCTGAAAAAGATTTTTTCACAATTTTTAAAGCCCCCATCTCCCCCCTAGAATACTCCAAATGGCCAATTTATTGGGGGAAGGGTGGAAAATTTCGAGAAAATTATTTTCAGAAAGAGAATTCAATTCCCTTTAATTTGATGTATCACAAAGTAGGTGGTGTTTTGTTAAATTTGGGAGTTGAGGTGGGGGAGAGCAAAGGGGGGAATTTGGGTAGCACTTTTTCCACCAGAAATTTTCTTCTTCGATGCTATCTAGGATGACTCCGACTAAATTGAGAAAAAAATGAGGGGTCCAGAATATAAAATGGGACAGTCAGAGAATTTTTAGGGAAAAGGAGGTGGGGTTAAAAAATTGTGAAAAATTTTTTTCAGAAAGAAAATTCAATTTCCTTCAATTTGATGTATCGCAAGGTAGGTAGTGTCATTTGAAATTTCAAAGTTGGGGTAAGTGGGGGCGAGGGGGGTGAATATAGAAATTTGCCAATATATGTTTTGGTTGTCCCCCTCGATATAAAAATCGACCTGTTTTCGCTCGAAAAAATATTCACTAGGAATCGGGAGTTATTGCAGGTGGATAGTTTTCAAATGATCACCCGGTATGTATAACGAAGGAATAAAGCATATTCTATTCTATTTTGAGCGCTCCAATAGAGTAAGTTAGAGCAGGACAAAGAAACAGACCTAATGACTTTTAGAAGTGCTTTATGGTGGATTCATGCATGGAAATTCAAAATTTAAGATTTAACATTCAAGTGTTCACCCATTGGTTTCTTATGGAGATAAAACTAAATTGTAAATTTTAAACCTTAAATTTCTATGTGGGGGGGCTTTCACGCTCGAAAAATTTGTACACCACTGCTCATTTCTCGGCCGTGTGGCCACCGCAGAGAACCACTGCCCACATTTCCTAGCACTGCCCACAATTTATTGAACACTGCCGAATTTAGCCATCAATTTTAGCCTTCTCTTATTTAAAATAAAATAACACGTGAAAAGCGATTTCCGTAAGCGCGGTAATTTTTCAACATCAAAAAATGATATTCTCGGAAGCTCTGGCTCAATAACTCCGGATCACACAAAGATGATTCTGGTGTCAAATTGTAGCTAGAGAATTCAGTCTGTTTTAATGTGCACGGTAACATTTCTATTCCATTTCTACCACAATTTAGATACTGTCAAAAACTTGTTTTTTTGAACTTAATTTTTGAATATGGTGGCGCCCGCTGCAAAAATATTAATCGGAAAAGTGCGAATTCAGAAAAGACACATCAAAATTCATAAGGATGTGGAATTTGAACAAAATCGAAAAACCTTTGAAAAACTTTTTTAAGAAATTGTAAAAAAATTGTTTTTACATTCCCCACTTGTATTTTTTCAATGGTGGGTTAAGACCGAGACTAAGATTTTGAAAAAAATCATTTTGCTACAGAATAAGATATCTGAAGTCAGTATCTTCAGTACTGTAGATAATGTAGATAGTAAATAAAAATGATACATGAACAATCCACCTTTCCTATGACAGAAATCACTAGCGCGCATACCAGTGAGCGCATACTCCATCTAGTACAAACGGCTACTACAGACCGCTAGTTCTGGGTTTACAGGTATGCGTGAAACTTTCATGGAAAAGGTGTTTTTTTTTTATGACCGTGGCAAATTCATTTTGGCGCCTCCACCATTGTATTCGCCTGTGGCAGATGTCAATGTTCCACCATCTTTTTTCATGATCTTTGATATTTCAGAAACCGATTCAGACATGGTCATATAAATTCTCACAAAGCCGGACAAGACAAGGCTATTTTGATACCTTGTCTTGTGCCTTGTGCACCTAGATCATTTCCGCCATTTTGGAAAGGGCCCAAAGAAGAGGGGGGGGGGGGCATTTAAATCCTGAGGGACGAAAAAAGAAGCACTGCGGGTCAAATGTGTCTCAGTTATGATCCTGCGAAGTGGTTTGCCTTTATCATCATTTGCAACTTGTTTTTTTTTTCTACCACGTCCACTACCACTGCCTCGTCTACTGCAAAAATTGCTTTGCTCTAACTTGAAAGTACGTATAGTACTCGGTATAGTAGTATCGCCATTAGGAGTGTCACACTTAGAAATGAAAAGCAAGGGGTAAAATATGATTCTTTTTTTCCCAAATAGCTGTACATTGCTGTAGATACATTGTTTACGTGGAAAGTTTAAATAATTTGAAACACCCAAATCGAGACTTAAATTCAAAAATAGAAACATTATAAAACTAAGAAAAGACCAATGGCTGAAAATAATCTGTTTGCATTATTTTTCACTTCGTCTTAAGGCAACGTGAACAATGCTCTCCAGCCATAGACAATACAACACGTTGAAGAAACAAAAACAAGACAAAGAATGTTTCATTAGTGGGCCTAATTGCACCAATGGCTTTGCAAGATGTCAATTGTAAATTACGCAAAGTCAATGATGCAATTGGGCCCTGGTCTCGGTCTTGATATACACTAATAGGGTAGTGACCACCATCGAAAAATATAAGAAAAAATCATACTAATCGAATGTAGAGCCTTAATAACAACACTACGTTTAGTGAAAATTGAGAAAAAAAAGTTCCAAGTGTCTCATAATCTGCCTTGAAAGTGGCTACTTTTGCGAACGTTTTCAAATCTACCGAGCTGTAAGGCGGGCTGTGACGTTTCAATCTTTTGACAGTAGTGGGGATGACCCCACCTCCGTTGCCTGTGTGTCAGTGTTGACGTTGACGTTTGCCAGCAGAACAACATAACCATTGCAGTCTGATGTAGTTTTGAAATATTCATAAATCATGAAAGATTTCACCATGGGTAAAATTTTGGGAAGTCGCCTGTTCATAATCGGGCTCCATATTTTCAAGCAAAACAACTAAACAACACGAATCACGGCAAAGATACACAAAGCGTTAACAATATAACAATCAGCTGTTATGAGCGTTGACGGGTTGACGCTAGTGCTTTTTGTAGTGAGTTTTGTAGTGTTGTCAAGCCTGCTTCTCCACCTATGAAAGATTGTGACGTCATCGCGCCAAATTTGAAATGATCGAAAACTTTCATAATTTTTTTTTACCAAGAAAACTTACGAAAAAAAAATCTGTCAACTATATAGCGTCACTTATCAAGAAGTGAACTTTAAAAAAAAATAATAAAAAAAAAATCGGTCACTGCCCTATTTCGGATGATCTAGTAGACATAAATCACAATTTAGCTATTTATGGCACAATAAGACACCACACCACATTGGTTTCCATGGTTACGAGGTCAACGCAGCATCCTCTCCGCTGCCTCAGTGCATGCGTATATGGTCGCTATCGTCGCCACTGCCGGTCATTGCCCAACACTGCCGAGGACTGCGGCGGACACTGCCGTCGAATTTTTCACTGCCTAAGATCACTGCTCACACTGTCGTCATTATGCAGACACTGCCCAAAATATTAAGACACTGCCGACACTCCAAATGTCACTGCCGACACTGCAAATGTCACTGCCGCCAATTTGTACACCACTGCCGAGTGTGAAAGTCCCCCTATTTCTATGCATGAATCCACCATTAAATGGTGTTAAATACTGAAAAAATATATTGATTTTAGATGAGTTTTCGTATTGGGGACGTTAACAGGCCGGTAGATACCTAGAGGAAAATTCTGTAAGTACGCAAAGCATGTTCTGCCAAAACCAATGTACAGTCAGTTACTACGTTTCCATGGAGAATTAAAATCGATTTGAAAACGGTATCGGGATTGAATAGGGAAGTGCTTACATGAGTGGTTCGAACTCGGTATTCAAATCGATTTGAATTCTGTTGACATATCTGTCATGTAAGTCTAACCCCAACCTAAAACTATCCCAACTTAAACGTATCAAAGAAAGTGCAAGTACTCTGCAAACTGCAAGGGTGCAGAAGGCAGAAGTGCAGACAACAAGTACAAGTATGAATGCGACCCTCGCTGCGACCAGAACAGCGGTTTTACTCATAGGCACAGTCATAGGCTACTTCGTTTGGGCAGATGCGCATGCTTGAAGGCTCCAAATTTTGAAAACTTTCGTACACCTGTCAGTTGAATGGCAACGCTGCATGCTCTGTCTAGCCGCCTGACCAACTACTAGTTCCTGGCTGTCACTTTTACAGACACCATAAACGCATATCTCTTCGTAGCTTCTTTGAACTTCCTTCTCAGTACAGCCATTTTCAACAAGTTGTGTTCTTTCGTCAAAACATGAGCAAATGAAATGTAGGTCAGGTAGAAACGAGAAGTATCATCATAATTGTCACAAGTGACAGTTGGCGCCGATGTCTTGTTGTTTTGAGTGCTGTTGCCATTTTCGTTGTTCCTGAACTTCCACAAATGATATCATTGAACTAAGTTCAATGAAACATTTCCTTTAAATATAAAAGATGGTATCTAACATTCATTCAAATTATTTGTGGAATTTTAGGTGCACTACAATATTTTTTAGTGTTAATTTTCAATATCGGTGTACGAAACTATGAAATTCGCGCCATACATGCGCACTCAAAAAAACCGAAACGAAGGGACCTATTGCTATGTATCAGTTTCGGTTTGTTGATGTTTCGATCCAATCCGATTGGGTTTCCATGAGTATTATTTCGATCCGATCCCGATACGATCCCAGAATTTGCCGAATCGACCTTGAGACTCAGATCGATTTGAATACGATGTTGCAAGCGTTTACATGCAGTTTTCAATCCCGATACCGTTTTCAAATCGATTACAATTCTCCATGGAAACGTAGTAATTATTGCCCATTAAAAACGCATACAAGCTTTTGACACGGAGTGTATTGGCGAAAATCAGCGGCCACCAGAATGCGCTGAACGCAGTCAAACATGGTGGCCCAAGGGGCCTTGACAAATAGGTACCCAGCGCACAGCCCAGCGCCGTAGCGTAGTAGCACTCGACAGTTGACAGTACCTACTCCAAATCATAAGAATATTGACAGTTTTGACAGTTTAAAAATAATTAAATTTTTTTGTCTTCCTTGTTTTCCACATCGTCGTGAATGTGAGCGAGTGAGTGTTGTAGCTCTGGTTGTAGTTTGACTTGAATTACTGCGTTAGTATACGCCGATGGACACAATGCACAATGCAGCTGCAAAAAACGATACGTAAGTTGGTGGAATGCTGGCCGAAAAATGCAATCTCTGAATGCTTATTTTACATTACAGATGTTGAGTTGTGTGAGCCTCTTGCACACAAGGTGGAAATACTAAGCCCCCACAAGACAAGACATAGGTACAACAGCACGCATCACGAAAATGTGCCAACAATTACCGTTTAGGCCAGAAAGATGAACATTCTTTTGGAGTAATCGTACGACTCATACAATGACTGTAAAGTGAAATTTCAGTAGCTAATAAGCATTTACCGCTGTCTAGAATAATAAAAATCATAGTTTATCAATAATAATTGAGTATTCTTCAATCATAAGTTTAATCATAGCTCATCGGTTGATGTTAGTGTTTCTACAATGGAGAATATTTTCATAACGATTAAGTTGTTCTAAATCTGAACTGATGAGGCGAGTGACGGATTCTGATTTGCAGGCCAGGTATCTTCTCTCAATACCGCTGGCGTTGATCTCCAGGCTCTCCGTCTGCTCTCACTGGCTTATCGGAGATGGCTTCACGAGTTCACAACACTGTTCTAACAGCTGGTCCACAGAACCCAACCTCCAAATGGTTTTCAATTATCCATTTATGAGACATAACAAAGCACAAGAGTCTCAGTCACAGTGAGCCCCAGTCACCCCACACACGATTAAATGACCTGCCTCAATCACTTCTTCGTACTTTGTCGAGAGGGGGCTGATTTGGTCACCAACATGACCATAAATATTGGGCAAATGAATCTGTATTATCGGCATTTTCTAAAACAAAAATAAGTTAGAGATACTGCAACGAAATTCCATTCCCAACGAACCTCCAGTTCTTGGTCCACTGTTACGAGTTCGTGACTGTTACGCTTTCACTGACAGCTATCACTGTTGACAGCTGTTGTGATGTAAATGCGCACTGCGTTTACTACCTATTTGTCAAGGCCTCTTGGGCCACCATGTTTTATTGCGTACAGCGCCACCACGCGGAAAAGATTTTCGCCAATACTGATTTGATTGATTTTGGCTACCTTGTCACTGTGACACCAGGCCAGAATTAATCAAATCAGAACACTCAACGGCAACGATGGGCACGAAATTATTTTGATTTGGCACATTCAAAATAATGTCAAAGTGGCGAAGAATCAAGTGCAAGTTTGAAGTTGTGACCGAGATATCCAAAATGGGAAAACTGAGCAACACGAGCAACGACGGGATTGTCATTCGAAAAAGGTCGCGACTCCAATAGTTTCCGATCTATTTGTTCATATCGTGAAAGAAACGCTTCCATTTTTTCGCTGGTTTTCTAAAAAAAAAATTGTTCAATTATTCTATGACTATGACGTCATTCGGTTAACCTTGAGCGCAAACCGAAATTACCGGCTTTGCAAGATTTTGATCCCTTGATTTATTTCAAATCACTTTCGAAGTGTGATTCGTGACTTCAAATTTCTTGAAAGCGGTTATTTGTTGTTTAAATTGTTGTTCCGAGTCCCGCACAACGTTCAGCCAAAGATGTTGTATAATAAATTTCAATTTTTTCGAGTGGCACCATCTGTCTTGCATTTGATCCCCAATGTAAGTACCTACGTCACACGCAAAGTTTATAAAATCGGGGCCTAAATGAACGCAAAACAATCAGACGAAAACATGTGAGCTTCAGAATTGCTCTTTCTATTTCTAGTATTCAAATTCTTTTTTTTTCCACAACCCGTGAAAGAGCCCCGTGGAAGACTCCGTTCTATAATAATAATAATAATAATTATTATTATTAGTTATTCACCATTCTTTAGCTTAGAGCTTTTCTTCACGACGGCCCTGTTCTGATCACAGAGTAGGGTTCTGATCAATACAACGTAAACGAAAACAAACGAATTGTTGACAAAAATGTTGTCACACGCTACTGAATCAGAAGAACCGGAAGTACAAATTTCGTTATACGAGAGCATCGCAACGTATTTGTTTATTTGTATAGTTATTTCTGCATGCTATCGTAATTTGTAGCTTGTTAAGTTGGGAGATAAATCTGGCATTCTAGAATGTCGGAGGATTCAAGGGGAGGCTGCGCGTTTATACCCTAAATTGGGCCTGAAAGGCTGAAGCCGAAAATTTTAAAAATCGATTAAAGCTTGGCGAGTTAGCAAGACACAGGAAAAATTCCTGCACTACTTCATTTTTGATGATTTGCACAGTATTTGTGAGGTATGCAGGAAATCCCACCTTGCAAAAAAGAATCTGAGGAAAAAATGTAATTATAGCTGGAAAACCGTTACTTGCGCTAACGAAAGACGCGGACCCCACGCGGACTAATAACCTGCAAAATCGATTAGGAGCAAAAGATCAATTTGTTGTATTCAGAATCTTGCTCAATTATGACACGGTAATGAACAACGAATTGAAATGTGCAAGGCGATTATTATAACAAAGGTGTTGTTGTCTTAAAAAATCTCCGTTTTTTCTGGCGAATTTTCGGCAGACCAGTGATACTGATAGCAATCATTGGAAAGAAACAAAAGTTTGATGCCTTTAACGAGGGAATTTTCCTTTTTATCTCGACGTTGCTTTTTTGGTTCTCGATACCGAAGTTCAGTTCAATGAAATGGAGTTCCAGGACGATGGAGCCGAGCGTCGAGTTCGCACCAAAAGGAAAGAGATGAAAAATGTCAATTATTGACTAGGAGAGCTTTGAAAGAAAAATCTACGCATTCGGGCTTGCTTGGTGATTTCAATAAAAATTAGGAAAATCCACTTTTCAACAAGCCGGCTTTGGATTGAGATTAGAAATTTGACAGGTAAAGAAGTGGTTCTAAGCAGCGCCCCTATATGGGGGCGCCGGCGAAGGCATCGCCCCCTCTCCAAGCTGGCGGGCACCGGGGCTCAGTGCCACCCCGGCATCCTCGTCGGAAATACCGGTCGACGGCGGCCGGGGCGACCGGGGGGGGGCAAACCAACGCCACCCCCCAAAGCCAACCGCGATGGTGACGAAACGCCCGCGGACAAACGTCACCTCTTTCCGGAACAAAAGCTAATCGCTAGGCCTACCTTGAGGGTTATGCAGGCCTCCCCCGATGATGTGCTGCGGGCGGCTAGTGCGAAACCGAAACTCTCCCCCGGACACTGGGCGAAAAACAAGACGTTCCGGAATGCCAAACAAAATGGTTTCCTCCAAGCCACTCTCGCACGGATTGGCGTTGCGAAGCCTGTCCGAGGCCGCCCCGATCACTGCGATTTTGCCGTCATCGTCTTCAGCGAGGTGTCAACTTGCGCCCCCGTCCCTATTTCCGGCAACCGAGAAGCGCCCAGTCTCGCAATAAAATCCCGAAAATCGCCGCTTCGCAAATTACCACCGAACATCAAGACGTGCCGTGCCGTGTTACAAAACATCTGCCATCTGCATTGGCGCCAACAGAAGCTTCTGCGCACTGGCGGCCTTCTCAGATGTTCAAGGGAGATTTTCTTTTTTTCCAAATGAGAGCTCACGGTTGACACCCGGGGGTGTGGGACCTCGGGAGCGGTTTTTCAAAATTAGCACGGAAAGTTCTAGCGGTCGTGGAACTTTCGGCGTCGTCGGCCGGGGGTGGAACGGTTTGCAGGCGAATTTTTAACGGATTTGACAAGGAGACGAGGACGGAGCGAGATAAAAAGAGCGCGCATGTAAACAAATATGGTGACATATGGAAGGCGGGGGAATCGAAGCGTGGAGCCCGGGATCATAAATTAGAATCGGGATAATGGCATGGGGTGCATAATGGAACATAGAAATTCAAACGTGCAATCCAGGTCAGATTGTACTGGAACAACTGGGTGCGTTTTACGTAACGGTGCGGTTGTAGTAACCGAGATTTATTGAGATAGTGAGATAGACTCGAGGTGTGGGTATAAACGTCTTTGGGTATAATACTGTAGTGTCTGTGATACTGTGGGTACTTACGTCTATGGTACTTACACGTAATTTTACCCTATACTTACGCGATGCTTACGACTTATTTGACTTTTGCCTTTTACTTCCCCGACCCACCACCCAACAAGAAGGGAAGTATTGTGATCGCTAAAAAAAATGTAGAGATGAAGAGTGAAGACGGATATTATATCCATTTTGAGGTCCCCCAAGACGATTAAGAACATTTTTGGAGTGATGTATGTCTGCGTGTGTGCGTGTCTGTCTGTCTGTCTGTCTGTCTGTCTGTCTGTCTGTCTGACAGTCTGTCGGTCTGTAATCTCTGCTACGAATCCAGCCGCAACGTTGATCCGATCAACTTGAAATTCGATATGCGGACATTGTTGGTCCGTGGAATGAGCCCATTAGTTTTTGGCTGTCATCTGTATGTCTAACTGAAATGTCACTATCAAAAAGTGACAGAAACTATACATCACGGAACTTGACTTGCGATATGTCATCTGAAAGCTCTTGAAAAACTCTTTCTAAAGCTGTTGAAATTTTTCGTTCATCTGTCAAATATTTAAAAATATCTAAGTTCGAAACTTCACCATTAAATTTATTCAAAACCTATCCGATGGATTGGAACCAAATTAGGCAGGAAGCAACACAACAAAAGAGTAGAGTTGTCAAAATGTCCGGACATTTATTTTCGTGTCTGGACACGGTATAAAATGTCCGACATATGTCTGGACATTTATGGACATTTTCAAATTTGTTCAAAAATAACATAGTTGGATATTTTTTGTCGTCACCTTTCGAACGATACCAAATACGTCCATATAACATGAAATTATATCGTGTAAAATTGTGGATGATATCCTCGGTTTTTCTCATTTTATTAGACCGACGAAGATGGGAAATGCAGGTGCAGCATACATCAATTCACACCAAACACCGGAAACCGCAAAATTGCAAACAAGCACAAAGTTTTTTGAAGTTATATATGATTGATGACTGTTGAGAATTGACGGTAAAAAAGGACACATTCAAAAATGTCCCGTACATTTTCAATGTGTCCTGTATCAAAAATGTCGCATGTCCGGACACGCACATTTTTGGACACTTAGATGTCCGGCAACTCTACAAAAGAGTCAAATTAAGTTTGCAGTTGCAGTTTCTCACCATTTTCCAGTTGGGCGTTATGAATTTTCAAAATTTCTTCTGGCCGTTGCCACCCGAGAGAGCCTCTCGACCGCATTTTGACCAGGACGACTCTCTTTTGATGCAGGATTCCGCCTCATATTTCATTCCTGCTCGGGGATCGACATTTTTTGAAAAAATTCAACTGATAACAAAAGTAGATTGGATTGGGCGTCGTGTAGACCTATTATATTTTCAAAATCGACATGGTCTCGGGTTTCCGACGGTAATTTTTTCAAAATAAAATTAGCACATTCCGTGAATTAAAAAACAAGCGAATATGCCTCATGGGCATGAGGCTCAGTAGCGCACTTCCTTTTTGAAGGATTATAGTGAACGCAAGATGTTAATTAGGGTTCTACCGTGCGTTATTTGGGCAGACATTTCAATCTGGCAGCCAAAATAGCGTCAGAATCATGAAATTTGGCTTAAAAATCAAAATGATTGTACTGATGATGGGTAAGTTCCAAGTTTCATGAAAATCGTTCCACTAATAAGAGATTTCAATATGGCGGCAGAATCTTCGAATTCGGCTGGAGAATAAGAATGATCATACGAAACAAAGGTAAGTCCCAAGCTCCATGAAAATCGTTAGGTGATAAGACATTACAATATGGCGGCCAAGATGGCGGCAGAGCATCATTTGTCCAAAATCGGATGTATTTTGATGAAGTTCACATCGCCTGTGAATTTCACTCGAATCGGACCACTTTCAGAGAAATTCAAAATGGCGGACCAAAGATGGCGGCCAAGTGACAAAAATCATTAGTCAAATTTATATGGTGGACACGTACGCATTTGATTGGCATTGGCACCACATCGATATCTTTTTGTTGAGGCATAATTCTCCTAGTTCTATCACTTTTCAAAAGAACTGAAGGCACTGCAAAAGTTTTCTTTTCATAAATTAATCAAGGGGATGCGGATTTATCGATGATCGCACAAAAACTACTTAACAATCTATTGGTGGTCCAAAAAAATTATTTTTTTCGATTTGTTGACCAGGCAAAGAAATTTTTTTTTTTCTATAAGAAGAATGGAATTGACATGACGAAAAATGTTATGATGGTCAAGAACAAAGTTGTTGAGGTCCTGTACGGTAGATAGGGCGGTAGTGAATGGCGCATGGGAAAAATTCTGACATCTTGAAATTTTGAAGGGCCCCCAGTCGCCCCCTAATGGACAAATTTTTGAGTGCTGCGGGTCAAATCACTACTCTTACCTTCACTGCAGGCTAAAATATCTAAAATGTCTAAGCCATTCCCGAAGAGATAAGTTTCCCCAAATTATTTCAGAAGTCCCAACACCCCAAACCCTCCGATGAACACCTGATTCTTCACCTTGAACCTTGACTGACATTCAATTCTGACTGATTTTCGTGGTTCAAAACTTCGAAGTTCTTTTTGTCGTTCAATCAGATCCAACATTTATGTTAGTGTTACCTAGAGGTTATGTTAGGGTTAGGCCCGGCTTCTAGACACTGAAAAAGGGCAGAGTGACTTCGACATCGAATGCAATCTAAGATATGTGGGCCGGTGTGTGCGGTGGCCCCCTCTTTGTGGATAGCCTCTTTCCAAAGGCTGACGCTCTTTTTGGACCATGGTTCTCTTTTGCCGGTTTGGAAAAGATTGGATACGGCTGGCCTTTGTGTAGGCTTCAAACCTCTGTTTTCGTCGTGATTTGCCCCCAACGCTACGATTCCCGCGGTCGCGAGTGCCTATAACCGGGAATATAAACCGAATTTCACCCTTCCAAAAACTTTCGAACGGATGGTGTGCGCGAAGCAAGAGACGTCAAGGGACAAACTTCAAATGTGGAGAACTTTATGAACACGCCACGTATACGCGCTAGTTCGTTGGTGTTTACCAGTCCGTGAGAGAATACCGCAATCAGGAACAACAAAACGCAGATAATTGACTACATAGGGTGTTTGCCGAAAAGCCGATGCAGCGAGGCGTCGAAATAATTCTATAAATAATTGCCGTCTACACTATACCTGCTCGAGCCCTAATAAAAATTCATTTTACAAAGTCCCTATCTGAAACGTTGCGTCGTTGGGTACCGGAATAATCTCATCAGTTTCAAATAAGAACGTTTTCATTCCAGGAGCAAACTTAGACATTCTCAGTAACTTCAGTCGACGGCTCATCTTCATAGTATAATTTTTATGCTCTTGTACTTGAAAGTCCAACCATCATGGGAATATCAATAATTGCTGTGGCGCTACAACAAAGTGCTTAGTTTCAAGGAGGGAGGAGGGATTTATCATCAACTAATTCCGATTAACAATTACGACTCTACGGCGGGATCCGAACCCCGATACAAACGCAATTCCATTTCATTTCAATTAAAGCGGCTTCACAGAGCTTCGACGTGTCGCCAGCGACACTTCATCAACCAATAGGGAGCCAGAATCGGATGTATTATTGTATTCCCCTCTGTCGCCCACCCGCCCCTTCCATTTGGTGTCGCTGTGTAGTTAGAATTTCCCAACTACACAAACCGTGTCGCGTGTCGCTGGGTGGTTATGGACCACATGCAGTCATCAGTCAATCATCGGCCGGTAAAAATTGCGTTAAGTTATTGACACGGACAGAAATTGATTGTGCACGATGGCACAGAACGACGGTTTAGGGTTCGCCTCCGGTCGCGTTGCTCAAACTGCTCACCACGTTCACGTGCTTCCTTTCCACGATAGCCTGTGCTGTGCTTCTACGTTGCCTGCTAATCATGTTCCCACGAGACCAGAGATAGAGAAGCAGGTGAAAAGCACCCATTCAGCAACCACACTTTCCGAAGAAAATCGCCTTTCAACAAGGCACTTCCAAGGAAAAGACGAATTATTAGTAGATATACCCGTGGAATCAAATGAAACCATTTTTTGGGGGACATTGGCTGTGACATTGGCTATTGTTTGACATTTTCGAGCACGTGCGTTGTCAGCTTTGCAAATGAATTTCTATCAATCTATCAAATCCCGAATTTACATTTTCCCAATAACTGGGAGCTTCGGAAACGCAGATGAGACTCACCCGCGAGTTCCCAGATCTAACCCACCAGGTCCGGTGCTCTGAGTACCTACCGCAGTCACGGCACAAAGTCCAGAGGGCCCAAGGGCGTAAGCCACATGGTACATTCTCCACGACAAAGCTCAATCGCAAGTACCAATCCCAACTCACCAACACTAACCCTCCGCTCGCCGAGGTCATCATTCCGTTGCAATAAGAGATACCGAAACGAAACGAGAACTCGCTTCTATCGGGTCTGGCTCATCAAGGGGTTTCAGCTCTACATCCTCAAGGTGGATCAAAACTCTCCGTCGAAGGATCGCAACTTAGCATCCCAGAGGGGGATAACACATCATCAACGGATCTCAACTCTACAACTTGAAGATGGATCGAAACTCAACACCGGAAGGGTTTCAGCACAGCTACCTGGAGATGGATTGGAACTCGTCATCGAAGGGTTTCGACTCGACTCCCGGAGGCGGATCAAGACTCAACATCCAAGGGCTTTAACACTTCATCCTAGCCAGAGGTGGGTTGGAACTCAGTAGCAACTCAACAACCTCTAGGCAAGTCAAAACTCATTCTGGAAGGATCTCAACTCAACTTCCCCAAGGGGATCGAAACGCATCTCCAAAGGATTCCAACTCGACATTCTCCAGGTGGGCTGAGACGGATCAGCCGGAGTTTCGATTTAGCATCGTCCAAGTGGACTGAAACTCATCATCGAAGGGCTTCAACTCTACGGCCTCTGGCTGGGTCGCGACGCAGCATCAACAGGTCTTGACTCAGCTTCCTTGAAGTGGGTCGAAACTCTTCTCTGACAGACCCGCAGAAGCACCCGACAACGAACGTGACAAGCCGGGAGCAGACGGCACTCACCGATACTCCTCCATTCGAAGCCATATTCGGAAATAACTGATCGCATCCAAAGCGACCGCGAACGATGTATAGTCGTAAAAAATCCAATAGGTAACTTGAGCTGCACGCTGGAGCGCTATCACTACTCACTAGAGTACTGATGGTGAGTAAAATTACCGATGGTTGCGTTGCTGAAAACTGCTGAATGCAAACAAACATGGCGGATAGTGCACCGCTTGTGCCCGCGTCTTCGAAAATTAAATCAGTTTTAAGCGGTGTTGAGTGTGCTCCAGACGTGAAACGTGGTAGGTTATTGTTGTGGTGGAACTTGAAAATGGCAGAAGCTCAGTTAAGTGTTGTGGAGGTATTTAATCACTTGATGGTCTCAACGGATTCTCGGTGTATTGTGATGGGAGAAGAAATTCTAAACTCACAGTTCCTCGTGTTTGTGCGGTCGGAAGCGAAGTAGCTTCTGAAATTAACGAAGTAGATAGTGAAATCGTGAAGCATCACGGGTCTGCAATATAAACTTTTCATTTTCAGCGACACTTCCCAGGCTTTACTCGTACTCGTCATATTTCCACAATACCGAGTTTGTTCATCATCTTGACTATCCAACCTGGCGTCTTTCGCTTTCGAAAGACAATTTCAATTTCTCCGCCACTTTTTGTTGTGATATATCTTATTGCCACTTCCCATGATGCCGATGCCACTTCTTTCCAGTCGTACAGTTTCGATCCTATAAATGGAAACACTTGACATTACTTGTCATTCCTATTTTCCATATTCTGGCCCGAGTTCTGGCCGATTGTGAAGTAATCTCCTCAATCCTCATAAGAACTTGGCTACCCATAAAATAGAACTTTTTTTTGTGGCTGTCGTAAAGATCGGGTAGAAAAATCAAATCATATCACCTCAAAATGAAAAAGTCATTGTCAGTGTCAAAGTGTTTCCATTTATGATCTCGCTCGTAACACGTCAGTGCTCGTAACTGTACACGTGCCACTTTTATTTTAAAATGAAATGCTTTTGCAACCGATGATACCTACTACATTCAAGATAATTCAACGTGCTAGGCTCACGTACTTTGCTGGGAAAAATTAACACTGCGCAAAGTCAGATGGAGTCAATTCAAGCCCTAGCCTGCGAACGAACCGCGTCTTCACAAAATTTGAAAATGTCATCCACCTGTCGTTCAGCTTTTAGTGCCTAGAATAGTACCTACCCTCCGGTTTTTTTTTGCGATTGACGAGGCGATTGATAAACAAAATTGAACAAAGAGTACCTTCCTCCCCTGAGTTCCCGTAGGTTACGTGATCAAAACATTCAAGTTCATATTTATAGTTCTTTCCGCATGTTGAATTTAGTAAATCTAGAGCATAGTCTATAGCACTATAGCGTATGCTGTGTTAACATAGAATTTTTCTGACGGCAAACGCGTCATTGCCTATTTGAGCCGCTCGCTAGCAAAGACCGAAAGGAATTTTTCCACGATCGAGCGTGAGGAGTGAATTCTTTCTCTTTTCTCTTAGGTCTGTGGTGAAAGACTGGAACAGAAAAAGTTCGGTCTCGGGTGCTAGGCTGGCTCTCTCCTCACGACAGCTCTGTAAGAAGAGAAAATGTGCGCTGGTAGGTGTTCTCGTGATCTTGAAGATTCTACTTCGATTGAGTATTACTGGTTGCCCAGCTTCCAAAGGTATACCTAGGGTTCATGTCAGTACCCCAGATCCTGATAACGGATAATGGTGTGCAGTTTCGCAGCAGATTTTTAAATGGTTTATGAAAAAACCGTGGGTGCGTGACCATAGTCAGTCACCCTCGGAAGAAGTGAAACTTCTATAGATATGAATCAGCAAACAACATTCGAAGAGGTGCTCTTTTTGTACTCCCGCTCCGCTCCCGAACGGTTTGTATCATCTCGTTTTTCTTATCATCAATCTTATTATTATTATTATTATTATGAGTCACTCAAAGGGCAGAGTACTTTCGACATGATTTTTTCACGATTAGACTTTTTTTGTTTCTTTTCTCGCTGCGCTCGGCGCCTCAACTCCCATTCTCCGTCACATGAAGTCTCACTCATACCCCAAATACAATAAATATCTATTTTCATCAATAATATTCTCCACAAATAATTATGCGAATGTGACATCGTGGCGGATTTTCATACTGTACGATTTTCCCCGTTATATTACAGCACGGTGGATACTGTGTTCTGGCAGGCACAGCATGGCAATCTAACAATCTCCACAAAGTATAAGAATGTCGTTCAGAAAACTCGATCCGGTATTAATTTTAATTGAAAAAATATGGTAAAGTGCTCGCCAATTGAAATGGTCCACCCAAAAAATACAGTCACATTCAAAGTGTCATAACTTTGGAATAAATAAACTATTTTGAATCGTTTTATGTTTTCTTATTAGCTCACGTATTGGACTACAACATGTCATGGACTGTTTTTGGAACAAGTGCTTTGTAATTATTATACAGGGCCCTCAATCAGGTACCGCAAAAATGGAAAAGTTTGAACAGGTCCCATTTCACAAAAAATAGTTTTTGGTTTTCTCCAAGTGTTTCAGGGGAGTTGTTATAACCATAACTCGAATCGTTTTTAAATTTTTTTGCCTATCTGCTTCAATTACAGGGTGATCTCAAAAATGTAACCTTTTAGTTTTGCAGTAATAACAGTAATAACTAACTATTCGTTGTTGGCCGATTTTGGAAAGTGAGGGCTCTTGTTGAAGCTAAAGGCTCAGGTCAGAAGGATCGAGGATCAGAATTGACTTTGGATGAAAATTCTGGAAAAGGGATTGAATCAAAAGTGACTCAAATGACAAACTCGCTAGAGATCCGGTTTAGGGAAGGTATTGAACAAATAACAACTTGTCTTCAAACATACCATTCTTTCTGAACATTTTAACAAAAAAACATCTTCATCTGAACATCTGAACAGGTTATTTGTATGGGGCAAAAATTGTGGCAATGAATCCAAATCAGAAATGGATGCTTCCAACGAAGAATACTGGACGTTTTCCACCTGAAAATAGTCGTAACCTGGGTTACGAAGATCAGAACTGGTGCCTATCTCTTTAAATGTGAAGGAAACATTCGACAATAAGAAGGTAACCTAGATTACGTGCATTTTCAGTCGAGGAAGGTCCGGTATCATCTTCTGAAAAGTGAATTTGTAAAATAGGTCCCGCATCGACAATTTTCATCACTTAAAATCGAAAAATACCTCAAAATGTTCGGAAATGAAACTTTTTTTGAAGGCAAGTTGATTCTTTATTCACTTCTTCCACTGAACCTGATTTCTAGGGTGCTTCATATTTAGGTCACTTCGAGGGTCACTTTTGATTTCTTCGCTTTTTCAAAATTTTTGTCTCCAGTCAGTTACGATCCTCGAGCCTTCTCATCTGAGTCTTAAGCTTCAACAAGAGTCCTAGGAAGGTCTAGGAAGGGCATATTTCCTGAAACACTTGGAAAAAACCAAAAACCATTTTTTGTGAAATGGGACCAGTTCAAACTTTTCCATTTTTGCAGTACCTAATTGAGCGCCCTGTATACTTGATACGAAACACCTGTACCAAAAACGGCCCCATGACATGTTGTAATCCAATCCGTGAGCTAATCAGAAAATCTAAAACGATTTAAAATAATTTATTTACTCAAAAGTTATGTCACTTTGAATGTAACCAAATTTTTTGGGTGGACCATTTCAATGGGCTAGTGACCTCGATTTTTTTTATTTTTTTGAATAAAACTTCAATTTTTTATATAATTTATGGTGAAAACCGCAGCGCGATATCTCAATTCTAAGTGCCTTAAAAAAATTAAAATAGAACGCTGGTGACGGTACTGCCTCATATCTCTATCCCTGCTCCTCGCACTGCGACACTCGCATGCTGTGTTCGTTCCACGCGCAGCGCTTATGGAAGAGATTATGACGTCACGCGAATTTTTAAAATCGCTGTAGCAAATAAACGCATGGAAAAAGTAAAATTTTTCTTCTTAAAATGGGTTCACTGATGTGTACTTGATGGCCCGATCATAGTAAAATCTCAAAATGGCACTAGTGGTCAGTAGCCTATTGGCGAGCACTTTATTTACATAGGTATGTAGGTAGGTACCTCGTGAATGTGATTTGAGGTAACTACGTGGTTCTAGAGTTCCTACGATATTATCTTCTCCAATCAAAATAAGGTCGTAGGTTAAATTGAAATATTGACAGAATTGATATGAGTATTTCCAGTTATGTGCTCGTCACCGTACTTATATTTAGAATGTCACATTTAATTGAGGTGAAATCAAACCATTCAAAAAATTAACGAAGAATAATGTCAAAAATCAATTTCCAAACATAGGAATTTGATTATCAAACCAGTATAATATCATCGCTATACAATCAGCTGACATCTAGAACATTAAGCAACTGTTTCAGCCTCAATCGTCGAAAATTCTTTTTCTCCTCTGGGCTTTAATCATCCACCCCTGCTTTCCTGCTTAATAGGTTGTACATAGGTAGGTACCTGAAAGTTGTGTTTACATTTGGGTGTGCGGCATTCGATTTTATTTTTGAATTGTAAACGTCCATTGAAGAATATACCCAGGGCCGGGCCTGGCCTATTTGCCGCCTGCGTGCCACCGAAAAATTGCCGCCCCCCTCACCGGCAATGGAGAGCCCCACCAAATGCGGGAATGAAAATAATCCTTCGAAAATTTCACTTTATTGTTATATTACCGCCCCTATTACTTGCCGCCTGCCATACCCGCCTGCGCGCCGGAACGCACTGCACGCTTGCTAGGCCCGGCCCTGAATATACCTCCCTATCCCTATAATAAATCACATCCGCTCGAATCTATTCAAGCCAAGTCAAGAAGCATTCCTGTCGGGCCACCAGTACGACAACACGAAGAGCAGTCCAGTGTCGGCGATTAGTAAAAAATAGAACCGAACGCGGCGAAACGCGGCGAACGCCGCAACAGCTTATTCTTCCATTTCCTGGGACGACGCTGGTCGCCATAAGGTCAGACAAGACAACGTTACAGGCGTTCGTTACAACCACTGATGCTATGAACCAATTTCACTCCCATGTGTGGTTCTGCGTTAATTGTGTGTTGTGATCTTGGCGCGAGAATAGAAGTTTCACTTCAAAAGTATCGATCGGTTCAAAGTCTCATTCACGGCAAACTATCATCCCCAAGCTAACCCAACCGAGCGTATCAATAAAACCACTGGCACAATGTTACAGTGCTACGTCGGCGAAAACCAGAAGCGGTGGGATAGAAATCTACTAGGCATTGCGTGCGCCATTCAAACTCAAGTTCAAGAAACAACCCGACTTACTCCATATTTCATAAACTTCAGGCGAGAAATGGCGATGACAGAAGATATGCGGATGTCACAGGACTAACAGTTGGACAGGAAGCAGAGCTTGATTGTAGCGAGGGTTTGTTGTTTAAGCGAAATGTCAAGCTTTTAACATGTGACAGGACTCGACAATACCTAAGCAAGGGCATCCGTTGGCAAAAATGGATTGATAAATTCGAAAATTATCTGATTGCTTTGAATATCGACGAAGGATAAAGATAAAAGCTTTCAGACAACACATCTGTTTTAGCGGAAAATCCAGAACACCAAGTGATGGTGATGAATGGTGGAAAATGGAATGGATTTCCCCTCGGTAATGTGACCAAAACATTTAAATTCATATTTATAACTTAATTCTTTCTACGTGTTGAATTTAGTGAATCTATTCCGTTTCAAAATAAATGGATTTCAATTATTGTTTCCCAATCCTCCCAGTGAGTTCGCGTTTCCAAAATTTCGGTCGATTGAGATCCGAGGGTTGATCTTAGGTTTCAATCTTGACCTCTCGGGAGAGAAAAAACAAGAGTGTGACGCCCCTTTGATTTCAATTAGCAATTTTTTTTTACTATTAACATCTCACCCACCCCCTCCAGCCTTCTGAGCAGCGGGCACTTTCCCGAATTCAGAGATCAACCCTCGTGGCCGACTACAGGGAAAGAAATTGGTGCGTCGCAATTTTTTTCACGTTGAATCAGTTGCAGTTTTTATTATTGTTGGTACATATACGCAAAATGGCCAGAGGTATATACGTTATGAAAGGTATTGTCATCAGCGAGAAGACCGTAACTAACCCCAAGGATTGTTTTGCGAGATTCTGTTTACCGTTCTGTCTTGTGAGCGGTAACGCACCCAATTTGGTTAGTGAGAAAATGGAAACTTTTCATTTCAACAACGGCATCAAACACGTGTTTATAGCATCTTATAATCCACAAAGTAATAGACTAGCAGAGAACATAGTGAAAATTTAAAAAATCAAACTAAAAATACCTCTAGCAGACCCTAAGAATCAAAATATTCTTGTTTGCATCATACTGGCCAGACTTTTGTTGGCACATCGTTGCTCGCCACATTCAACCACTAAGAAAACTCCAGCCAAACTCATGTTCACCGGCAGGAGGCAACGTTGACCGCGAACATCAAAACGTACCAGATCCGCACATTAAGTAAGACCTAAAGGACGTATCCGGGGTCTCGGGGACCGGCTCGTTGAGATTCAAACCCCCCAATTCCTGAACCGAAAGTTTCGGCACGGCCAGTGCAAAATAAAGCAAAATCAGCAAGGTTCAAAGATTGACCATAAAGTTTGTAAACTTGTATTAAGTATATATTTATTTGTGTAAATATGTCAATAAGTTTCTTTTGTATTGTATAAGCCTGTCTTGTATTATGCTCCGCTCCATGTTTTTGTCATCACCGTCAGGCTCTGTGGTAACTTACCTATATACGTGTCGGTGTAGATGCAGGAGAGAGAGTCATGGGGTCTGTTTGACTTGTATATTATGAATGAATTGCATTTATCTTACATACATTAAATAATCATTTGTGTCTATATAGGGTACCTACTCTACTATTACCTTCGTGTTGACGAAGGCTGAGCTGTCCCGTTAGATGCTGATTACTTTCTTCCATTTCTCGAGGGAATAATCTATCACCCTCAGCTGTTTTTACCGATTCCTTAGATTCGGTTTGAGTCAATGCATTTGCTCTTCACCTTATTTTCTTGAAAGTATGAACACATCCGTGTTTCTGATCTGGTCATGACAAGCAAAATTCTTTTTGCATCACTTCAAACGGAACGTAAAACTACACCAATATTCAGATGGGGTAACAGAGGGGCACTGTTGACCTAACAGTTGCCTTATTCTCGAATACACCAGATACAACTAACCCAGTGTCACTGAAGTCTTTCAAAATTCGATTGAAAAAAAGGGCACGCAAGATCTGCTTTGCTCTCTGGAAGAGCCAAGAAATTGTTTCAATTACTGGTTTTATCATATTTATAAATTGTATTTGTACATATATGTTTTTATCTATTTATTTTTTTTTGTTGCTGGACGGGTTCAACACCACATTATGTATGGTAATAATATGAACGAATAATAAACTATCTATCTATCTATCTATCTATCTATCTGGGGAGAGGTACAGAAAGAACAGTTTTGGATGGCTCGACAAACTGGCGTCGAACCTTTTGTTCTCTTCGCATGGGTGCCCAATTTGATGGATTTCGACCTATCCTATACCTACCACTACCAAAAACTATATCAATTTGCTAAAACGTTGACGCTAGATCACCAATAGTTTTCGCCCTTATACCTACATATTTCAGTCAGTGCCGGAATGTTATTTAGGCAATGATTTTTGTATAGGTACATGATTCTACTATCTACCTCATATCTATTTTATCACGAGGCAAGCAGCATGGAAAGTGTATAAGCAAGGTGCTGAGGTTCTTTCGTCAAAATTTGGAGAGCTCCCTTTATTGTGTGATTAACTGGGGTGATAGTCGTTTCTGCATATAGATATAGGTATGCATATACAGGTGTCCCGCGTTTAATCGCAAAGATTTTGCCAGTCGATAGAGCATCAGAAAAGAATGAGACATGCATATAAAAATTTTGTTCAAAAACCCGTAATAACGGAGATCCCGTTAGACGGGATCGCCCCGAAGACGTTTTCCCTCTTCAAAGTGGGAAAACGAATACATCAGTTATATTTATTTAGCTTTCATACTGTTCAACCGATTTGCGTCAAATTTCTTACACGTATTCACTAAATAAGTGCCTTAAGGTAAACCTCAAATAATACATTTGGTGAGAACAGCCCCATGGCGTAGATAGGGGTGGTTGCGCCCCTTTTAGCATCCCTAATGTTTCCCCACTGCAAATTTTCCAAAATAAATACCATTTTCTGTTCATTCAAATTTGAGAAAAAATTTGCTCCCGCAAAATTTCGATAGGAGGCTTACACTTTTTGAGATAATTCAGTTTGAAAATTTATACTCAATCTTGCAACTTCTCATAATTTTAATTGCTTAAAATTTGCATTCCTACATCATTGGAGATAATCAGTTCTAAATTCACACAAATGATGTTGAGATCATCAAGTATCGTAACGTAAGAACGATTTTGATATTAATCCAGTGGCGTAGAATTAGGGGGTTTTCTTACTCACATCCACTTATACTTATCTGCTACGGCACTGGATATTTTACAAAATTATTAAAAAAAATATTAAATTTTAAAGGTAGGTACATCAATCACCTGGATTATTGGTACCTTGGTACTGTCATGTTTATTACAGTTCTACTTTGTGTATAAGACGTGTTAATGCGTGTTTTAATTTAGATAATTCAACAAATTCTATGATATTTTGTTAGGGTCTGCAAAAATATCTTCTGTGGGTCCTGGTAGGTGGGCTTTTTCTCGTTCTCGTTGATATTTCAAACAATCCGTTAGAATGTGTTGTACGATCGTTCTGGTGTTGCAGAGTTCGCAAATTGGTGGTTCTGTTCTTTTCCATCAGAAACGATGAGTGTGTGAGGCGAGTATGACCTATTCTCAATCGGTTTTGTATGACGTCATGCCTTCCGTAAAATAAAACTGTAAATAATTTTTAGGCATTGATTTGTCGTTCGATTCAGAAAAAAAGTTGCTCTTGTGAAATTTTAATTGGACACTTCGTTTTGGAGTTATTCGAATTTCAAAGTTTGAGGCCAATAAAAAAAAAACCGTAAATTCGAGTCCCTGCTGCTATTTAGAGGCAGATAGATACATGACTGGAGAACAAAAATAATTGTAACATACATTGACTAACATGCAATTTTGTCTTCCACGTCGGCTTCTATACCGCTAATGAAATTTTTTCCTAGTTCATCTTCAAAATTGATGAACTGTAAATATGCCATATAAATATAAATTAATGCATTAACTGAAAAATTGAAGAAGGAATAGTCTGGCTTGAGACATGAAAAATTGTTGCCTCTCTTCGTGTAGCAGCAAAAAATGTTTGTTTAATAGCTGTTCCTACAGCATACAATTAGTAAAAATACAAAATTAAGATGAGTATAGGCATGAACTCACACATTAGTAAAATCAAAAGAAATGGGTACATAAATCAACATGAATAATTGAAAACAAGATCGAAAGTTTTGCTTGAAATGCCAGCCATTTTCTTGACTCAAAAACTTCAAAATTCAAATAACTCGAAACGAAGCCTCCAATCAAAATTTCACAAGAGCATCAATGATCTCAACATCACTTGTGTGAATTTGGAACTGATTATCTCCAATGATGTAACAATACAAATTTCAAGCAATTAAAATTGAGAAGTTGCAAGATTGACTAGAAATTTTCAAACTGAATTATCTCAAAAAGTAAGCCTCTTGTAAGTAACTTGAGGAATTTGATAAGGAATTAGAAGAGTTGGAAAAATCTTCGCCATACCTCCCGTGGTTTGTGAGTTACCTGCAGGTCAACTACAAAACGTGGTGAGAACTTGAAAAACGAAAAATAAAAAAATGGGGCCCTGTGGGCCTTGAGATAAAAGGTCTGTGCCAACAGATTTTTATATTAGGAAGCGTTTTTATGAAAAATTAGCGTTGACTGGCAGTTGTGCAATGCAGGGATTGAAAATAAAACCAATCCATAAGATTCGTTCAATTAATAATTAAGTTTATTATATACTACGTGGTAAAAAATAATAAAATCGAAATACATTATTATACATATTGATATTCTAAAAAAAAACCTAACATGCATTCAGTTAGTGACGGAAGACTGAAACATTTACTGGTACATACAAGGAACATAATCAGTCTAAAAAAAAAAAAAAAACAGTACTATTCACAAAGAATTTCTAATTATTTGAATCCATCAACAGTAGTTAATCTTTTTTTATTATAATATCAATACTCTTTTAAATAGAGAAGCAATAATTCAAGTTGCAAGTGAAAAAATGACAGATTGTTAATACTGAAGCTTTTGAAAAAATGCTGCCTCTCCTAATCTGCCAAAAACGGTGATAATATAGTGAAGAAATTGACTTGAAAGAACTTCCAAGAAAAACGACTCCTCAAAAATTCCGTGCTAAGCGCTATCTGAACGTTCCAACGCTTCTAACTGGGCCTTTTATTTCAGCCAGGAATAACTGATTCTAGGGTTTTCTTTTTATTCAAAATTATGAAACTACTTTATTATAAATATTCAAACTACACTTGCATCGGGGTTTCATTAATAAATGGAAGACGCGTTTTATTGTGGCAGTTAGCCACAACTTAAGTATTCACCTATAAAATATGTATCATTGTTACGTAAATATTATTTCAATGAACTGAAAGAGTTGCATCTTTTGGGATCACCAGTTAAAGGAAAAACTGCCACAATAAAACTAGCCAACTTATTTCTTTTAGAAAACTACAATTTTTGAATATACCTCATGAAAAAAATTGATCCACATCTTTATCCTACTAGTAAAAACTCTTAAAATGTGAAATCACCAGTAAATATTCCATCACTACACTCGATAAAGGTAATTTACACATTCATAAAACAGATCTCATTTTAATAAATATAATATACAGCCGTAGATCCACAGAGAGCCATATTTTTGTGTGAACATAAGTGATCCCCGTCCAGCTACTCTACAAGCAGGCAAAATATGCCGCGCAAAAATTACACAATAAAACAACCAGATCGCTCCAATTTAGAATACAAGGTTTACATTTTTTTTCAAATAATTACATGATTTCAAAGGGCTCATTTTACAGAATATTTTTACACATGTAATATACAGTTTTTACGTGATATAACCAAATGGAATTTACACTTTACATCTTGTTTAGTATCTTTACATCAGTCTGAGGCCACAGTGCCATTCTTTTTGTTTATTTTTTCCAAATTGAATTGGCCAAACCTTACTCCCCACCGCTCTATTTATTAGCATTTACAGACTTCATTGACCTTAAGAAAAGTTTATTTTTCCATTTGTTTACCCAATTAAAATATGTGTGTCTACAAGGTTCAATGAGGCCAATAAACGAAACAATTTTCTCACACGATAAAAATACAATACAAATAATTCTAAGTACAAAATTGGATTATTTTACAATTATTAACACTATTACACACGTATCAGACGTTTACTATATAAATACAAGTGATACAATTTAAAAATGATTAACATATATACATATCACTAGGCGGAAGGGGAGAGATGGTATTTTTTTTATACAGTAATCCTTAATAAGTGTACAAGCTACCGTCATGGCGTTTGTGTGGCTGTTTGGAAATGTTATGAAAACGAAACTATATTACATATAATACAAAAGTGGTATTCTATGTACACATACCAAAGATGACTGGGGTGTTTTTGTTCTAATGCCATACAAAATTACTTTGGGAAAAAAAAAGAAGTTTCTGCTAGTATTTCGAACATAGATTAGCTCAAAAACACGCAACACTAAAAACAGTCATAAATGCATTAAAATTAATTTAATAGTTACATAATGGAATTTGTGAAACTGTACAATTACTACAAATACATTTTACAATTTGAATACTTTAGGTTCAACGGAAACGTGCCTTCAAATTCTATTTTATCATTATAATACAAATTGTTAGAAGAAATTGGCTCCTAGTTGCAGGGAAAAACAAACAAAACTTGATAAATAGCAAAATATCAAATCCAAAGCACTTTTAAAATCTATCTACAGTAAATGCAATAATGTTATGTGTCAATGTGTATATAAATGCGATGATTTTTTTCCATTTTTTTTTTAATTCAGTGTAACACACCAATGTATGTGTTGTGTATGTGTGTGTATGTGAAAAACTACGTTAAATTTTGATTTGTATTGATGAATGAATTTCAAACCTATTTCCTGAGGACCTTATCACATTATTAACACACTGTTTTTGGGATATTTGAGGGAAACGACGAAGAAAAAATAGAAGCTTAAAACTTAAAAATTCAGGCTGGCCACTCATTCGCTTTTAAAATAAAATTTGAGATTCGTTTCATTTAAATTTTCCTACACAACCATTTAGGAGACACAAATATGCATGTGTTTTGTTTTCCTTTAGTTTTATGCGCCAAACTAAAAAAATACCATTCAAATTATAGAAGCGCCATAAAACGAAAGTCAAAAGCCATGAAAGAATGAACTTGATGCAAGACAAATGACATAAATTACAATTATAATACAAACATAGTTTATGTATACACAATATAGTTAACCTTAACGTAAAACATCATTGTAAAAAAAAACGAATGAACGAAATTATTATTCCTCTAACTATGAACAAGAAAAATCAAAAATACTGGAACCTTAATGTGTGCAATGCGAATAAAAAAAAAATCAAAAATCAACACACAATTATTGGTCGAGAAAATAAAACGTAAGAAAACGCGATGATTATGCTGACCGCAAAATTATTTGGTTTCCTTTTTTTTTTAGAGTACCCCGTTTGTGGGTGGTCCAATGGGGCCTAGCTCCCCTCCGATGGAGCCCAAAGAGCCTGGAGCCTTCATGAAATATTTCTCTAGCTTGGCAATGATGTGTTTGCCATACGTGTATTTCCTCAACGAGTTCAGATGAGGCCTGATTTTATGCATCAGTATTTTTCGTTGCGTCGGTTCACTTACGTCTATCATTTTCTGCACCACGTAGTTGGCGTATTGGTCCTTCATCATCACATGAAGTGCACTAAACAAATAATATGCGATTAGGATTTCCCGAGCCTGGTGGTGGTAAGAACTTACTTGTCGTTGAAACCGCATACTTCTTCGATCAGCAATGCCCTTTCCGCTCTGGTGGCATGCGTAACGCATTTCTCGACGACGTTGCTTGCAAATTTGTGTTGGCTCAGTGCTAAGACTTTTCCGCGGACACTGGTGATCAACTGGCCTTTATCCTCAGGTTTGCCATGTTCTGAAAGTTACACTAGATAAGTAGGTGTACTTAAGAACATTTTGGAACAGGCAGTATTCAGAAAAGGCGAGAAGAATATACTCATTCGTGTGCTGAGAAAAAAAAATCGGTTGTGTCACCCCAAAACTTCCCCGACGAGTAGCAAGGAATAGATGGAAATTTTATTATGAGACGTCCCTTCAGATGGGAAGTTAGAATCTGAGAAAGAGATTGAAGAATTGAGATATTTTCTCTAATAAGGAATTCATTTAGAGCTCCATCATTTGAGTATGGTCTCGATAAGCTAAGCCGGTTACTCATTTCAAAGTGGGAAACTCTCCAACAACTTGAAGATTTTTAAATAGAGAAATTGCCTGCGTAATTGCCTGATTAGTCCAAGAATCACATTCCGCTTTGTTCAAAAAAAGTTGGTAGGAATCTGTTCACAAGCTAAAAAGTACTAGAGGTACAACAGAGGTACTAGCTTTCCATTCCACCTCCTTGACTAGAAGAACTTGCCTATACTGGATGATACTCTTATTTTCAAGGTGCGTCAGGAGTTTGCTCCCTTTATTTTGATTAGTACAGATTTTTTTCAAGTAACTCACCTAAAACATGCTGAATCACATAATTTCCAAATTGATCTTGAATTAGCGAATCCGTATTCTGGTGAAGCTCAGTCAAAATTGGTGCAGTCTGCTCAGGTGTACAATGTTCCAGGATGCGCTGTATAACTCTACAACCGTAAGGATGTGTCGATAAAGTGTAAACCTGCCCCGAAAATGATTGAATGATGAACTGCAAACACGAAAAATTTCGCTTTTAGAAGAAAAAAAAGAAGATCGCTACATCTCATAGCAGCCGCTGCTAAACATACCTGGAGCGCATTCGGATCGACGCATTCGATGCACTTCTGGACGACGTGGTTGCCGTTTTGGTCTTTGACGCACTTCAGCACGTGTCCGTCCAGTTCCCTCACTATCTCCTGCTGTTGCTCCGGTGGAATGGATTCCAACGCCTTCTGGATCACGCGGCAACCGTACATTTGCAGCGCCAATGGCAAAACATGACCGCGGACTTTTTGGGCCAGGGTAGTTTTCTGTTCTGGCGTTCCGAACTCGAAAAACTTTTGGATCACGTAATTACCAAAAACATCAGTCATCAAATTGTAGGCGGCTATCAGGATCTCATTGAAGACCATCTGTTTCTCGGGAGCAGAAGCTCGCTCCAGTTTCTGTTGGATGAATCTGGAACCGTGTTGGTCTTGTGAGAATTCGACGATGTGATTTGCTAAGTCCCTGCAACAAACAAAAAGTTAATTGGAGAGGTAGTCTAAAGGAAGTCAACCAAATAGGTGGTATTTACAAGCCTTCATTTAAATTAGAGGGGGGATCAGGGTAGAATCATCTAGATGTTTTGAAGAGCCCCTATGTTCCCAGTTCGCTTGTCAACCACCCAAGTACTCAAGGCGTGTGGTAGAATCAAGCTCAATTAGCGATCGTACTTCTTCACTTTTCATTTACACGAACTTGTAATAATAATAATCCCGTATTCGTATTCTGTTGGTTGCCTATGCATATGGTTGGAGTCCATTGCTGGTGGTGTGTTCTCGTGATGAAAAATTGCGAGCAGTACCACGGCACAGGTGAGATATAGATAGATAAAGAGGGATAGATAGAAAAGTAAATGTCTGTGCTTTGAATGTGTGCCTTTATGGTGAACACTGAAGGCTGGTTTATCAACTGCGCTCGCGCCGAGTTCGATGCAATGTAAGTAAGCGGACCCGTTTACTAGCACGCTGTGTACGTCGGTGCTGCGCTCAGCGGCAGAATTCAGCTTAGGCGTAATGCCAAGGGTAAGCCAAGGTCAAATCCAAACATTGCAAGCATATTTTGAGCTGACGGGATTGAGGTTGCCTGTTATTTGTCAGTGGCATGGTGCACGAGTCTGGTGATGTAGTCATGTGATCTCCACATGGCAGTGGCAGGGGATAAGCGCTCGCCAGCAAGCGTCGTATCAAACGTCGGGGTCAGCGGTATTGGTGAGCGCTCGCAAATATTTCAGGGTACGCCAGCGCAGCGCTAACTTCAGCGCGGACTTGAGCGCAGTTGATAAATCAGCCTTAACGTCATTGATCAGGGACGTATTACATGCAAAGGTTGACGACGTGGCGCTAGGGCAAAGACAAAAACAAAGGCGACTCACCTTAACTGTAAATTTGGATATCGATTGTTGCGGAATTCTTCTAGTAGCCTGGACCGCGTGGACGACGCCTTGTCGACGGGAGCCGGCACGGTACCGCCCAAGCTCGAATTGATCTTGGCGAACAGCGAATTCGTAGAACCGAACATGGCATTGGCCGTCAAGCTGGCCGCCACCGAATTCCTATACTTGGCTTCGGCCCCAGGCGCTGCAGAGAGAACCCGCGACGTCATCAGTCCTCCGAGTTGCATTGGAGCCGTGGGCGGCGGCGTCAGACTACCGGTCAGCGGGCTGGGGCTGGTCCCGATATTGTAGGATGTGGGCCATTTCTGCCTGTAGTCCAGAGATGGCGAGAACGCCGATGTGTTGCGATCGAAAGAGTCGCGTCGTCCCGTAGAGGTCGTATTCAAGCCCAGCCCTGCAAAGTGATCTACATAAACGCATGACTAAAAAACTGTCCACTCAGAAAAAACGTATGGTAGTAATAGGAACACAGAAAAAAGGCTCACGCTGAACGTTCTTGTCTACAAAAATGACATCGATTTTCATTTACAGCTCGAGAACAATGCCTTGTTATGGTAAATCGCGCACAAAAGTGTTGCATAAAAATCCATGTCAACAACAAATAACAAGTTTTCCGTTAATAAAACAGACTTGGGACAAATAAAAAATGGTATTGTTAGCCCGCTGGTGAACGAGACGAACAATATTTCTGTTCGAAACATAGCTTAGCTGGCATGCATGGGAGAAATTATTTACAGAAGAGTGGTGTTTTCGGTAATGGGCGAAACAGACTGTAAATATTATCATCTTTGAACGTGATACTGTTGCGTGCAGTTTTCACAGCTTATCGCATTTTTTCACACACACACACACACACTCGATGAAATACTAGGTGACCGCGCGCCAGGTATGTAAAATGTGAATATAATACCAGTCCACAGCGATAATGGTAAATAATGAAATGGGATGGGACAGTTTAGAAAAAAACCGAGGCAAATGGAATTATTTGTTCCCGAAACCGAAAATTCAAAACAGCGTTTGAAGTGCCTGGTACTGGTAAAGACTATCAGTAATCACTTATCACCATTTCTAGAGCCAGGGTGATTAAAAAACTGAGACTATAAGCTCTACAGTATGTTCAGTGACTGGCTTTAAAATCGGGCCACCTGTACAAAATCAAGAAGCCGGTTTCCACTGTCAAACAGCAAAATCTCAAATTCAAATTCGACTGCTCAATTTAAACTGCTCCACAATGAAGTTGTCGCCACCAAAAAAGTGGCTTGACTTTGACGGCCAATAACTTTCGATTGCCAAAAGTGATTTCCATTCTGTTTATTGCGTTTACTAGCCCAATCTATCCTTAACAGATCCTGTAATTGTGAATATCAAGAAACTGCATGTAACATTTATACAGGGTGATATGTCAGAAGGCGAAAAACTGCGACAATTTCATCGAACCCTCATTTGCAAAAAATTTTTTTTTTTCAAATTCTGAAGTGAAAATCATGAAGTTTGATGCCTTGCCTTGAAAAGGTTTTGGAATTACCGAGATTGGAGGTCTTACACAAAAGATATGAATTTTTATATGGAATGTAACAGATTTGCCGTATTTTCTCGCAAGATCGAATCACTTCCAGAGAATGGGTGGTTGACATTGGGCACGATTGTTCCTACAATCGTTCCGGATACCTTGAATTTGAAAACAACCCAAAAATTTGGTCTGGGGCCGGGCAGGGGGCACTTTTTGAAAAGCTAGTCACTGTCTGTTTTTGGCACGTTCAATTTCATTAATATTTCATATGTGGAACATGCTTTTTGCAAGTCTCAACCCCTGAATATGGTAGAACTTTATTTTCCGTGGAAGAGGGAGCCCCCTGAAAGTTTGCTTGTTGTGCTTGTGCTATGCCTGAGCTTTATGCATCAAACTTCATTATTTTCACATTGGAATTTGTAAAAAAAATTTTTTTGCAAATGGGGGTTCGATGAAGTCGTCGCAATTTTTCACCTTTTTACATATCACCCTGTATAAATGTGTCATGCAGTTTCTTGATATTCACAATTACAGGATCTGTTGAGAATAGATTGAGCTAGTAAACACAACAAACAGAATGGAAATCACTTTCGGCAATCGAAAAATACTGACTGTCAAAGTCGAGCTATTTTTTTGGTGGCGACAACTTCATTGTGGAGCAGTTTAGAAGGGTGGTCGAATTTTGCCACCCAGTTTGTGTAAAGAAATCTAGTAGTCAATTTCAGACAGATTTAACCTGACTTTGATTCGACTGAATTAAAAGGCTTTTGCCGTAAATCTCCGTCATTTCAACTTGAACACAAGGCCACACCAATGAAATTTACGAAATATATTTCGTTCACTTTTTATTTTCAGTACAATGACTTTTTGGAGCAAAAATAAAGTAACAAGCTGGGGGCTACAGCTACAGCTGATGGTACCTGCAAAGTTTTGGAGTGAAACTATCAGCGGTCATCAGCTATATCGCCCAGCGCTCTAGCTTTTCACTTTATTTTTGCTCCAAGTCATTCTACTGAAAATAGAAAGTAAACGGGATACACAAAGGTGCCTCGATGTAGAAAAGTTGATATGACAATTTGGTCATTTAATAAAGAATTCAGGCCCAAGTCAAAACATTAAGCCTTTATAATTTGGACAACGTTTATATAGCAAGTTTGGATCCGCTCGAAACTATCCGATCGGGTGGATCCGCTTGAAATTGCCGATTTGAACGGTCAGGACTCAAATTTCAATCGGATGAAGCAGTTGAAGTCGATCTAGTTTTGGCCGGCTTGACCTGGGCCGAGCGCGGATCGAGATCGTATTTTACCAGTTGGAAACGGAATCGGATTGAAATGCCAGATGACAGACTAGTAAGCAAAGCGTATTCAACAAATAATAATTAATTGATTAATTTTCACTAAATCAAGGGGCGATGTCCAGTTATTGTGAATAAAATAAAATTAAAATAAAACCTTATGCATCAACATTAAGGTGCTTTCGGCCTATTTCCGCAACGAGGCCCAACACTGACGCCGGTGGATGCTTTCCTCCACTATACCAGAAATTTTGCCGAACCCCTGTGTGTTCCAACACAGGGTAAAGATTGCTTCCCTTTTAAAACCTAAACTAAGTATTCTGACCTAAGTTGTTAGTGGTATCTCACTTTCGCGCATGTGATTTCTCGCTTTTTCTCTCTCTAACTTGAATCAGATCAGTGAGTTTTGTGGTAAAAGGAAAGCACCTACTGATTTCCGGCATCCAGTGTTTTTGCCATATCAAATAACCTTGACTGACTGCAGCCACAGCAACTTTTGATCATCAATCGATACTGGGTGAAACAAGGAGGAACCGATAAAATCAAAGGGTGGGCTAGCTAGCATGCTTGATCTGATAGCAAAAACCACATAAAAAGAGTACTTCAATGAAATAGTGAAAGAAAATTGTCTGTCAAAAAGTAGCCAATTGCTTCTAAACGTCTCAATTTCAAGTCAGGTGGCGCAAAGCTGAGGCGAGTGCAATGACAAATTCACGGACACAAGTCGGACTTGAAATTGAGAGTCCTCTGTACGCTCAGAGCGGCTCCGACTAAAAGGCATTAAATCGAAGCCGGCGATTTTCTTTCAACTGGTATTTAAAAAATTCACTTCATGTCTCTATAATTATGAACATGTGAAAGGAAATAGATCCGAGAAGAACCGATCACAACCGAAGATAGTCAAATTGCAAGCGTGCCATTCTAGGGCCTTAATTTGACTTGAAATTTTTTTGGACTCTCAACAGTATTCTGCACGATCGTACCGGGTGGTTTTTCAGTAAAAAATTTTCAGGTGAAGAATGAAACTGCAAATTTTTTAGCGATTTTTCAACGATTTTCACAGTCAAATGACTTTGGCTCTAGATGTTTTATTGAAAAATCATCCGGTACGATTATGCAGAATACTGTTGAGAGGCCATCCTGAAAAAAGTTGTTTTTTCCCAAGTCAAATAAAGGCCCTAGGATGGCGCGCGTAAAATTTACTATCTTCGGCTGTGATAGGTTTTTATAGGATTTTTTCCTTTCACATGTTTATATGGAGATATGAAGTGAAATCACTAAATGCCAGTTGAAAGAAAATCACCGCCTTCGATTTAGAGGCCTTCTAGTCGGAGCCGCTTTGAGCGTACAGAAGGCTCTTAGGAAGTAAAAGGGAGAAGTTTCCTTCCCTGGTTCAACTAGCTTACACTCTGGTCCATCAATAGAAAAAGTAATCAAGTGAACAGTGGTGCATTACCCATGTTTGTCGGGCACCTAAAGTCAGTTTTACACTACGCTCGCTCTCTTTTCCTTCGCACAAATACTTACACGGCAACATTATTATCACGAGATCAACAGAATTTCTATTTGGAGTTGGCTTTGCTTTGAAAATATGTATGCAGTCAGCTAGCCACACGTCCCAACTGATAGAAACTTCGTTTCCAATATCGAATGGAAAATTTTGTTGATCGTACGTCATCTCGCTTTTTCACCCAAGTGTAATTAATTGGCTTGCGGAGGTTTGCAATACGGCTCGAAGAGAAAAGAGGCTGGCAAAGAGTGTGACGTGCACCACCTTTAGTTGAACCAATCGGAACACCGTATTCACCTGCAGTCACGTGCTGATCAAGCTCTTATTACTTCTTCTGTTGATGGATCAAGTAACATGATGGGATTGACGAAATGGCTGGATCATTGAATATTTTACTTCAAAAGCCAACTCCAAATGGAATGAATCTTTTTCCATGGTGCGGCAATAATAATCAATGAAACAAATTTAACGATTACGTCTGCTCTTACTTAACATAGCACCTACCTGTATGGAGGGAAGTCGTTGTCGCAGAGTTGTTGCATGAACTGATATTCGCTAAAGAAGAACTACCGAATGGAGCAGACGGTGGCGCCGCATGAAGAGGTGGAAATAAACCCGAACCAACACCTTGGGCCACACCTACTTACACCGACCAGAGTTAGTAAAAATGTACATGGTATAGATTTGTTTGATGTGAATATGTTACACTAAATATTATTTTAATATGATGTTAATTGCGTTTTGTTATTTTGGTGTAATGGTCTTATTTACAGTGGCAATGGTTGTTCTGTACATTAGCTCGATAATTCCCATATAATTCATGGTAATAATAATTAATAATATAATATACAATAATAATAATTACAATGCCGTTAAAGTCACTGTCCTATGTATTTAATTAAAATTATTTGGGTAGAAGCAGCAGCAAATAATTTTTACATGAAATATACACGTTATGGAAGCGACGTTCACGTTCGAACACGTTTTTATGACTCTTTCATTTTCATTTATCCCTTCATCCCGCTAACCACAAAAGCACCGCGTATAAAACTGTCACGCTAGGGAATTTCCGTCCGTTTAGCGCGCTAACAAGAACGAAAATGGAAATGTCTTCTCCAGTCGTTAAATGCGACGGTATCGGCCATTTTATATCGGTAGAGACAACCACGCCAATTTAAAATTATTACTAAATTCAAACCGCCAAAAACAACGCCCAACTTGATTCATTGAGGACCGACTGCTGGTTTGTCTCTAAGGAATGCACTATTTTACCCTGCAAATGTTACGAGCAGATGCGTTTTGCTTATACAAGACGTAACAAGAGGTCGGCTCGGCGCAATCAAGGTAGGAGTTGTAATTTTTGCGTTCCAATGTGTCTCACATATAACTCACCTCCGAGCGTTCCTCCATTGACCGACGTATTTACGTTAGCACCGTACAAACTCTGGGGATTACTGGAGTACAGGGAAGCCCCTGCCGGTGTTTGTCGGCTGGCCTGCGGCTGCACCAGCACGGGTGCAGGACTCACCAGACGCATCGGCGTGCCATTTCTCATGGCAGCCGCCCCTTGGGCCATGAGAATCGGACCGCTCTGATCGGTGTAGTAGGGAACGATGTAACCTCCAGGAACTTGCGGCTGTAGCAAAAAAAAAAGAAAAACATCCATTAGAACATTATACTCTATCAGACTGCATAACATTTCAAACCTGAACTGGTTGTTGCGCTTCGGCAGTGCCGTTCGGCGTGAGAGGTCTCCTGGCTCCATTGCTCGCGCCCTGTTGGATGAGGTTCGCCGGTGCCGGGTAGACCCACGGGCCTACGCCGTAGTATTGGGGAACACCTGTGGTGATGAGGTACGGCTCCTGCTGGTGGTTTAATACGTATGGCGGTTGAGGATAAGCTGCCTGTTGCTGCTGAGCCAAGTATTGCTGTTGTTGCTGTTGCAAAATCTGTAACTGGGCAGCGTTCGGCGTCGCGGCTTGCGTTTGCTGAGATCGGAAGAGTTGCTGCAAGAAGAAAAAAGAAACTTAGTTTTGGCATCGCTGGTAGTTACAATAATCGTATCCCTAATGGCGCCATTTCTAATTGTTTTATCATTAATCTTAAGTTAGACGTCCTTCCTTGTTACAATTAGAGCAGAGCTTGAAATCCGCTATTAATTCATCATCCACGTTGCGTGCAGGCCAGTAGTCTAAGTGACATTTTTTTTTATCGCGGCTCAAGAGGCAAAATCTTCCGAGTTGGGTTTACGTAATGACTTAGGTATAACTACAAACACTCAAATTGTCTAGGGGTATTTGGCCTGATTCTATGATGCCCGATTGCACAAAGGTGATATCAAATTTTAGTTCGGTACTAAACACGGGATCAAATTTTTGAAGTGGAACAAAATATAAACCCAGTTACTTCAAGGGGCGATGATGATGGGAATACAAAATATGGCTCCAAGTGATTATTTGGATACCAAAACACACGTAAGACAGCCTTTATTTTGGCTTTTAGAACAAATCTTGCCGTAACTGTCGGATCTTTTCTTTATAATAAAAAAAATAAGGGACAATAAGTGCGTGTTACCCCAACTTTTTTTCTGTATACAAATAATCGTAAGAAGCCATATTTTGTATTCCCATCATGTTCTTTTCTTGAAGTAATCGGATTTGCATTTTGTTTAACTTATACATATTTGATCCGCTGTTTGGTACCGAACTAAAATTTGATATCACGTTTGTGCAATCGGGCATTAGGGAATGGTTTGGTCCCCATGGGTTTGGCAATCACCGTGCTTACGATGAAATTGCTAGGACAACGGGCCTTCCTATTGGTTGTTGCCATAGCAGCAATTTGATAGTAAGCACGGTGATTACCAAACCATTCCCTTACAGAATCACGCCGATTGAGTGATTGATATGTTTCCGAATTATCTTTCATTTTGACATTTGAATGAAACATTTCTATTGCATGAATTCAAGATTTCAATTCAAAATGTGCGATTCTGGGATATGCTATTCGAACCAAATATGTACAAGAATGATAATTATGAAAGTGAACGGATGATTCAGATTCATCATTTCTGCTTCTCCATGCACGAAGCTTTAGGGCTCATTCACATAGACCTAAAGTGCAATAGTAACAGCAACGCTAACCTTAGTGTATAAGTTTGGACCTATACATTTCATTAGTGAGGCCGATAACGCAACGAAGGCGGGTTGCTGGTTTCCGGTCTCGGCGCCGACAACCTGCTTTCGTTGTGTTCCCGGCCTCATGGATAAAATGTGCAAGTCCAAACTTCTACACTAAGGTTAGCGTTGCTGTTACTGTTACGGTTTAAGGTCTATGTAAATGATACCCTCAAGTTTGATTTGTTTGTTGGTTGTTAGTAGGTATCGAGAAAATTAAGTTCGATGGGATTAATGACTGAATAAAGCATGGTAATATGAATGACCGATTAGATTAAAGTATGTATACGAGTCCAAATTGAAAAAATGCTTCCAACTCCTAATCATTGCTTTGCTTTGATTAAATCATCATTAATAAAACCGATGTTAACCGATGTCTCAATAAACTTCCTACAGTTACATCAAGCAATTATGAAAAACAGAGCTTGAAAATTTGAATCAATCTATCATCATCACTGCAGTAACTAGAGGACTAGGAACAATTTCCTTTGCTGAACAATTATACTGCCTTCACACTAAGTGTGAGGAATCACCACCTCAGCCTAGAATGGACCTTTGCGGTTCTTAATTCACGCCAAACGCTTTTTTCGACATTTCCAATTCATTGCGTTTCTTATTAACGTTCCAATGGATTTTCTTTGATTAAACATAAACCCAGTGGATTGGATCACTGCAATTTTGCTTTGCCTACTGTTTTTTACCCCAAAGAGTGTCAGACTGGGCGATAGAAAAAAAAAGGACTTGGCAGCGGTGTTCGCTTGCCACGTTGTATGCTTCACTGGATTCGAGCTCCTGCTTTGCCGCACGCTAATTATCTTATTTTTTAAGCGAATAAATTTACCATTAATGGAACAACTTTTGAGAAATAATTGATAAAAATGCATTTCGGGAAAGCTTTCTACACATTATAATATCAATTAATTATTATATAAAGCTAGCGCCATTTATTGTTACATAGCAAATAGATACTGCAGCGCATGGCATAGGATTTGTTTTCTTGTTATTGTTGTGCCATATATTATGCGTGTTGGCTGAATTTCTTCTGCTACGCCCTTGCGCTTATCTGTTTCTGCAGATATTTCACTTATTGATATATCTCGGACCCTAAAAAGTCTATTATTTAGGCTTCGAAGTCATTGCTCTGAGCGAGCAAGCTGATGAAGGAAGTGTTTCTTTGCGGCCACGGTACCGTTATTGAAGAAACGCGAACCAATACACTTGTGAGCATTTACTTAATGTAAACTATTCCTGCATACATTCAGATTTCGGTACATTTGGGGCCTACATTCCGATTCCTTCCGTAGCGCAAAGGAACGAGTCACGATGAGATTTTTCCATGAGATGTTTGTCTCATGTCAAGTCCGAAATTTAGCTGAAACTTCACAATGGAAGTTTCACATGGGACAAAAGTCTCTTCGTAAATTTGAGTTAATCATGCGTGAAAAAAGTCTTAATAAAATAGCAGATATTACGTAAACATCCTAAAATTCATAATATTTTTAGATTTATATGCATAAAATAATATTTTACTTAGCGCAACACGTAAACTAAGCCAGCATATTTGAGAAAATGATGCTGTTCGATCTAGTACAACTATGTTTTTGAAACCACTATATTACAATTTTTTATCAAACGTAACTACAGAATAGCGGTAGGGAAGAACCATATATTGTAGCGCAGCTTTTAGACGAGGAGAAACAAAACTTGTGATGGAAAGGGTAGGTAAGGATGAATCTAGGTAACTGGCGCCTTCGATTAAAGCGAAGTATTCAAAATCTCTCGAATCATCTCGGGCACAGCCGAACAAAGTATCATCATCTCCCTCAAATGGAAAGAAAAATATATAACAATTCAGGAAATCTAGCATGGCTCTGGCGTAAAACCAATAACTGTTAGAGAGTCCAGAGCGGCTCAGACTAAAAAGCCTCTAAATCGAAGCCGGTGATTTTCTTTCAATTGGCATTTGGAGATTTCACTTCGTTATCTCTATATAAACACGTGAAAGGAAAAAAATTCTAGGGCCTTTGACTTGAAAAAAAAACTTCCTTTTTTCAGGCTGGACTCTCAACAGTATTCTGCACGATCGCACCGGCTGGTTTTTCAGTGAAAAATTTCAGCTCAAAATATGAAGCTGCAAATTTTCAAGCAATTTTTTATTGATTTTCACAGCCAAATGGGTTCGGCTCCAGATGTTTTATTGAAAAATTAGCCGGTACGATCGTGCAGAATACCCTGAAAAAAGGATTTTTTTTCAAATCAAATAAAGGCCCTTAGTCCGGTGGACTAGGGTTATAACTATGCATTTTATGACTACGGAACAATTTTTTGCAGACATGTTTAGAAAGCCTTCATCTGTCATTTGAGAAGTGCTGCCAAGCAATTTTTCAATGTGGGGGGTCAGGGGGGCTCTTTTTTGACAACTTAAATCGTTTTCTGTCGATAAAATCCGTAATAAAAATGCTGAATAGAAAATTCCAACGGATTCTTGAGAAGCAACTCGAGAGGTCACTTATGTGTGATAAAAACTATAAAAGGGTGAACAGGTCTCGAAAAAAATGACTTTCCGTCAACATGCAATATAATAAAGAAAATATTGTGCCAAAGACCTTCAGCCCCGTCATCGGAAAATGCCGATTGGCATATTTGTTGATCATATCCACCTGAACTGGTTGAGAACGGCACCCAATAGCGTCAACAGTGCCGGAGTTATATACAGGGTGGAAGAGAAAAATATTTTTGTTTTCATTTATTTCAAAACTCAAGATAGATAAAGTTAACAAAATTAAGGAATTGATGTTTCATTCAATGCATGTGAAGACACAATAAACCGTTTTGAAATATCTTGAAGTATTTCTGAAATATTTTCAAAAAACTGAAGAATATCATCAAAATTTTACTTTCTACTTTGATTCCGTATTTTCCATTATTCAGATATATATCCTTAAGTTATGCAACAAATTTCACAATATACACAAATATACAATAAATTATGGTTAAAACTAAACAGCACAATCACCGGCATTAATCATGTATGCGTTGTATACAGGGTGTCAGAAAAAATGGTTGTTTTTTTTTTGCTGTATATAAAAAACAAGCAAAAAACGCGAGGATTACACATTCACGTCAGTAATTTACCTTATCAGGTGTCTTGGCTTGGTTTGTTTTCCCGGAAACTTCTTACCTCCCTAATTTTTCACTTTTTATGTCTTGATTTTTCTATAACAGCAAAGAAAACAACCATTTTTTCTTACACCCTGTATATGACGCATTGACGCATACATGATTGATGCCGGTGAGTGATATGGCTGTTCAGTTTTCACCCCAATTTGTTGTTGAATTATAGTATATACCTCTATATAATGGGAAATACGAAATCAAAGTGAAAAGTAAAATTTTCATCATATTCTTCAGTTTTTTCAAAATATTTCAGGAACGCTTCAAGATATTTCAAAACGGTTTGTTGTGTCTTCACACGCATTGAATGAAGCATCAATTTCTAAATTTCGATCACTTTATCTATCTTGGTTTTTGAAATAAATAATAACAAAAATATTTTTCTCTTCCACCCTGTATATAGCTCCGGCACCAATGACGCAGTTGGGTATGGTTCTCAACCAGTTCAGGTACTTATGATCAACAAATATGCCAATCGGCATCTTTCAATGACGAAACTAAAAGTCTTTGGCGCAAGTTTTTCTTCATCATATTGCGTGTTGACGGAAAGTCATCTTTCTCGGAACCTGTTCACCCTGTAATAAGTCTCATCACACATAAGTGACATTTTGAGTTGCTCTTCAATAATCCGTTGAAGTTTTTTTCATAGCATTTTTATCACGGATTTTATCGACAAAAACGATTCAAGATGTCAAAAAAGGGGCCCCCCTGGCCCCCCACATTGAAAAATTGCTTGGCAGCACTTCTTAAATGATAGAGGAAGGGTTCCTGAACATGCCTGCAAAAAATTGTTCCGTAGTCATAAAATGCATAGTTTGGGCAATATTTGGCGCTAGTCCACCGGACTACCTAGGATGGCGCGCGTAAAATTTGTTTTCAGATTAAATTAATAAATTAACACCTTTCTATATTAGATATAGATTGCCAAACGAAAGGATACCACACTATAATTTCGCCGATTGATTTTGTTGAAATTTTCATGGAGATATGAAGTGAAATCACTAAATGCCATTTGGAAGAAAATCACCGCCTTCAATTTACAGGCCTATTAGTCGGAACTGCTTCAAGCGTACAGAGGACTCTCAAGTCAATCACTAAACTCGAGCTGCGTTAATATTTCAAAAGCTTTTGTCCACTGATCACTTCAATTATTCAAACGTTGATGACTTCTCCAAGTCACAACAACTTTTTGGAGTTAACTTTAGATGAAGTTTAGGTCAATTTCCCAAGGATTGTTGACACACATGGGAGACCCACCACCATACGTCATACGTTTGTATTCGATTTGAAAAAAATCAATATGCACCTCTACTAATAGTAGAGGAAAAATGAGACTCTATTGTGACTTTCGTGTGCACGGAAAGGTAAAAAGCTGGGGTGCATTTTTTATGGTGTAGTATGGCTTGGGGATGAAGAATCCACTTGTCGTCAAAAAATCGTCCAGTGTGGGGGCGGTATGGGGGCGGTTTTGTGAAAAAACAGTTTTTAAAAAAAATGTTCTACAGTTTGTCAGCTTTTGGCTGATATTAGCTTGGAACAAATCCGTCAACTGTAAGTTGTCGTAAATAATTTATGAATAAAAAGGTGATCATTTACTTTGCCATTAGAATACACGTAAAACTTGACTGCCTCGTGCGCAAAGAACGTTGAATATCTCAGTAACGTGTTGAATGACATTTTTCATTCCACTCCCACTCGATTATCTCCGTAACCACTAGTTCAATCAAAAAAGTTCCTTCTGTAAACCATGTTACCTATTCCATTGCGATTCTTGCGGTTTTTTCAGATTTGATTTATCTTGAATAGTAACTGAGCTAGGGACGGAATTGTAATGTACTGCATGCAGCGGACAACTGCAGCGCTGAGGCCCTCACGTACCCCTGCCATCCGCGCACCCTCGCGAAGGCCATGGTGTATTGAGGCGGGAAATCTGCAGACTTATTATTGTGGCTGATGATCGAAACATTGTAAAAGTGTAGTCGGTAAATTTGCAATATAAATAAATATATACCCCTTGAATTACGACGTACGTCTTCACATATTATAATAGTCCAGTCAAAATAGGTTTTAACCGGAAATAAATTCGGAAGTTGACGAAATTTGGTGGATCGATGCAGAATTGAACGTGGAATAACATACTGAAATTCCCTAAAAGCTTGTTTTTTTTAAGGACCAATAAAAAAGGGCCATCCTTGAAAATTTTCTTTTTTTCTGAATGGCTTGTGAACTATTATCTCTTCAGAACACAGCACCAGCACCAGCAAAGCAAATGTAGCCCGTTAAATTCCCAAGAGATCGTACAAAACCCATCACTTTTTGGTCAATAGCCTTTGTGATATCGCGTCTACAAAAACGCAGTGAAAATTACACAAAATATATTTCCGGATTTTATGTAAAAATATGCATGGTGTCAATTCAGGGGCTGTAACGTGGACAGCGAATGTGCGAATTTCAATGTGTTTTTTCTACATTCGGTATCACACTTTTGTTTAGAAGTCACCAACTTCAAAATGGTACTTTTTCTCGACCTTTGAAATCGATACTTGATGTCCCAAAGAATCCGCAAAAATCGATTTTTTTCATAAATAAAATGATCTGCACGCAGTCTTCCTTCAAATTGATTGTTTTTATTTCTGACCGGTTTAGCAGGTCTCTGGCCCTTCTTCATCAAAGTGTGGAGTCTAAAATAGAATACATAAAACAAGTAGGTAGGTACATAAAAGGTGAACGATAACACACCGAATCACCGACATTGTATAAATGGTGAAGATTAAGTTTGTGTGAATGATAAGTGAATTGTTTTTAAATTCTTCAGATGTCAGTAGGTATAACATTTGTGATGTTGTCATGGAAGAACGGAAAAAAGAACTTGATGGAAATGTATGAAATAATAATAGAGCTATTAAAAATGGTACAAGGTGGGTGATGAATTAATGAAAGGATGGTTGAATGGAAAGAAAGAAGCTTATTTAAATCAAAGGCGTTGTAAAAATGTTTAAAAAAGAAATCTATACAATCTTTAAGGCAATTTCGGACAGAATTATTAGTTGCTTTACAATTTCAAGAACCTCTATACTATCTAAAAGCCGTCCTTTTTTACAAACATGTAAAATTTCAAAATTAGTTCCAAGGACGAATAAGTTGTGATTTTCTGAGATGATTTTGATGATTAGATGATTATGATTAATAATTCTTTCCAAAATTGCCTAAATGATTGTATAGATTTCCCTTTTAAACATTTTTACAACGCCTTTGATTCAAATAACCTTTTCTCTATCTAGTCAACCATCCTGCTTTCATTATTTATCACCCACCTTGTACCATTATTATTAGCTCTATTATTCCATACATTTTCATCAAGCTCTTTTGTCCGTTCTTCCACGACAACATCACAAATGTTATATTGACATCTGAAGAATTTAAAAACAATCATCAAATGCAAGTACAATATTCAGCAGTTAGTGTCCGGACTACCTTTTTTTTCTGAATAGGTCGTTTTAGTCTTTCAACCCATACAACTCAGAAACCATCACTATAGGATAAATATTCCGAAACATGTTATTTTTTCTGTATTCAATTCTTCATATTTTCCCTGGATGGTTTTGCTCTACCTAAGTGAAAAATGAGGCAAATAGTATGGTATGAAAAAAATCGATTTTTGGGGATTCTTCGAGACAGCAAGTATCGATTTCACAGGTCGAGGAAAAGTAACATTTTGAAGTTGGCGACTTCTTGACTTCTAGACAAAAGTGTGATACCGAATGTTGAATTAGCTTTTCCCGCATGTAAAACACATTGAAATTCGCACATTCGCTGTCCAGGTTACAGCCCCTGAATTGACACCATGCATATTTTTACATAAAATCCGGAAATATATTTTGTGTAATTTTCACTGCGTTTTTGTAGACGCGATATCACAAAGGCTATTGACCAAAAAGTGATGGGTTTTGTACGATCTCTTGGGAATTTAACGGGCTACATTTGCTTTGCTGGTGCTGGTGCTGTGTTCTGAAGAGATAATAGTTCACAAGCCATTCAGAAAAAAAGAAAATTTTCAAGGATGGCCCTTTTTTATTGGTCCTAAAAAAAACAAGCTCTTTGGGAATTTCAGTACGTTATTTCACGTTCAATTCTGCATCGATCCACCAAATTTCGTCAACTTCCGAATTTATTTCCGGTTAAAACCTATTTTGACTGGACTATTATAATATGTGAAGACGTACGTCGTAATTCAAGGGGTATACATTTATTTATATTGCAAATTTACCGACTACACTTTTACAATGTTTCGATCATCAGCCACAATAATAAGTCTGCAGATTTCCAGCCTCAATACACCATGGCCTTCGCGGGGGTGCGCGGATGGCAGGGGTACGCGAGGGCCTAAGCGCTGCAGTTGTCCGCTGCATGCAGTACATTACAATTCCGTCCCTAGCTCAGTTACTATTCAAGATAAATCAAATCTGAAAAAACCGCAAGAATCGCAATGGAATAGGTAACATGGTTTACAGAAGGAACTTTTTTGATTGAACTCGTGGTTACGGAGATAATCGAGTGGGAGTGGAATGAAAAATGTCATTCAACACGTTACTGAGATATTCAACGTTCTTTGCGCACGAGGCAGTCAAGTTTTACGTGTATTCTAATGGCAAAGTAAATGATCACCTTTTTATTCATAAATTATTTACGACATTTTACAGTTGACGGATTTGTTCCAAGCTAATATCAGCCAAAAGCTGACAAACTGTAGAACATTTTTTTAAAAAACTGTTTTTTCACAAAACCGCCCCCCTACCGCCCCCACACTGGACGATTTTTTGACGACAAGTGGATTCTTCATCCCCAAGCCATACTATACCATAAAAAATGCACCCCAGCTTTTTACCTTTCCGTGCACACGAACTTCTCAAATAAGCACATTTTGCTTCATATTTTCCTCTACTATAAGCATTACATAAATTATGGACAGCTCGGTTTCTAGCAATAATTCTGTGATTATGTGCAAAAAGTAACTTTATATACCTACTTATAACATTATTACTACTACGAACTTCAATGAACTCGTTTCAGAATGACCAAACAAAGCATTCGATGGTAACGACCTCAGTCCGTTATTCTTTTGTACTGTTCTACTTCTTGAGGAAGCTGCTTGCAGACTTTTGCCACGAACAAGATATAATATGGATACACTTTATCTTTGTATGGCAATAAAAAAATTTATACGGCAGCCCTAACAGGATTCATTAACTTGGGAGAAAATCCTACCTGAAAGTGGAGCTTTATGCCGGCCAGAGTTTATTATGCAACCGAAATTCTTGAGTGATTCACTGTGAATTTATTGGGTGTAAAAATCAACACATCTTGCCATTACTTTTTTTCGAAAAGGACGAATGAAATTGCAGATGGTGTGAATAAACCTACAGAAAGGTGAGTGTAAGAAAAAAATGTAATCCAACGCGAGGTTTATCGCAACACGATTTGTTCAACAGATCATTTTACAATTCAACTATACCGTAAATATTACGCAAAGGTTTTCATTATTCAAATGAGTTATTATGAAATCTCCGTAATAAGCGTTGCATATCATATTCTACCTATGCAGCCAAACACTCAATGGAATTAATATTTCGAATGACAAGTCGACCGACTACCCACTGGTTTAGGTCTTCCAACTAACGAGAACACCGCAACACTCGATATTTGTAAATTTCTGGAGGTATAATAAAAAGCATCAGCATTTATTACGAAAGTTGACAGGTAGGTACTACGAAATTATTGTCTAGGTCAAGGCGGTTTGAGCACGACACTGCCAAAGTCAAGGTACCACTCTTATAAAATTTGGAACGCAACATCAATTAGCGCTGAAAAGTAGCACCCGCGACTTTCTAGCCTCGAGAACCGCGTGGTTGATGTACTTTTGTTTACCACCTCCATGAAAAGAAAGCTGATCAATGCTTGAAAATCCAAAAAACTTGAATGAAAACATTATTTTAGGATTTTGAAACTGTCTTTAGGCTCAAACCAAAGTACCTCCTTATAGCTTTCGAAAAAGACCTGAATAGTACATATCTGTCTAGGAATAAGCCTGCTGGAAGGATTCCGCAACGCCTTATTTCACCAATTTAACTCCATCCTTAAAAATATGATAACCGACAGATATTTTCTAATGTTTATTTGGTTACTCAACCAAGCAAGTCCTGAGTCAGGCTATTGGAATTATGACACATACACATGGTGGACGTATTCGTGGGATAAACAAAAATAACGTCAATCGCGATTTTCAAACAGTTTTAGTCAGTTGTCTCAAATTCTCATTGTCCAATTTATCAGAAGCAAAAAAGCAATGGCGAATAAAAAATGTCATATTGCTTCTGTCGTACTTGGACATATTTTTTAGAGTATCAATGATATAGATATATTAGCCTTCTATTCCATAATGTTAATGTATGTTACTTTTCGATTCACAAGACACTGTAAAACAGCGGAAAGTTGGACGGGCTTCGAGAAGTCATGCTAAACCTGCTGAACCCTTTTGTTTTCAATAAACAAACCTTTTATCGATCCTCTGTTCCTTCAATTCGAGTTGTCAATTTGCGTAATATGTTTCTGTGAAAATTGGGGAAGGAAAATCTCTTCCACATGACGATTGTGCTCTAGCACAAGATTTTGTATCTAGTTGTACCAACCCACCCCTGCGCTTTCAGATTTTTCTCGAAAACCTGTCGCATAATAACGCTATCTGGAGAAGTTCTTGTGAATGTCGACACAAAATCATTTGATACGAAAATTTTAGGATTAGTCAGCTTTAACGCACTGCACACAACAATAAAACTATTGTTGTAGCATTGACCGCGGCAGAGATATTGAACAGAAGTCAAAGACTGTAATAAGGCAATCATTAGAACGTTTAATGATACGTTCCGCACCTCGTCTATTATGCGCCATGGTGTGTGTATGTGCAAAGTTTTGCAGATTTCACCTTTTTTGACATAAAGGTTACTTCAGCAGAATTAACATTTCGAAGCTGGCATTTGAGGGTTCGTTCTAGGAACATGATTTTGCAAGGGGGTTGCAGCACAAATTAATTTGGCGTCAACGGGGAGAGTGCAGAAGCGGGGAGAGTGGAGAAGCGGGAAGAGCTCCGGAAAATGGCAGCTTATCGCCTTTATAAAAATGCGATTGCCTATCAATATTTAGGTGGAGAACAATTCTTTTTCAAGGAAAAATATGAGACCGGAAAACGGGAATGACGGTACGCTATAGCTTTTCAGTTCATCCAACTTTCTCGGTGGTGCAAAAAGTGGGTGTGAGCTATTAATTTTTATTTCATTCGATGCCGCCCTCCTCCTATCTCTGTGGGAAATATGTTAGTATACATAACACACACACATACAACACACACCACATTTAACACGAGTGGTTTTTATGTGACGGAAAACAACGTCTGGTTTTCATATGTGTTTTGGTGAACACATGTTTAGCCAATATGAGTGATTAAGATATTGCGTTTCACTTCAACTGTGTTGATGACAATTATCATTATTATTCTACAAAAACTGGACTGCTGATCATCACTGACCACCCACTGACCTGGATGCACCTAAACTGGAGTGCTCATCAGACCCAACAGCAAATCCCCCCATGGAAGCTGGCTAAGGTGCAAAAACGGCAGTTCTCAAAAGCTCATGAAAGCTTGTGAAGTTGCATCGAATAAAAATGATTCATCGATATTCTTTAGATCTGTATAAATCTGATACTCGTCTATTAATGAAGGTTTCCGTTGATAGCGGTATGTTTCTACCTCGAAATATGCCATCAGGTATGTTTCACCCCGAAAATGTAAGTAGAAGTAGTATTGGAAGCCAGTAATGCTTGGGAGTTTTTATTGTCGCTGCGCTGGCTGGCTATGTGTACGATTTATATTTCTTGGTATGTCCAAGATATTTTCATCAAATTCAAATTGGGGATCATTGTGTGAAAACACATTTTACCTAAAATTTGATCCAAATATGTCGCTTGACAAACTATATAAACAGCACAAACTGCAATGGGCGTTGGCGAAGCTGGATCACGAACTACCACCCAGTCCAGTATCGTGGAGTCCACCTTCCTGTGCCACGTTGTGCAGTGATTGTCATGGGAATCAATTAGCGGTCCAGTTTGATTGGCAATCAGTCTCTGGGTGTTGGGTCTTTCGATAAATACCAATTATTGATCTTCTTGCCTCCATATATATGAAAGATTTCTGGATTTCTTGCGTCTAGATCGATTCCCACAGCGACGAAAATGTCAGCTCGCTTTACTATCCCATAGAGTTAATCTCTTTTGATTATGATGTGGTGCGTCGCCTACAGGTTTTTACCCTCCGGGCACTAATGTGTTGACCAGTGTGCACACAACACACATACGCCCTGGATTTAATTAAAAAGCTCACATTCATGTCGTCGTCGTCGTCGTCTCTAAGAGAGGTTAACTGCTCCAATAAAAGTTAAAGTTCATAGAGGATAGGGCGATGTAATATGTGGACATAAATAATACATAACAATCAATAAGTAATTGATAACCACGACCATTCACTTGTGTTTGATTTCTTTTCATTGCCAATCAGCTAGAGTATATTTCCCAAATTGACATTATTCGCTTCGAGAAGTTTTATGCCGCCACAAATTAACTAAATTGTGCAGTTAATGGTTACATGAAAATGGAACGACTATTGTTTATCTTAATTAAACTACACCTTTTAATTATTGATTTCGGAACAGGCACGCACCCTTTAACCGTATTAACGGTAATTGTTGTTACTGTTAAATTGATGGGAGTACTCTCTTTTGTATGGAGCTGAGAATGTTCCCATATAAAGCAGCTACTTGACTACAAATGTAACACGTGGAAAATCATTTCTCTCCAATAAAAGAAGAATGTCTCTACGACATATTTTTCGAAATGCTCGTCGTTGTCCAAATAAACGCGCGGTGTATGTGTGATGATAAAAAGGACGCGGACGCGACAGCGTTTCCTGACCAATAATAACAGTAACTGAGAGCTGAACACACTTCTCGAACCGGTATTTCTCTCCAATATACGAGGAGATAGTTAACGGGAACGTACACATCGGGGCTAGATTTGTTGCTCGAGGCTGAAATGGCCAATCTTACGTTTCCGTCACAATTTACTGTTAATTTTAGTGCCTTACACTCACAACGTGCTGAATAATGTTATTTTTTTACGATGAGGAATTTCGGAATTCGATTTGATGATCGACTAGTTATAGGCCATCCAATTCCTTGTCAATTCGGTGGAGTTTGCCTCGTTCAAGTATTAATAACAATATGCAACAAGCGTGTGACATATTGACGCCCATCAGTCTGATAATAGCTGAAGTGGTTTTTCTCCTCCACCCGGCTGGTAGTCAACAAATCAAACATCCGCGTACAGTTTTATTTGCACAGCACCGTGGATTTTTATCAGAGATATCATACCAATACCTGGCGGTAATCCGTAAATATTTGCATATTGATTAATAAGGCAGCAGGCAGCATCTACTCGAACACATGGTCAGTGATGCAAACCAAACACCGTTATGGGCATTTGGAAATTAAATTTCCATCATTGGAGCCTATTTGGTTATATAGCCTGCTCGTGTTGAGTGCCCCGGTGCATCTCAACAGTGACGAAATTATTTATCGCAAACCACTGAACAGAGGAAAAATCTATAGAAACCACTTGACCTGGTTCAGTTTATTGGATTATTAAAACGTGCATACACTAGTAACATGGATGCATCAGCTCACCACACAGTCTCGCTAGCTAACCGCTCATTTGTGGGGAAGTTCTTTTTCCCCAGGACAACAAAGAGAGCCACCAGGACAACCAAAGCGGGTAGATCGAATCCATTCTCACGTGTTTTTTTATAGCTACAGCGACACAGCCGCAACTTTGTAATGGATTTGGCTGTACATTCTGGATTTTTTCATCATTCGAAGTGCAACGTTTTCACAATAATTAATCATCGCACACTTGCAAAACTTGGAATGGCATCAAAAATCGATAATATCCATAATTCATACCTGTGGTGATACAGTAAGCGGTAATTTAAAGATCAGTTCGAAATAGATCGATTTATTGGGTGTGCGTTTTTAGAAACACCCACTTCACGTTGACACCACCACACGAGTCGAATCCATCGAGGCGCCCTTGCATCGGAATTGCTTCCTGCATGCATTCAGTCGCTTCGATGTGTTATCCAATTTTGTCCTATTACCTAGAGCAATGGCTGAAACAGAGCGGCCAATCACGCAGTGTCGCTTGTTCGCAGTCAATATTTACCTCTGGATTGATGACAATATCATGGACATGAGAGTAATTTATCGATTTCCTTCCTTCTACATTCAAACAGACGGGGTAGAAGGAGGACGAGGAGGAGAAATCCTAATGGTCACACATCACATGTCAAGGACCGCACTTGCGGGGCATTCTCAAGGAGTTTTTACAATATCTTTGATCAAAACAATCGTTCCCCCGTCTCTCATGACAACTATCAGCACAAAAACGGGTTACAGAACGAACCGATCGTTGGATCTTCAGATCCCTCATCGGAGAACTTTCAGTGAATCTATCGAAATCAAAAAAATGCAGCTGACGAAAATTTTGGTGCGAATTAAGTAAAACATTTTTGAAGTTTCCTGTAGGTTTTTTCCATAAAGTTTTTTATCTACTCCTATTAAATAATTCTGACATTAACTATGCGTTTCTGATTAATTAATGACATTCATAACTCACTGCCAAAGCCCCGCCCCGTGGGTTATGGGCTCATAACCCAATGGCTCCAACCAACCAGAAGTGGCAATTTCCGTAAATGCAACATATCGGTCGGTCGCGTGATAATCAGGTTCCCTAATCAAGGAGGCTTATGAGATGACTTGATTTTCAGTCAAATGTCAAATAATAATGTATCAGGTACCTGTCACTGTAAATTTTTATTTTTCTACATTCACGAAGCCAGAATGAATTCCTACGAAAACGAAGAGTATGGACCTCCAGAAATTTTAGAAGCGGCGAAATCAGTGGTCCTGAATCTACTGCCGGAAAAGTCTCGACATAAGTCGATTTGTGTTGACTGCAGGTTGGCTGTCTTCTTGACAGGCTCTCGTCCACTATCCACCAACGCGGTGATGCAATCTTTTGCAGCCGCAGTGGCAAAATAATTTGTCAGGTGGTCATTGCCTTACGTCTCAATCATTGAACGGTTTACGTGGTAGAAACTTCATTATTAGACAAAATAAAAATGGAGGTTCATCCAACAAAATTCTTCTTATTCTTGAATTGTCGTAGATGAAGCATAGTATTATACTTGCATATAATATGGTTATAATCCACTCGGGTGTTTTACGACACTCGCTCTCGCTCGTGTCCTAAACTACACCCTTGTGGATTATAACTATCATTATATGCTCGTTGAATAATATACTATTATTCCATAAAGTTAAGACAAAGCAGAAACATCGAAGAAGATCGTGATTTGACAACACAACAACTCAAAAGGGTTAGGTATTTATGCATTATTGATAACAAAAGCGGTGGTTTCTAAATCGAGTCGCCATAAATAAATGTTCATGTTTTCATCAGTAATAGCTTCAACATTAAAGTTACTGAAATCATGTCAAAAGTCAGTCATCATCCATCGTGCAACAGACCATTTGCGCAGTGCATAGAGAAGAGGACAGGAAGCTATACAGGGTGGTCCTCGTTTTATGTCATTGAATTCAAGGATCAATAGAAAATGAAAAATGAAGGGGACTTTCTGCAGGAAACATATTTGAGAAATGCCTAATAACAGAGATACAGCCCTTTAAAGTTGGAAATAAATAATCGTTTTTTCCGCATAACTTTTGAACCGTTCGACCGAATTCATTCAAAATAGAACCAAAGGTTTACTGAAGTTATCCCCTGTCGAACAATCATAACATGTTCCATAAAAAAGTTTCAGGGGCTTAGACATTAGGAGGTGACCCTACTTTTCCCCCCCTATTTTTCACTTCCCTAGTTATTTTTGGAAACTGTTTATAATTTTGAATTCTACGTTCAATTTAGAAGAAAAAGTCGGTCCTGCAAAATTTTGATTAGAGGCTTCGTTTAGGAGATATTCGAGTTTGAAACTTTGGAAAACATCCCGAAATCGCCACTTTCCAGAACCCAAATTGTTTTTTTCCTGAAAATTTCCCGTGTTTTGGAAAAAATGGTGGTTTATCAACTCAGAAACTCTAGAAAACCTATTTCAGCTGAGAAATCATGAGTTTCTTTGAATTTTAATTTTTAGACCTTTGAAAGTGGCGATTTCGGGATGTTTCCCAAGTTTCAAACCCAAATATCTTCTAAACGAAGCCTCTAATCAAAATTTTGCAACCGTAATTTTTTCTTCAAAATTGAACGAAGAATTCAAAATTATAAACAGTTTCCAAAAATAACTAGGGTGGTGAAAAATAGGGGGGGGGGGGAAAGTGGGTCACCCCCTAATGTCTAAGCCCCTGAGACTTTTCTATGGAACATGTTATGATTGTTCGACAGGGGAGAATTTCAGTGAACCTTTGGTTCTATTTATATCAAATCGGTTGAACGCTTCAAAAGTTATGCGAAAAAAACGATTATTTTTTTCCAAATTTGAAGGGCTGTATCTCTGTTATTAGGCATTTCTCAAATATGTTTTCTGGAGAAAGTCCCCTTCATTTTTTATTCTCTATCGATCCTTAAATCAAATGACATAAAAGTCGGACCACCCTGTATAGACGGCGCTAGAGCCGAAGCCTGAAGAAAAAGGTCTTCCGTGGCTGCGTAGCGTACGTCACAAGCTAGTCAATCATATCGATTGGAAACATCAGAAAAACTGGAAAAACTGCCTCTGGAGAGGTATGCTTCTTCTTGGCGTGCTATCCTTCGAAAAATGGCTCCACAAAAATGCTCGATTCTTCAATGTATTCATCGGATGTTACTACAACAGCATTTTGTTTACTTATTTGATGTCGGCCTATTTCCGTAGCCAGGCCCAACACCGACGCCGGTGAATGCTTTCCTTCACTATATCGGAAATTTAACCGAACCCTTCTGAGTTCCAACACAGGAGGGTTTTCGCTTTCGGACGACCACTACCATCACATGCGGTCGGCACCATCGTTCCCATTTTACGTGCCATGCGAATGCTATGCCTCGCATGTAGTAAACATTTCAACGAAATCAAGGAACTTGTTTTCGGGACGACGAGAAGCGATTTTTTTTTGCGGAGCTTTCTTGGCTGGTTGTATTTGAGTTTTAATGAGAAAAGGAGCGTCAAGTGTCAAAGAATTCCGCCAAATAATTGGAGGGCTTTCACCTGTAAGCTAGTTCCATATTTAATTTTTGCTGTTATGATATGCCCGGTCCTGACAATTTTTTCGCGTTTCCAGCATCAACTTACGAAAAATCAAGTTACACAAAAATATGAAGCTGCACCCTTATTACTGCCTTGCACGGAATGGTAAATTTGCAGAGGTCAAAACTGAATCGAACCACGGTAATTTTGAACATTTCAATCGATTCTGAAAATTAATAACTTGACCGTGATTTTTAATAGATTTTTCTCTTGCTGCTTTGGGAGCTTATTTTTATGCTGGAATACTTTTATATCCATTTGAACTATTATTAATCCTTAAAAATAAAAACTCTCAGTTCGAAAACATCCTGTATGTTTCTTAGATCGGATCCTAAGTAGTGACTTTTGGGAAGTTTCCATAGACGAATCTAGTTTACCTTTTTTCCTGACGCATGTGCGAAGTGTGAAGGGCTTGCCATTGGTACACTCCGGTCACGTGATAGAATTCGTGCAAATTCCGAAAATTAACACAGTAAAATTGAGTGAATACTAATTTTTGCTATAGATTCGTAAATTTTAGTTCATTAAAAAATATAATTGAACAATAGGGTGTGTTTTTAGTGATTATACTGCACAATAGAAATGGGCAAAAATAGTAGTGGATCCAATAAACACTTCTGTTATTGAAACTGCAGAAGTGATAGCCGCTACAATGAGCAAAACTTGTTTTATTTTGAAATATTTCCAAAAATATGCTTGAAATACCGTGAAGGTGACATCCCCAAACGTCAATTTCGAGGTCATTTAAAGAACTGTGCGCGATGCAACAAGTCAGAAAAATTGATTAGGTTATGTAAACCTTTTGGTGGTGACACTGGTCGACTCCAAAGTGTCGCAGACATTACAAAAGACACATATTTATGTTCCCTGCACTTCATTCACTCCAGTGGGCCCTTACAAGATTTTCCGGATCCAGTACAAGCCACTGTTGGTGGCACCGCTGTTGTCACGTGATAGCCGCCGCTCGATCGATGTTGTTTTGGTTGTTTTCACACCTTTCATTTGTAAAATACTGACTTTTAGAGAGAAAAAATCGTATCGCATATAACGTTAGTATTTAAAAATTGTATTCAATTTCATGCTCTATGAATTTAGTACACGTAGAACAATTTCTTGTATAAAAAAACTACCGATTTGGCCAATATCCCATGTAAAAATAAAAATTGATAAAGGGATCCATGATGCTCAAAATGGAGTTGTATAGTATAAAGTTGTAGTAAATAAGTCTTCTCCACTTGTTTTTTATATTGTTTACTCGAGTTTCGGCTAGTTAAATGTATAAAGCCATGCTATGCTATGTCACATTAGTTTTGAAAATGGCTTTATACATTTAACTAGCCGAAACTCGAGTAAACAATATAAAAAACAAGTGGAGAAGACTTATTTACTACAACTTTATAAAAATAAAAACTTGCACGAATCGTTTGAATTGCCGCCTTTCCAGCAAACTTGCTACTGCGCACTTTCGACCACTCCATATACTAGAATCCCCTATTGTGATTTTGAAACGAGACGGGATTTCACAGCGAACTTGTTAGAACTGTTAATGTTTTCATAGCGGCGAGGCAGGTCATTTGGCAAGTTTTAAAAGACGTGCAGCAGAACTGTCGTACATTGCCTTCCCTATGCGCTTTGACGGTCTAAACGCCGGAGAACCTTGCTGAATTTCTAATTTCTCCGGGCACAAATTAGAATTCTCATGTTTACATGACAGGTGAACTTACAATTTGTGCTTTCAGGTCTTTCGGACACACCGGTCCGAACCACTGGTGTATGTTGATGTACCGCTTCGGAAGAATCTTCAAACAAGTCGGCGCCTGCCGATAGTCCAGCGGATCTAAAAGAGCGGCCGGTGCCTGGATCGGCGAACCGCTTTCCTGTAGTACCACCATTGATGCGTTGTTGGTCAACGTCGCGTCACAAATTTTAGCAACACATTCTACCAGAAAATGTCTGTTAAAGCTTTGGTTGTTCACTCACTGATGAATATGTGCGTAGAACGAGTGTAAATAAGGCTCATTATTTGGTCCACGGCTAATGAAGTTGGAAAGTTATATCACAGAATCGCTGTCTTTGGTTCTTCTTTCTTCTATTCAAGGCACTTTTTGTTGTTGCAATTGCCAAACATGTACGGTACACCACCACTCTCAACGTGTCAAATCTTTTCTCTCTTCGTAAACAAGTATATTATCACAGCTAAACGGAATTCACCTATGAAATACCATCGTTGCAATGAAGTGGTGAAAAATAATTATAAAGCGAGCATCAGTCGCGCCGCGAAAAGTCAGCCAAGAATATGTACAGCACGTATGAATTATGAAGAAACTTCAGGTGTTTCAGAAATTGTGCAAGAGATTTTCAATATTATAGTAGCTTTGACTTCGCGGATTGAAAATAAACTTATCGAAACAAAAAAAATTCCGCAAGCGGTTCCATTACCATTATATTTTACAGGATACATCGTGTGAAACAGTTGAATGTTTTTTTTTTGTTGTTGAACTAAACTTGAACCTTCCATGAGAAATTTCGCCAAAAATATCACAACGCTGCGGAAGTTGACACCGCACAAATTTAAACAGCTTGCCTTTTATCAACCGCACGGTGTTTCCTTAAGAAACCTCAAAAGCTTATTATGAACGGATGTCGTTTGTGATAGCTATTATAGCCGAGTCCAAGTCCACCACAAAACGCTGATTGTTGATGACATTTTATTTATTTTAGTCTCACACCAGCTACAACGAAAGAGTTCCTGAATAAACCACCCGAGTAAAAGCTTCGTCGTGAAACACAGGTCGTCGGGAGGTGGGGCAGAGAGAACGTCTCTGCCGAATTACGACTAGATCGAAGGCCCATTATTTATAAATGTGGCAGACACTTTGCGTAATTAAGCCATTCATGGAAAACAAGCGAAAATAATTCCCGATGCTATGAAGATTTGAATCTTTTATCGATTTGAAAATTTCATTACAATGGAAATGCGAAAGCAGTTTTGAAATTCATGTTGCGCGTCGGAGACGAATTCTGATGTAATGGTGTTTCCAAAATGACATGATATTCAAAGAAAGCTTGTTCAACAAGTTCAGCTGATGAGTTCAGTCAGACTGACAAGCCCTGCCACCGCATTTCAGACCGCCTGTATACATTTTGTGGTATAAATCGTGCGATATTAGTTCCACTCGGTATCTCTCATCAAGCACAACGATCAGGAAATTGATTTGGTGCGATTCGACACCCGCGTAACTGTAAATCGCAAGCTTTTTAATTTATTAAATAGTTATTATCTACGACGACGAGCGACGGTTTTTTCAAGTCACCAAAAAACTGTTTTTCTTGGCAATCCTTGAAGACTGTAAGTACGCAAGTAAGCCTGCAAGTACGCTTAGCATACAGTTTTCCAAATTCCAGACTTCCGTGCATAATTTCTTTTTCTTTTTAACGTGAGGCAAATGCATATAGACGAAAGAATGTTTTATTGCAATTGCAAATCGGAATGGTGGGTATAACAGGATTATTGTAAAAACTTTCGATACGATACCATCAGTCATGAAGTTTCAGGTAAAATTTAATGTTTCTTGACTGGCTTTTCGAATTGGCATGTACAGTCAGGCAATCATGCCCACTTTACAGTGAGCATTTCAGGAGAAAATTAGTGACTCCCGTTCATTTGGTAACTAGCTAAGGTTTCTGGGCTCAACTTCATTCAAACATTATCTTGATCTATTCAGAACTTGTGAATATACGAAATGGAGTAAATATATTACAGTTACGTTGTTAATTCAGAAATGTCACTTTTTCCATTGATCGTGCGATCTTGAGAGATGAAAGATTTATTTGAGTCAGTTTCCTCCAATGCATGTTCTGCTGGCCTTTCAGTAGAATAGGTGGGTGGCACTTGCAGTCATCACATCGTCCAATGAAAGAGTGCACGATCAATTGAAAAAGTGGTATTACTGAATTTACAACGTGAATTCAATTCATGATACAACCCCAACCCACTCTGGGGTTGGGGTTGTATCCGGGACTGTTGTTAATCGCATGTTAACTTCTTTATGAAGACGAATTTCCTAAAAATCAAGTAGGGAGATGGTAATCATCGTCACAATAAAAAGTGACACTGCCCCCTCAATTTTTGATTTGAGAATAAGCTATCTTGCCACATCATAATCATCCGGTCGTAATTTTTGAATTTAAAACTGGCAAGTCTCGACAAGTATTTCCAAACTTTTGACCGCCACTGTACTCCATGAATTCACGATGAGTTTTCCACTTAGCTTCTAAGCTAAGAAGAAATGAACGCAACGAGAACTGGATCAGTTACCTTTTGACCATAAATAATAAACAAGTATCACTATTTTTCTCGAAATACTCGAACTATAATTCAAAACGTTCTTTGTATTTTCACGACAAACAAAAAATGTACGAATTTCGAAAGGCGCAACGCAAAAACTTTCAAACATTCCAATCTAGTAATGTAGTGAAAGAGTAGGTATATATTATGAGTGTTTTGTTGCACAAAAATTTTTCTTGATAATTCGCTAAACTAGATTTGGCAACAAAGCTGTTCCGAAGTGGCGTGCACAAAGAACGTTTTGTGAAGATTTAATTTTCACCTCTTCCTTTCTGATCAACGACAAAAAGTAATCCTAACTTCAAAGATTAGGATCGTAATGAGAATACTGAAAATACACGGCAGGGGTTGGTGGCCAAGCACACGCGCACTTTAAACTCGTACATCTCTCATCTTCAATAGAAAATTGCTAAAACAAAGCACTACATTCTATAAGACACTTGCAGCTCACAGGAAGTAGATCGGTCGGGCAAGTTTCCACAAACGGAAACGCAATTTTTTTCCCTATCTCTCTTAAGATGAGTGTTAAACTAGCGGAGTAATCCTCGACGTGCCGTGCGAATCAAGATGCGAATCTTGATCGAAATGTCTTTTCGAGGAAAAATTGGGGACATGACATCCACACGAACATAATATACACAAGTCTCGCATGGGGTAACGGTATCGAGAGCACGGCGCACACCGAGGCGCGGGCAAACAATCGCTTTCACGTCGTACGGAAAACTAAAAGCTAAGCCAGAGGAGGCGCACACAGTGCATGGCGGCGGCAGTGGTGGTGGTCGGTCGGTGGTGGCGTATTTGCCGCCCCACCATCAAAGCAAAACACACTGGAGCGACGACGTTGATGAGGTGAAGAAGAGACCAGAACGACGAAAGCCGGCCGGTCAGCGCACTCTTCCGACTCAAGTCAATCCACTACCTTATTCTTCTCTTCGTGTTCGCTTGCCGCAGTGCTCGCTGCTGTGTGCTTTATAATGACATGCACTACGGTGTTCTACACTTCGTGTCTTGGGCTGAAGCTCCGCGGTCAAGAACCGGTAACGATGAGCACGCAGTGTTCCGAATAATTCTCTCAGGGGGTCATTCCCTGCCAAAAGAAGCGCCTGTGAATGGGCCCGAAACGCGGATTTCAAGACTCCGGTTGGTCGATGGCGGACGCACAGTGCACACGACCAGAAAACGAAGCGAAAACAAATAGAATGTACCTCCCATCATCATCAATCACGACGACACTGTTGTACAAGTCAAATAATTTGATGAAAGGAAACATTGCGACCAATTTAAGACCGCGACCACAAGGAAACCTGCTATTGTTTTTAAATTGAGCTCATTTTGCGTTTTTAGCAAAAAAGTCTGCATTTTCTCTAGCACAATGGTAAAGAGAGCTGGATTGCAATTATTCTAAAATTGCTAGTCTTTCCACAAAACCGTAATGCTGCTGCTGCTACTACTAATCATGGTTTGGTATTTCAATGGAATCTAGTTGGCAGTCGGACTAGTATATTAGATCAAAACCACCGTAATTATTATTGAGAAACCCAGTGATATTGCGAAAATAATAAATATAAACAAAGGCTGAAGCTCAGAACCAAAGGATCTTTCATGGTCTCCTTTGGGGCGGTGCCTTACACCGCTTACTTGCTTTACACCCTGTCTTCGAGATCTACATGTACACATTATTTGTTGGAGTAGGCGCTTCCTAATTCCTGTCGACATTTCCTTCTCGTTATTTATTTCAATCATTGTTGTCTTGCTCCAGTTCAATTATTGTGTCAAACTATTTTATTTGCCAGAATCATAGCATTTTCTATGTATTCCGGATGTTAGGCGCCAACCACCTTGCATTTAATGATTAAGCAGTGCCCTTTGGTACGAATGTTGTACATACTCATGCCTTAATTTCAAGAGGTGTTGCCAAGATGTCTGTCGCTGCAAACGCCGTATACAGGGTGATCAAAAATACAAAAATTCCAACTCATGAACCAAGAAAATTGTAGTCATGAAAATCAGGATGTAGATTCACAATCCAATGCTCATCAAGTTAAAATAAGCCGTGTTTGAATATTTTCAGCCGTTTCTGAAATATTTTGAATTTAGTGGTCGGTTTCATGGGAGTGGACATTTTCCAATAATTCAGTGATTTTCCAAGATACTTGGATGAATCCCCGCATTTCCACAAAGAATTGCCTCATAAGTGAAATGTGATGTGTTGCCACCGTCCCCGCCTACTATTTTTGAAAATATGACAGTCGACTGCTTTTTTTCTCATGGCCGCCATTTTGAATTCGCCCATTATGGAATAAGTGTGGAATCAATTGGAACTAGTAGTAGTGGTCATACTCAATAATCCAAATGCAAAAAAAAAACCGTTGTAAGTTTTTTTACTACTTGAAAATCGCCATCCTAGTCGAGGGACAGGTTAATAATGATGTACTTCACGGCTAGTAGTGGAAAAACATTATTATTATCTGAACATCTTAAACAAAAAAAAAATGTCTGAAACCAGGGAGCTCTTTTTTTCAATTGAAACTTGAATGGAACGGTTCAAGTGATTTCCTCTACCGATCATCTGCTAAGTTTTTTTTAATTAGTACCTGGCTGGCTGTCTAATTGTTGGAGTTGCCGATCACGGGCAAAACGCTAACAATATGAGTGCCACGTTCCAAAAAAGGTAGTGTTATCATTTTTTTTTTCAACATCGGCCTATTTCCGCAACGAGGCCTAACACCGACGCCGGTGAATGCTTTCCTCCACTATACCGGAAATTTTGCCGGTCCCCGGTGGAGATCAAACCCACGTCCCTTGGCATGGCAGTCGGACGGATTGACCACCATACCACAAGCTTTTTTACCAATAGTAATAGTAGTAGTAGTACTAATTAGTGGACGTGGTACAACTGAAATAGGGAATATAAGTTGCAAATGATGATAAAGGCAAACCACTTGGCAGGGTTACAACTGAGATCTAAATAAACGATTTGACCCGCAGTGCTTTTATTTTTGTCCCTTAGGATTTGAATAGCGCCCCTTTTTCAAAATGGTGGATATTATCTAGGGGCAGAAGGTATCGAATAGCCTGGTGATGTCCAGCTTAGTAGAAATATAGGGGGCTATGTCTCAATCGGTTTCTGGGACAACACTAATTAAAAAAATGGTGGAACATTGACATCTACCGCAGGCAAATTTGGTGGAGGCGCCAAGAGGAATTTAGTACTGTCATAAGAAAATTGCTGTAACATTTTTATTTTTCAACGGATTTTAACACAAGACATTTCATTTTGTGAAAAAGTGAATTTTTCATGTTACCTTATACCTATCATTAAAAAAAGATGTTGAGGAATGTTAAAAAAAAATAAAAAATTATTTGGAAAAAAAATAAAATTTTTACATTTTTTTATTTTTATGCAATTTGCCCTATTTGTAGACTTTGATGTGCCCTTTCTAAATATGCACTTTTCCGATTTATATCGTTGTAGTACGCGCCGCCATATTGAAATAATGATGTCTGAAAAGAAGTTTTCAACAATATCTGAATTTTGGTCTATGTGACATTGAAATGTTCATATACATATGAAAGCACATTAAATCCTCCACAGTTTGACATCTGAACCAGCTTTGTGCGACTCACGGTTCTTGAGCTAGACCTTCTGGAAGTATCAATTTTTGGTTCCAAAGAAAAGAAAAATCACCTCTTAGGGCTGTGCCAGGTCCACCAATGTTCATGATTTGAGATGAATGACGACGCGTTATCGATGGGTGAATTGATTGAGACATGGTGGCGATCCAGTGGTAAAATCCGGTAGGCACGGTCACTATTTAACACCGAAAATTGATACTTCCGGAAGCTCTAGCTCAAGAACCCCGAGTCGCACAAAAATGGTTCAGGTGTCAAATCGTGGAGAATTGAATGTACTTTCATACGTATATAAACATTTCAATCTCGCATGGACAAAAATTTAGATATTGTCAAAAACTTCTCTTCAGATCCCATTTTTTCAACATGGCGGTGCGCACTGGAAAGATATAAATCGGAAAAGTGCAAATTTAGAAAGGACACAACCAAATCTACAAATATGGCAATTTTCATAAAAATAAAAAATAAAAAAAATCTTTTTTTTTCAAAATTATTTTTCATTTTTTCTTCAACATTCTTCAATGTCTTCTTTTATGGAAGGTATAAGATATCAAGAAGAATTTACTTTTCAACAAAATGAGATACCTTGTGTTGAAATCGGTTGGAAAATAAAAGTATTACAGCAATTTTCTTATGACCGTACAAAATTCATGTTGGCGCCTCCACCAAATTTGCCTGCGACAGATGTCAATGTTCCATCATTTTTTTAAAAAGTGTTTGATGTCCCAAAAATCAATCAAGACATAGCTCCATATATTTTAACAAAGCTGGACATCACCAGGCTATTCGATACTTTCTGCCCCTAGATAAAATCCGCCATTTTGAAAAAGGGGCGCCATTCAAATCCTAAGGGACGAAAATAAAAGCACTGCGGGTCAAATCGTTTATTCAAGTCTTAGTTACGATCCTGCCAAGTGGTTTGCCTTTATCATCATTTGCAACTTGTTTTTTCCTACCACGTCCACTAAATACTTTATTAAAAACTTCACTAACAACATCTCTATTCACTATTCAGGCACTTTTTCTGCGTTCAAGATGATGGTCGTGCAAGATCTTAAATCTTGTTATTCGTTTTCACGAGCTTCGACGGGTGTTTCAAATTGGCCACTGACGACTCCTACTTACTCAAATATTAATAACGAACATTTAGAACAGCCGGTAGTTCAAGAATTTGTATGTCAATCGGGTTTGTTAAGAAGAGTAGAGCATGAAATTACCTCCTCCTGGATTCCAAGTTCCTCCATCAGTGCAGAATTAGGAAGCAAGTTGCTTTTTGAAACAAATTGGTCATAAATACAAACCATTATTGTTGGTGTAAACAATATTGTTTACAAATATGTAAACAAAACCAATTTCACAGCTGAAGATCGAAGACCCGATACTAGTGCACCCTGTAACTCGGTATCTCGCTACTAAATTACGACTAAGTTCGACATTCTTACGGCTAAAAAATGATATTTCTGTATAAACGCGGCGCATAATACCTATAAGGTCCTGCTTTCTCGTTTTGAGTGTACAGCTACGGCTACAGCTCAACTAAAACCACGGCTAAATAAGCTGACTAAAACGACCTTTATTGTTACTTGTATTTTCTTGTTTCTGACTGCCTGAACACATAGGTATGGTAGCCGAGTATTGAACTTTATAATTCAAGAACACGGTGAGTTTTAAATTTCGGTCTAATATAACGAAAACAAGACACACAACTAGTGAAACTCAAGTTTCATGTCGCAAATTGAGTTCTTCCTGTTACATCTCGGAAAATCCTGATTATTGGTATGTTATTTAATTACAATGATATTCCGTTTGAACTTGAGCGTACTCCTGATTAACAGAGGAATAAATGAGAATACGTTCTTTTTTTTAGGCCTCAAAGTTGGCGCATTACCGTGACATTGCGTAATTAAATGTTTCGTCGTTGAGGGAAAAACATTTCATTTTCCGACATTGATCACATTGGGTGGGGTGAAGTTTGCGTGGTTGGTTTATTAAATATTGTAATTTGCACCATTTATTTCAAGTCTCAACATGGGACACGCTTTTAAAAATTACCGGCGATGTTTTATCCAAGTCTGCTAAGATAACGCTGCTCTCCGGAATCGACATTACTTTGGCTTTAGAAAAAAAGAACGAGCGATAACTGCATTTTTACCGGAAGTAACTTCAAGCGCTTTGCAGTTTTCCGAGTTCAGCCATGCAGTATTACGCTTATGCAATTAGATTTTCGCGGACGAGCTTGTTCTACACGTATTTGTAATTAAATATGTTAATGCTAATACAGTTTTATTCTGTTTCCATCTCGTGTTACGTAAGTTGTTGCAGTTACTAGTTTTTGAATTAATACAACAAAAAAACTGAGACACATGGTCCGCGACGTTTGCGTATTTGGCAGCCTACAAAAGGTATTCTTCAAATTTCACCGGAAGTGCATGTACATTTTCGGAGTGCACAATACTTTCGCCAAATGTGATGAGATCGGGGTGCTTCAGAATTTCTTGAAGAATCTATGAAGAACAAACTCGAAAAACCGTTAATAGCTTCAAAACTTCCAACAAAATCGACCTCAAGTTTTCGATAGCGGTGGTGGCGGGACCTGCCGCTCGCTACATCTTTACGTAATATTTCATTTCGAACATTTCAGTAGTTCTAGCAAATTATTCGACTCCAGCGAAGGTGATATATTTTAATTGAAGCGACTCCAGTAATGAAGTGAAGAGATGGACACGCGATGTCGCGTGTTTTCCGAACTCACCCTCTCGCAACCTCTATACTACTATAAAGGTATATTTGGCTGCACCCTCTTCGCCGAAGCCGCACCTAGAGTTTATTTAGCACATCAGAGGGTGTGTTCCTCCCCCACCCTATAAAAACCCGAGCCGCAAACTTTGCTTCGGTATGAAAACTTACTTCGCTGTATATTGTCAATCTCCTGGAAATGGTTCACTGCACTAATTGATCAGTCGAAGGTCATAATTGACCTGCAACCGAAATTACGAATGTTCCAAATCAAATATCTGTCGCTATCAACTCGTAAAAACTGATCTCACAACATGGCACTTCATTTGGCTCCTAGTCGAAAACAGCCAGAATTTCCCGTTCAATATTTTCAGCACGTAACATCACACTGCGTGTTACTATTTTATAACTTCAAAAAAGGTATAACGGTACGAGAAATGAAGTTTCGAAAGTGTTTTATTATATTCAATCGCAGATAGACTACATAATGATATCATTATTATAGCACATCAAGAATTACTATAATATTTTAGACGTTCTTTAATAATATGACAGTAAGGCAAACAAACGAAAATTCCTTGAGAACAAAATTTTAATTGTATTATTTATGTTGCGTTGATGTTTTGTTGATCTTTTGAAATGCAACCGTAGAAGCAGAGAGTCTCAGAGGTGGCAAGCTTTAGTTTTCACTCTGCCAAATTAGATTTAGACGGGATCCTGAAAATATGGCAAAGTTGTGTCTTCGGCCGATATTAATGTCACAAATAAATCAATGGTGAAGTTTTAAGAACTAAAATAGTAATGAGGATCTGGGTTAATCGAGTTATTAATGTGCTCCAAGGGAAATATCATAACGATAGACTCTCGTAGTGAGTGTACTATTTTGCAAGTCAAGTTTTGAAACCTAAATGTGTCAACACTTTAGTAGCACAGGTAAGCTCGGATCAATCTTCTTAAATACTGACTGACTTCTCTATTCGCTTATCAATATGTCATTCTTTGACTTGTTTTTATTATTATTTATCAATCACGTATGCACCATCAGTAAAATAGAACTCATTCAGCTCCTACATCCAATCGCCTGAGCGACTTGTGATAATTGTGTTTTTTTCATTGATATTTGAAAATTTGATATTTATTGGATATTTAATCGAAACATGATTGACAGGGATCCTACCTACAAGTTTGATGCTATACCTTTGCATACCTGCGCTGTTTGAGTTTATTTTGTTACCAATGGTACGCATACCTGTATAGACGCATGTAAAGGCTCAATTAGGTTAGAGCAGAGAACTGAAAGTAAATATTAAGAGAAAAACATAGATGCTCCACTGCCATAAAGAAGTAAAGCAACAGTGCAGAGAAAGTGAGAGAAAAGAAGCAGGAGCAGAAATTCAGCTCGATCTCAGAATTTCACCTTTAGCCCTCATGAACTGGTAATTAGTGTAGTATGTATAGTCTGTACACCGATAGAACGGACTTTTTTGAATTTCAGTGATGTAACCTATAGCAAACAAAAGCACCAAAGAATGTAACAACACAGGCGCGTTTGGAACTAATATTAGTTTTGTTCGGTTGGTAGTTTTACCCGGGCAAATTATTCCTACGCCAAGCCAATGGCATGACATTCAGCGAGTTTGACACTTACGTACGATTTCTAACCTCCATTTCTCTATGATGTTTGTTATTTTCATTGAACTTTTTTAGTCGGCTCGGCTGTTGTGAGTGTTGTGTAATAAAATCAGCTTCATTCAAAAACATTATTTTCTCATTTATCAAAATTGGTATTAAGCTGGTGTCATTTAAAATTACCATAGCACTTAGCTGTGATTAGCGGAAATAAGCACCTCTTTCTAACTGGAATTTTAAATTTCGCGGGTAACGCTCGGGACTACTTTTCAAGCGGAGGAATCTGGTGGTCCTTTCTATCAGTGTATAGAGTATACCTATGAATAATATTCGGTTTCGTGTAGGCTGCAATACATGTTTTGTAAGGAAGAGCGAGTACGGCGATGCGTAGTGTGTTACAATTTACCCGTGAACTCCCGGGTGCTCTGACTTTCTTTCAAGATGTTGCAGCTTAGTAGTTTTGTGTGCCCGATGGCATTGATATCAAATACGGCCTACGTTACGGATACTATTATTACGAATGTTCGCTACAGACCAATTTAGAAAATGTGAAAAAGGCAGCAAACGCACAGCAAAAGTTTTAAATCAACTAGCGAAAGAGCCTAGTTCCTATTCAATTTTTACAGTAAGTTCTCAATGACTTTTGGCGAGCGTATTTTACCAAGACACCTGCATTGCAGTCTTTCTATTTATTTAGATGGGAGATGGCATGAGATCAAATTATTACAGTTGACATACAAGGTAGTTGGTTGTCCATAGGCGCGTTCTATTTATTACAATATCGAGAATAACAGCGTTTTCAGGTGGATGATTAGCTCTGCTCCAGAGACTGGAAAAGTGAATAATTGTCGTAGAAATCCAATGTCAAATCGAAACTGACTAAATACAGCGTTGTTCTGGAATTGCTCAAAATCGTAACTACAACAAGCCACCTGAAAAGATTAAAATTGCATTGGACAAAGGGCGTTCTATTAGAACATTGAGCAAAATTACATTTTACGTCTATTTTATTTTGTTATTTATTTCTCGATCTCCGAGGTTGACTTCTTGTCAATTTCAAAATTGTTTCCGATATCTAGATTGAGGTTTTCTAATTTTTCTTTTTTTACAAATGAGCTATTTCATTGAAATTTAATGACTTTTGATGACCGTCCGAACGCTAAGCAACATATGAGAACTACAAACATTTTCATCTAGTGGATTCTAATTGCAACCTCTCTACAAACTCGTTCGTCCTTTGATAAACGTCAAGTAACCAAACACCACATTCACTGACATGTGCATCGTTGCCAATAGACACATTCAAGTGAACAATCAATAATTCCATAACTACCGAAAGCTATTGCGCGAAATGTTTTGACTTCCACTGCGACCTTCATCGTTGGAAATTTAGGTGCCTTGATGAACTTCCAACTAACCAGATCTCACTCACCGACATACGATCTCACGTTGGAGGACTGCTTTGCGAGTAGGCAAATTAATATAACACATGGACCGATAACATGACCGGAGGCGGTGTTCTTGACAGACCTTGAAATTGCCTACGTACCAAATTTTTGGCAATAATATATATCTGTAAACTGCGCACCACTCAATGTGTCGCAACCAAAAATTTTGCCTCTTTTCAAGACGATGTCAACTTTTGGTTCCCGCCAAATACTTTTATTCAGTTTGCTGTGTTCGTTAGTCCCATCCGATATAGAAAACTTAAGACCGCCCAAATAAAAGTCTGTACAGGGTAATATGTAAAACCAGTGCAAATTTTCTGTGTTCAACAAAACCCAGTTTGTGAAAAAAAATGTCCGCAAGTCCAACAACGAGGTTATGATTTTTGTTTCGAACTGGCGAGACTTTTGATACTCTGAATTTTTTCGAGCGTTGTCCTTTGGAGCCCTTGATTTTATATCATGTTTAAAGATGGCCTAGCACGAAGTTACGCCCCGCATGGTGTAATGATAATACTATAGAGGGTGATTCACAACTTGTGACTTTCCTTTCACGGGTGAGCTCAGGATGTGCCAGAAAAACTATTTCTGAGGGAAAAAAGTTGAAAAAAAAATCCTGAAATATTGACTTATTTGAGCTCAACATCGAAGAAAATTTTGGGGATCGCCGATGCAATGCCTCACGTGGATAATTCTAATCTGGTACTATGGAAACAAACATACTCAATAATGGTTGATCGATAATGAGGTATTTTTGTCAAGAATGACGTTAGTTGACCATTATTATTACCTATTCAACTAAAATTTACAAGTAGCGGGTACAAATACAGTTAGATAGGTAACCCGATAGGCGACCATCAACCAAACATAAGGGTCCTTACCTTATGTAATGGACAAAGAGACGAGGAAAGGGAGTAAGTCGAGGCATCATCAGTTGAGGTTGACACTGACAAATTATTTATTTTTACCTCCGATTATTGCTAAAGGAGGAGTTTTTACATAGAAACATTTTCGCTTATCGGTAAACTATTGTTGAATCGTATGTCTCATCAACAGATAGAAAAATAAACCCATTAGTCCCACATATGTTTGGAAAAATTTTCATTATTTTTTTTCTCGTAAACCATATAGCTTTTTGAATTATTTTCAAGCACATGAAGTCAAGTTTTTGAGGCCCCATAACCCCTTGAAAGGAAAGTCATAAGTTGTGAATCACCCTGTATATTGTACTAATTACCAAGGGAATTTTAATTTAATCTGGCCATATAACTGCGACCATGCGTCATAACAAAGTTGTTAGGACAATAACAGAGACCGGTATTATTCTTCACAACATTTTTCTATGTAACTTTTTTATGCCTAACATATTTCTTTCCCTTTGCATTTCATAAAAATTTGAAAGGCACTTTGTGATACTGAAAGAGGTTCAACATTACTAACATTAGTATATTACACGAGTTTCATAAGGTGAAAAGTCCTCCAAAAGAAGGAGCGTTCGTTATACGTCTTACTAAAGAAGTGTCGATACACTATTTTTACCTACTTCACCCAAGAATAAACCCTGTAATATAACTGGACAGATAATTCCCCCTAATTTCCCAACAAATTTTGTTTGCCCTTAACCTATGTTAGGACTGGACTACGGACTAGTAGATGAAAGAATTCGGCTAGCGAACAGTTTAAACAATTTAAATAATTCGTGGCGATTATCCAGATTTAAAAAAAAGGCACAATAGGGTTCTTGCATGCATTTTATTTCAGGACAATGTGTCTTTTGCATACGTTGGACACCTATCACTACACCACTGAGAACTATGATTTTTTACGCAGGGCATTCACCTGTTTTTTTGCGTAGAACCACATAATTTCAGGACGGGTCGACATCAACCCGCTCGAGGCCCAAATGCATGGAATTTGCGTACCCTACAGTTTGAGAGTTTTTTAAGAGTTTTGGAATTACAAAATAAAGAAAAAATGCAACCGATTTGCGGGAAAACAATAAACAGCAGGGAAACAATAATCTACTATGTTAATTGGCTATCATAGCAGCAATTGAGACAAGTAAAAAATTGATTATGCACGGACCCTATTTTCGGGTGCATCATTCGTTTTATTAGTTTAGTTTCGCAGAAATTTTGTAATTTTGGCTGTTATATGTAAATAAATACCTTCTATTAGCAACAAATTGTTCTCAATTGGTTAAAAAGCAGTTTCACAACATGCTTCTTTTCAAAATCGCAGGACAAGTTTTGACGGCTTGCAAGTTTTGGGTGGTAATCTAAGTATGGATTGATTTTTTCTAATTGGAACAATGGGGCCTTGCAATTGAAAAACTCAACGTGAGGTCGCCACTACTGTATGGGGCGCCTACTTCGATGAAGCGGCCCTAACGACGGGAAAAACAGGGGAGTTTGAGTAGTTTGACCAGTAACTGAAGACGGCAAGCAAGAAACAGAGGTTATCCAAATATCAAATCAAAGACATAAAATGACGGACGTCGGTCGCTGGAGCGTCAACGCCGTCAAAATTATCGAATTTGCCCCCAACGGTTGTGGCGCCCTCAGTGTGTGAAAGTGGCAGTGCAAGGCCCCATTACATATCAACTTAGGTGAAGGTGCAAATTATATTTGAATTGCAACTTGATTTGCTGATTTGTTTCTACTTTTAGGATAAATAAGTAAATAACCTATTTTCTATCCGTTCCTTCTTCCAAAACCAAGTGTAATGTGGTCTAGACCTACCTGAACATCGAAATTATGTTGCTGCTGTTGAAGAACGGCACTATCCACTTGATGTTGCGGTGGCGGAGGTGGATACTGGTGAGGTTGCTGATCGTATGGCGCAGGAGGGGGTTGTTCAGCGAAATGATCAAAATGTTGATTTACAGATTCGGTTAAAGTCACTCCTAAATGCGGTGCCAAGTGCGGCGGCAAGTGGTGGTGGTGTAATTGAGGTGGTAGTTCTTGCGGTTTCATCACCACCACGGTCGGATCTAAGTTGATCCCATTCTTCGTTAGCTCTTCTTCCGCCGGTGATGGTTGCCGGCTACCAGGAGTCCGACTGAAAAAATGTATCCTTTTTAGCAATTCATTTTTACTGAAAATGGTTCCAGTTATATAATTTAGGATTTTTTGATTGGCAAAAAAAATGGTACATTATTAAAACTAAATTCAAAAACATTCACGTGGCGCCGACTATTGAACAATGCCAAAACCGTATTAACGAGCTCTCTGTGAGTTTCATGCCGGTTGGCGGTAGATGGCGCCACCAGTCACGGAGTGGAAAATGCAGGAGTTGATAAACGAAAGTGGAGGGGGCCGTCACCTTGGCAACCGGCTTGCAGCACACGAGCGTGTCATTGACTCTGCTCAAGGAATAACGCTCAAGGTAAAATAGACACATCAAACCTTGAAATGGAAAGAGAAGAGAGCCCAAGAGCTCACAACAAGCAGTAATTTATTGTTGTTCGTTGATGTTCTTTTCTGCCGATGGATCTTCCGAGGCGCAACATGCAATTCAATGAATTCTTCTCTTTTAACAGGATCCTGAAGGAGTGAACTTTGCGTCCACTCAACTGTTCGCGGGGTTCCAAATTGCATATTTTCGCTTAAGCTTCGCCAAATCAGCTCGAGTTTTTTTTGCAATTTCCGGTTTCCTCTTTTCGGTGGAATTGGGCTTTTCCAGGTTCAGAAAGATGCACAAAGCGGCAAAGGCAGACCAATTTATAATTCAATACGTATAGTCGTATACATTTATAAGCTTATAGTTTATCTGAGGTGTCTGGCGGTGCCGCTGCCCACAACAAAAACCTTCAATGCCAAAATTACGAAAACAATCATTACTGTTGCATTGACCAACACGAATATAAACTTGGCATTTCGGGTGCTTCAAGCAGATTCAGTGGTTGTTTTTCGAAACCGAAAAACACTTTTGCAACAATTCCTGTCGAATTCCTAATCTGATTTCTTTTGAGGTTCGAAGTCGAGAACTTTGACTCACAAGCACAACACAACGAATTAGTGAAGGTGCTAACGAATATCTAAGTACGTCACCTGGTCGTTTTAAATATAAGTATTCACAACTGAAGTAAAAATACACATGCTCGGAAGTCACTCAAGTTCAAGGTGTATTTAAATGAACAGCGTAAAAACAAGATGTGATTTTTATTTCTTCTGACCAAGTTGATCTGGCATCGAGCAAAATGGCATGCTTCCAAAACACGAGAAAGAATGATAAAAAATTGAATGCAACTAGTCGAGTCGAAGTTGACAGTTTAGTATCGTCTCTACAATTAGCTATTTCATCCATAATGACTAGGAGTGAATTATTTACCAGACGGTAACTGTCGTTCAACATTTGATATGAAACTATCAAGGATCCTATACATACTATTATAATTGCCAGGCCAAAACATCAATAATTTATAATGCGATTTTGTAGGGTAAATAGCCCTGGCAGAAGGGTAGTGATTTATACATGTCAGTGAATGAGGTCTGGTCAGATGAAGTTGATCAAGCTTGATTCATGGGTGTCTTGCTCCGGAAAGCAGTTACTACGGAAAGCAGAATTGAAGTTCTGGTGAAACTGAAATGACTTGATCTGGCGGAATTGAAAGTGGGAGTATGTACTGACAATCTGAAACGAATTATCGTTGACGCGATCTGGGCCTTGACCGTGAACCCTGATCAGTGAATCAGAATTAGGAGCGAAATCCACTACGGGCGTTTCAGAAGAGCGTCGTGTACAAGAGGGAGTAAAAGTGAAAACCCAAAGAGCATGTACGCTACCCTATGGGTGCATTAGAAACCTGACTGAAGTGATGACCAAAAATTTACAATGAAAAAGGCGCATTATCATGACATTATGAGATGCCCAAAAAAAAAAAGATCAAATTAGTGTTAATCTTCCATTATCTATACGACAGATTCATTTAGAACCTGAACTTATTAGCTCCCGTACTAAATTAACGGCCCCAGTCCCAGCCTCCATTTAAAGCACTTTAATTCGCTTTAATTCAATTCTAAACTGAAAGATGTAATTGTGTACTACAAAATGAGGCGTCATTCATGTGGGCCACAATGACGTTTTAAAGCGGAGCATGTGGGTGGCGATACACTTCACTTCGTTCGCTACGCGAGACGCTAGAACTTTTACATTTTACAGAAAGAAGAACAACGAAAATGAGTCACAATATGAATTGCGTTTTTGCATGTAAAACATTACATACCAATTTAAATACATCAACTCTCGCCAACTATCACGGCGCTTCTATTAGCAATTTCGTTATAATCAGTGGCCTCAACCGTGCGAAAATGAGGGTATAAATAATAATTCTAATTACTATTAGTGATCGTTAGACTGAAGCCATGAAACTCACTTGAAACCTTTCTCGTCCTCCGAAACCTGCCCGTTTTGGACGGGTTGGCCGTTGACTTCTTCCTTTGGACTTTGAGGTTTATCTTTGTCTTTGTCGTCGACGAGATGAAGAGCGCGCATTCGAGGTTCCAATCCGATGTTGTCCTTATTTGTCGGCGATCCGCCCAGGACGTATTCGACCATTTTGACACCGAGGCCGCCATTATCCGATCCACGGGGTGATAGTATGCTCCCTGTGTCACCGGGGAATCCTACGCCCCGTCGACCCACAGCTAGTGGTGCTGTAACTGCGTGTTCTGAAAGAAAAACAAACAAACGTCAATTCATACTACATCATTTAACTAAAAGCCGCAATGTCTAATAATTAGTCAGTGTTTTGTTGAATATTATTATTGCTCAAAATCGTAAAGTACCATGACTCACAGTCATAACACCGATAACAGCTTCCATGCTTCCAGTGTTCCACAAAAATGAATCTCAATTGTTTTTAATCGACTTAAAAAAATGTGCACTTGCGTAAGGTATCGGCTGCGGTAACGGCCATGGAGTAAAGCGTTATCGCATGCCCAAGTTATCGACAGAAGAATCATAAATGTTTTACTGCAAGCAAGGTTTGTTAATTTCTTTTTCTATGGAGAAGATTCTTCAAAGGAAATAATAGGCAAAAACATGTGCAACGTGCTAGTGCAGCATTTCGCTGTCATTTCATATTTTATTGTGCAGTGTGCCAGTCCATTTCGTCACTGCCATTTCATATTTTACTGACATTTCAAGAGTTAATTACCGAGCATGGAAATGGAAGCACAACAGTAAACTTTTTCTGATTCCCAATGGAGCCTTGCAATGGGGCCTTGCACTGCCACTTTTACACACCGAGGGCGCCACGACCGTTGGGGGCAAATTCGACGATTTTGACGGCGTTGACGCTTCAGCGACCGACGTCCGTCATTTTATGTCTTGATTTGAAATTTGGATAACCTCTGTTTCTTGCTTGACAGACGTCAAGCAAGAAACAGTCACTGTCAGTTACTGGTCAAACTACTCAAACTCCCCTGTTTTTCGCGTCGTTACGGCCGCTTTATCGAAGTAGGCGCCCCCTACAGTAGTGGCGACCTCACGTTGAGTTTTTCAATTGCAAGGCCCCATTGAAAAACTCAATGTGAGGTCGCCACTCAAGGAGGTTATCGCCACTACTGTAGGGGGCGCCTACTTCGATGAAGCGTCCGTAGCGACGGGAAAAACAGGGGAGTTTGAGTAGTTTGACCAGTAACTGACAGTGACTGGAGACGTCAAGCAAGAAACAGAGGTTATCCAAATTTCAAATCAAGACATAAAATGACGGACGTCGGTCGCTAAAGCGTCAACGCCGTCAAAATTGTCGAATTTGCCCCCAACGGTTGTGGCGCCTTCGGTGTGTAAAAGTGGCAGTGCAAGGCCCCATTCAGAGTTCCACTTCGAATAACATGGTGCTAGTCCAATTATTCTACAAAACAATCACATCTTGGAACTGTCACCGGGTTCTTGCAAATATTACGCTACTAATGGGGCCTTGCAATTGAAAAACTCAACGTGAGGTCGCCACTACTGTAGGGGGCGCCTACTTCGATGAAGCGGCCGTAACGACGGGAAAAACAGGGGAGTTTGAGTAGTTTGACCAGTAACTGACAGTGACTGGAGACGTCAAGCAAGAAACAGAGGTTATCCAAATTTCAAATCAAGACATAAAATGACGGACGTCGGTCGCTGAAGCGTCAACGCCGTCAAAATCGTCGAATTTGCCCCCAACGGTTGTGGCGCCCTCGGTGTGTGAAAGTGGCAGTGCAAGGCCTCATTTGATTGAACAAACGCATAAATGCCATTATTCGTGTTGCTCAACATCGGCAAGTAGGTACTGGAGTTTTTTCTTCTCACTCATTGTACATGCTGATCGCTGATCCCAAAATTGTCGTACCAAGAGAGTACACAACGGTACACTGCCGTCAGGCGGAAGGACAAAGTACATGTAGGATTTTCAAAAATAAGCTATTGCATTTTCAGATTCTTGAAGATCAACTTCATCCGTCTGAGGTGATATTTTTATTTTTTTTTTAAATAAGAATAAACATTATTTGCAAAAAGACCGCACGTGGACGATGTAAAGAATTGTATAAAATAAACTCACTAGAAGGACACGCATGTCGTACTTCGCTCAAAAACTTTGACGTGTGGGGCTTATCTGTTCAGTCATCTTTGACAATCTCCCTCCGCAATAAATAGCCATCACGTACCATTGCGGACTTTTTAAAGTGGACGACAGTTGACAGATTTTTCAGGATTCTGGCCTGAACGTCGCATGACAGCACGCCAACTCGTTGACATTGTCATCCACTTTATTTTGGCCGCAACCGTACACGTATCATTTTGAAATTACTAGTGAGGATATGTGTCAAATAAGCAATATTTTTTCTCAATTGTAGCATCTTGAGGTGTTAGCTTACCATAAAATAAGACCACTAAGCTAGAAAATGCCGCGAAATATTCATATTTGGGAAAAATATGACGGTTCAAAGCGACTTCAAATTTCAAATGACTTTTGTAAAATCAGTTTCACTGCACGTACAGTCGCGAGCCCATAAATGGAACAGTATATTGTGTGGTTAGTGCAGAAAGGTCGACGACGGAATCCTGCAGTCGCCGAGGCGTTAGCCGAGGCCTGCAATCGGCGGAGGCCTGGAAGTCACTCTCTGTACTTGCCGCATAATTATACTATTTTCTAGCCGATCTAATAAAAGTAATGAAATGTTGTTGTTCCAATGTTAAAATTTGGCTGGAAAATAAGAATGATCATACGAAACAAAGGTAAGTCCCAAGCTCCATGAAAACCGTTAAGTGATAAGGGTTATCGCACATACCTTATGGGATTTGGCTCCCCGGTGGATTTGGCTCAAACTTTGATATGTTGTATCCCTTGTTGAGGTGATCAAATTTTATCGCAAATCCTCTCAACTCAACGGTTCACCCTCTAGAGGGGGTGGAATGCCGGTAGTCACAGAACTAATTTATTGCAATTATGGGCTTCATTGAGCAAAAGGTGGATCTATTTTGACGCCACGAGGTGGTTCTAGGGTTATACTTGCCATAACTTTGAGCTGGTAAAAATATCTCATAGATCCCTATTTTTAGAACCACCCCTAACATTTCGAAAAATGACTGAAAATTCAAGACGAATAACGACCAAAATAAACGGGAGATTTTTTTGAATTTCTGACACGGTATGTTCAAATAGTTGCAGCGGTACGCTTTTTGATTCTGCATTTTGTGATACTGCAATGAAATTTGGCATATGCAAACTACATAAAATTTCAAGTGATTTGACCCGCAGCACTCAAAAATTTGTCCATTAGGGGACGACTGGGGGCCCCTCAAAATTTCAAGATGTCTGAATTTTTCCCATGCGCCATTCAGTACCGCCCTATCTACCGTACAGGACCTTAACAACTTTGTTCTTGACCATCATAACATTTTTTGTCATGTCAATTCCATCCTTCTTATAGAAAAAAAAAATCTCTTTGCCTGGACAACAAATTGAAAAATATATTTTTTTGGACCACCAATAGATTGTTGAGTAGATTTTGTGCGATCATCGATAAATCCGCATCCCCTTGATTCATTTATGGAAAGAAAACTTTTGCAGTGCTATTTTTCAACAAAGGAGTGACTCCAACTTACCATTATTTTCAACATCACCTTTTCTAATGTTTTACCCCGGTAAGTATGATTATTGTTATACTAATATATAGCTTGAAGTTCTCTTCAACGATGTGGATGATGAAACTGCCTCAGATTCCACCTGAAGCCGTACATAATAATTATTCTGCAAGGCCGTCAAATTTGGCTTTTTTGATTTTCTAGCGGGAGCGGCTAAAATGTCAATACACACCACTCTGCCCAAGAGCTCCGGTTTGCTCTAGCGGAAAACGATATTCATGCTGAACAATTTTGCATTTTGTGATACTGGAATGAGAGTTGGTGCGAAAGTACCGCAACCGGTGCTCTTGGGCGGAGTGGTGTGTATTGACATTTTGGCCGCTCCCGGTAGAAAATCAAAAATGGCAAATTTGACGGCCTTGCAGAAAAATTAATATGCACGGCTTCCAGGTGGAATCTGAGGCTGTTTCAACATCCACACCGTTGAAGAAAACTTCAAGCTATATAATAGTACAATAATAATCATATTTTTAGGAATAAAACATTGAAATAGGTAATGTTGAAAATAATGGTAAGTTGAGGTCACCCCTTTTTCAAAGAATAGAACGGCAGAACTTTTGTTTTCATAAATGAACCAAGGGGATGCGGATTTATCGATGATCACACAAAAACGACTCAACAATCTATTTGTGGTCCAAAAAAAATATATATCTCGACTTGTTGACCAGACAAAGATATAATTTTTTTCTGTAAGAAGAATGGAATTGACATGACGAAAAATGTTATGATGGTCAAGAACAAAGTTGTTTAGGTCCTGTACGGTAGATAGGTCGGTACTGAATGGTGCATGGTAAAAACTCTGACATCTTGAAATTTGGAGGGGCCCCCAGTCGCCCCCTAATGGACAAATTTTTGAGTGCTGCGGGTCAAATCACTTGAAATTCTACGTAGTTTGCATATGCCAAATTTCATTGCAGTATCACAAAATGCAGAATCAGGGTTATTTTGCTAGCGTACCGCTGCAACTAAAAGTGTTGCTGATCAAGTATTTTATGCGTATAAACCCCTAAAATCTGGCGTTCACCCTCCAATAAATTATGAAGTTCTGCTCTGCGCTACTGGAAATTGTTAAGTTGTTTCTTGTTAAGTTAATGAATTTCTACTATTTTAGCATCGTATCTAGGAAAGGGTGATACATGATACATACTCATCCCTTACGTTGATACGTTTCCATCCTAAATTGAATTTGACCATGTAGTTTATCGCATTTTGTTGTGTGAACTTGTCTTATACTTTTGTAACATATGTACATAATTATGTATACAGGGTGGCCCAACGAAAACAGAACATAGGGGTTTTCGGGCATTTCACATCATTTTTCCGAAAAAAGCTCAGACAGGTCGATTTTTATATCGAGGGGGACATCTGAAACATACATTGGCAAATTTCTATCTTCGGCCCCCTCACCCCTACCCACCTCAACTTTAGAATTTCGAATGACACCATCTACTTTGCGATACATCAAATCAAAGAGAAACAAATTCTTTTTCGGAAAAAAATATTTTCAAAATATTCAACCCCACCTTATATTAATCTTCCTAAATTTCTCATGACTGTCCCATTTTATATCCTCGACCCCTCAATTCTCTTCAATTCAATCAGCGTCATCCTAACTAGCATCTAAGGAGAAAATTTTCGGCGGAGAAAAGTGTTAACCAAATTCACCCCTTTCCTCTCCCCCACCCCAATTTCAAAACTCAACAGACACCACCTACTTTGTGATACATCAATTGAAAGGAAATTGATTTCTTTTTCTGAAAACAACTTTTTTCAAATCTTCAACCCCTCTACTGATAAATTGAACATTCGGAGTATTTTAGGGCGAAAGGGGGCTTTTCGAGATAGAAATCCGCCAATGTATGTTTAAGATGTCCCCCTCAATATAAAAATCGACCTGTTGAAGCTTTTTCCAAAAAAATGAGGTGAAATGCCCAAAAACCCCTCTGTTCTGTTTTCGTTGGGCCACCTTGTATAATGCTTACCTGCATATATGTTTCAACGCCGCAAGGCATAAGAAATAAACTTTCTATTCTATTTTATTCTATTCTTATATCTACCCACCCTTACCCTTATAACACCTATACCCTGGTAGTTTTTCAGAAATGATTACTTCAACTCATTCAACTAGAAAATGTGCAACGAGTGCTTCCACTGCCAATTTGGGAGAAACTATGAGGTACAGGGGCTATAGGGGTGAGGGATAGACATAAGAGATCAATATGGACCAACTTTTTCCAACACATAACATCTTACAGTCGTAGAAACTCATTTTAACTTATCAAGAAACAATTTATTTCTAATAGGGCAGAGCACAAGTTGATAATTCAGTGGAGGGTGAACGTCAGATTTTAGGGGTTGGTTCGCAAGAAATAATGGATCAGCATCACTTTGAACATACCGTGTCAGAAATTCAAAAAAATTTCCCGTTTATTTTGGTCGTTATTCAACTTTGAACTTTCAGTCATTTTTCGAAATGCTAGGGGTGGTTCTAAAAACAGGGGTCTATGAGATATTTTGACCAGCTAAAAGTTATGGAAGTATAACCCTAGAACCACCTCGTGGCGTCAAAATAGATCCTTATACCTAGAGGACTAGAGGCTGTATCTTAGGCCGAACTTTGCAAAATGGTACCTATATAGGTTCTCGTCATATCTTAACGAGATCTACCCACAGTTAATTTTTTTGCTATCATCCCTGAAACACCCCGTATAGTTATTCAGTAATAATAAGTGATGCGATTGATGCCGATAACTTTTAGGAATATTATGAGTATGGGTGCAATCCCAAATAATAAACAATAGCTAGGTATTTAAGCTCGCTCGTATTTAAGCAGGTAAATACGTTCACTTGGGTCTCGGGTTCGTCGTATTTTAAACTATTGGGATTGGGACCTTAACTCCTAATGAAATATGTTTGTGTTCCTCGAAATATTTCTATTTTATTGAAAAAACAGTTCCTGCCTTTATTGAATATGAAATTTGATTCAAAACGAACACTCGTAGGTCGTATACAGGTGTCCGTTTTTCGAGGCTAAGCATGGGTATCTCGCTTATCTTTAAAGATACAGAGTCGGTTAAATTAGAAAAAAAAATGCGAATTTTCATGACGATCAATGATCCAAAAAGATATTTGACTTGTCAGTTTTGGTTTTCGAGATATCGAGAAAAAACAGAAATTTGTAATTTTTGTTATTTTTTATTTGAAAAAGGGTTGAAGGTAGCTTTTTCTAATTGAGACATTGTGCAGGCACTTTTTCAAGAGGAATTCATTGTTGCCAAAATCTTCATTCTAGCTTCCACAACAACCGAGATATGACATTCAACTTTTGTTTATGGGCGCCATATTGGATTTTGACATTTTTGAATACAATATTTTTTTCTGGTTACAACGATGTGTCACATGCCACTGTTGAATTCATGCTTTTGAGCAAAAAATTATTTTTTTATTTTTCAAAGAGAGCTTTGGAAACAAAATCAGCACCGCAATAAAAAAAACGTAAATGTTGAACATTTATTCAACAGTGACATGTGGCACATCGTTGTAACCAGAGAAGAATACCGTATCCAAAAATATCAAAATTCAATATGGCGCCCATTAGAGAAAAAAGTTTGAATAAAAGTTTTGAATAAAAAATAAAAACAAAAATTCAAATTCCTGTTTTTTTCACGGTATCTCAAAAACTGAAATTGATACGTCAAATTTCTTTTTGGATCATTGATCGTCATGAAAATGCGCAACTTTTTCCTAATTTAATTTGACCCATGCTTAGCCTCGAAAAACGGACACCCTGTATATAGCTTTAAAACACAGTTTTCTGTCAGTTCCAGTAACCTTACTATCTGGAAGAAAATAACCATTCAGGCCTCTTTTGGAAGGTACAAGAATGATCTTCAACTCAACAAGTTCAAATTTTGAATTTTCGGAATAAAATACAATTTTCGAAAATTATTTTCCAAAAATTTAAAATTTGAGCTCGTTAGGTTGAAGATCATTCTTGTACCTTTCAAAAAAGACCTGAATGGTAAATTACTTCCAGAGAATAAGGTTACTGGAACTGACAGAAAACTATGTATTTTGTTTTTTATTTTGAGGAATTTATCCGCCATCCTCTCAGTGGGTGATGATGGTAAATGAAATTAACTAACTATCAAATTAACTGTGTTAACTGTTGAATTTGACAAAGATTGCCATTTGAAAGTCAAACATTTTACCTTTGCCTTTTACTCCCTGCTTTACTCGATTTTTGATACTTTACACGATATTAAATAATTTTAATATATTTTTAAGGTATGTAATTCGGTATTTGATTTATATTCCTTCTAATTATTCTTTACATTTACTTGTAGACTCTGACGACGGGAAACCAGAGGTTCCCGAAACCGGTCAGAACATTTATAATAAATATACTTGTGGGAAGACGAGACAACCAATAATTTTATTTATGTAATTTGACCAATATTCCGGCCACCTTAAAATAAAATGGTTCACACTGACCTGGTGCTGCCCATGTCGGATCTCGCCACACCCCTTCATGGTTCATGTGGTTTAGTGCTAGAGATTTTGGGTCTTTTGCTTCGAGTCCCCATAGTTTCTTGGCTGCCGGAGCAATCTGTAACAACAATAAATAAACATTAGACCTTCGCACTCTTGAAACTTTCGACAAAGATAAGTAATCACTCTGGCTTTTCAAAAGCACCAGCATTTTTCAATCAACTACCCATTATCGCGTATAATATACCGTTACAGCCATCGTCCCGTCACCTTACTCTGTTTTGCAAGTAATTTATTTTGCAATTTTCACCTTATTGTTGTAACTCGTCTATCGCGCGAGTATGTAACAGCGCTAAATGGCCGGGCATAGCCGAGACTTTGCAGGGAAACTTCATTTGCTAAAGCTTTTGCTATACATATACAGGGTGTCTGTTTTTCGAGGCTAAGCATGGGTATGTCGCTTATCTTGAGAGATACAAAGTCGGTTAAATTAGGGAAAAGTTGTGCATTTTTATGACGATCACTGATCCAGAAAGAAATTTGACGTATCGACTTTTGTTTTAAAGATATAGTGAAAAAACAGGAATTTGAATTTTGTGTTTATTTTTTATTCAAAAAACGGTTGAAGGTGGCCTTTCCCAATCTAGACATTGTCAGGGCACTTTTTCACGGGGAATTCAAAGCTGCCAAAATTTTTGTTTTAGCTTTCAAAGCAACCGAGATACGACATTCAACTTTTTTCTCTAATGGGCGCCATATTGGATTTTGATATTTCTGAATACGGTATTCCTTTCTGGTAAGAACGATGTGCCACATGTTCTATACAGGGTGGTCCAGGTTTTAGTCGACAAACTTTGCAGGCTGATAGAGGATGAAAAAAGAAGTCGACTCACCCCAAAAAGTACATATCTAAAATGCATATTAAAAAAGTTACAGGCCTTCAAAGTTGCAGAAAAAAAATTGTTTTTTCCTTGATAACCTTTGAACAGCTTGACCGATGTCGCTCAAATTTTGCACATATGGTTAACAAACACGTGCTCAGTGATTTCTTGAATTTTTTTTTGTCAGAATGACGCAGGATATGGGGGGGTACTAACCCTCTTACCCCCCTACTTTCCACGCCACTGGATATTTTGGAAAACCGTTCAAAGTATTGAATTTGGCGTTCAATTCTGAAGAGAAAATTGGCGTGTTATTGCTACATTTTGAGCAGCGGTTTCGGAGATATTTGTGTTTAAAGGTTCAAAAACACCGAATTACGCAAATGTTTCAAAATTCGAGCAATAGACCAAGAGCTAGCAACGTTTTATTTACCTCATAAGCAAAATGCGGTTTGACTTCTGGGGCATGTAGAGATTATGATGGGCTCCCATAAAATCGTTGTCTTATGAAAAACACCCCTTGCTTTCTCACAAGACAAGCAAAGAAATGTGCCATTTGACAGCAGTATTCAACAGCGGATTTTCTGGAGTTCTTAATCGATATAGATATCAATTTTATCAGGAATGGATAGGTTGAACTATCTTTCAACTAAATTGAATGAAAAAAGACACCGAAATGAATAAGAAACTACCAAAAACCAGATTTACAAGCGGACGGAAGTTGGCACCGGTTTTTCTAGTAGGCGTGATTCGAGAATCGGCCATCAAATGCGATCCAAACAGCTCGGTCTAGCCTACTAGCTTGAACATGCCAGTTGAGAAAGTCTGGTTTTTGGTAGTTTCTAATACATTACGAGATTCGGTCCTATTCAATTTAGTTGAAAGATAGTTCAATCTATCCATTCCTGATAAAATTGATATTTATATCGATTAAGAACCCCAGAAAATCCGCTGTTGAATACTGCTGTCAAATGGCACATTTCTTTGCTTGTCTTGTGAGAAAGCAAGGGGTGATTTTCATAAGACAAAGATTTTATGGAAGCCCATCATAATCTCTACATGCCCCAGAAGTCAAACCGCATTTTGCTTATGAGGTAAATAAAACGTTGCTAGCTCTTGGTCTACAAGCTTTGATCCATTAACTTTCAACTTTTTTTTCAATTCAAAGTTTATTGATCCATAATTTAGCTCATGAGAAATTGAAAATTGGTTGTGAGAATTCATAATTTCAGTAACGTGACCAATAACAAACAAAGGGCCCCTGGTCTTGTTCTTACTAAACTTCCCAACTATCAGTAAGTGAATAGGTACCTACCTACTGAATATTTAATTGTTGCTGAAATTATGAATTTTCACAACCAATTTCCAATTTCTCGAGCTAAATTATGGATCAATAAACTTTAAATTGAAAAAAAAGTTGAAAGTTGATGGATCAAAGCTTGCTCGAATTTTGAAACATTTGCGTAATTCGGTGTTTTTGAACCTTTAAACACAAATATCTCCGAAACCGCTGCTCCAAATGTAGCAATAACACGCCAATTTTCTCTTCAGAATTGAACGCCAAATTCAATACTTTCAACGGTTTTCCAAAATATTCAGTGGCGTAGAAAGTAGAGGGGTAAGAGGGTTAGTACCCCCTCCTATCTACGGCACTGCGTCATTCTGGCAGAATTTTTTTCAAGAAATCACTGGAGACGTGTTTGTTACCCATATGTGCAAAATTTGAACGACATCGGTCAAGCTGTTCAAAAGTTATCAAAAAAAAAACAATTTTTTTCTGCAACTTTGAAGGCCTGTAACTTTTTTAATATGCATTTTAGATATGTACTTTTTGGGGTGAGTCGACTTCTTTTTTCATCATCTATCAGCCTGCAAAGTTTGTCGACTAAAACCTGGACCACCCTGTATATGTTGAATAAATGTTTGACATTGACGTTGTTTTCATTGTCGGTGCTGATTTTGTTTCCAAAGCACTCTTCGAAAAATAAAAAATAAAATTTTCGCTCTAAAGCCTAAATTCAACAGTGGCATGTGACACATCGTTGTAACCACAAAATAAAATTGTATTCAAAAATTTAAAAATCCAATATGGCGCCCATAAGAGAAAAAAAGTTGAATGTCATATCTCGGTTGTTTTGAAAGCTAGAATGGAGATTTTGGCAACATTGAATTCCCCTTGAAAAAGTGCCTACACAATGTCTCAATTAGAAAAGGCTACCTTCAACCGTTTTTCAAATAAAAAATTAAAACAAAAATTACAAATATCTGTTTTTTCGCGATATCTCGAAAACTAAAACTGACAAGTCAAATATCTTCTTGGATCATTGATAGTCATGAAAATTCGCAACTTTTTTCTAATTTAACTGACTCTGTATCTATAAAGATAAGCGAGATACCCATGCTTAGCCTCGAAAAAACGGACACCCTGTATAGGTGCATGAAAGTCGACGACACACTGATGCCCGTATCCATAGTCGTTGTCAAGCGCACCTAGTCCAAGTACCACTTTAAATTAAGCTGTAACTCAAATACGAATTCTGTTTGATCAACATAACTTGGGCTTTCCTCGAGGAATACTATTACGGGAGAAGCCGAAAATATGTCCATGAAACAAAAATCGTACTTGAGTTACAGCTTGATCAAAAGTGATACTTGAACAAGGTGCACTTGACAACGACTATGAATACGGGCATGATTCATGAGCTCGAAAATTAATTGAATTTACAGGGTCCGGCAAAAGGGTTGAATGGTTTTGAAAAGGCTGCTATGGAAATACTGTTGATCTGATATCATATGTCAAATAGTGACAGACTTGTACCTTAATGCTGAAAATTGTGTATACCATAGCAAACTGGCCGGTAAATCAACGGATCACAGCATTGATGTAGATATCGAGAGCTCTTCAACACATGAGCAAATAATTTACGTTTAATACGTATACACATTGCGCACTCGTGAGCAAAATTTCATGTCTAGGCGAAGTTTTTATGCAATCAATCAATAATACATCAACCATAACCAAGAATCAGAGAATGGAAATCTCTAGTCCAAAGTCTCGGACATGATATAAAATTCTGCTCACGGGGTTACCAAACAACTTTGCGTCTCGTTACCCTTTTCAAAAACAAGAACAGTTTCAGTCTCCACTATGATGACTACCATGAAATATACCGTGTGTTTTTCGAAAACCGCACCAGCCCATAATTTTTCCTATGAGATATACAACAGGGTGTCCGTTTTTCGAGGCTAAGCATGGGTATCTCGCTTATCTTTAGAGATACAGAGTCGGTTAAATTAGGAAAAAGTTGCGAATTTTTATGACGATCAATGATCCGAAAAGATATTTCACTTGTCAGTTTTAGTTTTCGAGATATCGAGAAAAAACAAAAATTTGTAATTTTTGTTTTTATTTTTTATTTGAAAAACGGCTAACTAAGACATTGTGCAGGCACTTTTCTAAGGGGAATCCATTGTTGCCAAAATCTTCATTCTAGCTTTCAAAACAACCGAGATATGACATTCAACTTTTTTTTCTCTTATGGGCGCCATATTGGATTTTGACATTTTTGAATACAATATTTTTTTCTGGTTACAACGATGTGTTATATGCCACTGTTGAATTATGCTTTTAAGTAAAAAGTTATTTTTTTATTTTTCAAAGAGTGCTTTGGAAACAAAATCAGCACCGACAACAAAAAAAACGTAAATGTTAAACATTTATTCAACAGTGACATGTGACACATCGTTGTAACCAGAAAAGAATACCGTATTCAAAAATATCAAAATCCAATATGGCGCTCATTAGAGCAAAAAGTATGTCGTATCTCGGTTGTTTTGAAAGCTAGAATAAAGATTTTGGCAGCTCTGAATTCCCCTTGAAAAAGTGCCATGACAATGTCAGATTAGAAAAGGCCACCTTCAACCGTTTTTTGAATAAAAAATAAAAACAAAAATTCAAATTCCTGTTTTCTCACGATATCTCAAAAACTAAAATCGATACGTCAAATTTCTTTTTGGATCATTGATCGTCATGGAAATGCGCAACTTTTTCTTAATTTAACCGACTTTGTATATCTCAAGATAAGCAAGATACCCATGCTTAGCCTCGAAAAACGGACACCCTGTAGATTTTAAATTTTCAAGGGTTATTTGAGATTACTTTTGCTATTTTTCGCGTTGATCATGAAGTAACTTTCACTTCCGCTTCCGGATATAACCGGAAGTGACATCAACTTTTGATTTTCAAATGGAACACCTGTATATTTTTTTATATTCGGAGAGATTTTTTTTATTGACACAGTGGTGGTCTTGAAAATTCGCTATGATGAAAAATGACAATTTTTATAGCGGATTGAATATAACAGAAATTTATCAAATAGGCTGCGACCACAAATAAAAATCTGAAGTTAAAAGTTTGTTTATTGTTCATGTTCATGTCGATTTCAACCGGTGACATGAACTTATAGGCGACAAAGTTATGGGCTGGTGCGGGTGGTGCGGTTTTCGAAAAACACACGGTATACCATACACTATGCCCATTGCTATTGCTATAGGCGATAGAAAATAAGGACTACGCACCCTGGTGTGAGATCTGTGAACCAACTTAAACCCGCTCGGCCCGGCGCCCGGAGCGCACAGTCACGATGGCTGTGGCGCGAAATTGATATTTGACATAAGTAGGTACGTCAAAAGTTGAAAAAAGTTCTGAAGTTTTCCATACTCCGGAACATCGCTTTCCAGTAATTTTCCTGAGATGACTACACAGTGAAGAAATTGTCACTGGCACACGGAAATGTAATCAAGTTGATTTTGAAATGGAAGCAAGTGCTAGTGATCCGCCCCAAAATTCGAAATTGTGTTGAGAAATGTGCGGGTACACCTCGGGGTACACCCTCTTGAAACATTCATCCGAGAAAGAGAAGCCGTTATAAATTGAAAAGTTTATTATTGTAGTTCACATTTTTGTATTGTAACATTGTAGTAACATCCATGTACCATGTAGATGCTCTAAAGAAGCCCCTAATAAATTGGGGCGAAATATATCAGCCTGTTGAGGGAAGGACGTTTTTCATTCCGATGAGAACGAAGGGGGGAAACCAAAAGGAAACAGGGAAAATTTCGGGGAGCCACTTGGGAACAGGATACGGGCTACAACGCTCTCTGAACCCGGGAATTTTCCCTAAAAACTGAAAGCAAAACAAGATTAAAACATAACCTCACACCTTGGGTTCCTGTTACCATCATCATCGACAAGCACACAGCACCCTTGTCAGTGGCAAAGGCTTTTATTTTCATGCCATTTTCGGGGAGGATGCTGCTTTGATGGACATCCGCCAGCTAAGGACGACGTCCTAGACAAGAAATCCATCAAATCCAAAAGGTATTTTCCAACGTGCCGGCCGTTTCAGCGCCCACATTATTATTGACACCGACACCCTGAGAGTCCTGGGACGTCCGCATCAGCTGTTGGATCTTTTAGGCAGAATCTCCTCGAGAACAGGAATTCTTGTTGGTATTTTATCACGATGAAAACGAAGCGCGAGTTTTAAACTTGAAAAGTGTCAGTCGAAGTGACAGTCATTTGAAATATAAATCCGAACTGTCAAGTTCAAGGTCAAATTGTCATCTGTAAAGTTGTTTCGGACAGTTCCGTAATTGGCCACCTGGCGCTGGGATCTTAAATTCAATCGCCTATGGAAGCAACATTGTTCGCGTTTCTAAAAACAAAACTCAATAGGTTATATGCATGAAAACGGAGTATCTGATCATAATTCGGTTTTGGATGAGTTGCAAAAGAAGATTTCCTCCGAGCAGATGCATCATTTTTATGCGTATGACTCAATGTCTGTTTGGTGGAAACATGCCTTTAATAATCCGATTTCAATGTTGTTCTTTCAACTGGTGATTACTGATTAGGTACAGTCGTGACATTATTGCTTGGCACAGATGCATTATACAGCAGGTGAATTCTGGACATTTCAGGCCGCTTTCGTCTCCCGATGACTAGATAGCGCTGTACGAAGCAATAACCTCACGACTCTACATAAATGATGCCATTGATGTCTAAAAAACTATATTAAAAAAAATTTCGACTTGCGACTAGAAAACCGTAAATGTTGATCAGATTCCAAAGCTTTCAAAGACGACTACAGCACGAGAATATCGATCTGGGGGAACGCCTCCCATCGCGGAATGGCGCTAGAAGATAAAAAAAAAGCACTGGAAAAACGAGCTAAGAGAGATAAACAAGTTTTGTATGCTTGCCGAAAAAGGGCTATAAACACGACCACCACAACATCCCCTGATGTGGATCATCCCAATTTATCCCTAATAAGCAGAGCGCCGCAGACGGACGAGAGGGGGCGGGTCGACCGAATGGGGGCCGCGCTCTTGGATGACGCCAATCCGTGGATTTCCGGACACAAAGTGGACTAGTACGTACGCCAAGTTCGATTCTATATCTGATTCAAACTTGAATCGAATAGCAGCTAGATATAGCGAGCGTTTCAAAAAATGGCATTTATCCACGCCAACTTTTTCCAAGTGTAGAGCCCTTACTACAGGGGTTGCACAATAATTCTTGCAAGCCACCACCGTCGAGTAAAGGTGCGTCCAGTCAGCTTATTTAGCCGCAAGTTTTAATTTTAGTTGCAAGCGCAGCGACGTCCATTGGATTGGCTCTCATGAACCAGCCTCCTCAGAACAGCCAATAAGTGATGCAGCGCTTACTGCTAAAATTAAAACTTGCGGCTAAATAAGCTGACTGAACGCACCTTAATTCAATTGATTACTTTAGTCAAAATCCAGACACAAAAAGTCATCGGCCCGTATTCATATCCCACTTTTAAGCTAAAAGCGCTTTTAGTGCGATGCGCATTTAGGGGCATTTCTCATATTTCAGTGTTCAAAAATACATTATTGCGATTGGGAGCGAATGTATGTACTTAATTGCAATTAATTTGCGAGTTAATTTGTATTTTTGAACACTAAAATATGAGAAATGCCCCTAAATGCGCATCGCACTAAAAGCGCTTTTAGCTTAAAAGTGGGATATGAATACGGGCCATCCTGTATAGATTTTTTTTCAAAATCTGATGTCATATCCGGAAACTACATAAAAAATGCTAAATGCGATTCCTAAATTGCTTGGCACTAATTTAGCTGATTCGAAAAAAAAATTATTACCCGAGATTTTTTATGAATATTGAAAATTTGATTTCAAATCCTTCAAACGCTATTCCAGATGGCCAAACAAAGTACAATTTCAATTTTGATGTTCTACCTATATTTTCAGGAAACATGAATTTGGGTAGGAAGCTGAGGTACCAAATTCATGTTTCCAGAAAATTCTCCTGAAATTATCATTGGTTAATTAGAGCACCACAATTAAAATAATGACTCTGTTTGACCACCTGAAATAGCGTTTCACTGATTTAAATTGGGATTTTTTTTTTAAATATTTCGACGAGGGGCCAGAGACAGAGACCCTCGAAACCGGTCAGACATTAAAACATTCACTTTGAAGAAAGACTGCGTGCAGTTTATTTTATTCATCTTCTTATGAATATGATTGGCCTCACTGATGCAAATAGTAGAAAATTAAGAAAGTGTCGACGTTTAATAATAATTTTCAAAAATGTTGGGTGGAACATAATGCTTTTTGACGACGTTCAGAGATCTCATGCTGATTGTCACAGCAAGAAACAGCCGATCGCCAGTATTCGTGATCATAATTCAGACTTTAGTCTAAACGTATTCTACAGAAGGAGTACTTGTACATACTAAATACTGATAGATTTCAGTCGAAGTAAATCAATTCAATTTATAAAGTCGACAAATAACGTGGCAGCTTGATTGACAAGAATGGTGACGGAATACCTATAAACAAATGCAAAATGCAGAGTTTGGCATTGACATATTAGGTTAGGATAAAGTACGTTTTCAGAGTGCTATAACATCGCGGACAGAACGAGTTCATCAAGCGTTCGAAAAGGTAATTGCACCGCGACCGTTGCCAAGGTTAATTAACACTTTGCATATCTTCGGCAATATCATCATCAAGGTGTTTTATTCACAACCACCATAGTTCGCTTCACTACTAACTCAAGTTTGGCAAGAGATGGTTGTTCATATTTTTATTTTTGACCCGAAATAATGTTCCGCCCGGGAGGAAAGTGCACGTTTTCATGATTGACTGACGATTGACGGATGGATGACAGATTGACAATAAAGCTTACTTAGTGCATTTTGAAAACGATAAAAAAGGACAAATAAATTTACATTCAAGTATTCGATCTGGAAATGCAATCAGTTTCAAAAAAATTTCGGTGGCATAAAAAGTAGAAGGGGGAAGGTCGACCTGTCCATTACTCGCCACTTAGCACTTTTGACGAAACGAAATATTACCATTCAACAAAAACTCATTTTATGGGACTCTGAGTAAAATCTGATCATAATCGGTTGAAAAAATCAATTCTGAAAGCTTGATTTCAACACCGTGTAACTTCTCAACGGAGTATTTTGAACATTAAATAATTATTTTAGTATATTTTTTCAATTAATCTGTCATGGAGGATCTTAATAGTATTTCTACTGCACCACATATGGACAACATCTTGGAAATATGGGAATTCCTTATCACCCGAGAAATGCAGGTACCTAATAGAAATTACAAAAAAATATATATATTATTGATGAAGTAGTAGGTGGCAATGAATTGATCATTCCTAGCCTCTACCACACCACACCTACTTTACGTAAATCAGACATTTGCAACTTTGAAACATTTTGCAACGAACTGTAACATTTAATAGAAGACAATAAAAGTTACAGTTGGTTTGTGAGAACTGTAAGTCTCGCGCGGCTCGAGTTCATTATTCGATCGAAAGTATTTGTATTTGACGTCGTAGGTCTCCTGTAGTTTGTTCAACGATGAGGGTTGAAGGAGGTTGGCTGAGAACATTTTCGCTAAGTCAATGTAATCGCGAAGTGGCTTATTACGACGGAAAAGCCAATGCACCAGACGCCGGTTTGGGGGGATTCTCAATACTGCTGCGACGACGACGAGGAATTTGAATAGTGGCTCGAGGGCTTATTTTCCAGATTATCCGGATTATAATTTGTGCGGCTTTTCCAGGTAGGATATAAGTTACGTCTACCTTTTTTTTCATTTTGAACAACTTTTGGCAGGTCTACTGGGACAATTTAAATCAGCTAGACGAAGCATGGGGTTGCGAGGTCGCGACCTGGGGGTCTTTGGCCTAGACCTCGTCGGCTCTCTGTGGCCAGACTGCCGGTCGATATCGCGCACCGCACCAGTCGCACTGCACCCGCACTATGTCGGGCGGCGTCGAATAATCTGCACTACGCCAAGTTCCTAAACGACACATGGATTGCCGAAAATCAACTCTGTACACTTTCATTGCATGCGCAATTCAAACCAAACCCCAGGTATTCTTCGTTGTCAGATTAAATAAATCAGTAATCTACGCAATAAGTTTTTAAAAATTATCGCCTTGTTTCAAGACTGACAACTTGTGATAGACCCGCGTAAAGAGGCACGAAATGGTGCGTATATCTTCGGTACTTATACCGGGTGATCATTGGAAAACTATTCACCCTTACCAACTTTCGATTCCTAGTGAATATTTCATCGAACAAAAAACAGGTTGATTTTTACATCGAGGCATCGAGGGGGTCACAAAACAATGGCACTACCCACTTTGTGATACATCAAACTGAAGGGAATTGATTTCTCTTTCTGGAAAAAGTATTCTTTTTAAGCCCACCCCCTTTTTCCGATAATCATTTTTGTTCGAAATATTTTCAATGCTTTGGCTTCACTTGCTCTGTATAAAGAAATTTGCAAAAATAAATAAAAAAGTCTGTCACTTGCTGTGAAGGATGATGCATTCATAGATGATTAAGATGATTTTTTGTTGTCTATAAATAATAGAACAATGGTTTCTCAACCGCTGTTTCACTATTACAAAAGTCTCTATGTGTACTTAGTTGAAGAAAAAAACTCTTAGCTTGACTATGCCCAAAGATATGATGACGTATAGCTTGACTAGATCCAAAGATATGATGACGTAAAGTCAAGAACTACAATACATATTCGCGCGTCGTTATCTCAGACGAGTTTTGCGACTCGTGCATATTTGTTGTTGTTAAAATTTGATTATAATTCACCAGTCGTCCTCAAATGTCGTCGAAATAGATCCTATTAACGAAAGAAAGAGCTCGATATGTTGAACCGTTCTGAAGATGAGGAAGATTTAGGAAAATTTTGTTAAGAAACGAGGGAAATAAAAACAAGTAGCAAAGTCCTCACGCGGGTGAGTCTCATGAGCGCATTTTCGGAGTGCAGATGAGTACATTGTTCACTGTTACCTGTAAACAGATTGTCCCAAAACTACCACAAGAAATCATCAATCTTTATGAAAACACGAGTAGTCAATAATAAATGAAAACAACAGAATTACATCAACCAAAACTAAAAAATATCCTATAAGTAAGAATTATACGGGGTGTTTATCAGAATCTGTGATCGCGGCAGACATGGGTTAGGCCAAAAAACGCAGTAACAGGCGCAATTGTAGTGATCGCAAGCGGGTTCCAAAGGCAATGCGATTACAGACATTTATAAACACCCGGTACTTATATCGATCACAAGCACGGAGCCAAAAAGCAGCTTGTTGAACCGCAGCGCCGCGACTTGAAAATCGCATCCGCATATAAGTGCATAAGTATAGATTCAGCATAAAAATAGAGATATCTTCCTTGAGAATGAATGAATCAGGTTGATTTTTTTTACGAAAAATTTCTTCATTTCTTTCTGCATCTTTCGTTCGCGCAAGATTCCTCGATGTAGAAGTTCACACTGTAGCGTTAAGTACAGAAACCTGAACCGAAACCTTTTCTTGAAAAAATTATATCTTCTATTGCAAGAAAGGAATCAAAATGATTCTTTCACTGAAAATGTATCCATCAATTTCCGCATATTTCGTTCGCTACATGTATGCATGTATCTAGAACGGTTCGCAAGATTCCTCGATGTGGAAGTTCACACCGTAGCGTTGAATACCAACTTTTCAAACATTTTAATTTTTCTTCTTGCAATCGTGCGGTCTGACCAAATATATTTTGTGCCTATTCCCATCCGCAGGCAATCAGCATTAACTTGAAAAAAAAACGATACCGCTACGACTTTTCGTTTAGGAGGAGTTTAACTACAAGACGGACGGACTTTAAAGCGCGGCTAATAGCGGATTTTCTACGAAAACGCGCTAAAAATCACGAAAAATAAAAAACGTCCACATGAACCCATACGAACGTCTAAAAAGAAGTTGTGCTTAGGTCACACGACCAATGTTTTTAATGATGAAGATATCTCCCTTCACTTCAACTTTTGATAAAATGTAAAAAGAACACTCACCAATCAATTTACGGATAAAATGTGTACCCCTCGTGTGTACAGGGTTGGAAAAAATCATGATTTTTTCAAAAAAATCAAAAAAATCGATTTTTTTGATTAAATCGTGATTTTTTTGATTTAATCGATTTTTTCAAAGTTTCCCAATATCGCTGAGAAACTTTAGTCTGGAATTTATTATGTTTTGAACGATCATCTCATATGCCAATTGTTGTAATCTTGTCTCTCACTGAAAATTGATTATTCTGATGAAGATTAAATGAAATCAGGATGTCTTGCTGAATTCTTCAATCACTCGCAATAAAACATTTCCCTCACAATCAGTTGGAAAGTCTCTCTTCTCATTCTTACACGCTTTTATACCCTCTATAAAATATGGGTCTCGTATACCTCTCTCTGGGTGGTGCAGAACGTGACTTCACAATGGTCAGGCCTACATATCTATCCACAATATTTTTTAATTTTACAGCACAATGTTGATTTTGCTCCGCCGCGCTCCCCAAAATTCACGAGAACTCGATGTTTTGAAATTAGAAACCAGAAGATCGGAAAAACCCGTACATTTTCGCACATGGCTCCAGTTCATTCAATTCGGTCGTGTCTTGTAAACTACGAGCTTGTCTCACCTTATACCGTATTATTCAAAATGACCGCGAGAAAAAAGGTTCCAATTTGGGTAAAAAAATCATTAAAATCAATGATTTTTTTGAAAAAATCGCTTGATTTAAATCATGATTTAAATCGTGATTTAAATCAAAATGATTTAATCGTGCCAACCCTGCGTGTGTACCTAATGTACGTAATTTGCAGGCAACTTCACTGCCCCTCAAAGCTTGAATGAAACGTAAAAATTGCAAAACTAATGGCGTTTTCGAGTCCCTAGAACCGAGCTAATTCAGCTCGAAAATCGCTATCACTGATTGGCCAGAGATTTTCGAAGAGCCAATCGAGTCCCCTGATTTTAGAGCTGAACTGGTTCGGTTCTAGTGACTCGAAAACGCTATAAGCAGCAAGGCACTAAAATGTTCGGGCACAGTTTGGACTAAAAATTGTTAATTTTGAAAATTATTTCGAACCTCAAGACAGCCATTACGTATGAATTATTGTTGAGCACAATGCACATGGCTGTTTCATACACAAATGTGTAGTAGTAGGCCAGTCAAATAAGGAAAGCTGGAGGGAAAAAACTGTTGGAGTTTTGGAAATTTGACAGTAATGTCCGGTAAGGTGTACTGATAAACATACTAAAAGTCCCCAACTCTACCTATTGAGCTCGAGCCGCCATCTTGGAAAAATGGTCCTTCGATCCAGTTTTCTGCTTATATTGCGCGCTAATCATCAGAGATATTCAATTAGGTTTCATTAAAAATCAAGGCTATAAAATTGTCTACAAAAATTGTTTCATACCGATTTTTCTCTCGTATCTGTTGATATTAATTGAATTAAATTAACAAAAAAAATTTAAAAAAAAGCGATTTTTTGCCTATGGCTAGAGATATTGTCTTCAAAATTTGTGAAGATGTTGGCAGTCTACATCAAAGCTAAACGTGACAGTTGAAATGGAAAAAAAAAATTGCGAAAATATTTTTTAATTTTTTTTTTGAATGAAGCAAAAATTTGGTTTTTGAGTTTGACATTTCCAACAAGGCGGAGTAAAGGTTTCAATCAAACATCAATCAGTTTTGATATCAGTAAAACAAGATTTCATCAGTATTGTGCCTTCACGAGCTTCTGGAATGCTCGATATGAATTAAACTAATCAATCAATTGCGAAAATATTTTTTAATTTTTTTTTTGAATGAAGCAAAAATTTGGTTTTTGAGTTTGACATTTCCAACAAGGCGGAGTAAAGGTTTCAATCAAACATCAATCAGTTTTGATATCAGTAAAACAAGATTTCATCAGTATTGTGCCTTCACGAGCTTCTGGAATGCTCGATATGAATTAAACTAAAAGAATAATCGCCAAGTCCAAAAAGTGTTGTCGATTGGTTCTGAAGGAAACATTTCGAAACAAAAGACATCAGCAAAGGATATACAGAAGATCCAAAGGTTATTCAACTGTATATGAGCCCCATATTGATGTGCCTTATCCAAAATAGTATAAAAGAATCAATCAAAATGTTGAAATCCACCCTGTATAACAAAAAGTAACGATACAAAATGGAAGTAGTAAAGCATACCTGGTGCCAAAAATACAGCCTTTACATTGCTGAAAAAAAGAACAAAATTGATCGATTTATTTGAAAGTTATTAGTCCTCAAACTTGACTTTACAAATTTCAGCCAGTGAAATATGGAAAAGTAGAGAGAAGTAACTGTCGGAGTTTCAGAAATTTGACAGGGATATTCGCTAAGGTATACTTATAAACATACTAAAAGTCCCCGCCAGTACCTGTTGCGCTTGAGCCGCCATCTTGAAATAATGGTCCTTCGATCAAATGTATTACCATTTTTCCAAGATGGCGGCTCGAGCACAACAGGTAGTGGCGGGGACTTTTAGTATGTTTATTAGTATACCTTAGCGAACATCCCTGTCAAATTTCTGAAACTCCGACAGTTACTTCTCTCTACTTTTCCGTATTTCACTGGCTGAAAGGACCCCGCACGATTCTTATGGAAAATGGCTCCCGGTTAAATTCTCTGAATTTTTGATATGTTGTAGCTCATGAGATACTAATCAAATACCGTGAACCTCAAACTCAAATAATGGACAGTTTTTCACCCACAGGGGGTTGAAGTTGGAGGTTTTGACGGCTTAAAAATGATATTCTGACGTAAATAATAGCTTTCTATTTGGTTTTTTTTCAAGATGTGTTTCATGCTAAATGTATTTATTTGACAGAAAAATATCAACCCCCTCCTCCACCCCCATCCCCTATCTACCATCACAAAATTCGAGATTACTCTCAAAAGCCATGCAGATGGCTTCTGTGATTTAAATTATGAATTTTGACATGAAAATTATTTTCCACCCCTAATGTTGGGGTGCCGATTTTCCAATTTTCCTCGGTTAATTTGGCTGAATTTTTGGCATTGTGTACTTCTAATTCTGCTGAACAAAAAGTTCCCATGCCAAAACTTATTCGTATGGACAGTTTTTGTTCTACAGGGGACTGAAGTTGAAGATTTGAGAGCATAAATATTGAACTTCAGTCCCCTGCAGAACAAAAACTGTTCATAGGAATAAGGTTTGTTCAGTTAATTTTATTAATATCAACATAACGAGAAAAAAATCGGTATGAAACAATTTTTGTAGGCAATTTTATAGCCTTGATTTTTTATGAAACTTAATTAACTATCTCTGATGATTAGCGGAATATGAGGAGAAAATTGGATCGAAGGACCATTTTTCCAAGATGGCGGCTCGAGCTCAATAGGTAGAGTTGGGGACTTTGAGTATGTTTAACAGTACACCTTACCGGACATAACTGTCAAATTTCCAAAACTCCAACAGTTTTTTCCCTCAAACGGAAAAATTTGTTCTAATTTGACTGGCCTATAGGTATATTTATTATTATTACTGTTGTAGCTTCTACTCCTATTTTCTGAGCTAAATAAATTTCAATAATTTCCTAGTATTGAATAAAAGCTCGAGCAGTTGGCGACACAAAAAATTATGGAAGATGGACATTATACATTCTGTGTTAGAAACCAAGGAAATTTGCAAAGAAAAAATGGAACGGAATCACTGACCAACCCAATGTTTATCACAAAGTGTCAATTAAATCTATTATTGCGCCGGTGCCTCGGTCGCTGCGTTACTTTACAACTTTCATAAAATTTAATTGTTATTTTGAGGTTTGTGCAACTCCACCGTTTCTGTATCTCGTCAATTTTAAAACAATTCGTGACCTAAATTCCGCTTAGGCTCTAGCGTTGAGTGAAAAGTATGAGAGCCGTCAGCGGTGACAATTCTGACACTGAAATTGGTTTTAACAAAGTACACGCTAGCTGAGACACACATGATTAAATGGGAGTTGTGCCTTTATCCTGAAGAATGCGGCTTCATCCTGAAGAATTTTTCAGAAATAAAGGGCAAACTGATACCAGAACGAAGTTCTATTTTAACTGTAAAGCGATCCGCTGCAACGCTAGTTTCAAAAGTTGCTTGTACTGCAGCGTCATCTACCGGCTTAACCCAAAAGGTTACGATGCCACCTCTTTGTTATTTTCACTCAAACAGTTTTAAGTACAGGTGTCCCAGAACTGATAACGGAAAAGTACCTGAAGATACCCCAGTTGTACATGTCGTGACTGCCTGTTTATTTGGTTTCAAAAAACTCGGCATCGTTAAGATTATTTGGCTTTAGCTTAGCAGGTATGTTTCGAATGATCATCTACTATTAACGACACAAAAAACAAAGACAAATGTCATAGATGATGATTTTTTTGAAATTTTCTTCAAAGCCACGAATCGTTTGTATGCTGGAAAATTCAAGGTGCGTGCAGCAAGGCTAACGGATCGTTCTCCAGCATTTGGATAACAATGAAACTTTATTTTCGGCATAAAAATGTTGAATGTCATTCATTTGTCGTTTAGGTTTTTTTGTCATTAATGATAAGTACTTCAAGTCGAATCTCGCTAAAATTTAACCAGTGGTTACAAAGTCGTGGGGAAGCTGAGGGGTCACTGAGCAGGGTCGAATTTCGAGAAAAAAAGGACTTCATAGACAGTCATGAAATATGAAATCAACTAAGTACTCTACGGTTTCTATTTCCGATAAGCGATTTCTCTGGTTGAAATTCAACTACAAAATTGATTAGCGTCAAGTTTCCACCACATTTACATATCTAGTATTTGCGTTCATCCAAACTCGAACTCTAGTGCAGGGAACGGCTCTTGAAAACCTACTCTTCTTGTTTGGGACTTGGCCTTTGGGAGTCTATCATAAGTATTTAGGTCTGTTCTAAAAATACATATCTCTTCTAAGGTATAATCATTGGTTTCAATTCCTTCGCGTTCACGCCGTCAAACTTCACTAAACTATTAATGGTAAGATGAATTTTCTTCTTTCTTTTCAATCAAGTGGCTCTCAAACAGTAACTTCGGTACTATGCAAAAAAGTCAGGGTTACTTTTACTCCCACACCTCACGACTGACCCACCCCTGGATGGGGCAAATTATTTTGAAATGAATCTTGCTTCATTTTGCTAGAAGGTTGATGAATGTGTCAAGTTTGACTGATTTTCCTTGAACGGTTTCGGAAATATTGAATAAAAATCGACTTAAGGGTCCCACCTAAGGGGCTGTAGCTCCCTTAGGAAGCGTTTCCGGACCCATGTTTATGGGAACTTTTTTCTTGGTTTGATGAGAGGTAATAAAACCTAACTTTCGGGAGCCACTTTCTATTTTAATGATAAATACTATTTAGAATCAAGTTTTACATTTCCCACCATCTGAAGTTATCAAAGTCGAGATCGAAGTAAATGAGGTGATTACTTTTGCGCCACCCTGTACATCATGAAATAATAGAAGTTCCATTTCAACAGCGTAAATTATATGTGCCGTTTTCAACTTCATAACGTTTTCTCAACCAATAATTCCAGAGTGAGTCAAATCAGCAAATCACGTCCGACCTTGTGGACTGACTGGGTTTATCCGCTCGCCAGGTGAATTTTTCGTTCAATTACCTTTCGCACATCGTCCAAATGCTCACATTGGTAAACACTATTCACGAGACTATTCATTTATTGCTTGTATCCACGTATTTTTAACAATAATTTCAAAAGTAAATATGAGTAGATTGGTTTTTAAATAATCACTAGCACTAGCCTATGCAATTACATAGATTCCTCGTATTGTTTATATTTACACTGAACAGGCAAAGCCAATGACCAACGCTGGTAAAGTACGTAAGTACGTACCTGAGCCTGCAAATATTTGAATATGTTAACAATCGACTTTCACAGTGACAACTGGTCACGAGCAATTTGAGAAACAAGTATTTAGGGAGAAGAAAAATTATTCGATTCGGTCATTGGCTATCGTTTCCAAATCAAATAAATGATTAAGTGTTGAACTGTTTAAACTTATCGAAAATGACAAAAAAGTAGCCACGACGGAAGGGTTGGCTGGACAGCTGCTGTTGATCTGTCAGACTTAAGTACGTAAGTGATTTTACTAATCACGATAATTTTCAAACAAGTTCAAGGTCGTTTTTCCAATGTCATGTTAATTCTAACTGCGCCGGGAAAATTTAGCGATCATTGTTTTACAAAATACATTACATGGATATACTGCCAAGTGTAAGTACTAAGTTAAGTAGGTACCTATGTACATATTATGAAAAGTAGAAAAAGTAATCAATGTTTCGAGTGTCATCAAGTTCTTTTCTTGGACCTTATAAGCGCTCATACTGGTACGTGGTGAGTAGATTTATGTGAATTTGTTTATGTACTAAACTACTTACGCATAACTAGTTATACAAGCGTACGAAAAATTGGAAACTCTTTTCAAAACTGTATTGCACACTTCGTGAATGTGATCTGATGAAACTACCTTGCTTTTGAAGTTGCAAGTTTTCTATTCTATCGTGTGATCACCGCTGTTAATCAGTTGTGTCACCCCAAAACTTTCCCGACTAGTATCCAGGAACCTATGGAAATTTTTGTTCGAAACGTCCCTTCGGGTGGAAAGTTGGGATTAGACAGAAAGAATGAAAATAATTTGCAGGGAATTGAAAACTGTGTTATAGAAAATTTGAACTTCATCTTATTGTGAAAATCAATCAAGGCTTCATAAGCTCCATCATCTCAGTCCGGTCTCGATAGCCCAAGCCGGTTTTACGTTTTCAACAGGAAAACTCCCAGGAAATTGGAAGAAAAATTGTTGAAAAATGTTCAAGAACCAGTTAACCGCAACCGTGTCGATTATGAAAATGGGTCTGCACTACATCCAATCTAATTTATTTTCAATATCAATCGGACTTCTTCGAAAAAAGTCAATAATCCCCGAGCAGAAATTAATTTTTGAGTGGAGTCCTGCATCAAAAGCGAGTCGTCCTGGTCAAAACACGGGCGAGAGGTCCTCTCGGGTGGCAACGAACAGGAGAAATTTTGAAAATTCATAACGCTCGACTGGAAAATGGTGGAAAACTACAACTGCAGACTCAATTTGACTCTTTTGTTGTGTTGCCTTCCTGCTAAATTTGGTTCCAATCCATCAGATAAATTTTGAATAATTAAATGGTAAGGTTTTGAACATTGACGTTTTTAATTATTTGACAGACGAAAGATAGGGCAATTCTTCTACCTGATCTGAATACAGTTTTTGAAGGGCTTTCAAATGAGATATTGCAAGTCGAATTCCGTGAGATATAGCTTCCGACATTTGATGATAAGTGACGGTTCTGTTTGACAGATGACAGCAAAAAACTATTGGGCTCATTCGACAGCAGAACCATGTCCGCATACCAAATTTCAAGTCGATCGGATCAACGATTCGGCAGCTATCGTGGAAGATTACAAACACACACACACCCACCCACCCACCTACAGATAGACAGACAGACAAACAGACATCATTCTGGAAATTGATCCGGCGATATCTGAACTTTTTTCCTGCACGATTATAATACTTTCCCTTCCGAGGCAAGTGGGCAGCACATTTATGCATTTTTATGGGCAATTTCATCTGTATTCTTCAGGTTGTTATTACACCCAAGCAGTCCAGTCCAGGCATACATACAGCAGTCATAGTCACAGTCACAGGTCTATTAATGCTGAACTAATCGTAACTCTAGGAGGAACTAAAACTTGGACTAATATTCAACTCCAACAACTTCATCAACAACGATGACATGTTCCTTAATTTCTTCGTCCAATATTGGGACTTGGGAGTTGGTCGTCTTTTTTTTTCAATTCAGTTGCACTGAAATGTACACGGCAAATCCTACGATGCTTTGTTTTGTAGGCTGTCACAAGTCCTTCCCAAAACCCATTTTATCTACGAGCAGCCACCTACTTTACCCACACTTCACCCAGAATGCATTTCATCTCACTAATAAGGTCAATTATTGTTATTGTGGTATTGTGTCACGTTCATTTAGGTAGTTTATTGAACAAAAGCCCTTTTTTAGCGCACTTCTCCAAACGGGAAGGCGGTTTTGTCCTCGCTTTGTCTGTCCGTCCGTCCGTCCGTCCGTCCGTCACAGCATCTAGTCCTAGACGAAAAGGTTTTTGCGAAAAATTTTCACTCCAATGGGTAGCCCATGACCTTGTATCTCGAACCAAGAAAAATCTCGACGGAATAATGATAAACAATTACAATAATAACAAATTAGTGTGACGCGGCATCGCCGTCGAATGCTGCATTTCAGAAGCCGGCCTGATCTCGAAAGTTATCACATGCGATCAAGTACCCGTTCTTATCATTTTACAATAATACATATGCGGAGTTATATTCAGAGGAGAATTTGAACTTAATTTTAATGAAAATTCCACATCAGTGCGAGGAACTAGTCAATAGTTATGAATTTTTGAGAATGACTCCGAAGCTACGGCTCGGCCGCAAAAGATTATTCGTTGCTTGCTGGTGCTTGATATCCTTTTCTCCGAACAAAACGGAATCCAATACAGAAAATATTTCAACTTGAATGGCTCATGGCCTTGGTACGCGAACCAAGAAAAATCTTTCCGAAATAATCATAAACAATTACAATAATAACATTTTGGTGTAAAGGCCGCTCTATGAAATTACGCAACGCAACCGCAACGCAGAGCGCAACTTTTCTGATTGGCTTGCAAGCCTTTCGCGTCGTTGCGATGGCTTTGCGAATACCTTGCGAGCCAATCAGAAACGTTGCGCTCTGCGTTGCGATTGCTGCGAATTTTCATAGAGCGGGCATAAGGCGGCTTCGCCGATTAAGTGCAGGAATTCGCATTTAGATGTTGAAAGTTACGACATGCGGGTAGCTACATGTTTTTATGAAAATACATCCCTACATGTACGGGAATATATTTAGAGAACAATTTGAACTTTCTTTTGACAAAAACTCCACCTCGATACGACCTTCGGGTCAATTGTTATGAATTTTTGAAAACGACCGCAAAACTACGGCTCGGCGCATATACGCGTCCCTACAAATTTAAAATCAGACGTGCCATTAACACTATTTAACATTTTGAAATAGGCATTACTAGGTACCTAAAGGATAATGGCACTCAAACTATGAAACATGTTTGCTCAATAACAAAAAAAAGTAGGTAGGTATCACTAAAAATCATGTGACAGACTACCATTTTCTCGGTTTTTCGATAAAAAAAAGAATTGTTATCATTATTATCAAAAAACAGAGATCTCCTGTGCACTTCGAAGAAGTTGAACTTGTCTTCGGAAAATAAAGCTACAGCCTTAAAAATTGAACTTTATCCGATGGATGGCTTAGGTCCTCAAGGATCCAATAGGCAGATTGGCTTTCATAATTCCGCCGCCATCTTGGCTGCCATATTGAAATCTCTTATTAGTGGAACGATTGTCATGAAACTTGAAACTTATCCTGGTCTAGTACGATCATTCGTATTTTCAAGCTGAATTTCATGATTCTGCCGCCATCTTGGCTGTCATATTGAAATTTCTTCTTAGTGTAACAATTTTCATGAAACTTGGAACTGACCTTTGTCTCGTATGATCATTTTTATTTTCAAGCCAAATTTCATGATTTCGTCACCATCTTCGCCGCCATATTGAAATCTCGTATAAGTGGAAGGATTTTCATGAAACTTGAAAGTTACCCTTGTCTCGGATGATCATTCTTATTTTCAAGCTAAGTTTCATGATTTCGCCGCCATCTTGGTCGCCATATTGAAATCTCTTATTAGTGGAACGATTTTCATGAAACTTGGAACTTACCCTTGTCTAGTACGATCATTCTGATTTTCAAGCCGAATTTCATTATTCTGCCGGAATTTTGGCCGCCATATTGAAATTGTGTAATTGTTGACGACCACTACTTCTCGACTTCAGCCACCAACTTTTCACGGTAAGTAGACACCACCACAACATCACGTTTGTCGACCGTAGTTTCCTGGGGAAACCACTATTTCCACTGTAAAATGCCCCTTCTTTCCATTACTTGTCCTACGACGTAAGTACATGCAAGAAGGAGACGTCCTATATAGCTGCTCAAGTGGTTGCCTAACTCTTAGAAAATGCTAGTCGAGAAGTAGTCGTCGTCAACAATTACCTGAAATTGTTTGCCCAAGTAACGGTAGAGTAGAACCCTAGTTACTTAACATCTTGCGTTCACTTATCTTTCAAAAGAGGAAGTGCGCTACTGAGCCTCATGCCCATGAGGCATATTCGCTTGTTGTTATACTTTATTCTCTCCAAAAATGTTTTTTTTTGTAGTTGAAAAAAAGGCAACAAAAAAAATCAACTCGGCTAGGCAAAAGAACATTTTGAAAAGACAACCCTTGAGCGTTATAATTGGGCACTTATTGCGGAACACCTGTGTTGTTAAGAGTTAATGTTGACTAAAGATAGGTAAAATGAGTAGCAAAGAAGTCGACACAATGAGTCGGTAATCCAAAATCCCCTGATACGGGTTATTTTTCTACGACCTCTAAATAATCCAAGGATATTCAGGTTCCAATTCAAGTATTCAAGAAGCATTTAATCCAAACAGGTTCTTCGTGTGTGCTTTAAATAATTTGAACTGTGATTAAATTTTCCTGGACTTTTCTTGTTAAAGAGTTTGGTGCAGATGGTGAAGAGTGGAGCTATTTCAGACACATGTGACGAGGAACTAAAAATACGCCAAATCTGGTCGTGAGTAGAGGAAACTACAAGAAGAGGGAACAAAAACATTCCGACACCCATTGAAATGGTAGGTGCAGTCCATTGTTCTGTTGGGTAGCACAGAGAATTTTAGAGAAAGTTAAAACCCTGGATGGAACACTGGGGGGTGTAGTAGTGGATATGGCTAGCACCTATGCCAGTACCTACCTCCCTCAGCGATCCGTCACATCGAGGACGTAATCACTCTACCGTTTACATTATTTATATATACCAGGTGATCATTTGAAAACTATCCACCCCTTATAGAAATCGACCAATTTTTGCTCGAAGGAATCTTTACATGTTATTAGGAGTGGATAGTTTTCAAATGATCACCCGGTATATAATATACCAGGGGCTACTATGTCCTTGCAGGAAACCACAAGACAGTTTACGGTGAAAGATGACGTATACACGGGTAGGATACGAAGAATAAACCCTCCCTAGATAAACATAAACAATAGTGCTGAGAGGCCATCGAACTGGCAACAGTGCCGTCTCCCCAGAAACTACTTCGGAGCACAGAACCTCCGGAGCGGCACCTCTGGCGGAGCCCAGGACCAACACGAATTTCCGATATAAACAATACAACCTGCCGCTCCACAACAAACAACACAACCACGCAACCCCTACCCACCTTGAAAATGGCTACCGGATCACCAAACAAAGCTCGCCCAAAACCTGTTGCGCTTCCAAGAGACAAAACCGAAATGCCGCACACAGGCACACGAGACCGTACAGGCGAAGTGGCGAATTTTTCAAGGGCGGTGTTGCCACCGTTTTGAACTCATCAAGACATAACGACACCCTCGCTGGGTGTGCGACTGCCACTCGGTGAATTTATAACTAGTTTACGACCTAAGAAATTATTTACCATGTCAGGCCCCATATCTTTCATATTATCCAAGTCGGACGGTGGTACAACATAACCGCGTCTTGTAGATTGGCTCCAAGGTATGCTTGTTTGTAGAATTATACAGAGTGCAACAACACTTCACCGATTCACTTTGCACGGCATCCGGCGTCGCGCACCACTAAACACTACCTCCTCGTCGAGACTCGATGTCCGACTGAAGCAACAAAGAACTGCCGGCTGGAGGGCGCGTGCGCGGCCCTGCGGCACCGCTCGTCATGCCCCGTCCGGACTCAGGAGGAGCAGCAGCCTAGCCTAGCCTAGCAGCAGCTACCCAGCAACGTGTGCCGACCAAGGGAAACCCCTCTGAGCTCGGAGAAAATGATCAGGCGATTGGAAATACGGTGTGCGATAAGGAACGAGATGCGGGCAGGGCAGGGGGGCCCGGTGCCTCGGCCTCCGCAAGAATATGTGCACGACACGGGACAGCCGTTCTTGCGGGGAAGGACGTGTTCCCACAGTAAACAAACGAGCTTGGCCAGCCGAGCCGGTCAGAGTTGCGAGCGCCGGCACCAGCAGAGAGCCAGCAGAGCTTCGTCGTGACGTACGACGAGGGACACATTCGACGTGAGCGGCAAAAACGCTGTGCGCACAGAGAAGCTCTGTTGTGTATAGGTAGGGTAGGTGGGGCAAAATCACAGGACCGGCTGGGCAGCAATCGGCATTCGACAGAAGGATTGCCCGTGCAGAAACATACTCATTAGTCAAAGCAAAAAATCAGCTGATTTGATGTTATTCAGGGTCCGGTGTCATAAAGGGCTCCACGAATTTCAGAATTCCAAAAGTAGAAATGGATAGCGGACGGTGTTTCAAGATGTTTTGTGAAGAAAAATTTGCGGATGGTTCACAATTTTGAGAAAAAAAAAAGTTAGTCGCGGAATAATGCACGAATTGTGGCTATAATGCGCACTGAGGTAGCCTTTTCACAGACTTTGAAAGGTCATCGAATTTTTGTTTGATTATTCTTATTTTTTAGAGGAGACGTTTCTGTGACTATTCTCATCTCGCGCTCGGGCTTGCGCTTGCGCATTTAACATAATAAAAAGACCTATAGGTGCAAACCGTTAGGTGCCATACAGATCCTAAGATGCACCAATCACTGCTCGCTTTCAGAATAATCTGGTCCAGGGCTTCTAGCTCATGTCTGGAAAACAACTTAAAAACTGTGAAACACCCACACGTGGGCCTTCCCGCACAAACCCCCCCCCCCCCGTGTTGTTGGTGGGAACATCTAGAATAGGCAGGCAATGATGTAGCGAATACCCGGAAACAACGTGAAACTGATTTTGGAATCATTATAGGAATTAAATAAGTAGGTATACCCCGTTCACTTTTTATTTTCAGTGGCATAACTTTTCGGTCTTAGATCTTAGCAAAAATAAAGTGACAAGCTAGAGCGCTGGATGGAACTGCTGAGATAAAACTTGCCAAAACTCTGTAAGGTAGGTATGCAATGGATATCTTTAGTAAAGTATGTTCACTTGTACCGTGATTCTAGTCGGCTGTGAGATTTTGTTTTTTCAAGTTTCCAAATGTGAAATATAGAGAATCCCCAAAACTTTGTAGTTGGCTGCTCTGGCCGGACCAGTTTTGAAACACATTTTTTGTGTATTTCTTCTGCAGCCGGAACATTTTTGCGGGACGTGCATGTCTGACGCTTTTTTCCATTTTATTGGTAAATGTAGCAATTTTTCGACCAGTTTTAATTTTCGCCAATGAACAAATAAATTAAAAGAGCCTTGACATTTCTGCCTCGACTTGTAGGGTTCTACAGGTGTTTCAAAAAGTATGTGCCATACGTGAATGGCAGGTGGAGGATGTCGAGGCGAGTTGAGATCAAGGAGAGAAAATTTTTTTTGGCGATCGGTCTCGAATATACAGGGTGTTTTGTTCTTTTGTCACAATTTACAATAAGCGATATCTCTGGAGTAATTTGATATGAACAAATGAAATTCACCTGTCACATACCTCTGCTGGTACTTGATCAAATGCCATAGCAGGTAGAGAAAAAATCAGGTCCGGACTTGAAAAAAAAAGTTTTTGATTTTGCCTGACAAAAAGTACATTTTTAGAGCGGATTTCGGAAAGAACAATACCATATCTGGAAAGCTCAGAAAAAATGCTACAAGAGTGACTGTTCAATTTTCACGGCACACTTGAAATCATCCGGCAAAGAAATTGAGAAACAACTCATACCAGTGTTACTATTCGGAGTGAAATTTTTATTAGGCGCAATAATGGATACAATCCAGTACGATCACTGCAGATTCTTCAGTTCTATCTCATCTTTCACTAAGACTCGACATGTCTCACAAGGGAAGATATTTGAAAAAAAAAACTCGAGAAAACCAGAGTTCTCGCCAGAGTTGGACTGTTACAATTTTGTTCTTTTGTTTCATTCAAATTCATTTGATTTTGCAGAGTTCACGGATTTTTGTTCACAACCTAGAAAGAAATTGAAAAAAAAGTGTCGAGTTTGCCTGTCAGAAAGTACATTTTTTGAGCGGATTTTGAAAAGGAAGCTACCATATCTGTGAAGTTTAGGGAACATTCTACAAAAATGACTTGAACCGATGAAGAAATAATCAGAAAAGCCACACGACATTTGTTGGTGCAATACAGAAAATGCAATGAAGTTGGAGGAGGGCACATCGAGAACCTGATTTAAGCGTTTATTATTGTTTGATTTATCGAATAGACGTTTTGTCTTTTTTACTTTTCGGTTTATTTCAGAGTTTATCAGCTCCTGAATCATTGATCGTACCGAATTGTATCCATTGTTACACTTGGTAAAAATCTTCACTCGGAATAGTAGCAGTGATAAAAATAGTTTCTCAATTTTTTTGCCGAAGAATTTCAAGTGTGCCGTGAAAATTGAAGTCATTTTTGTAAAATGTTTCCTAAACTTCACAGATATGGTAGTTTCCTTTTCAAAATCCGCTCAAAAAATGTACTTTCTGACAGGCAAACTCAAAAGCTTTTTTTTTCAATTTTTTTTCTAGGTTGTAAAGAAAAATCCGTGAACTCTGCATATCCAAATAGATTAGAATGAAACAAAAGAACGAAATTGTAACAGTCCAACTCTGGCAAGAGCTCTGGTTTTCTCGAGATTTTTTTTTGAAATGTCTTCCCTTGTGGAACATGTCGAATCTTAGTGAAAGATATGATAGAACTAAAGAATCTGCAGTGATCGTACCGGATTGTATCCATTATTGCGCCTAATAAACATTTCACTTTGAATAGTAACACTGGTATGAGTTGTTTTTCAATTTCTTTGCCGGATGATTTCAAGTGTGCCGTAAAAATTGAACAGTCACTCTTGTAGCATTTTTTCTGAGCTTCCCAGATATGGTAGTGTTTTCTCCGAAATCCGCTAAAAAAAATGTACTTTTTGACAGGCAAACTCAAAAACTTTTTTTTTCAAGTCCGGACCTGATTTTTCTTCTACCTGCTATGGCATTTGATCAAGTACCAGCAGAGGAATGTGACAGGTGAATTTCATTTGTTTATATCAAACCACTCCAGAGAAATCGCTTATTGTAAATTATGACCAAAGAACAAAGCACCCTGTATCTTCGAGGCCAATCGCCAAAAAAAATTTTCTCTTCTTGACCTCAACTCGCCTTGACATCCTCCATCTGCCATTCACGTATGGCACATACTTTTTGAAACACCCTGTAGTGTGAACGGAACGCATGTCAGTGGGTAGTGTCTGGTCAGTGAAGAGTTGTCGGGAAAAATCGGTACACCATTATTATGTTTATTAATATGTATTTCTACTTTTGTTGAAGGTAACTACCGAAAATACTGGAAACATATGATGGAGTACACAATTTTGAGAATGAAAGCAACGATGTGTTATGAAAACCTGAACCGTGAAAAAGGTTATGCCGTGGAGGACACTGTGTAGTGGAAAGCAAAAAAGAACCATGTATTTTTATTATTTAGGAGTCTTTTTAAATATGTACCTATAAGAGAAATTGAGATAGAATGAAAGTATGTGCAAAATTCAAAATTTGACAGTTACGTTCCAGTTGTTCATCTGAACCAAGTATAGGTTGGGAAACCCGATGTAATCGGTTGAAAAAAGCAAGAATTCGATACGGCGCTTTGAACTGCCAGAATGTCGAGTTCGAAAATGCACTTTTAATTGTCCATCTCGACTAAGTATATGTTCAAAATCTTAATCTAATCTGTTAAAATGAACAAAAGTTCAAAATGGCAGCCTTGGAAATGTCAAAATGGCGAATTTGACGAATGCATTTCGATTGTCAACCTCAAGTGGGTATAGGTTTAAAATCTCAATCCGATTGCTTGAAAAATGCAAAAGTTCAATATGGTGGCCTCTTGAAACGTGAAAATCAAATAATGAGAAATTTGACGAATGTATTCAGATTGCCCATTTCAAGTTGTCATAGATTCAAAATCTCAATCGGATAGGTTGGAAAATGCAAAAGTTCAAGATGGCGGCCTCTTGAAACGTCAATAATCAGAATTTGACAGATGTATTTTGGTTGTCCGCCTCAAGTGGTTATAGGTTTTGAATCCCAATCGTATCGGTTGAAAAATGCAAAAGTTCGATATGGCCGCCTCGGAACTGTCAAAACGTCCAATTTGATAGATACACCTCGATTGTTCACCTCAAGTGGGTATAGGTTCTAATTTCTAAATCCCAATCGGATAGGTCGAAAATGCAAAAGTTCAATATGGCGGCCTTTTGAAACGTCAAAAATCGAAGGTTGACAAATGCATCTCGATTGCCTACCTAAAACAAGTACAGATTGAAAATCCCAATCGGATCAATATGGCGGCCTTTTGGAACGTCATAAATCGAAATTTGCTAGATGCATCTCGATTGCCTACCCAAAACAGGTTTAAGTTGGAAATCCAAATCGGATCGGCTGAAAATCGCAAAAGTTCAATATGGCGATCTTTTGAAACGTCAAAAATCGAGGCTGTTTGGTGAGAACAGCCCCATGGCGTAGATAGAGGTGGTTGCGCCCCTTTTATCATCCCTATTTTTTTTCCTACTGCAAATTTTCCAAAATCAATACCATTTTCAAGTTGTTCATTCAATAATACAGGTTTCCTCAAAAGAGAGATGGAGAATCCGCGATTCCGCGCAGCTGTTTTCGGCACGTTCTGCGCAAAGTGTGCCATGAGTTATGGCGCCATTTGTATTTACATTGCTCCGCCGTGTTAAAAGTGCCTGTATTTAAAACCTGTATATAAAACCTGTATTATGAGTAAAAAGTTGCTTTTGCAAAATTTTGATAAGAGGCTTACTTCTCGAGATAATTCAGTTTGAAGATTTCTGATCAATCTTGCAACTGCTCATAATTTGATTTGCTTAAAATTTGCATTGCTACATCATTGCATATAATCAGTTCTAAATTTACTCAATTGATGTTGAGATCACTAAGTATCATAACGTAAGAACGATTTTGATCTGAACAATCCAGTGGCGTAGAATCAGGGGGTTTTTTATCTTACATCCACTTATCTGCTACGCCACTGGATATTTTTTTGAATTAATTTTTTTTTTAATTTGTCTTTCGATTCAGAAAAAAAAAATTGCTCTTGTGAAACTTTGATTGGAGGCCTCGTTTTTGAGTTATCTTGCGATTAAACACGGGACACCCTGTATAGTGAACAGATTCGAAACCCACGAAAAAAATCATGGAAGAATCGTTTCTATTTTTGAAATTATGTTCAAGGGGAAGCCTCCAGGGAGGGGGCTATAATTTATACGTGAACACCCTGTACAAGAAACAGAAGGCGGTGAAATGTCAAAAACCGTTTCGAGATATTGCTGCGAGGTTTCCAGAAATATAGCTGGAGAAAATCTACAATTGTTTTTAAACAAGCGAATACGCCTCATGGGCATGAGGCTCAGTAGCGCACTTCCTTTTAGGAGGATTAGTGAACGCAAGATGTTGAGTGATTAGGGTTCTACCGTCTTGGGCAAAAAATTCCAATATGGCGGCCAAAATATCGACAGAATCATGAAATTCGGCTTGAAAATCAAAATGATCGTACTAGACAAGGGTAAGTTCCAAGTTTCATGAAAATCGTTCCACTAACAAGAGATTTCAATATGGCGGCAGAATTATGAAACTCAGCTTGAAAATAGGAATGATCGTACGAGACAAGCGTAACTCTCAAGTTTCATGAAAATCCTTCCACTTATAAGAGATTTCAATATGGCGGCCAAGATGGTAGGGCAATCATGAAATTTGGCTTGAAAATAAGAATGATCGTACTAGACAAGGGTAAGTTTCAAGTTTCATGACAATCGTTCCACTAATAAGAAATTTCAATATGGCAGCCAAGATGGCGGCCGAATTATGAAAGCCAACCTGCCTATTTGGTCCTTGAGGACCTAAGCTATCCACCGGATAAAGTTCAATCTTCAAGGGCTGTAGCTTTATTTCACGAGGAGAAGTTCAACTTCATCGAAGTGCACAGGAGATCTCTGTTTTTTGAGAATAATGATAACGATGTATGGATAACAAAAATAGTGCTCATTGGCCACCCTTGGGGACATCAGCTATTAATCGGAAAAAAGTTCCAAGACTCTTGTTTCAATTCTCGAGAAGGAGTACAGCGTCTTAATTTCTGCACGGACTCGGACAGACAGACAGACAGACAGACAGACAGACAGACAGACAGACAGACAGACAGACAGACAGACAGACAGACAGACAGACAGACAGACAGACAAACCGGCCACATAAGCGTCATTCTGTTACTTATATAAAAAAATGTTCTCCGACTGATTTCGACCTCCTGAACACGAATATCGGGTTCACCTTTGAATTGGAACATTTCTTTTTTATCGAAAAACCGAAAAAATGGTAGCCTGTCACATGATTTTTAGTGATACCTACCTACTTTTTTTTTTTGTTATTGAGCGAACATGTTTCGTAATTTGAGTGCCATTATCCTTCAGGTAACTAGTATTGGCTATTTCAAAATGTTCAATTACTATTTCGGCACGTCTGATTTTAAATTTGTAGGTTCGTGTAATATGCGCCGAGCCGTGGCTTTGCGGTCGTTTTCAAAAATTGATAACAATTGACCCGACGGTCGGAAGTGGAGTTTTTGTCAAATGAAAGTTCAAATTGTTCTCTAAATATAATGCCGTACATGCAGTGATGTATTTCATTAAGAAATTGTAGTTGCCTGCATATCGCAACTTTCTACATCTTACCGCGAATGCCAGCACTTGATCGGCGAAGCCGCCCTACACCAAAATGTTATTTTTGTAATTGTTCATGATTATTTCGGCAAAATTTTTCTTGATTCGCGTACCAAGGCCATGAGCTACCCATTCGAGTTGAAATATTTTCTGTATTGAATTTCGTTTGGTCGGAGGAAAGGATATCAAGCACCAGCAAGCAACGAATAAATCATTTGCGGCCGAGCCGTAGTTTCGGAGTCATTTTCAAAAATTAATAACTACTAATCGGCACCTCGCACCGATGTGAAATTTTCATTAAAATGAAGTTCAAATCATCCTCTAAATATAACTCCGCATATGTATTATGGTAAAATGATAAGATCGGGTACTTCCTCGCATGTAATAACTTTCGAGATCAGGCCGGCTTCTGAAATGCAGCATTCAACGGCGATGCGGCGTCACACTAAATTGTTATTATTGTCATTGTTTATTATTATTTCGTCGAGATTTTTCTTGGTTCGGGATACAAGGTCATGGCTACCCAATGGAGTAAATTTTTTTCGCAAAAACCTATTCGTCTAGGACTAGATGCTATGACGGACGGACGGACGGACGGACGGACAAAGCGAGAACAAAAGCGCCTTCCCGTTTGGAGAAGTGCGCTAAAAAGTTACAAACGCTTAAACATGAACCACTTTGCACTCCTTCTTTTGTCACCTGTATATCATATAGTATATGTATTAGCAAACACGATATCTAAATATCAAACTTGCAGTCAGAAGAACGCTTGAATCATTAACACCATCTTTTTAGCGCACTTCTCCAAACGGGAAGGCGCTTTTGTCCTCGCTTTGTCCGTCCGTCCGTCCGTCACAGCATCTAGTCCTGGACGAAAAGGTTTTTGCGAAAAATTTTCACTCCAATGGGTAGCTCATGACCTTGTATCCCAAACCAAGAAAAATATCGACGAAATAATGATAAACAATTACAATAATAACAAATTAGTGTGACGCGGCATCGCCGTTGAATGCTGCATTTTAGAAGTTCTCGAAAGTTATCACATGCGATCAAGTACCCGTTCTTATCATTTTACAATAATACATATGCGGAGTTATATTTAGAGGAGAATTTGAACTTAACTTTAATGAAAATTCCACATCAGTGCGAGGTACCAGTTAATAGTTATAAATTTTTGAAAATGACTCCGAAGCTACGGCTTGGCCGCAAAAGATTATTCGTTGCTTGCTGGTGCTTGATATCCTTTTCTCCGAACAAAACGGAATCTAATACAGAAAATATTTCAACTTGAATGGGTAGCTCATGGCCTTGGTACGCGAACCAAAAAAAATTATTTCAAAATAATCATAAACAATTACAACAATAACATTTTGCTGTAAGGCGGCTTCGCCGATTAAGTGCTGGAATTCGCAGTTAGATGTTGAAAGTTACGATATGTTTTTATGAAGATACATTACTACATGTATGGGGTTATATTTAGAGAACAATTTGAACTTTCTTTTGACAAAAACTCCACTTCGATACGACCTTCGGGTCAATTGTTATGAATTTTTGAAAACGACCGCAAAACTACGGCTCGGCGCATATACGCGTCCCTGCAAATTTAAAATCAGACGTGCCATCAACAATATTTAACATTTTGAAATAGGCGTTACTAAGTACCTGAAGGATAATGGCGCTCAAACTATGAAACATGTTCGCCCAATAACAAAAAAAAAAGTAGGTGGGTATCACTAAAAATCATGTGACAGACTACCATTTTTTCGGTTTTTCGATAAAAAAAAGAATTGTTCCGATTCAATAATAAACCTGATATTCGTGTTCAGGAGGTCGAAATCAGTTGGAAAACATTCTTTTATAAGTAACAGAATGACGCTTATGTGGCCGGTTCGTCTGTCTGTCCGTGTAGAAACTAGGATGCTGTACTCCTTCTCGAGAATTGAAGCAAGAGCCTTGGAACTTTTTCCGATGGATAGCTGATGTCCCCAAGGGTGGCCAATGGGCACTATTTTTGTTATCCATACATCGTTATCATTATTATCAAAAAACAGAGATAACCTGTGCACTTCGAAGAAGTTGAACTTCTCTTCGGGAAATAAAGCTTCAGCCCTTGAAAATTGAACTTCATCCGATGGATAGCTTAGGTCCTCAAGGACCAAATAGGCAGATTGGCTTCCATAATTCCGCTGACATCTTGGCTGCCAAATTGAAATCTCTTTATTAGTGGAACGATTGTCATGAAACTTGAAACTTATCCTTGTCTAGTACGATCATTTTTATTTTCAAGCCAAATTTCATGATTCTGCCACCATCTTCGCCGCCATATTGAAATCTCTTATAAGTGGAAGGATTTTCATGAAACTTGAAAGTTACCCTTGTCTCGGATGATAATTCTCATTTTGAAGCTGTGTTTCATGATTTCGCCGCCATCTTGGCCGCCATATTAAAATCTCTTATTAGTGGAACGATTTTCATGAAACTTGGAACTTACTCTTGTCTAGTACGATCATTCTGATTTTCAAGTCGAATTTCATTATTCTGCCGGAATTTTGGCCGCCATATTGAAATTGTTTGCCCAAAAAACGGTAGAGTAGAACCTTAGTTACTTAACATCTTGCGTTCACTAATCTTTCAAAAGAGGAAGTGCGCTACTGAGCCTCATGCCCATGAGGCATATTCGCTTGTTTCAAATTGGTTCATTTTTCGTCACGATATCCTCATCTGAATCTCAGCGAGCTTTTGGGGTGGACCACTTCAATCTTTGATCTGTTTTATATCTACAGTTTGGAGCCCTCTGATAACTCGTCTAATAATCATAGTTTTTCTGGGAACCTTATTTTCAAGGAACATAATTTCTAAAGGATGTAATTTCCAGCGGACGTTTTGTGGGTCGGTTTTTCTGGGACGTTATATTCGGGAATGTTATTACCCGGAACATTTTTCTAGGAACTATTTTTCCGGGGGACGTAATGTCCTGGGGACGTTTTGCGAGGTAGTGGAGCGAAATCGGCCTGAAAAGTCGTCGTTTTTTTTTAAGTATAACAAAGCTTATAGGTCTTATAGAGAATTAAATTCCACGTATGTATGGTCATTTTGGGGATGATCTTGTGGTAGGGACTTTTTTTATGGGTAAAAAACCTCAAAAATTGAAAATGAGCAGTTCAGCATCCACAACGTTATATTTCTGGATCCAGTTGAGCTATCGGTCTGTTCTTTTTTTTAAATAAAAGTACATGGAAAAACCTTTCCAATGGTACATCACTGACTAAAGATAATTGTTCACGAACGTGTTTATAGAATAATAAACACTATATTGACCAAAAATGCAGTCCCTTTTTGACCATGCGAAGAACTTCTTTCCTCGTAGGAATTTTTAGATACAACCTGCAAGGAAAATGAAGCCGCAATATCAGAGAAAATTTTAAAGAAAGTTTCATTGATCTAGGCCGTATAGTTTGTCAGTTATGAATTTTTTTCTGGCGCATTGAGTTGGAACGTCGCCCGGCGTGTGCTTGCATACAGTAAATCGCCGCGCCGTGCCGCGTTCACTGTTTGTTATGCGGCGATTTACTGTATGCAAGCACACGCCGGGCGACGTTCCAACTCAATGCGCCAGAAAAAAATTCATAACTGACAAACTATACGGCCTAGATCAATGAAACTTTCTTTAAAATTTTCTCTAATATTTCGGCTTCATTTTCCTCGCAGGTTGTATCGAAAAATTCCTACGAGGAAAGAAGTTCCTCGCATGGTCAAAAAGGGACTGCATTTTTGGTCAATATAATGTTTATTGTTCTATAAACACGTTCGTGAACAATAATCTTCAGTCAGTGATGTACCATTGGAAAGGTTTTTCAATGTACTTTTATTTAAAAAAAGAACAGACCGATAGCTCAACTGGATCCAGAAATATAACGTTGTGAATGCTGAACTGCTAATTTCCAATTTTTGAGGTTTTTTGCCCATAAAAAAGGTCCCTACCACAAGATCATCCCCAAAATGACCATACATACGTGGAATTTGATTCTCTATAAGACCTATAAAGTTTGGTGCTGTTATACCTTAAAAAAAAACGACGACTTTTCAGGCCGATTTCGCTCCACTAAGGGGCGTTTTTTTCCGGATTCGGACTCTCAGAGGCAGCCGGCAAACTTGAACGCGAGCGCAGAGACAAGCTTACCAAGCACAGTTTACTACAGACCTTTAAAATTTAATTTTCAACAAGGAGCTAAAATTTTAAGGGTTCACTTACAGAATTACCAATGCTTAACGCTGAATCTAACGACGGGAACTTGACAATCGAAACTGAAGAAAGAAAAGGTCCTGACTGCGGTTTCGATCTTGAGTCAGCCGCTTCGAATTTCTGGTATCATTTCACCTCCACTATACTACGGAGCCTTTGCTCATTTACGGTAACAATGCTAGTTGAACGTTCGTTCACATGCAGAGTGCGGGGTGACGTAACGACTCTGGGAAGAAACCTCGCCCAAGGCGCCAATTTTTTACTTGCTGTATATTGGGATTTTCTACCTTGCACTACCTCATCGAAAATCACAGCTTCTGTTTATCAAACGTGTAAACCATAGGAAATGTCACTTCACAGCAAATACAAACTGGGATACCAAGCTAATCTTTGCACCAAACCTATGTCCCTATGCATAAGTTCGAGATTGACGCCAACGATACCTGTCCGTGATAAAGTGAGCGAATATCATGCAATCAGCCCTATTCTGTTCGTAAATTGTTTACTATAGTCCGTTCACTCCTACCGTGATTCTAGTCGGTTGTGAGATTTTGTTACAAAATTTCTGAAATTTGAAAACTCTCAAAAACTTGGAAGCTGGTTACACTGCTGTTTGACAACTCAAGTTTGACAATACAGTCCTCAAATTAATTATGGCTCAAATATTCATATAAAATAGGGTTACGGCTACATTTCTTCCAAGATTTCTTCCCATTCCTTTCTCAAGTCTTCTTAAATCTGGAGGTTAAACTTAAACATCCGCCAGCACAGGTAACCCACCCATAATTTCGATGACCTATTTTTCGGGTCTAAGTCAGACGCACACTTGGCAGTTGGACGTCAAGTCGACAATATCAAATTGTAAAATTTAACCAGCAGACTAGAATTACGGCAGGAGTGAACCTACTATGAGCTATGTGCATGACCTTGAGCTGTCAACGCGTAGGATACACAGTATGTGAGGATACACAGAGCCCACGGTGGTGAAAATAAGAACGTCTTGTGGCGATCTTTGTCAGCAGACAGCTGGCAGAAAACAGCTTTGAGGCGTGGTTGTTGCAACTTAGTTTAGACATTATTTATTTCTCGTGTATTTGTTGGTTGTGCATGTTGTGATGGAGCCATCACGTATAGGAAATTTAAAATGTTTAATTCGCGATTTCAGCTACCGATGAGGGCGCTGTAAACAAGATGAAGGATTGTAAGTTTATCTGTCACCTGTCATCGTGCGTTGTATAACGGTTGTATTTGTGGTATTTAAGATAATTAATTATTGGTCGCTATTCAACAGAAGTTCATTTTCTTGAATAACTCGATAACAGTATTTTTACAATTCGCGCGATTGTCACTGGTTATTTGACAGAAGCAACAGAACAGAAATTACGTAAAAACTTACAATTACAAACTTGCTTCGCCATTTTAGCCGCCAGACAGCATCTAGATTTTTGAAATCGCGAATTAAATGTTTTTAGTAGGGTTGCTAGATTATCGACAGCTTTGGCTGTACAAGGGTTACGCAATCATCCGTTGCTAAGGGCCGATGGGAGGGGCTAAAATACAGCTATGTGTCAAAATTTATCATGAGCGGAGAGAAAAGGAAATTTGCGGGGTCCGGTGCTGTTGCTTGATGTCCGCAACCGAACATACATGAAAATTTCATTCATATAGCGGCATAAAAGACGTGTTTTGAAACTCATCGGGCAAGTCATATCCACCTCTCACACGAATTTGTACACCTAAATCCAAAATAAACACGCTCTTGACAGCTAGAGCCCGTTGAGACGGACGCCTATGGCCTTCCGTGAGGCCGACAGACGTCAGTCTCTAACTCCGTGAGGCCGATCGGTAAACAAACGCTCGGCCAGAATGCGGTACCCTTAAGCTGGATTTATAAACTTGACGTTGCAGTTGCCGTTCGCCGTTGCTGTTGCCGTTCAAAGTTAAATATGTGAAAGTGATTGTGGTCATTTATAAGAGCCGTTGCCGTTGCAGTTGGCAGTTCGTGCTGTTCGTGGCGACGTTGGGGTGCAGTTCAGAGATAACCATCTTTTAACTTTCGCTGTTGCCGTTCAGTTGCCGTTCGGGCTTTAACCAATGACACGACAGCAACAAATCACGTGATCGTTCCCACCCTAGAAATTATGAAACCGTCATTCTTGTTTTGAATAACTGAAGAGAATCCCTCTTGGGCGCTGCACAAGCACCCAAAACTGCACCGAAGACTTCTAAAAGCTGATTGACTTCAGTAAATAGATGCATCAACTTGTTTTGACGTTTTTAAAATACCATACTGTGAGGTTAAAAAATATATCAGCTCTCAAAGTTCGTGGACGTTCGGGAGTTTATAAATCGACATTTGATAATTCCGAACTGCACCGCCGCCAACTGAACGTCAACTGCAAACGGCAACGGCAACCTCAAGTTTATAAATCCAGCTTTACGCCGGCCGACCGGTCGCGTGATAATTAGGTTCCCTAGTTTTTAGTAGGGAACCTGATTATCACGCGACCGGTCGGCCGGCGTAAGGGTACCGCATTCTGGCTGAGCGTTTGTTTACTAAATGGCCTCACGGAGTTAGGGAGTGACAGCTGTCGGCATCACGGAAGGCCATAGGCGTCCGTCCCAGCGGGTTCTAGCTGTCAAGATTGTGTTTATTTTGGATATTGGCGAAAATCAGCGGCCACCAGAATGCGCTGAACGCAGTCAAACATGGCGGCCCAAGGGGCCTTGACAAATAGGTACCCAGCGCACAGCCCAGCGCACAGCCCAGCGCTGTAGCGCAGTAGCACTCGACAGTTGACAGTACCCATCCAAATCATAAGAATATTGACAGTTTTGACAGTTGAAAAATAATCAAATTTTTTTGTCTTCCTTGTTTTCTACATCGTCGTGAATGTGAGCGAGTGAGTGTTGTAGTTTGACTTCAATTACTGCGTTAGTATACGCCGATGGACACAATGCAGCAGCAAAAAACGATACGTAAGTTGGTGAAATGCTGGCCGAAAAATGCAATCTCTGAATGTTTATTTTACATTACAGGTGTTGAGTTGTGTGAGCCCCTTGCACACAAGGTGGAAATACTAAGCCCCCACAAGACAAGGCATAGGTACAACAGGACACATCACGAAAATGTGCCAACAATTACCGTTTAGGCCAGAAAGATGAACATTCTTTTGGAGTAATCGTACGACTCATACAATGACTGTAAAGTGAAATTTCAGTAGCTAATAAGCATTTACCGCTGTCTAGAATAATAAAAATCATAGTTTATCAATAATAATTGAGTATTCTTCAATCATAAGTTTAATCATAGCTCATCGGTTGATGTTAGTGTTTCTACAATGGAAAATATTTTCATAACGATTAAGTTGTTCTAAATCTGAACTGATGAGGCGAGTGACGGATTCTGATTTGCAGGCCAGGTATCTTCTCTCAATACCGCTGGCGTTGATCTCCAGGCTCTCCGTCTGCTCTCACTGGCTTATCGGAGATGGCTTCACGAGTTCACAACACTGTTCTAACAACTGGTCCACAGAACCCAACCTCCAAATGGTTTTCAATTATCCATTTATGAGACATAACAAAGCACAAGAGTCTCAGTCACAGTGAGCCCCAGTCACCCCACACACGATTAAATGACCTGCCTCAATCACTTCTTCGCACTTTGTCGAGAGGGGGCTGATTTGGTCACCAACATGACCATAAATATTGGGCAAATGAATCTGTATTATCGGCATTTTCTAAAACAAAAATAAGTTAGAGATACTGCAACGAAATTCCATTCCCAACGAACCCCCAGTTCTTGGCCCACTGTTACGAGTTCGTGACTGTTACGCTTTCACTGACAGCTATCACTGTTGACAGCTGTTGTGACGTAAATGCGCACTGCGTTTACTACCTATTTGTCAAGGCCTCTTGGGCCACCATGTTTTATTGCGTACAGCGCCACCACGCGGAAAAGATTTTCGCCAATAGGTGTACAAATTCGTGTGAGAGGTGGATATGACTTGCCCGATGAGTTTCAAAGGTTGCGGACATCAAGCAACAGCACTGGACCCCGCAAATTTCCTTTTCTCTCTGCTCATGATAAATTTTGACACAGCTGAATTTTAGCCCCTCCCATCGGCCCTTAGCAACGGATGATTGCGTAACCCTTGTACAGCCAAAGCTGTCGATAATCTAGCAACCCTAGTTTTTAGTAGTAGCTATGAAAGGGATATATCGGTATTCTCTGTCAGCGTCTCGGCATTTCCTGGCCTCGTCAAAATTTTAAACATAGTTAGCTGGGGTGGGCGTGGTTGCTATTGACATTTGTCATTTCCCCGATTTGTTTACAAATTTGAATTGTCATTATTTTGCATGCCGAAATAAGGCCGAAATCGCCGAAATCCGGGCTAAAAATGCCAAAACGAAAAAGGTGCACCGTGAAGCAGTACAAGAGCCGGGAAGATGTGATGTTTTCCTTGCCGAAGAAACCATCAGGTATAGAATCTTGCAAAATTGATGAACTTCTATTATTGTACTTTTTGGGTTTTTCAGCTGTTCGGGGCCAGTACCTACTGAAATACATAACATACCTACTGCGCTTACGGCAATCACAAATCTATCTTCACGATGGGGTCACCACGTCGACGGTTACTGCATTCAACGATCAACGGAATTTGTGTTCGAGGGAATGAGTTGGATGATGAAACCTACGTTCGACGAAATGTCAGCAGTACTTAAAATACGGTGTACGAAAGCATTTGCTATGTATGGAATACAATATACATGCCTAAGACAGTTTTTAAGAGTTTCTGTTAAATTTAGTGACAAAATCTGTGTTGAAAGATGAAACGGTCGACTTAATTAATAACCTCAACAAAAATATTGACAGCTCATGTCATGCATTTTGACTGTGACGCAGGGTGGTTTAGTAACAAGCAATTGCACCACACCCTGACGTGCAAATACCCTAGTGCTCTAGCTTTCTCTCTCTCTATACCCTCTCGCTCAATGACTTGGCTTACGTCTCTCTCTGGGTGACCAGATCCCAGGTCTCTCTAGTTTTTAGTCGGCACAACCGCCACCTAGTGAGATGTTCGCGACCTAAATCGCTTCCACAAGTTTCACATTCCACGGCGCCTCTACATCTCATGCACGTAGCTCATAGCAAACTTGCTATAAACAAGTTGCAAGGGGCATTCTGATTGGTTGTTACCATAGCAAGGGGCTCAATAGCAAGATTGCTAGGGGGGGGGTCCCCAACATGCTAATAATTTCCAGTAGTAAATCTAGTTTTAGATACACACAATGCCTATGCATTGCCATTCAATACTTTGTCTGGAAAAATCTCACTCAGAAAAAGACTAATTTCTCAAGTGAGAGGGCGACGCACCCTTCAAAACTCATTCGAATTAGGGCTTCAACTTAAAAAAAATTCAAGAACAAAAAAAAGTTTCAACATACCTGTCCATGCCGCATGGGCATCTGTTGAGTTAGAGATTGCGGTAAATACTGTGGATGCATCGGCATTCCTCCAGGAATCTGATTTGACATGTACACCAAATGTTCTGAAGGAATCGACTTGTGCTGGCCTAAATCGTACAGGCCAGGCTGTACAGTAGCACCTGCTCCAATGTACGACATACTATTCGGAGGAGTGCCCACTTTGTTGTTGACAGGATACTTCCACTTGTCATGGTTCTGTAAATAACAAAAAAAATCTAAGATGCAGGTTCCCGTGGAATTTCCCGTGATAATTTTACATGACTTGAAAATTTGAAAGCCATCTGAACATAACCTAAATTGCTGACTTATAAACAAAACACTAACTTTCTAGCAATCCAGGGTGCAGTGGGCAATTATTAGTGGAAACCTCAAAACAAATGAAGAGCAAAAAACTGAACAATACCAACTTGACAAAATAGTATTGAGGTGAGCTTCAATGTGATTGTTAAAAAAAAGTATGATAGTGGATAGATTGATAATTTGATTTAACTAACATCAATAATACTGTCATCGCCTAGTGCCCAACGCAGTTGCTTTGGTCCAAAGGGTGGAAATTCCGGATCTGGTGGTCTTTGGAATACATAGCCGACTGCTGCGTCATCCTGAGTGCGCTGGGGCCCTCTGTCCATCTCTGACTTTACAATACCATCTCCTTCATCACTTCCCAACCACTTCATTGGTGTCACTGCAAAGTGCAAAAAAAAAACGAAAACAGTAAAACACACCTTTGGCTAGCGAATGGAAGAAATAATTTATTCAAGAGAAGTAGAGCTCAAATCGATCGTGCATTACAACATTTCGCGTAATTTGCGTCGTTTAATAGGTACGCCACCCTTTGAGGGAGTGGAATTTACGATGACAGTTGTTGTTTTCCATTTTTGATCTCCCGGTACCACCAACACAGACACAAATAATGGCGTTTGGCAACCAAGACAACACACAAAGAAAATCAATTGAAACTACGCAAATTTCGGGTGTAATATCGATCGCCGGACGAGAAACTGTACCTGTTGTTGATTTGTGAACCCGGTTCGCTTCAACAATGTGTATTTTCTGTTAGATTTTTCTTTGGAACAGTCGGCGTCGGCTTTGTTATTGGGATTTCCTTGTCAGAACACAAACACAATTTTCAATCGCGATTTGTACACTATATAATCGAACTCACGACACAAATATTACCACTAACTATACAAGATACTATTTACAATTTACAAAATGTGAAAGGTTCTCTGTTTACGCCATTTATGCAACTTGGTTTTTGTGGATTTAAAAATGACAACGAATATTCTGCAAAACGCTCGCCATTTTATTCGGGGTGCGCGCGCAACTTGAAACGGCTGTTGTCATTTTTGGCGTTCTCGCTTGCGCACTCAACAGTGTGGTGCGCAACCTGCAGCCTGCAGCTGAGTGGGGGTGGGCGATTATCGAGACGATCCCGACCATCTGAGGAGGCCGGAGCCCGGCAGAGCTGTATTTTTGGCTGCCTAGATTCCTACACAGTCACAGTAGCACAGTAAATACCTACATCATACCATACGCATCATGCCATCATGCCAATCCCGCATAGAGAGGGAGGTAGGCTTACCGCGGCCACAGTGGGCGGTCAAATCACACCCATGTCCCATGTCAAACCCTTCAATGATGATGGTCTCTGCTCTCTGCGGGCCTGTGGCGGTCACTCAGGGCTGAATTTCAAAGTCAGCGGCGCAACTTACGGCATCGGTAAGCCAATCATCGCGTCGGATTGTGTTATGTTGCCATAGTGACCGGACTTCAGCTACACTTGCGCGGGCAAGATTTGATTTCCTGCAAAGGTGAAAAAATTTCATTCTGATATCTCAGAGGCGTATCTACGGGACTAATCACTCCTCGATGATTAGTCCCGACCGAGAGGGAAATTACGATCACACTTGTACCGGGTGTTTATAAATGTCGCCTTTGGAATCCGCTTTCGATCACTACAATTGCGCCTGTTTACTGCGTTTTTCGGCCTGACCCATGCCTGCCGCGATCACAGTTTCTTATAAACACCCCGTAGTTTCTTTGCAGTTGAATTGTTTACTTCGTACTGCTCTTCTTTGCAGTGCCCATCTCAGGCCTACGCACAACATTGCGCAACATTGTTTTGTTGATAAGTCATGAGTCACTGTATCCCGTACCTGTTCTAATTTTCCACTGAAGTGATGTTAGCAACCAACAATACAACAACATCCAGAGACGCACACGGTTCTTCGAAGGCGTTGTTCCTTCTTAATTTTTTTTTTTTGTAATTATTGACGACCACTACTTCTCGACTAGCATTTTCTAAGAGTTAGGCAACCACTTAAACAGCTATGTAGGACGCTTCCTTCTTGCCTGTACTTACGTCGTAGGACATTGGTGGATAAGTAATGGAAAGAAGGAGCATTTTACAGTGGAAATAGTGGTTTCCCCAGGAAACTACGGTCGACGAACGTGATGTTGTGGTGGTGTCTACCTACCGTGAAAAGTTGGTGGCTGAAGTCGAGAAGTAGTGGTCGTCAATAATTACCTTTTTTTTTGCACAAATGTCTGAATATGATTCGCAAATTTTATTTTAGATTATCATTCCACACGCCATTCTGAGTGATATTTGCCTATTTTTCGTTTCGATTTGCGTGTGACCGTTAAGTGATGTCATGGACCCAATAATAAAAAATGAAAGATAGGAAAAATATGGGAAAAACGAAAGAAAAAAGGAAGAAAAATCAAAACCCAAGTTCTTTGAGCTTAGAATAATTATGTAGGTGATGTTGTGGTACCTACCCATAGACATACCTACCTCTGAACTGTTGATGAGCGCAATTCGTGTGAGCAATAATTGGGAAGTGAGATGGGAACAGAGAAAGAGGAAAAACAAAATAACCAATGCATTTCAATCATTCAAATAGTCGAGTCGGTGCTCTGAGCCTCTGAGGTGATAAACTCATCTCTGTTCCCTGTAGTCCATTTTTTATTGTTTTCGTTATTACTAGTAGAATGCTAGTAGGTATTAGTGGTAGGTACCTATTACAATGCTATTTACTATCGTATTGTTACGAGCGGCGATCCTGTACATATTGGTAAACATTCGATCTTTCTGGATTCTTCCATCCATTAGATCGCAGTGTAAAAGTGTGGAATGTTCTGGTGCATTCCAGAGCGCGCGCTTACGTGGAACCGAATGGGGAGACTTCAATGCTCGATCGAGATAGATCTGTCCATTTTGGCGGAGGCGCCGTTCCAGAACCCGGCAGAATTATACGGGTAACGGGTGTGATTATTCAGGAATGGTCTAGGAACCGCATATGCCGGGCCACTATGGAATTTGCTGGAAGTAGACAGAAAGTTCGGGAACACTATTCGGAGGCCTTGTATAAGGTATCAGCCGGCAGCTCAGGGCAGTATTGAATTGGAAGAGACAGCGAGCGAATAAGCGAGCGATAATCACAGTGATATTCCAAGTAGATTATTGTTGCCGTTATTTATTGTAGTAAGTACGCAGAAATAAACAGTGTGTGTTTTAAATCGATCATCTAAATTATATTCGAACCCGTACGCGAAATATCGTAACATTTGGTGTCAGAAAGCGGTATAATTGAGAGTAATTCGGCCTGCGACTACAGGACGTTCGGAATATTCGCGATTTGGTAAATGCCGGAGACGAGAAGCATGCCGAAGACAGGAGTCGGAGACACTTTGACGAGCATGATGTCGATGATGCAGCAGCAGAAAAGTCTTCAGGAAGAACAGGAGAAAAGGCGTCTGGAAGAAAAAGTAGAATTAAAAAACCTTCTACAACAACAGCGAGATCTTCTGCAAGAACAGGAGACTCGACAAGAAACGAGGCGTAAAGAAGACAAAGAAGAACTTAGGAACCTGCTAGAAGAACAGGAAAGGAAATGCCTGGAGGAAAGGGAATAAATATTAGCCGTTGTGGAACAACAAACGCGGTATTTCGACGGCAGTGTAAACAAGCTGGAAGAGAAAATGGTTGCGATGGTAGAGGAAAGAATGGAAGCGGTGGAAGCCAACATGGCGAAGTTGGAACAACAGATCCAGAAAACCGCCGACAGTGCTGCGATGGTCAGTTCAGCTTGTGTCCAAAGAGTGAAGCTGCCAAACTTCAATGGACAAAGCCCATGGAAAACCTACAAGAGGCAATTTGACGTTGTTGCCGAGGTGAACGGGTGGACTGACGAAGATAAAGCTAATGCACTCATCCTGGCTTTGAGAGGTCCAGCGTTGGAGCTGCTACAGACGATTCCGGAGAGCGAGCAGATAATGGACTTACAGAAGCTTCTCAAAGTTCTGGAACTCCGCTATGGGGATCATCGTGGACGGCATGTTCATCACGCTAATCTTTCGGCAAGAACGCAGAGAAGCGGAGAAAGTCTACAGGAATTCGCAGCTGATGTCCAAAGGCTGGCTCTTCTAGCGTACCCAATGTACCCAGCGCACCTCTTGACGGACTTCATAAGAGATGCCTTTGTCTATGGAATACGAGACCAATACGTGCGTGAGATGGTGATGATCAAAAACCCAGTCGACATCAGCGACGCACTGACTCAGGCGATCTGCATTGAGGCAGTCAGAGATCTGTGCAGTCGTCAAGTCAAGGCGGTGGGCGTTGAGGAGTCTGAAGGTTCACATCCTGCCGAGAAATCGATCGAGGAGATGTATGGGAAAATCATCAACGCTTTGTCTCGGAATAAATCCCAAGACGAGCCAAGAGCTGGAGGAAGGCCGCGTTGCTTTGGCTGTGGAAGATCGGGACATCTTCGTCGGAACTGCAGGCAATGGTCGAGTTCAGCAGATCGTTCTATAGCGGAACGGGGAACTGCTGATCGAGAAAGTCACCAACCGAAAGAAACCTATCGTAAAGGAGGAAGATCACGTTGCTTTGAATGTGGAAAGGACGGACATCTGCAACGCGACTGCAGGCGACGATACGCTTTAGCAGACCGTTTCATGCTGAAACGGGGGGCTGCTGATCAAGAAGGTCAAGTAGACCGTTTCATGCTGGAACGGGGAGCTGCTGATCAAGGAAGTCAACATCGTCCTGGAAGGAGTCATGGTGATGGCAACACGGATGGTCTTTCTCGAAGACCACGCACCGAAGACTGCAGGCATGACAAGAGGGTAGACCAGCAGAATGAGAACGTCGAAGTCAAGGCAATCGTTTTCTACACCCCGAGAAATTGGACTACGGCTGAGCTCAAGAAGGAGCAACGTGAGGACTCAGCCATCGGTACGCTTGCTGAAAGGAAAGAACTTGGCCAGGACAGACCGGAATGGGCCGAGATATCTGGTGAAGGGCCCGATGTCAAGGCTCTTTGGGCTCAGTGGAATTCTCTGAGAATAGAGAACGGGTTGCTGAAGAGAGTCTGGGAGAGTCCTGATGGGAAGAAGGAGATGGTTCAATTGGTGCTTCCCAAGAAAAGAGTGAAAGAGGTCCCAAAGGAGATGCACGATGGCGGCACTGGAGGGCACCTTGGGGTGAACAAGACGTTGGCCAAGGTGCGCGAGCGGTTCTACTGGGTGAACTGCCGGAACGACGTGGAAACATGGTGTCGCCAGTCTAGATTTGTGCGGCCAGCAAAGGACCAAGAACTCGCAGCCGAGGGGAGCTGAAAACTTACAATGTAGGAGCGCCTTTTGAACGCATCGCGATCGATGTGGCTGGCCCGTTCCTGACAACGGAAGATGGTAATAAATGCATCATGGTTGTCATGGACTACTTTAGCAAGTGATAGCCGGAAGCGTACGCCCTACCCAACCAAGAGGCTTCTACGGTGGCAAGGGTGCTAGTAGACTATCTGATTAGCCGCTTCGGAGTACCTCTGGAGCTACACTCAGACCAGGGACGAAACTTCGAGTCCAACGTGTTCCAAGGTATCTGTACTCTACTCGGAATACAGAAGACCAGGACGACGCCTCTTCACCCACGGTCCGACGGAATGGTTGAACGGTTCAACCGGACGATGGAGCAGCACCTGTCAAAGGTCGTCGACGAGCATCAGCGAGACTGGGATCGTCATCTGCCGATTTTCCTGATGGCGTATCGCGCTGCCATTCACGACACCACAGGGGAAACACCAGCACGTGTTCTTTTTGGCCGAGAGCTTCGCTTCCCCTGCGATTTGCAATTTGGCACGCCGGAAAATGATCCTAAAGACATCCTCGAATACGTCGACGACTTGAGGCGAAGAATGTGTGACATCCACGAGTTGGTTCGAAACCGGATTCGAATCACGACCGACCGAATGAAGACCTGTTACAACTTGAAGGCGAACTCCACGGGATTTCAGGCTGGTGAGCTGGTCTGGTTGTACAATCCTCAACGCAAGAAGGGAAGGTCTCCGAAGTTGCATCCGTCGTGGAAAGGACCGTACACGGTAGTCAAGAGGATCAATGACGTCGTGTACAGAATCCAGCGAGCCCCGAGAGCCAAAAGATGAAAGTTGTCTACCTTGATCGCCTTGCACGTTACTCCGGGAGTAACGATGAGCCTATTCGGGACAAACAGGCTTAAGAGGGGGGCAGTGTTACAAGCGGCGATCCCGTACATATTGGTAAACACTCGATCTTTGTGGATTCTTCCATCCATTAGATCGCAGTGTAGAAGTGTGGAATGTTCTGGTGAATTCCAGAGCGCGCGTTTGCGTGGAACCGAATGGGGAGATTTCAATGTTCGATCGAGAAAGATCTGTCCATTCTGGCGGAGGCGCCGTTCCAGAACCCGGCAGAACTATACGGGTAACGTGTGTGATTATTCAGGAATGGTCTAGAAACCGCATATGCCGGGCCACTATGGGATTTGCTGGAAGTAGACAGAAAGTTCGGGAACACTATTCGGAGGCCTTATATAAGGCATCAGCCGGCAGCTCAGGGCTCAGGGCAGTATTGAATTGGAAGAGACAGCGAGCGATAAGCGAGCGATAATCACAGCGATATTCCAAGTGGATAATTGTTGGCGTTATTTATTGTAGTAGTACGCAGAAATAAACAGTGTGTGTTTTAAATCGATCATCTCAATTATATTCGAACCCGTACGCGAAATATCGTAATGCCCGCTCTATGAAAATTCGCAACGCAGAGCGCAACGTTTCTGATTGGCTCGCAAGGTCTTCGCAAAGCCATCGCAACGACGCGAAAAGCTTGCGAGCCAATCAGAAACCTGCGTTGCGGCTGCGGTTGCGTTGCATAATTTCATAGAGCGGCCTTAACAGTATGATCGAAAATTTTCTTACTCAAGGCAGGCTGTGGCCTGGCCAAAATCAGTCTCGTTTGCCTGCCAGTGACCAGGACTTCAGTGCCAGGACCACAGCAGTCCTTGATAGTTAGCATATTTTTAAATCCTGGCAGATTCCGCATCTTTCTGCTCTTATTGGTTGCATTGTTATACACTGGCGTGCAAAATAAACGCAACACTAAATTTGCCATAACTTTGAAGTCGGTTTTTTTCGAACCATTGCATTCGTCTGATTTGAGAAATTCTTTTGGGTGAAAGGTTGATTCCTCAAGAATAACATTGTGTAAGAAATAATCGAAAAGAGTCAATAATGGCTTCATACCGGGTGTGACAATGGTGTTGTTTTTTTTTCCATATTTTTGGAGCCTTGCATGGAGAGTACCAGTCACAGTAAAAGATCACGATTCATGGCCAATTGTACCTTGGTCTTTTCTTAACATTCCTGTTTTTGTTTCATTTCATTATGTCAATTTTTAAGGAAGATACAATTTTTTTTCTTTCCACATCATGCTTTTTCTCATTTTGAGGGTTAGTCACTATTCAGGAGGGGGAATAGGAATGTGTCCATTGCTCTTATAATTTTTGTCACAAAGTTGCACCGGATGGTGCCCGCTTACAAAAATCTTCATCCCCTCAATAGTAGTTTTCATCAGGTCTAGAGCGCATGCTCACGTTCCTTACCGGTCGGCAAAAATTCGACCTTCGCGTGCTTGTCAGACTCTCGCAGCTCTGTAATCACTCTCCCCACTCTACAGGTGTCCCGTTTTTCAACGCTCACTATGGGTATCTCGGAAACGGTAAGAGATACAAAGTCGGTTAAATTACAAAAAAGTTGCGCAATTTTATGACTATCTCAAAAATGTCAAGATATCCAAGATATCCTTGGTCATTTCTGAAATATCCCCAAAAAACTGAAAAATGCCGAATTCGAAAATTTCAAATCACTTCTTTATTATGACAGCTATCAATTTAAAATTTGGTATTCTGACATTTTTTAAGGTCCTTGATCGACTGACGGTCATAATTTTTTCCTACGCCTACTAGTTTTTGAGGTATGACAGTTAACTTCTTTTTTTCTTATGGAAACTATATTATTTATCCACCCCATAAAACTCAGCTTTTTTTTCTCTTTACAAAAATATAAAACACTTGTAGCATTTTTGTCAAAATAACCTATACAAATTGGAAAAACCATTTCTGAGGCAAAAAATCTAGTCACCGGTTCCGTTGCCATGCTCTCGTGATATAATAACAATGGCATTCGGTTGCCATGGTCGATTGATTCTGGAAAAAGTTGAGGGTCCTTCCGTTTTTATGTATTTGATAATGAATAAAAATAAAAATAAAACAAATATAAAACCAAGTATAACACAAAATAACATAGCAATGGCAATAAACATTTATAATTCACAATTACTTGAATTGGAGTCCATTTTGCTCTGTGCAGAGTTGTGTGCTTTTTAGCCATATTTTCAACGGCTACGCTGATATTGTGCGGGTTTATTGACTGAAACGCAATACGCATCATCAACTTCTTGCTTCCAGCTCTTGGTTGCCTAGGGATATTCTATCATGAACCATAAATTCGATCTTGAAGCGTTTCTCGCAAATAGACTCCATTTCGAGTAATTGTAAATTATAAATGTTGTTGCTAATGCGATGTTATTTTGTGTTATACTTGGTTTTGTATTTGTTTGTGTTTTATTTATTATCATTATCAAATACATAAAAACGGAATGTAACCCAACTTTTTCCAAAATCAACCGACCATGGCAACCAAATGCCATTGTTATTATGTCACGAGAGCATGGCACCGAACCGGTAACTAGATTTTTTCGCCACAGAAAGTGTTTTTCTAATTTTTATAGGTTATTTTGACAAAAATGCTACAAGTGTGTTATATCTTTGTAAATAGAAAGAAAAGGTGAGTTTTATGGAGTGGAGAAATAATATAGTTTCCATAAAAAAAAATGAAGTCAACTGTCAAATCTCAAAAACTAGTAGGCGTAGGAAAAAATTATGACCGTCAGTCGATCAAGGACCTTCAAAAATGTCAGAATACCAAATTTCAAATTGATAGCTGACATAATAAAGAAGTGATTTAAAATTTTCGAATTCGGCATTTTTCAGTTTTTTTTGGGATATTTCAGAAATGACCAAAGGTATCTTGGATATCTTGACATATTTAAGATAGTCATAAAATTGCGCAACTTTTTTGTAATTTAACCGACTTTGTATCTCTTACCGTTTCCGAGATACCCATAGTGAGCGTTGAAAAACGGGACACCCTGTATACCTCTGGTGCTAGCCGACCCGAACTGTCAAATCTTGCGCATGCCCACCGAAACACAAAATTGTCATGAAAACTACTATTTTACGCTATGTACCGGGTGTGGCATCATTAGTGTGGATGCACAGCTACCTACTATGAAATACGCTATACGAGAAATTTCTTTAAATTCAGAAAAACCTTTTATATTCCCCAAAACATGGATATTTGGGCAAAACAAAAAAATATCAAGAAAGGATAAAGGTAGGTACAGTTTGCCTTGAATTGCCATTTTATACTTTTGCCGGTACTCTCTACAGAGGGCTTCTAAGATATCGAAAAGATCAACACTAACAATGCCACACCCGATACATAGCCTCAAAATGAGGGGATGAAGATTTTTGCTAGCGGGAGCGGGCACCATCTGGTGCATCTTTGTGACGAGAATACAGGTTTCCTAAATTGAGCGTCTCTTTCTGGCCCGTGACGTCACGTTCGATTGCACAGTAAATCGTCGCAGTCAAAGTGTGCCAACATTGCCCCGATTCCGTAAGCCGAACGTGTGTTTTGATCATTTGATGGTGTTATTATTGGTATTTATACAGTTTTTACAAGTAGTTATGGTAAATAAATGTTGTGTGCCACTATGCAAGTCCACAAGTTATACAGTGATGGCCATAATACCTACACCATTAAAAGTATTAAAACTGGGACTTGGAACACACACTTACCTGTGCTTTCTGGGCACGTCCATATATCGTTGATATATCCATTACAAAAATAGTTGTATCCGCGCATCAAATGCCTCTCTGGCAAATTCTTCTATGCGAAATATTCATTTGCAATATTCATTGAGAAGTTCGTTATATTTTTAGCGATTTTCTCAGCATGGTTGGCTTTAGAATTCAAAAAATAAAACGCACTTTCAACACGCCGGAGCAATGTAAATACAAATGGCGCGATCACTCATGGCACATTGTGCCCAGAACGTGCCGAAAACAGCTGCGCGGAATCGCGGATTCTCCATCTCTCTTTTAAGGAAACCTGTATTACAAGAGCAATGGACACATTCCTCCTCTTGAATAGTGACTAACCCTCAAAAAGAGAAAAAGTATGACGTGGAAAAAAGAAATTGTAATTTCCTTAAAAATTGACATAATAAAATGAAACCAAAACAGGAATGTTGAGAAAAAACCAGGGTACAGTTGGCCATGAATCGTGATCTTTTACTGTCGCTGGTACTCTCCATGCGAGGCTTCAAAGATGAGGGAAAAAAACACAACACCGATGTCACACCCGGAATATGTATAGCCATTATTGACTTTTTCCTATTATTTATTACACACTGTTATTCTTGAGGAATCAACCTTTCACCCGAACGAAGAATTTCTCAAATCAGACGGATGGTTTTAAAATAATAAGTTATGGCAAAATTTTGGCGTTGCGTTAATTTTGCACGCCAGTGTAGCTTGTAGACGAACTAGACCGCGAATTTTATGCTGTCAAAAAAATAATAAAATAGGTAGGTTAAGTCGAGGGTTAAGTACTCAAATAAATTGAAAATTAAAAATTTCGCGACACCCTGTATTAGGAACGAATTAGACCATTTATCCATGCAGAGTTGAATTTTGCAGACAAAATGCTGCGAGAAAGACTTTTTTTCAAGTGAACTGTAGAAACCAAAGCCATCTTGCCGCAAAACAAAATTATTTGACTGCCTATTTTATTATTTTTCCGACAACTTACTTGTCAAAATAAATTGTGTCAAAAGTGTCATATATATTTGTAATCAGAAAAAAAAACCACCAAATAACGGAATAAAATATAGGGTGTTGCATTTAAAAAAAAAAGTTACATATCACACCCTGTATACGGTACCAATTAGAAACTTTTAGAGTATCGATTTAAGGTCCCTGGGAAAAATCGTGAAGAAAAATATTTTAGTTCTTCGAAATATCTTGAAGGGGAGTCTACTGGAGGGGGGTGAATTTTATCGTGAGCACCTGTACATGCACAGATTTTTACTTTTTAAGGTGCGTTCAGTCAGCTTATTTAGCCGCAAGTTTTAATTTTAGTCGCAAGCGCAGCGACGCCCATTGGCTCTTATGAACCAGCCTCCTTAGAACAGCCAATAAGCGATGCAGCGCTTACGGCTAAAATAAAACTTGCGGCTAAATAAGCTGACTGAACGCACCTTTAAACTGAAAATGTGAAATGCAATCTATAGAGCTGATTGAAGGAATTCAATCAACAGTAGAGGGTAAAGTGTTGCTTGTTTCTGTTTTTCATTTGCTGTTGTGTTATTACAATATTTAGAGTTTGAACCAACCATTATTATGTTATTTTATTATAGTAGGCCAGGCGGTATGTCGGTAAAATCACTACAATCTGGAAAAAACTCCGACCAAAGCTTTTATGGTGTCAAACTCTTCCTAAGGTCAGTAGGCATCTACCACTGAGTTTCCGCCCAAAAACGAGTTGTGCTGATTCCTCCACATCTGCCCAAAGGTAAAAGATGTCTTGAAGGTGCAAAAGAACCTGTTAAACCCCCGTACTTTTTCATTTTATTGGCCTCAATGCAAACGCACAACTCTTACGCAAACATTGGAAGCATTTGTCATCATCTCTGTGCCAGTCTTACTGTTGAAAAAAAAATTTCTTTGTGCGGGTCAGATAAATCACATTTAATTGTTTTTCCACAAAAGAAAACAATGGAGCAACATGTATTTTGGATGTTTTCTATCAACTCGTATCCACTGAACCCATTTATGGTGTTAAAATCTCAATCACAGCATTTTTGAAGATCCTGCCAGCTAAGAGGTGAATAATTTTCACCCGCCTGTTGAGCAGCAATTTTTTCAATTTTACCAAACACCGTTTGCGAAAATTTTATAAGGAATGAAAAGCTCAAACTCTTCTTTAACTATATCGTGCCTGGCTTAATCGCGGCACGCACCTGAAAGCCTAAAAAACTTATTTCTTATCGAGCGATCCTATTTCACCCGCGTGCGGCCGTGCCTACTTGACATAGACCGGACTGATTACACGAGCTTAGAAATGTACTCTTTTTCAGCTTTAAAGCACGACCATTATTATTAAGACTTTGTACATTGATTTATGAAGAAATTATATATTATTTTATCAATAATAGTCATGTTTTAAAGCTGGAAGAGAGTACATTTCCAAGCTTTGTAATCAGTCCGGTCCATGTCAAGTAGGCACGGCCGCACGCGGATAAAATAGAACAGCTCGAAAAGAAATCAGTTTCCTACACTTTCAAAAAGCGTGCCGCGGTTAAGTCAGACATAATATCATTAGAAAAGAGTTCTAGCTAGTCATTCCCTATAAAATTTTCGAGAACGGTGTTTGGTAAAATTGAAAAAATTGCTGCTGAACAGGCGGGTGAAAATTATTCACTTCTTAGCGGGCAACATCTTCAAAAATGGTGTTATTGAAATTTTAGCACCATAAATGGGTTCAGCGGGTACGAGTTATTAGAAAACATCCAAAATACATGTTGCTCCATCGTTTTCTTTTGTGGAAAAACAATTAAATGTGATTTATCTGACCCGCACAAAGAAATCTTTTTTTTCAACAGTAAGACTGGCACAGAGATGATGACAAATGCTTCCAATGTTTGCGTAAGAGTTGTGCGTTTGCATTGAGGCAAATAAAATGAAAAAGTACGGGGGTTTAACAGGTTCTTTTGCACCTTCAAGACATCTTTTACCTTTGGGCAGATGTGGAGGAATCAGCACAACTCGTTTTTGGGCGGAAACTCAGTGGTAGATACCTACTCACCTTAGGAAGAGTTTGATACCATAAAAGCTTTGGTCGGAATTTTTTCTATCCAGAATGACCTACCGCCTGGCCTATAGGCTATCAACTTTCGACTTGTTTATCGGATTTAGGTAAGTATAGGTAGCTCAACAGGTGGGCCCAATTTGTCGTTGACCCACTTGAATTGTGAAAAAGCCGCCTGCGGCGCATTTTCCGGAAGGGGGCTAACTAACGGGGCACAATTTTCATGTTTTGCCCTGAGCGCACTTTACCCCAGATACGCCACTGCGATACCTACACCTCATTCATGCCGGCAAGGGAGCAAGGAATGGCCTCGGCGGGAATGGCGATATTAGCAGGACGGTCACATAACTAGGAAACTGGAAGCATATATATTTATTATTATCCGCTATGTGCATTCAGTCGAGTAGCGACATCTCGCAGCCGAAAACAACACAAATATAGGCATCATTCAGTTTCGTAAATCACCACCTTGAGCGCTGATGTCGACTCCTCCCGGCGAACGCACACAGAGGAATGGCCATGTGTATTCTCCGATGTGTATTCAGTCGAGTAGCGACATCTAGCTACCGAAAACAAAACAAATTGGATTTTTTCAGTTTCGTAAATAGTCACCTTGAACGCTGATGTCAACTCCTCCCACTTTTTTGGCTAATGCACATAGCGGATACGCATAAGCATATGTGTTTCACCTTCTGCATTTCAGCGCACTCTTGAATTCTTGATGGATAGCTCATAGTCTCGCTCATGGTGTTATGAATTATGATGACCAAACTAAGAAAAATTGTATCTAAAGAGTGCGGTAGGACGCCCAATAGGCGAAATTCAGTGCCATTTCTGCGCTGGCGCAACCATGCTAGGGGATTTGAGAATAGTGCCGTATGCTATTACATGTAAAAAGCGTAATTTCAACATTGTATATTATTGAAACGGCTGGAAATGAAACTTTCAAATAAGCTATGGAAAAAAGAGTGTTTCTTGATCTTTTATTGTGTTCAACACCAGCAATGATGGATCAGTTTTAGATACACAAGGAGCGAAAATATGGTAACGTGTTTATCAGTTGGTGTGTTTTTGAAAATACCGCCCTACTTCTAGTATTCTTCTCTGCCTTACGGTTTCCGTCCTGTCTGTCAATGGCATGAAACTGCATGTAAACAAATGGTAACTCAAATTTTATCGGGTTATATGTATAATGTATAATATATCAGAGGTTTTGTGTTTTCTGTTTTTTTTTCAAAAATGACGGGCAGTTTGTTGAGTGCCTAGCTGCAAAAACCGTACGAAAAGAACATTACAGTTTCATTTCATGTGTGTTCCCAAAAAACATCACCTTCTAGGCAACCAGTTATACACTGAAAACGGCTTTTTCGTTCTTTTCGGAACACTACGCGCGGAATTCATTTTTTCGACAGCAATGCACATGGACAACATCATTCCGCATAATCTAGCATGGAAATCAGGAGTTTCTTGTCATCCATTTTCCTTTGTTAAATCGATGGCTGAAAATCCGCAGGGTTTTGACTTTTCCTAGCTCGCGCAGACGCATGAGTTCCATCCCCTAGCTTTGCGAACCTACAGCGCATGTCGCGCCTTTGAATATCGCATATTACCATCTTGCGTTCAGTGATCCCTCAAAGGAGGTATGCGCTACTGAGCCTCAGGCTCATGAGGGCATATTCACGTGGCTTCTTACTTTCTTCTCTCTCAATAACTTTCACCAGCTAAATATTTCGTGTCTTCAAAACAATCTCAAAAATCGAGTTAATTTTTTTCGACAATCGAATCTTATAGGTACCTAATCTATTTTGGCTGGACACACTTATTGTTGTATTTATTGAGGACGATCAGTCAACTTTGAACAATTTTCAGCAACAAATATGTACATATCTTCAAGTTAATGTATTTGGGAGAGTTCTAAAAAAGTTCAGCAGCTACGTTTGAATCAGGCAAGCTTTCAAACGGCTCCTCCGCCAATCATACGGGTTTGTAGCTTATCGCCGAGTCGGAGTCGCCGAGTTCATGATTTATCCCCGAGTCGGAAACTCCAGCGAAAAACGTAACATTTTAGGTAACAGTAGGTAGGCCCAGACAAAAACAATGCATCAGTGGCTATGGCCGACCTTATGAATATCCAGCCCGAGAATAAACAACCGGCATTTTGGCCGCTATATTGAAATCTCTTATTGGTTGGACAATTTTCATGATACATACTCGGAATCTTCTTTTGTTTTTTATTGGTTGCACAGTATTCTCAATTATTGGGCGAAAGCTGAAAAGCCAGTCTATTTCCCTTGGTTACTGTACAGCCTTGGTCTTGGTTCGGGTACCAAGACCAAAGCTACCCATTAGAGTTGAAATCTTTGTCTAGGACTCCGTCCCGCTTGGAGAAAAATATTTTAAGCGCCAGCAAGCAATGAATAAGCTTTTGCCACCAAGCTATAGCTTTGGGGTAATTTTCAAAAATTCGTAACTATTGACCCGTGGTTCGTACCGATCTGGAATGTTTGTTAAAATAAAGTTCAAATTCTCCTTTAAACTAGGAACATGATAAGGCATAGCGTGTAGTACACCGCTCCAGTCGGGTGATAACCCGGCTCTGGCAACGCTCAGCGCGGCCGAAAGTTGGATGGGAGATCGCCAGTATTACTGCCACTGGGCGAGCCACTCATCTGATATCATCTGATTCTAAACTGGCTGAAACTTCTCCTCGGGTGATCTTGTGCGAACACCCCGAGTATATAACATGCCAGCAACCGGCAGTACGGCAATGTGTAGAGAAAAACCGGCAGCGCAGACAGGGAGATTGACGAAATCAGGAACGTACTGGCGCTGGCGTAGGACGTGGATGTGTCGGACATCCGCGGGTTAAAGCGGAGTCCAGATCAAACCGTTCGCTTGTCGGCCCCAGTGCTTGGATAGACCGACCATCAAACATCCAGGCACCACTCGGTAAATCCGATTGGTGGGGCACAATAAAATCGGTGTTCCAGTCCAGTGCAGGGGCAACCCCATCCATAATAATGATGAATATTAATGTATTTTGATAAGAACGGGTACTTGTTCGCATGGCATAACTTTTTAGATCAAGCCTACTTTTGAGATGCAGCACTTCATCGGCGATGCCGTGCCACACTAAATTGTTATTGTTGTAATTATTTATCGTTATCTCGTTAAAATTCCTGGCTAAGGCAATGAGCTACCCAATGGAGTTGGAATCTTTCGCAAAAATCCTCACGTTTAGGACTAGATGCTGTGACGGACAGACGGACAAAGATAGGACAGAAGCGCCTTCGCGTTTGGAGAAGGGCGCTAAAACTTACGGAATAAAGCAGCCACAATTAATAGCCTACGCTGTTTTGATTTTGGCCATCAAATAGCCAACTCCAAATGGAAATTTAGTTATACCACATAATCTTAGAAGGAAAAAAATTGTTGGTATATGCCGTTGGCCGTTCACGTTTCAAATTCAGTAGAATGACTTTTTGGAGCAAAAATAAATTGACAAGCTGAGGGGCTACGGCTACGGCTGATGGCACCTGCAGGTATATATATATATATATCTATTTCCAATGGACGGATCGGCCTCATGGGTCGACTAAAGGTAATGTATCATTTGACTTCGCGGCCAAATCTCGAAGCTCGCCTCTTGGGATGTATATCTGGTTGCCTAGCTCACAAATGAAAATAGGATTGGAGAAGGAGAGTGTTGAAAAATGTGAACCACTGCAAAATGAGCCAAGAGGAGAATGATTCGTTGTAGAAATAGAAATAATATTATTGTGTCTTCAGTACATGCAAATATCATAAAGAAATTAGAAAATTAAGTCATGTTAAAAACTTTAGAATTATGATGTCAAGGTGAATAGGCAGACTAAGAATGAGTTAATTAACTGAGGCATACATAAAATAGGTACCCTTAGCCCTTGAAAGTAAAGAAAATCGTACTCAAACGCCCTACAAGCTGAAAGACATATCAGGAGCGTAGGAGGTGTTGGAAGTGAATAGCAACTGGTGTAACAGAGAGCATTTGGCCTCAAAATACAAATCTTGAGAAACAATCGGCCTCAAACGGAGAACCTCCCTTTGGATTTCCCTGAATTTTGAATCTTTGACCGAACTACGGGTTATTGTTTTGGCAACAAATTTCTTCACAATTTCCAAAACCCGTCAAGTAGTTGAAGGTACCAGAGCACGACCATCTTCTAGACATAATTCGAAATACCAACTCTTGCGGTATGAAGTAGGAAGTAAGCAGGCACCAGTACGAAGAATTCGAATTTTGGCCTACCGGTAGATTTACTCCATTTTCTGGACAAATTGTGCAGAATTTTGAGTTGAAAATCAATTCTGTTATTCAAAATCATTCAAAATCATGCCCACAGTTGATAAGCGGCATGAGAAGAAATGGTAACCTATTTTTTGTGGATAACGGTCAAATTGATGGTACACAAACTGTGGACCCTTCCGCCTCCTTGATATTAGTGTAAACGATCGTTCCACCTCAAAATACACACGCCATTAATCAATTGGCCTCGTTTTGAGAACCTATATTGTCACATTTCTCACATTTTTCAAAAACGGTCAAGTTGCTGAAGGTACCAGGACCCTGGCACGAGAACCTTCCAGACATCATTCCAGATGATCCTTCGGTATAAAGTTGAAAATTAACAGAGACCAGTACGGAAAATTCGAAGTTTGGCCTGTCGGTGGAGTCACTCCGATTTTTTGGTCAAATCGTGCAGAATTCCGAGTTGAAAATTAATTTTGTTTCCCAAAATGAATCAAAACCATGCCCACAGTTGGGATAAAGCGTGAAAAGAGACGAAAACTTATTTTTTGTGGATAACGGTCAAATTGATGGTACAAAAACTGTGGACCGTTCCGCCTCATTGATATTAGTGTAAACGATCGTTCCGCCTCAAAATACACACGTGAACAATCAATTGGCCTCGTTGTGGGAAACTATTGTCACACTTCTCACATTTTTCAAAAACGGTCAAGTTGCTGAAGGTACCAGAGCATGAGAACCTTCCAGACATCATTCCTGATGATCCTTCGGTATGAAGTTGAAAATAACAAGCACAAGTACGGAGAATTGAAAGTTTGGCCTGTCGGTGGAGTCACTCCATTTTTTTGGTCACATCGTGCGAAATTTAGAGTTGGAAATCAATTTCGTTTTCCAGAATCATTCAAAACCAAGCCCACAGTTGAGGTATAGCGTGAGAAGAGATAAAAAACTATTTTTTTGTGGATAACGGTCAAATTGATGGTACACAAACTGTGGACTTTTCCGGCTCAATGATATTAGTGTAAACGATCGTTCCGCCTCAGAATACACACGCGAACAATCAATTGGCCTCATTTTTGGGAACCTATTGTCAAACTTCTCACATTTTTCAAAAACTGTCAAGTTGCTGAAGGTACCAGAGCACAAGAACCTTCCAGACATCATTCAAGATGATCTTTCGGTATGAAGTAGAAAATTAACAGGCACCAGTACGGAGAATCCGAAATTTGGCCTGTCGGTGGAGTCACTCCATCTTTTTAGTCAAATCGTGCAGAATTTTGAGCTGAAAATCAATTTTGTTTCTCACAATCATTCAAAACCATGCCCACAGATGAGATATGGCGTGAAAACGGACGAAAACCTATTTTTTGTGGATGACGGTCAACTTTATGGTACACAAACTATGGACCTTTCCGCCTCAAAATACACACGTGAACAATCAATTGGCCTCGCTTAGGGAAACTATTGTCAAAGTTCTCACATTTTTCGAAAAACTGTCAAGATGCTGAAGGTACCAGAGCACGAGAACCTTCTAAATATCATCCCAGAGAATCTTTCGGTATGAAGTAGAAAAGAAACAGGCACCAGTATGGAGAATCCGAAGTTTGGCCTGTCGGTGGATTCACCCCATCTTTTTGATCAAATCGTGCAGAGTTTTGAGTTGAAATTAATTTTGTTTTCTAAAATCATTCAAAACCATGCCCACAGTTGAGATATGGCGTGAAAAGAGACGAAAACCTATTTTTTTAAGATAACGGTCGATTTGATGGTACACAAACTGTGGAACTTTCCGCCTCATTGACATTAGTGTTAGCGATCGTTCCGCCTCAAAATACACACGCAAACAATCAATTGGCCTCATTTTTGAGAACCTATTGTCCAACTTCTCACATTTTTCAAAAACAGTCAAGTTGCTGTAGGTACCGGAGCACAAGAACCTTCCAGACATCATTCCAGATGATCTTTCGGTATGAAATTGAAAACTAACAGGCACCAGTACGGAGAATCCGAAATTTGGCCTGTCGGTAGAATCACTCCATTTTTTTGGTAAAATTGTGCAGAATTGTGAGTTGGAAATCAATTTTGTTTTCCAAAATCATTCAAAGCCATGCCTGCAGTTGAGATATAGCGTGAACAGAAATGAATTTCTATTTTTTTGTGGATAACGGTCAAATTGATGGTACACAAACTGCGGACCTCTCCGCCTCATTCATATCAGTGTAAACGATCGTTCCGCCTCAAAATACACACGCGAACAATCAATTGGCCTCGTTTTGGGAAACTATTGTCAAAGTTCTCACATTTTTCGAAAAACTGTCAAGTTGCTGAAGGTACCAGAGCACGAGAATCTTCTAGACATCATCCCAGAAAATCTTCCGGTATGAAGTTGAAAAGTAACAGGCGCCAGTACAGAGAATCCGAAGTTTGACCGGTCGGTGGAGAGTTACTTCATTTTTTTGGTCAAGTTGTGCAGAATTTGGAGTCGGAATTAAATTTCGTTCCGCAAAATCTTCCAAAACCATGCCCACAGTTGAGATATAGCGTGAACAAACATAAAAAAAATTTTTGTGGATAATGGTCAGATTGATGGTACACAAACTGTGGACCTTTCCGCCTTATTGATATCAGTGTAAACGATCGTTCCGCCTCAAAATACACACGCGAACAATCAACTGGCCTCGTTTTGGGAAACTATTGTCAAAGTTCTCACATTTTTCGAAAAACTGTCAAGTTGCTGAAGGTACCAGAGCACAAGAACCTTCTAGACATCATTCCAGAAAATCTTACGGTATGAAGTTGAAAGCTAACAGGCACCAGTACGGAGAATCCGGGGTTTGGCCTGTCGGTGGATTCACTCAATTTTTTTGGTCAAATTGTGCAGAGTTTGGAATTGGAATCCAATTTCGTTTTCCAAAATCATTCAAAACCATGCCCACAGTTGAGATATAGCGTGAACAGAGATAAAAATCTTTTTTTTATGGATAACGGTCAAATTGATGGTACACAAATTGTGGACCTTTCCGCCTCATTGATATCAGTGTGAACGATCGTTCCACCTCAAAATTCACACGCGAACAATCATTTGGCCTCATTTTTGGGAACCTATTGTCAAACTTCTCACATTTTCCAAAAACTGTCAAGTTGCTGAAGGTACCAGAGCACGAGAACCTTCTAGACATCATTCCAGATAATCTTTCGGTATGAAGTTGAAAACTAACAGGCACCAGTACGAAGAATCCGAAGTTTGACCTGTCGGTGGAGTCACCCCATCTTTCTAGTCGAATCGTGCAGAATTTTGAGTTAAAATCAATTTTGTTTTCTAAAATCATTCAAAACCATGCCCACAGTTGAGATATGGCATGAAAAGAGACGAAAACCTATTTTTAAGGATAACGGTCGATTTGATCGTACACAAACTGTGGACCTTTCCGCCTTAATGATATTAGTGTAAAGGATCGTTCCGCCTCAAAATACACACGCGAACAATCAATTGTCCTCGTTTTGGGAAACTATTGTCAAAGTTCTCACATTTTTCGAAAAACTGTCAAGTTGCTGAAGGTACCAGAGCACAAGAACCTTCTAGACATCATTCCAGAAAATCTTACGGTATGAAGTTGAAAGCTAACAGGCACCAGTACGGAGAATCCGGGGTTTGGCCTGTCGGTGGATTCACTCAATTTTTTTGGTCAAATTGTGCAGAGTTTGGAATTGGAATCCAATTTCGTTTTCCAAAATCATTCAAAACCATGCCCACAGTTGAGATATAGCGTGAACAGAGATAAAAATCTTTTTTTTATGGATAACGGTCAAATTGATGGTACACAAATTGTGGACCTTTCCGCCTCATTGATATCAGTGTGAACGATCGTTCCACCTCAAAATTCACACGCGAACAATCATTTGGCCTCATTTTTGGGAACCTATTGTCAAACTTCTCACATTTTCCAAAAACTGTCAAGTTTTTGAAGGTGCCAGAGCACGAGAACCTTCTAGACATCATCCCAGATAATCTTTCGGTATGAAGTAGAAAATTAACAGGCACCAGTACGGTTAATCCGAAGTTTGGCCTGTCGGTGGATTCACACCATCTTTTTGGTCAAATCGTACAGAATTCTGAGTTGGAAATCAATTTTGTTTTTCAATGTCATTCAAAACCATGCCCACATTCGAGCCCACAGTTGAGATATGGCATGAAAAGAGACGAAAACCTATTTTTTGTGGATGACGGTCAAATTGGTGGTACACAAACTGTGAACCTTTCCGCCTCAATTATATTAGTATAAACGATCGTTCCGCCTCAAAATACACACGCAAACACTGATTTGGCCTTGTTCCGGTAGCCTATTGTCAAACTTCTCACATTTTTCAAAAACTGTCAAGTTGCTGAAGGTACCAGAGCACGAGAACCTTCCAGACATCATTCCAGATGATCCTTCGGTATGAAGTTGGAAATTAACAGGCACCAGTACGGAGAATTTGAAGTTTGGCCTGTCGGTGGAGTCACTCCATTTTTTTTTAGTCAAATCGTGCAAAATGTAGAGTTGAAAATCAATTTTGTTTTCTAAAATGATTCAAAACCATGCCCACTGTTGAGATATGGCGTGAAAAGAGACGAAGACCTATTTTTTGTGGATTAGGGTCAAATTTATGTTACACAAACTATGGACCTTTCCGCCTCAATGATATTAGTGTAAACGATCGTTCCGCCTCAAAATACACACGCGAACAATCAATTGGCCCCTTTTTGGGAACCTATTGTCAAACTTATCACATTTTTCGAGAAACTGTCATGTTGCTGAAGGTACCAGGGCACGAGAACCTTCTAGACATCATTCCAGATATTCTTTAGGTATGAAGTTGAAAACTAACAGGCACCAGTACAGGGAATTCAAAGTCTGGCCTGTCGGTGGATTCACTCCATCTTTTTGGTCAAATTGTGCAGAATATTCAGTTGAAAATCAATTTTGTTCATCAAAGTCATTCAAAACCATGCCCACAGTTGAGATATGGCGTGAAAAGAGACGAAAACTTTTTTTCTTTGATAACGGTCAAATTTATGGTACACAAACTATGGACCTTACCGCCTCAATGATATCAGTATAAACGATCGTTCCGCCTCAAAATACACACGCGAACAATCAGTTGGCCTCATTTTGGGAACCTATTGTCAAACTTCTTACATTTTCCAAAAACTGTCAAGTTGCTGAAGGTGTCAGAGCACGAGAACCTTCTAGACATCATTCCAGATAATCTTTCGGCATGAAGTTGAAAGCTAACAGGCACCAGTACGGAGAATCCGAAGGTTCGCCTGTCGTTGAAGTCATTCCATTTTTTTTTGGTCAAATTGTGCAAAATTTTGAGATGAAAATCAATTTTGTTTTCCAAGACCATTCAAAACCATGCCCACAGTTGACATGTGGGATGAAAAGAAATGGAAACCGATTTTTTCTTGTAACGGTCAATTGAAACTACAGTGAAACGTCGTTTTCCAAGATAAATCTCGTTGTAGGTTGTACACATCGATACCTGTCGGCAAAAACATCGTAAGCAACACAAATACATTTTTTCAGGAAACCACTTTTTCTATCTATCATAGTTGGATCTGTCCAACGGTGATGAATTTTTGAATGAGGCTTTTTGGTCCAGATATCATGTAATTTTTCCAATGGCTTCATCAGGACTGGCGTGACAGCGCATTCGGCTTTAAAATACAGATTTAAAGAGACAAACAACCTAAATCAGAGAACATCCTTTGGATTTTTTGAAATTTTGAATCTCTGACTGAACTATGAGTCAACAAAAAACACAAACTGACTCTTGCACATTTTAGTAACATTGATTGAACGTGGGGTCGAATTTGCAGTCCCCAAAATTTGAATAAATCCTCTTCTACATTAATAGAAACGGTATTTTGTTTTTTTTTTCGGATTTTTCTCTGGAAGATGGTGAGGTTTTGTTTTCAAAACAAAACTGTCGAAAATGGAGCAGAAGATGAAATTCATTGTTTTTTATACACACAATGTGGGTAATATTGGCGTAACAGAGCATTCGGCTTCAGAAGTCAAAATACAGGTCGATAGAAGCATTCGGCCTCAATCAGAACCGGTTGATTTTAGCAAAAATTTGAATTATTTATTGAACGAGACAACAAAGGAGATGGTGACATGCAAATCATTGAAACATTATTTGGGTCTGGGTTTGAAGTTTACAATCTCCCCTTCTTTGAATTCAGTTTGGAAGTGTTTGCGTCCGGCCCGGCCTTTCTCAAATCATACATTGAACCTTGAGGAAGCAGAGTTCCAAACGAAAACATGCTTTCACAAAGGGCAAAGTTGAATGCTAATTGGTAAACTCCAGGACTATGTGGCCGAAGAACACCATTGGCTTGTACATGCTTCCACCATCATCAGCTTCTGCGTTCCTGATATCTATTCCATCCCTTGAGCCCAAGTTGCGGGATTTCACGAGTTGTCCCCTACTGCTTATGCAACCAGTAATTGCAATGAAATAGAAATTCCCCTTATTTCTGATACAAGCGACCGCACTCCACCGTTGTTGCTGTTCGACTGCCAACAAGCTGAATCGTCCCCAAATGGCTGAAATTGATCTGGGGGCGCTGTTCCCTGCCTTGAGGCTATTGATACCATAAGATGTAAATTTAGGATCGCCTCTTTTGGCCTCATGAGGCCGGAGGATCGAAAATGAGGCCGAAGTATTTTATTAGATGTAGGCTTTTGAGGTGGATGGATACTTTCGTCATATATATATATATATATATATATATATATATATATATATATATATATATATATATATATATATCTTTAAGTCGGCGTATCGAGTGGAAAAAACCAACGCCACAATTCGCCACGATGTCTTTATCGACGTCATTCGGAAGTCGAAAATACATAGCGATATTAGTAGCGGTGCCCCCCAAGAAATCCCCACTCTTGCTTTTCTCTACTATGTATTATTATTATTATTTCTCTAGAACTCACTTGAAACATTGAACATGTGAGTGAAATTCTGCACAAAAATCTATGCAGAGAGGTATAGCTTTTTTCTTTACTTTTTGACAAAAAAGGGGACGGAAGGGGGAAAAAGGCGATGCCTCTAAAAAAAAAACCATTTTTTTAGTTTGTGCCAAACATGCCAGTTCGCAGGAAAAACTCCAGTTTGTGAGATCTACTTTAACGGAATGGAATATATGTCGATGATATTTTTTTCTTTTGCGAAAATTATTCCACATTCTACCAAAAGAAATTTATTGACGTAACATATTATATGACAAAAAAATTAGCAATAACAAAGTGAACTTAGGACTGAAATCTCGAGAGATTATGCATGCCGAGAACCTGTTTAGAAAATGGTAAGCGCTGGAAGACCTAGGCAACAATCGTGAATTTTAAAAATGTTAATAAGGACAACCTGTATTAGGAAATAATTCCTTTAATTAACTATTCATTCTATAGGTTGTAGTGACGATTGCAGAATTCAGCGATGCGGCCACAGGCTTCCTCCATTAAAGCTGACGGGACAGTCAGAACAATCCTCATAAATCCATCAATCTGGAAACACTGAAAAAATAAGTTTTGTTAGATTTCCAAGTAGGTAGGTAATATACCAAGAATAAAAGCTTACTTCTCCTGGCAAGCAGAATACTGATTCTTCTTCCATCATTCTAGCTACGAAGCTTTTGGTGTTTTCGAATGGAAACTTGTTGAAGTCGAGTTCGATCATCATGTACATGGCACCTTGAGGCATGTATGGAGTCAATCCTTTGACTTCCTTCAGAGCTTCGTAAGCAATTTTGGCATTATTCTCTAAAATAGCAATAAGACCATTGTGGAACTCTTTAGGCGTATTCAAAATGCCTGCTAGGGCCCCTTGAACCACAGTATTCGAACCGATGGTCCTCTGGCTCAAACTGGACAGGCCTTTGCGGATTTCCGAATCGAACGCTCCGATTTCGTCATGGATGACGATCCATCCCAGACGCCATCCAGGCACTAGGAATCTCTTGGTGAGTCCGCCACATATCAAAATGGGGACGCCGGAGTTCAACGATGCGGTTGAAATGAATTTGGCACCGTTGAAAACCACTTGCTCGTAGACTTCATCGGAAATGACAGGGATCCTGTATCTATGTGCCACTTCCAAGAAATTCTTCAAGTCCTCTTCAGTGTAGACCGATCCGCAGGGATTCGATGGATTGTTGAGGATGATGGCGGCAGTGTTGCCGTCAATTTGAGATTCCAAGTGGGCAAGATCAATTTTCCAGTCATCTTCAGGGATCAGGTTGTAGTACTTAACGGTAGCACCAATGACTTCGGTCAAAGTACGGTAAATTGAGAACCCTGGTCGTGGTACCAGAATATTGTGGTTTTTCTTAGGGTCGACCAAAGCGGTGATGCAATATTCGAGGGCTGAAGAACAGCCGCTGCAAAGTATTACGTCTTTGGACTTTACTTCGACGCCATCGTGGCTCAAGTAGTCGGCGACGGCTGCTCTGGAGCTTTCGTAGCCCACACAGGCAGCGTAGCCGTTGTATGCCCCTTCTTGAGCTGAAGCTACCACAGCTTGTACTGCTTCGGCTGATGGTCCCAAATTTCCATAAATAGTCGGATCGCCTTTAATGAAAATAAATCGGATCAGCACCAGGGAAATCCAAACAGGTATTCATTAAAGAACAAAGAAAATGAACAAAAACTCACCAATGGAAAGAGCGATGACAGGCTTTGAAGGGTTAGGTTCTAGGTTCAAGTCATCGACGATTTCCCGGATGAAATTCCGACAGTTTTTGGCCGCGTTAGAGGCTTCAACTTTCCACGGTTCGGTTTTGCCACTGAAGATGATACACTTTTTCTCTTTGAGGTGATGATCCAACATGCTCACACAAGACTGCTTGTTCTCTTCTTCTTTTTGTAAGAACTGGACTTTTAGCGTTGATCAGTGCCAAGATATATCTGAATGTCCTCGGTGTGAGAGCGAGTATTTAAATATGTCACACCACTATTATGAATAGTCATTTTTTATATTTTCTTAGGTATTTTGTTGACCGCTTGAGAGCAGATTTTATGTAAATTTTATTTACACCGGTCCCCTACTGGTGGCGCGTGTAATAAAACGTATATATTTTCGAGAAGAGACGAAGAATGAGATTCAGCGCAATACTTTGGCTGTATCAGTTTGCAAAATATTTTTTCAATGTTTTCATGGAAATTAGCATTAGCAATAAATTAAATACTTGTACATAGAAAGAGAATGTACCTATTGCGATTTTGTTGGCGTTTGGAAGTTTAAATTTAATAAGTATTCACTGTCATTTAAAATCACGGCCTATTACAACAATCTCTTCAGTTTTAGCATTAAAAAATGTAAAGAGAATTTATCGTATACCTACCTAGCCAGTCGCGGATTTCACCAAAAAGTTAACACACTGTGTTAACGGCTAACATGCTGTTGCATGGATTTTGTTCTGAACAATGCTAGATCACCAACACAAACCAGCACAGATTTTGATCACGGAAAATTTGTAAAATATTGAAAAATAAATCATTTCTTCATTCTGTTTTGTGAAACTGGGAGTTCGAAAGAGTTAATCCCCAAAAGCCGGATTTTTTTAGATTTCTCGATTCTCCAAAATAAACAAAACTTCAATTTTTTTCATGTAAGTACCTGCGGCTTTAGCGTCAGAAATATAGCCGTATACTCGGCCGTATAGAAATCTAGCACATGGATCGAGGCACATCGAGGTATGTATAGATGAAAGGTTGTATGAGTGAGAGTTTGATTGTGGGTAGGTATAGGGCAAACCTGGGCAAACTCACGATATTTCTGCAATTAGATATGTGTAATTATTCATAATGAAATTTAGTTTAGATATTAAGCATAGCACAGTTCAACTCTGTGAAAGACATCAGGTGTATGAATTGAAAATATATAGCAATAAATCATTCAGATACTGTGATAGCAAGAAGAAGACAAATAAGGTAAGGCAAACTGATCAAAGATCAAGAGCAAAAAAGATCAACTGGAATTAATGAGGTGCCCGTCTACGTCTCTCTTGAAAAGTTGTAAAGGCACTTTGGCGGAGATATATTGACTGATGAGCTGATGGATGAATCTACACACTTCAAAAGAATCTAGGGGACAAGCACATTCAGACGATTTCCAAAATCATCATAACTTTTGATTGCCGTCAGCGATTTCATATCGGTTTTCAGTGTTCGATAGCCCAATATTTCGTTTTTATGCCTTGATCACGTCGAATACGAACAATGTTTTATAAGGATTCTACAGGGTGATCAATGGAACAGTGTGAAATTGTCGAAAGTTCAGTACGAGTGCGATTTGCCACGAACAAATTTTTATGCATTCCAGGGGCCTTATTCTTGAAACGGGGTACAAAGTTCTCATGCGATGTTGCTATACAAGGAAAGCTATGACTGGTCCTTGCCTAGCAACTACCATGGGCGCCCGCAGGATTTTTGTCAGGGGGGGGCAAATAGCTTTAGTTAGAGAACGTCACATACCTACTTGGCCTAATTTGCGAAGTGCTTTAGATTAGCGCCGCAGGCGAAAATTTTTTCGAATAATAATAATGATGGTGATAATAATTATTGTGCGAAAAATAAGAAAATATATTTGAAAATCAAACTTAACTTTAGAGAAATTTATTAAAATTTGTAATTTTGTACAAAATGTATAAAAATTTACTTCAAAATAGCCAGGTCAATAGTTACACTCGTTCATTATCTTGAAAAAACTGATAAACTGCTCTAATTCCAAAGCTCTTTACAGTGTTTATACCACGGGTAGCTATCTAATTTAGGTAGAAGCCTAATGAAATTTCAAATTGCTCTAACAATTCAAGAAAATGTAAATTACCTTATCAAAGTTTATTCTTTCGAAAATGATTTTTTTTTTTCCTTTCTCGAATTTTTTTTTTCTCGTAAGGAAGAATTTATTCAGCTGCTCCGGAGCCAGGGGGGGGCAAGTGCCCCCCCTTGCCCCCCCCTCCGGGCGCCCATGGCAACTACACATATGAACTCTGTTCCCCGTTTCAAGAATAGGGCCCCAGTGGCACAGTTATGAAGACTGGTGCTTCAGCTCCAGTAACGTTGTTGAATTTTGAAAATTGAAAGTAAATTGCCAAAGATATTGATCATTTTATGCCGCCATGTTAAACTTCAAAGAAAATGATCCAATTTCTTCAAATTCTGGATCACACTCAAGTCTGGTTTGAATAATTGAAATTTCAAGGTCAAATGTCTTTTTCGGTCACTTTCAAGCCGCCACGTTGAGCTTTTATGTAAATGATTCGATTCTAGTGTTTCAAGTTCCATTCAAATCGAATATTGGATCACATTCTTTTTTCTTGGAAGTTGAACATGGCGGCACAAAATGATCAATATCTTTGGCAATTCACATTCGATTTTCGAAATTCAAGAACGTTACTGAAGCTGAAGCACCGATCTTCATAACTGTGCTATTGGAATGCATGGAATTTTTTTTTTGGGAAATCGCGCTCGTACTGAACATTTGGCAATTTTACACTGTTGCATTGATCACCCTGTAGCAACCTTATAAAACATTATTCGTATTTGACGTGATCAAGGCATGGAAACGAAAGATGGGCTATCGAACACTGAAAACCGATATGAAGTCGCTGACGGAAATCAAAAGTTATGATGATTTTAGAAATCATCTGAATTTACTTGTCCCCTAGATTCTTTTGATGCGTGTATAATACGTGGTGAGTTCCCAACACTGTTGAGACTTGCCGCTATTCTTGAGGGGTCAAAAGAAGCGATCCTACTTATGTGCAAAAAACGCCGTTAGCCACGTTACTTTTGATAGTGAGAAGTGTTGGAAGGTGCCGCACAGTAACCAAAGTATAAGCACAAGATGTGACAGAAAATATACTGTTTTTAAAATGATCGAGGAGGACCCATTTCTAGCGCCAAAGTGTGATTTCGTCGCAAGTGATCTCGTGACCTGATCTTATGACCTCTTACCATGAACCTAGAGGCGCGGCCAGGTGAGCTCGTGAGTGTACTATTATTAATTCCGGACGGGCTAGAGCCAAGGGGCCTCGCTGGCGCCCCAAAAGAACTAGGTAATTGACGTAAAAAAATCAAAAAATCACTTTGTGCTAGGATCATGATCTGGTGGTCCTGGCCGAAAGAAAGCGGCTCAGGTTAGTGAGCAAACCGGTACCGCAGTCCCCAGAATGATAATCTGACAACACAGCGTAGTTCATTTAGGTCAAGGTTTCAAGTCATAGGGTCAGAAATTCTAACGTAACCTCCCTTGGAACAAAATGACATTTAACATAAAAAATCAGAGACACCAACAAAGCTCGAATTTTTCATGGCAAGCTGTGGTTTTTTTTGAGCTTGGAATGGATTATAATACGTAATAAGGTAACAAATAAACTTACCTGCGCACTTATTTCTTTTGTACCTACCTACGTCCTACGGTATGATACATGTATGATATGTAGGTACCAGATGATTTTATATTGTTTCAACGTTTACCTCAGCTCTCACGGAATCACGATCAATCCCTTCTTTATCAACAGATATAGATACAAGAGAATGCGGTCAAATTTGGTCAAAAGAATCGCCATGAAAATTTCCATGCAACACCCTTGGCTGTAGGTTGCGATGGCTCTTCACAATTAAGTCAATTGTTACCCAAAGTCAAAGTCAAATATTACCCGTTCACGTTGCAAATGCAGAACGAGAACTTTTTGAAAAAATATATCAAAAATAAAGTTACAAGCTGGGGGAACTACGGCTGATGGCATCTGTAACAGCAACCAGACAACAGCGGCCATCAGACGTAGCCATAGGCCCCCAGCGCTCCAACTTGTAATTTTATGTTTGATTCAAAAAGTCCTAGTTCTGCATTTACAACGTGAATGGGACACAGGTACGTGATTGATGTTTGCATGTATCTGCATGCACCTAAGAATAAATAGATTTTCAAGTGTATCAAAAAACAAACATGTAAAAAATGAGATTTATTGTCTTTCATCGAACGATATCATCTATAATACCTATTACCTACGGTGAAATGTACAAAACTATTATAAAAATAAGTTACAATAGTCTTTGGCATAGAACTAATTTTTAAGATATTTTTTAAAATCGAACCATGTCGTTTTTTCATTTTTCAATTTTTCAAATTTCATCTTCTGGAATTGCTAATTTCACGCTGCTATTCGTTTCAAAACAAACTCAATCATTCAAAAACAGCCATCAGTTTTTTCTTGAATGAATGACTCAGCTGTTTTGAATACCCACAGATTAGCATTCACCTAGTTGAAAGTGGTAAACAGTATAATATTAATTTTAAACTCCACTCTTCAGTTGTTAATACATACAAACGAAGGAATTATTGTCAGTAGAGGGTTTGCGTAATGCAAAGTTCCCTTCTGTTTTAAAATTTGCGGTATAGATTTGGATGAAAGATGTGTTGTAGGCATGAGGGTGCAAAATTCATGAAGAAGATACCTACCTACATGATAATTCACCACCTCTGAACAAATTTTGTTAGAAAAAAGATCATACAGGGTGATTCATGAGTCACCTTACATAGGCTAATGGGAGATAGAGGACTTTGAAGCGAGTCAGGATCCACTGAAGAAATTTTGTTTTCTCCACTGGTTACGAAGATACAGGGTGTTTTGTGTGTTTCGTATGAAACTTTGACAAGCGATATTTCTGAAACGGCTAGAGATATTTTCTTGAAATTCATCAGTAATATTTCTCTATTGGAACTTACCCTGAAGCCATACTGGGTAAGTCAAAATCCAGGGCCGGAATTGAAAAAATGTGCCCCTTTTTTATTTGATCAAAAAGTATATTTTCTGACCGCTTTTCTGAAAAACTGCTATCGGATTCGAAAAGCTAAGGAAAAATGCTTCAAGAATCACTCTTTAATTTAGATGGCACACCTAAACCGTTTCGATATAAAAATTGAAAGTGAAATTTATGAGTAAGTTTCTATTTTTGACCGGACATAATCGACTCATTGTTTGATTGAATTCATTCAAATTCATTTTTCAGCTTGTTTCTGTGAAATAGAAGGGCTTGATAGGAAGAAAAATTCCATAGCCAAAGATTTTTTTGACGATCAAATCGAGTCAAACTTTGGTTTCACTCTCGATTTTGTCATAAAAAAAAATTGTCGGCTCTGGAATTTTTCTGTCAAGCAAGCTCTTCTATTCAACAAAGACAAGCCAAAAAATGAATTTTGATGAATTCAATCAAACAATGAGTCGATTATGTCCGGTCGAAAATGGGAACTCACCCACAAATTTTACTTTTAATTTTATTGTCGAAACGGTTAAGGTGTGCCATCCAAATTGAAGAGTGACTCTTAAAGCATTTTTCCTTAGCTTTTTGAATCCGATAGCAGTTTTTTAGAAAAGCGGTCAGAAAATGTACTTTTTGATGAAACAAAAAAGGGGCACTTTTTTTCTAGCCCGGCCCTGGATTTTGACTTACCCGGTATGGCTTCGGGATGAGTTCCAACAGAGAAATATTACTGGTGAATTTCAACAAAATACCTTTGGCCGTTTCAAAAATATCGCTTATCAAAGTTTCATACGAAACACACAAAACACCCTGTATCTTCATAACCATTGGAGAAAATTAAATTTCTTTAGTGGATCCTGACTCGCCTCGAAGTCCTCTATCTCCCATCAGCCTATGTAAGGTCACTCATGAATCACCCTGTATAAGGAAGCATAAGCGTAACGAAAATTGCATTGCGTAAACTCTCTAATGCCCGCTCTATGAAAGTTCACAACAATCGCAACGCAGCCGCAACGCAGAGCGTAACGTTTTTGATTGGCTCGCAAGGTATTCACAAAGCCATTGCAATCACGCGAAAGACTTGCATGCCAATCAGAAACCTTGCGCCCTATTGCGTTGCGGCTGCGTCGCGTAATTTCATAGAGCGGCCTTAATGTTCTTACATGGATATGCTACAAAATCTCACTAATACATATTTTTGGTCCCTAATTCCTCATCGCCATAACTCTATAAAGCATCGTTTGTATTGTTCTTTCAGAAATATTGTCTAAATCACATTTTGTGGAATAAATTACACTTTCAATTTTTTTTCTAAACATAGAATAAACTTTAGCGAATAGTTGATTGAGTACCTTTTGTAATGAACGAATATAGTCCAGTCAAAATAAGTTTTAACCCGAAATAAATTCTGGAGTTGACGAATTTGGTGGATCGATGCAGAATTTCAATGTAGACAACATACTAAAATTCCCGAAAATATTAACGCTTGGCTTTTTCCTTAAAACCAATCAAAGAACGCTATCCTAGAAAATTTCTGGTTTTCTCTAAATAACTTGTGAACTGTTGCCCTGCAACAAAAACACTATTGCCTCATTGCTTTACCCTGTGATGCGTGATCCCTGCCTGTGATTAATAGTCAACTTATGAATTTATTTTGGGCTTTGGTCGATTTTTGCTCAATTTGACTGGACTAAAAAGTGTCTTTTTGTAAAGACATAGAAAATGAGCAATTTCCCATCATGTATATTTCAACCATCCATCTTTTATATAAATAAAAATTAACTTAGAATGCACGTATTTTTTAAGCGCCTATAATACCTGGAACCTACCGTTCAAAAAATGAAATAGGAAGATAGATACCGTAACAAAAAAAAACTTTGGATTGGAAAAAAATTCGGGTTGTGTTGCATCAACTTTCACTATTCCCACTATAATGGACCAGCCAAACCTTAGTTCAACAAAAGTTGAACCTTGGCAAATTCTAGAATCGCGACCTGTTCCTTGATTGAATAAATGAAATTTTATTTTGTAACATGAATAAGCTGCCAATCATAAAAAGTGTCGCCCGCCACAAAGATCCTGATCTAAGAAATCTTAATATATTTCTACATTTGATTTCGTAGGGCAGCTCTCACGTTCCTTTTGGCGATTCACAGCTCAGTAGTATAGTAGAATGGAACAAGGACAAAGTAATACTTTTTGGAAAACAGTTTGTCAATACTAAAAAGTAATCTAATATGATTTGTCTTCATATTCAGGTACGCAAAGGAACAATTTGGCGCAAGAATCGTTGAAGATGTCAAATATCCGCTGAAGCCAACGTGGCTTTGTTTTCCAGGCAATGGTGACCAGATATACGGGGATGCCGCATAAAATAAAAGCTACGCCTACGCCTACCTCCACCGGACTGACGTAGCAAGGGAACACTACGAGGAATGTACAAATCAGTAGGAATATTATGGGCAAGACTAAGTTAACTTTGATGGGGCGATGCAGATCCGGCCTGATCCACCTCATGTACAGCAAGGCGGTGACGCTGATGGTGATGAAGAAAGCCTCCACAAACGAGACGTAGTTGATGAGAACGTAGACGTCTTCGATCACCACAAGGGCCAGGGTTATGAGGCACTGCAACAAAAAAATACGACTTTAACCATGGATTCCACCAAAATATTAGACCAGTAGTTGATAGCTAACTCGAGATTTCTTTTGATGGATTCTGGCCAAATAATCAATGTCAATTCAGGTTTCACGATCAGTAATCAACGAAGGGGTAGTATACTTTTTTTTCTAATTCAACGTTTCAACGTATTTTCCATAATGAATCTACCAGCACTGACCAGAAAAAAGTCCGTTGATTCTCGGTGTTAGCTTGAACCGCCCTTAAATTGTTTGGTGGAACCCGTGGTCAAAGGATAAAAGTCTAGAATTAAACCGACTACTAAAACTTTAAATCTCAACAATCACTTCCAACTAGTTTTATGACGACATAAAGGGATTTAATCTGGTCTGAATGCTAAATGTTTATGATCATTCCATTGGTAGAAGTAAAATTTTAATGGCGCGAAGACGGAGACAAAATAGTGATTTTGGTGATACCAGCAATAAACGGACACAATCTAAATCAAGTTTTCAAAAGTTGTGGAAGAATATTACATTCCTCTCCTTGTTTTGATTCAGGGAAATATCGCATATAGGTTTTTTTTCTAAAAACAATTGCAAAAGGATTCAGAGGTCCTCAATACGTTGTGGGACAGGGAGTAGAATGATTCGTCTCCATTGAATTCTTTTGAGGACGATTTTTATGGAAACTGTATTTTCAGGATTTTTCAGTCATCGTGCATTGAATAGTAAATAAAAATGTTGCACACACCGAAAAGTTCAATTTTTTCTGTTTAGTCTGATCTAGTAAGTTTACTAAAATCAAATGATAAAAATATAGGCAAAGCCCCACAATTGACCCCCCCCCCCAATCTCCAAAAATAAAACCCCTAATTTTTCTTGACATATTTAAAGCATTTTCCTAAACTTCTTGGACTTCTCGTCTTTGACTCTGGACTGCGAGTTCTGAGACACCTGTATGCTCCTCAATCGCTTCCTATAGCTGCGTTCGGCATGCTCACTCTTTTTACTCCTTTAACTCCACTACATCGATTCAGCCAATCAGCTACTCCTGAAACCATGGTCACGTGGTAGTTGGAGTGAAAAGAGTGAACGGAGTAAGGCATGCCGAACGCGGTATAAGGAAGATACAGAGTGTCCCAATGCAAAATATACAAAGAGGCGCCATGGCAACTTTTTGTCATAAGCCGGTAGATGATGCCATGCTACAAGGAACTTCTGAAACCAGCTTTGCAGAGGATTGTTTTCTAATATGAATAATGAAGTAGGTAGGTACTGGAAGAACTTTGTTTAGATGTTAGTCTGTCCTTGATTTGTAAAAAATTCTCAAGCCTAAAGCCGCAGTTCTCACCTCACCCTCACCAAGTGGGTCACAGCAAGAGAATGCCTTATCAAAACCATCATCAGTGTCAAAAATGTCACCGGCGCCGGCGGCTCTTATAATTTTTAGCGTACTTTCCCAAAAAATGGGAAAAAGGCGCTTTTAGCTTCACTTTGTCCGTCCGTCCGTCCGTACCCGGGATAACTTCTCAGGAAAAAGAGATATCGATGTGGTGTAAACGCTGATCATAGGCGAGCGGCCGTTCCCTATTTTTCGAGCTATAGTGACCACGGGCGTACAACAACGATTTTTGATTTTCAATAGTAAGTACTTGATAGGGGTGTGCCGCTTGTGAATTTTTTTCGAAATCGCCTCATGGGAACTCTCGTCAGGGCCCCATTTCCATCTTTTTTTCAAAGTCATCTTTTCTTCATTTTTTGCATTCGGCAGCTCATAACTCAGCGGCTATTGATAATAAAGCGAAGATTCTTTCACTAATACGATGTCTGGATGTTACTTATACCCTCCGCATTACTTTTGTGTTGCATTTCGTGATAATAATTTTATTGGACCATAAAAACGTAAGAGGTGCAGAAATACGTCACAAGAACTTTGATATGCGGAAAGCTATATCAATTTCTCAAAATATGTGCACTAATATGCGAGAACATATGTAGAGAATACTCCAAAGATGTTTTTGGGAGAAGGGCGTTGCAGCAGGATTCTTGGTTTTTGAATTATGATTTTTTCAAAATCCGACACTGATATACGCGAGCGGCCGAGCGGCTAAATTGGCGCGAAACGAGGATTTTCATCAATGTCGTTAAAAAAACATCACAGTATGAGCCACAACAGCGGTCTTTTTTGTGCTTCATCTAGTAGTAGGTAGCTCAAGGTTCAACTAGACTTCAATCAAAGGGTCAACCTGAACTACCGTTTCCGTTCAACCGTTCTAAGGAGTCGTCTACTCCACTGCAACATTTTGGAACAAAAACTTGTATTGCAGTGATTTTGATGTGGATTTTTTATGTTTAAACTTCGATTCCTTTTTGAGACTCAATGTCAGTTACTTTCTACCTCTTCATAACCTTTCATAGGTAGGCACCCCTATCACACTTTGTGTCTTTTTAATGATTATTATTATTATTACCTACATAAATTACGAGCAGCACAGGACCGCAGACTTCAGAGCATAACATTCCAATTGCCTCGCATGGGCGAAGGGAGATGGTTTTACAAGGTTTCTTCCCATGGAAATTGCAAAGATAATCAATTCTGAAGCAACTCCAACTCTATGCTGGTTTGACCTTTGAAATTTTGACTATCTAACCGCAGTTTTTCACTGGTTAGGAGGGTTCCATACTACTTTCGGGTGACAAAGCTTTTCCTTCATCGAGTCCTTCATGCATGATTGTGCTTGTCATGAAGCTCATATGCCACATGTTGCTTAAATGCAGGTTCCGAGAATGGCACTCTGTCAATGTTGTTTCCGCTATTTACAGCCAGTTGTACCGGGAGATCATTTATAGATCCATGATCGGTGGCATGTTTTCTGCTTGCATCTTAGACAAAAACAATAAATCGGTCATTGATATGTGTTGGGTGATGATAGGAGTGATAGGACGCTAAGAAGTGAGGTGACAGATCCAACAGATATTTCCATTCTCTTTGTCGCTTGAAAGGCTTCTTTCTTGCCCACGCCATACATTGCTGACACTGTATTGCACTCTGTTGAAGGATAAAACGACCTGCAATCCTGCAAAGCTTCCCAAAAGTTTTCTCCAAGGTGGCAGAAGTGGAGTGTTTCTACCCAAAAACTAGGTCTATTGCACATTGTTTGGCAATACATCAGTAAGAGCACAAGAACGTCGGTGTCGGGCGATTCAACAAAAATCCGACGTGAGGAGCTTATGGTGTGGTTGTCAGCACGTTCGACTGCCATGCCAGAGGTCGCGGGTTCTATCTTCGCCGAGGATGGTCGGATTTTTGTCTCGAAAAAAAGCTTCTTGATTAAGTTGAAATTTCTTGCTAAATGCAAATGTGTGTCGCATAGCACGTAAACTACGAACGATGGTGCAACCCCATGCGATGTTGATGGTCTTTAAAAATTTCTACCATGTGTAGGAATACACATTACACAGGGAAGAGTTCGGCAAAATTTCCGGTATAGTGGAGGAAAGCATTCACCGGCGTCGGAACACGATTCCGTTTCATTTGTACCTGAACCAGGAACCTTGATTGTTTTTGTAAGAGTTCTTTTGTTGTAACCACCAGCCAAAATAATTGATTCATTTGTTTTCCATGTCTGCCGAGATGTCTGCTAACTGTTTTTGGCGCATTATCCTACTCTATTGAGGGCCGTTGTGGAAGATCAGGGCCGTTGTGGAAGATCAGCCTCTTGGGCCACCAGGAAAGCTGAACGACGGCCCTGGGGTTTTGCCTAAGTTTCTTAATAAATGACTCACATTGTAAATATTTTTTCTGGCGAAATAAAAAAAATACTATACTATACTATTCATTGAGACAAGAAGTCACACGAATTGCTCTTGTTCTTTCTCACGACAAAAAATAATCTCCAGTTTGGTGTTGACTGGATTCTCTGGATTTCATAGACCAGCTTTTCTTTGGTAGCATAGCAGCGTATTTGTTCTAAAAACTTGCGAATTTTATGACGCGAATCGTTGCCGTCGTACCGATCAAAAATTAAGTGAACTTTGCTGGCATTAAGAAACCTTGTTATTTTTCCAAGACAGTGTCGACTTCAGTCGTCAAATGTCTGCAACGCTTTTTAGTAATAATTATTTTGAGGCATTTCAGCCATCCACCAAACACACGGTCGTTGTACGGTCGTTGTATGTACCTATCTCAGACAAAGAGCCTGGTCATGCACGACTTCACTCGCTCCAAAACAATTTAGATTTTGCTGCTATTATTGGGCGCTTTCCATTTACCGACACAAGTCGACTTGTGTCGACACAAATGCGTTCCATTTAATTTGTGTTGCTGTGTGTCATTGACACAAGCCAACACAAACCGACACAAAGTGTTGTGAATGGAACGGATGTGGTCGAATAACTTGAGACTTTTTTCAAATCGACATCATTTTGATTTTTTGACAAAGCTAGCGCTCACCGATGAAATAGGACTTCGAGCGACGAGCGAGACAATTTTCCTAACATTTAATCCACCTTGGCGAATGGTAATTAGTAATCTCCTCATCCATCATGTCGGCAAAAACGTCTTCGGGCTTGAGTTTCTTATAGGTGCATAGAAGTTTCGATCATTATTTCTCGATTCAAGGCGATCTATTATGAAGCTTTGAAGCTGTTATTGACCTTTGTGTGTAGTGTCTAGTCATTTTATTTGACAAGTACGGCCAGCATTCGGAAGAGAGGTCACCATGTTGAAATAGGCACACAATAGAATAATAATCGAAAGCTGAGGTTTATATAAAATCCATACAGAAATCACTGCAATACAAGTTTTTGTTCCAAAATGTTGCAGTGGAGTAGACGACTCCTTAGAACGGTTTAACGGAAACGATAGTTCAGGTTGAACCTTTGGTTGAAGTCTAGTTGAACCTTGAGCTACCTACTACTAGGTGAAGCACAAAAAAGACCGCTGTTGTGGCTTATACTGTGATGTTTTTTCAACGACATTGATGAAAATCCTCGTTTCGCGCCAATTTGGCCGCTCGGCCGCTCGCATATATCAGTGTCGGATTTTGAAAAAATCATAATTCAAAAACCAAGAATCCTGCTGCAACGCCCTTTTCCCAAAAACATCTTTGGAGTATTCTCTACATATGTTCTCGCATATATGTGCACATCTTTTGAGAAATTGATATAGCTTCCCGCATATCAAAGTTCTTGTGACGTATTTCTGCACCTCTTATGTTTTTATGGTCCAGGAAGGTTATTATCACGAAATGCAACACAAAAGTAATGTGGAGGGATTAGTAATATCCAGACATCGTATTGGTGAAAGAATCTTTGCTTTATCATCAATAGTCGCTGAGTTATGAGCTGCCGAATGCGAAAAATGAAGAAAAGATGACTTTGAAAAAAAGATGGAAATGGGGCCCTGGCGAGAGTTCCCATGAGGCGATTTCGAAAAAAATTCACAAGCGGCACACCCCCATCTAGTACTTACTATTGAAAATCAAAAATTGTTGTTGTACGCCCGTGGTCACTCAACCCCTTAAAATGCACGTTTTTCGCTAACGGCCGCTCGCCTATCATAGTAGATATGTCCAGGATGTCAATTTGACTTTTGGTTTTTTGTTACTTCGCCGCCATCTTTAATCCGCCATTTTGGATTTCTCTAAAAGTCATCCGATTGGAATGAAATTTGCAGGCAATGTTGACCACATCAAGATACATCCAATTTTCGACAATTGATGCTCTGCCGCCATCTTGTATTCTCCATAGTGAAAATGTTTTAAAGTGATAGAACTAGGAGAATTATGTCTCAACGAAAAGATATATCGCGATGTGGTGCAAACGCCAATCGAATGAGTACGGTTGCGGCCATTTGAAAGTGGACGACAATGTCAACGAGTTGGCTTGCTGTCATGCGACGTTCAGGCCAGAATCCTGAAAAATTTGTCAACTGTCGTCTACTTTAAAAAGGCCGCAACGGTACGTGTCCACCATATAAAGTTCAATAATGATTTTTGTCACTTAGCAGCCATCTTGGATGTTGATCTTTGAAACAAGCTTGAACAAGTTGACTAAAAATATTCTGTGATTAATTTGTCATTTTTCGGCAATTTGAAATTTTGAGGCAGTTCAATTTCATTCATCATTTCATTTCGGGACACCTCAAAATTTTCAAATAAGTAGCTAATATCCTAGACAGACTGCACGTTAATGATCATTACACTTAATCGCTACAAACGTCACACTACAAATCGTAATAAGCTTGCGCCGTAGCACGTAAATAAACGTGGCTATCAATTTTTCCCTAAAATGTCAATGTCAAATTGTCGAATGATCCGAAGTATTGGGCTATTATTGCCCTTATTACCTATAATTATAATAATAATTTAATATTTTCGGTGAGGTGTGAGGTGGTATTTAGCTTAGATTCCATTTAATCAAGAAACCAATAAATATTTTATCAATGCTTATTGCAATGTTCACACCACACCATACTATCTTTATTTGTTGCCAAAATATATGTTGAATTTGTATTGAGTCGAAAGAAATAGGGGAAAAGAAGAATAAGAGACTGATGATTTGGTCAATAACCTGACAAGTGGCAAGGCAACTGACAGATGCATGTTATAGTTCATTATGTTTGTATCTATCGTGTGGTCATTCTAACTTTTTTGCAATTTTTCAACTGTTTTTGTGATTGGTATGGAATAAGAATAAGTATTTATGGACACTTATACAGGGTGTTTCTAAAATGGTGATACAAACTCCTAGGGGAGATTCCCCATCAAAAATAGACCAGGAAAAAATATAACTTCGATGTCCTAAAATGCTCCGTTAAAAAGATACTTGTTAATCGATTTTTTGACCTAACTTTTGAACCGTTTAACTGATTTTGTTCAAATTTGGAACAAAGTAAACCAGAATAGGTCTCTATCGAATAATAGCCACGTGTTTGAAACAAAAAAATCAAGGGCGTAGATAATGAGGGGTGTCTTCATATTTCCCCCCTATTTTTTATCCCCTAGCTATTTTCCCAAAGTGTTCCAATTTTTAGATTCTAGGTACGTCCAATTTAGGAAGAAAAAAGTTACACTTGCAAAATTTTGATTAGAGGCTTCGTTTTCGAGATATTTGGGTTTGAAACTTTGGAAAACATCTCGAAATCGCCACATTTAATGAGCTCAGTTTTTTTTTCCCGAAAACTTCTTGTTTCTCAGAAAAAATAATTCTAGAGAATCTAAAGTGGTCAACAAAATAAGTGTCATAGTCGATATTTTCATCGGTTTTCAAAACCAGACAGCTTTGGATTCCTTTGATCGATTTTGGGTCTGTTTGAACTGATCAATAGCACCATTCTTTAGCTATCGGATACAAGTACTGTAGAATGGAAGAAAAAGCAAATAAAGTTTATACAGGGTGTCAAGTAAAACCGTGCAAAACTATTGAAGATTTGTTTATGCCCCATTTTGGCAAAATAATTTTTTGGTCGATACCAGCACCTAGAATATGAACATTGATGTCTTCCCTCGAAACTGTTTTTGATTAGCACCCTTATTATGATTTTGGACAAAGTTGTGCCTTTTTTTCTTCAATGTACACTTATTGCAAAACTGCTATCAAATTTGAAGTTGAAATTAGAACTATCCCTTTCCAACATTTTCCTCACTCACCCCTAAAAAAGCTACCCCCGGCGGTCAATGCCTAACTGGGCCGCAATGTTGGGGCTGATACCAGAATCGGTACCTACGATACTGGAATAGCGTAATGTCATGAAAAAGATACTCTTGTTTCAAGGTCAAGGGATTGTTTTTAAGGGTTGTTTCCATAAATTGGAGAATTGATATCTCCAAAAGCAAAAAAGATTACAAGAAATTGCCGGAAATATGCATTTTGAGATTACCGAAACGATCCAGACCATTTCGAGAGTTTTCTGTTAGTTTTATTCAGAATATTTACATTGTAAAATTAACTATAAAAAGAAAATTTCTTCGAGCTCTCTACCGGCAGGAAGTGTACCCATAATCGAGGTTGCATTTCCCCTTTGCAAAGTTAAACTGATAATTATATTCTGTTAGTTATATCTTTCAGTTAGATATTTTGAGAAACATTGTTTGGAATTGCAAAACTTCTTTTCATCGAGATTTCCATTAAAATTAAAAAAGTCGCCAAAGAGCTTGCTTCTTTCTTTCCAGAGTAATGATAGATTCTCTTTCAGCTAAATTTCATCACCGAAATCACATTCAGGAGAACAAAATCTTGAGAAATGATACCAAACACTTCCACAAAAGCACTTCCATTCCTTGCTAAAGGGTTGCTGTGGAGCACATCCCCGATCTATGTTAGGTATCAGCCTGTATGTTCTTGAAAAATATGCGTCAGTGTATGCAATGAAACATGAAACAAGAATTTCTTCTCAGATTCTTGTTGTTCTCGAGATATCGATACATCAGTTTATGTAAACAACCCTTAAAAACAATCCTTTGACCTTGAAACAAAAATTATCTCTCACACGACACGGTATCATACTGGTTTATTGTGATACCAGCCCCAATATTCCGGCCCACATGGGTTAGACACTGCCCGCGGGGGTAATCTTTTTCAGGGGTGGGTGAGAAAAACCACACAGGGGATGGTTTTTCAAGTGAAACTATCGATTGTTCAAAATTTGCTTCGATAATTAGACCAGTTTGAGAGGATATTTGCAATAAGGTGGACATTGAAGAAAAAATGGCACAACTTTGTCCAAAATCATAATACGGGCGCAAATCAAAAACCGTTTTGAGGGAAGACGTCAATGTTCATATTCTAGGTGCTGGTATCGACCAAATTTTTTTTTGCCAAAATGGGGCATGAGCAAATCTTCAATAGTTTTGCACGGTTTTACTTGACACCCTGTATAAACTTTATTTGACTTTTCTTCCATTCTACAGTACTTGTATCCGATAGCTAAAGAATGGTGCTATTGATCAGTTCAAACAGATCCAAAATCGACCAAAGGAATCCAAAGCTGTCTGGTTTTGAAAACCGATGAAAATATCGACTATGACACTTATTTTGTTGACCACTATATTTCTGCTGAGAAATCGTGAGTTTTTTTGGATTCTAATTTTTAGGCCTTTCAAAGTGGCAACTTCGAGATGTTTTCCAAAGTTTCAAACTCAGATATCTCAAGAACGAAGCCTCTAATCAAAATTTTGCAGGAGTAACTTTTTTCTCTAAATTGAACGTATAATCCAAAAATAAGAACAATTTGGAACGGTTCAAAACATGTTGAAAAATCGATTTTGAAGATTCAACTTGAACACCCTGTAACTTTTTAACGGAGCATTTTAGGACATCAAAAGTATATTTTTTCTTGGTTCATTTTTGATGGAGAATTTCCCTTAGGAGTTTGTATCACCATTTTGAAAACAGCCTGTATGTGAAGGTACCTACGAGGTCACCTACCTATCTCACGGAAACTTATCTAACCTATTCCCTCATCAACAAATTCGACTTTGCCAAAAATAGAATACCGCCAACCGATAGCCAGCTACAAGTTCGCAATGTTCGTAACATCCAACTTTCGCGAAGAAGATTTTTCAATTTTTCGTATGTGCTTATACCTACGTGCACGCTACGGGCATTATATACCTCCCTCTCTTACGGATACTTACGGAAACCTATCTCCTCATCAATAAATTCGACTTTGCCCAAAAATAAAGTGCCGCCAATCGATATTGTGCTGCACGTTTGCAATGTTCGTATCATCCAAATTCCGCGAATAGGTGGTCATTTTTTATGTAAAACGGGGAGTTTTTAATTTGTCGTACGTGCTTATACGTGCACGCTACGGGCATTATCTCATAATTTGGTACAAGAAATGTTGTTGCAAGAGGCAAGATAATGAATCCAGTTCCTCCATTACATAAATACGTGTCTGACACTCTGGATGGCGTACTGAAATGACAGACTTGATAACAGATATCGCGATTCATTGCAGAAACGCTGACCAATGGTATTCAAAAATCACGGCGATGGTGCACGACCACCGGCGATTATGGTTACTCTTAATTAATGATTATTAAGGTCCTAAATTACGTTCTAAATGATCATTAAGTGAATGACGACGTGACACACTAGTAATTTATATCGTAATTTACGCTTAATGATCATTGAAGGTGCGTTCAGTCAGCTTATTTAGCCGCAAGTTTTAATTTTAACGGTAAGCGCTGCATCCCTTATTGGATGTTCTGAGGAGGCTGGTTCATAAGAGCCAATGGGCGTCGCTGCGCTTGCGACTAAAATTGAAACTTGCGGCTAAATAAGCTGACTGAACGCACCTCAAGTTTTCTAGTCTGTCAAGGGTAAGAATGAGTTGTACATTACACCAGTCATTTTGATAGCTCTATCGAATGCAGAAACCGCTTAAAATATTCGTAAACTTTTTGTAATAGTTATTACATATAATTCAACTTTCAAAGGTCTTCTAAACCACATATTCAAAACTGTACACCCGACAAAAAATTGCTAAAAATGTTGAAGTGTCTCCGAACTTGAAGTCCTGGTGAAATAGTTCCGCTGTCATTTGAAACGAAGCGTCTAAAAGCCAAGGGGTACAGGTGACAAAATATTCGTTTTAAGATTATCAAGTTTAGGCCTTTTGCTTTTATAAAGTGCTGCAAATGTTTGTGTTTTCCCATTTCGTTTAGTAGCATTTTAGCTATCCTACCCACCATTTCATTCATTTATATTACTTGACTTCCGAGCGCCTTAGGTATGACCTAAAGCAAACGGTTAACAAGAAAAACGGGGTTGATTATCTTGTATACTATAGGTACCTAAATACACTTCCGACGTTTTTTTTTTTCAATTATTGGAGCAACATTCGAAAAGTAAGTGTTGAATTCCATATTTTTGGAAATGGGCTCTTCCTCAATCCAATAAGAAATCTGCCATTTTTACCCGCGTCCATGCACATTCACAATCTGCGGGTATCTCTAACATAGCGAGATTCAACTATTTAAATGGATACCTACAAGGTATTCTCAATAACAAGAAATAATGAGAACAACAGTTTTCAACCAATTGCGTCCAAATTTAAAATGTTCACGTACTTATTCAACAAAAAATCGACGTGTTTATGTCAGATTCAACTTCTATGGATTCAACTTTCTTGAGCTACAGAGCCTCACGTCCGTGAGAGCACTGTTCACTTGTTTGATTTGTTTACAATAAAACTAACGGAGTCGGAGCTTTAGGTACCTAATGGTAAAAAATACACCACTGTCGCGAATCGCTTATACATTATGTAATTATCAATCGCGTGATCAAATGGAGTCTTAATTTAGGCAGGCTGTGGCCTGGTCAAGTTCAGGGATGCAAAGCTGCTTCTGTCTAGGGCACAGCCTGCCTAATAAGAATTGATGTGATGTGATCACACGATAGGTACTGTTATTTCATCTGCAATGACTGATGTTGTATTGTTATCAACAAATGCTTAGTTTGGCCATTCCGATCTGCGTCTCGCAAGAGTCTCAAGTAGGTAGGTACCTAGTGCTGTCATATATGTGACGGACCACTTACCATGAATACAAGAGAGGGAACAGGAGTCAGTCTCTTGACATCAATTAGGGCAATGGCTCTCGGCAAATGTCCAGCGCGGGCCCCAACAAAGAACAATCGTGACGATGCGAAAATAGCACCGTTCAGTGAGCCGAACGTCGAACACGCTACGAAAATCGGCATCAAAAACGAAAACATTCCCAACATCTTGTCGCCAAAAGTCACGGCGACGGCTTCCGATGAAAGGATGTCGTCCCTGGACAGCACCACGAAATAGGCAACGTTGGTCACCACGTAAATGATCGTGACGACGGGCATTGAGATGCAAATCGCCTTGGGGAGGTTTCTGAAAAGAAAAACCGGTTAGTTGATACAGATTTGGAAAAAAGCTCCGGTGGTAAACCCAAGTCAAGCGCGAATCAATACGATATAATTACTATGATCTCGACTATGATAGTAATTTTTCTGTTCCACGGTCTATTTGGGCGTATTTTCAACAGGGATTTCATCAATATGTTCAATAATTAGTTCTAAGATCAGATCTGTATGTCCGTATGTCTGTCTATCTGATTGTGTAGGTACAAATTTTTTGACTTGAATTCTTCCTCGGGGAATAAAGCTAGAGTTCTGGAACTTTTTTCGATGGATAGCTTACACATGGAAAGGGGTTCCAATGCGCATTTTTTCAATTATGACGTCATCTTGGCCTGTTATTTAAAACTTTCGTATTACCTGACCGATTTTGATGAAATCTGAAAACTGCTCGTGTGTCTTGTTTCCATGGAAAAGCTTGTTTTTATGCTTGATTTTGCGATACGACTCCATCTTGGACCGCAATATTTAGTATGTTTTTCTTTTCAAAAATACTTCATGTTAAACTAAGGATACATATTATTATCTGGCAAAACCTAGATCGAAAATGATGAAAATGGCTCATCTTCACCTTAGTTTCAATACAAATCCGCCACATCATAATATGTCGCCAGTTTTGCGTGAAGAATTTTCGAAAAAGCAAATGCGAAAAATACCACAAATCAGTTACGACACTACGTGAAGAGACGGACGATTTGTTGATAACCTCTTCAGTCCAGCCGCTAATCGCGTTCAAAGTTGCGCGTCAGTCCAGTAAAATGGAAAAACCCTCGGCGTGACATTTCACCCTGAACGCTGTGAGAACAACAATAAGAGATAGATATCCGAAAAGTGTAAACGACCAAGTTGTAGAGAATTAAATTATCAGCAAGAAAATCTTCAAGGCTAATACAGGTTTCCTAAATTGAGCGTCTCTTTCTAGCCCGTGACGTCACGTTCGATTGCGCAGTAAATCGTCGCAGTCCTAGTGTGCCAACATTGCCCCGATTCCATAAGCTGAACGTGTGTTTTGATGGTGTTATTATTGGTATTTATACAGTTTTCACAAGTAGTTATGGAAAATAAATGTTGTGGGCCACTATGCAAGTCCACAAGTTATACAGCGAATGTGTTCCTAAGCATGGATCCATAAGATACAACGTGACACTCGAAGAAGCAAAAAGAACCACAAGCCCTTCAGCGTTATAACAGCAGGGAGCTTCCTGCTTAGTTCATCAAATATCATTAATTCAAGGGTACACTCGACCACATTTTTGCATCAAACACTTCAAATTTATAGTGATGGCCATAATACACCATGAAAAATATTAAAAGTGGGACATGGGACACGCATTTACCTGGGCCGCTATTCTTGAATCGTGTGAGAAAAGTCCCTGGGAGTAAAATACATTCCGCAGTACACTGATGTAGCGAATGTTGCCTAAAATCGTGGTTTTTAGGCAACTTTCGCTACAGAAGTGTAGTACGGATTATATAAAACTCTCAGGGACTTTTCTCATACGATTCAAGAATAGCGGCCCTGTGCTTTCTGCGCACGTCCATATATCGTTGATATATCCATTACAAAAATAGTTGTATACGCGCATCAAATGTCTCTCTGGCAAATTCTTCTCTGCGGAATATTCATCTGCAATATTCATTGAGAAGTTCGTTATATTTTTTAGCGACTTTCCCAGCATGGTTGGCTTCAAAATTCGAAAAATAAAACGCAATTTTAACACGGCGGAGCAATGTAAATACAAATGGCGCGATCACTCGTGGCACACTGTGAGCAGAACGTGCCGAAAACAGCTGCGCGAAATCGCGGATTCTCCATCTCATTTTTGAGGAAACCTGTATTATTAGCTGTTTTAGTTAAGCCGTGAAGCACGTTCAAAGTTGCGCAACAATTCAATAATTAATGAAGTGGTTCTCTTTAGCTGTATTACACTACACAACTTCTTGTACAATCTTTCAGTTAAACAATCAAGTTAATTGTTTTTTGACACTATTTTGGCAGATTGTACAAGAAATTGTGTAGTGTAATGCAGCTATTAGATATGTAACTTAAAGAATCCTAGACCCGATGAAAAATATATAACAATTTAGACAACAAAAAACTGAAAGATGCTTCCTCTCATTCAGTTTTTCGTTGTCTAAAATGTTATATATTTTTTATCAGGTCTAGGATTTTTTGAGTTACATATCTAATAGCTGCATTACACTACTAATTAAATTTCACACCGTTCAGAAAAACATGAGATGAAAATTGAGTAGACCGAAAAAAAATCATTTGGTTTTCTCAATCAATTCTGAAAGAAACGTAAACATGGTTCAACACTTTGAACGTGGTTCGTGGCTTTACTTTCAGAAAAAGCTAATACTTGGTCTTGAGGATTTTCTTGTAGAATATTTACTCCTCCACAGCTTCGTTCACACTTTTTTGATACCTCTTTTTGTTCACACAGCATTCAATGAGGAACGTCGCGTCGAGGATTTTTCCAATTTCCTGAACTGATGGCGTGCAACTTTGGACGCTATTGATGGTTAAATTGAAGAAGTTGAGATAAACTACTGCGCAACAAATATGTTGTCGCGAGGGAAAAATTGGTCCGACTGTGAACAACAATAACTTTTGAATGAAACAAACCATTTTGATTCTGTTTTGACGGTTAGTGAGCTCAGTCTATCCACCTTCAGGAGGTGAAAACCAGGAAGCTTCATGTAAAATATCTACAGAGTGAAATGTAAAACAGTGCAAAATTTTAGCAAATTCAACGGACTCGTATTTTCAGAATAATTTGTTTTCTCAAATGCAAATGAAAGGATCATAAAGCGTGATGTCTGGATGATGCGTGATGAAAGTCTGGTTCTGTACAATTTTGTGCTTGACAATTTTCAAATATCTCTCACCGTTCCCTCGTCGTTCCAGGAAGAAGACCGCGGCGCAAATATTTCCAAATTCATTTTTTTATTATGATTCCGGGACAGTGGGAAATGTAACTTTGGTTTTTCTTACTCAGTTTTTCACTCCCTACATTGCCTTTTTTTCATCGAGTCTATCACTTCTCTGTCTTAAAAATCGTTTTACTGTACGTAAAACGTGTTAAGCATTCTGCCTTTCAGATCCAGAAATCTAGCTTACTAACAGCAAAATCTTAATTATTTCCAATCGGTCATCGGTCGTCGGTATCAATGAATAGGTACCGATCAGACGCATTACTATAAAGCGGTACAGGATCCGCACCAGCTAAAACCCTCATCCCTAATCCAACTTACTTGTAAGGATCCTTTAGCTCCTCCGTGACATAGTTGAGGTAGTTCCAGCCGGAATACGAGAACAATCCGGAATAGAAAGCCAAAGCTATGTAGCCCGGTTCGGCATTGGTGCCTTCCATCGGGTTGACGAAGTGCTCGACGTGGCCTATGCAGAGATAGTAAATGCCGGCCACCACGATGATGCCGAGGGCGAAGATCTTGGTGGCGGTGAAGATGTCCTGGACGCGGGTCACCCACTTGACGTTGTAACAGTTGATGACGGTCAAAATGCACGTGGTGGCCGCGGCCAGCAGCCTAACGGCTTCGTAAGGAGCCACGCAGGAGCCCCAGAAGGGCTGGAGGATGTACTGGGCGAAAGTGATCGCGGTTATGGCGTTGCCTGTCGGCACCAAGACGAACAGCGCCACCCAGAGGTAGAGGAAGGCGGGCAGGGATCCGAAGGCCTCGCTGATGTACGCGTAGTCGCCTCCGGATTTCGGTATCATCGTGCCTGAAACAAATTTCAATTTTCGGCACGATTTTCAAGTTTCGACAATACAGAGGAAGTTGAATCTTGATGCGGGAATGGATAAGAGCAATGAAAATTGTAGGAATAGAGCGATCAAATAAATTCATAATTTAGACAGGCTGGTGTCCTAGCCGAAAGCAAAACCTACATCAGGTAGGCATTCAAATTTTTCATGAGGAATCCAAATATTGTTGAGAAAAGAAGTCAAAACTGCGCTCATTGTGCAAATTTTCTAGGAGATACTAGTAAAATTTCCATTTTTTTTTGTTTAGTTTTAGTCACTAGCTTCCTAACCATGGGTTCCACCAAAAAATTTAAGAGCGGTTTAAGCTAAACCGAGTTTAAACGGATTTTTTTCTGGCCAATGGTGGTAGATTCATTATGGAAAATACGTTAAATCGCAAGTATACCACCCTTTCGTGATTTACTTAGCATGAAACCTGAATTTACATTGATCATTTGGCCAAAAACCATCAAAAGAAATCTCTAGTTAGCTATCAGCTGGTTAAATATTTTGGTGGAACCCACGGTGAATCATAAAAAGCTTTACTTGTTCGCATCAAACGTCCCTAGATTGACACCCATTCTTCTGCCATATAGTAAAACCGCATTTTTTATAGGGAGCTTTTTTTGCACATCAAGTACAGGTACGCTACTGGGGACACCGACCAATCTGCACACCGGCTTTACTGGCCCTAAAGGTGCGTTCAGTCAGCTTATTTAGCCGAAAGTTTTAATTTTAGCCGTAAGCGCTGCATCGCTTATTGGCTGTTCTGAGGAAGATGGTTCGTAAGAACCGATCGGCGTCGCTGCGCTTGCGACTAAAATTAAAACTTGAGGCTAAATAAGCTGACTGAACGCACCTTTACTTGTTAAAGCTGAGCGCCGAAGTGTCATCTTACAAGTGCCTATAAAAGCAAAAACTGCCTGTTAGTAGCCGAGGCACACACGTTAAATGGAAAGAAAACGGCATTTGATGTTACAAGCAAGCCACTTTGCACAGTTGTTACTAAGACACTAACAAACATTTTTTTCCGCAGCACATGAAAATCGGTCCCTTAGGAAAGCGGGGGGGGGAACACCCTTGGAAAGAGTAACTTTTTCAAATATTGACCGATTTTCACAATTTTGGTGTCGATTCCACACAATTTGATATCACCAAGAAAAATAGAGACAATGCTGATGCTGTAAGTTACAAGGTATGGTTATTTTTAGGCGCCATTTTCAAAATATGGCCGCCAATTTCGCAAAATTTTATCTGATTTGAAAATAACCTTGTCACATGTTCAAACCGACTAATTCAAGTATGCTCTTCACGTTTCTTTTGTCTAAAATAATATTCAGTGCATTATTATAACTATTATTATCCGGTAAACGTGGAATGGGGGTGCAGGGGGCACCCCTCAGCAACGGGTGTGATTGTGCACTCATCTGAACTTCGCCCTAAGTTTGATTTTTCAGTGTTTATTTTATTTTAATTTTCATTTCTTATACTTTATTCTGGAAAATCAATAAAGACAGTTTATCATTAGTATTATTATAAATGAGTTCCATAAATCTTACGTCTTAGTTTAAATTCAACGCCACAACTCGAATGTGGATTTGAATATGCGAAATGTTTTGGCGGCAGTTATTCATGACTGCAGCTTGCAGCGCTGTTGTTCCAAATGTAGTGACATATTGAGGTAAGGAAACAGATGTATAAAGCCAACACTGCCTTCAATTACCCTCAGTTGATCTGTAAGTGGGTTTTCCCCACAGTGAATCTCAAGAATGATATTTGAATTATTCAGATTTCTTTCAGAAACGTCTCTTTCTGGTTTACCTCGAATCATAGGCTCAGTGACAACCGTAGATGAATTCGTCAGATCTTCGGATTATCTCAAAACACCAACCTCAATGATGTCACTTGCGATCAGATGGAAGAAGCTGATAGCAGGATATTTCTTCGTGTCATGGACATGGTAATCCTCGATACTGAAAACGTCCCCATTCCAAGTTCCGATACAGACGTCGTAGTCCTAGCGATCTCCTACAACTTCGACATAAAAAGCGTCGGCCTCAGGCAATTACGGATTCTCTATGGTACCTCCAAGCATTACAGACACCTAGCAATCCATTCAAATGCAGAAGCTCTTGGAGAGTCCAGATCCGTAGCTCAGCGTGGTTTCTACGCCTACATAGATTTTGATAGCGTTTCGTTTTTCAGTTGATAGAAAGACAAAAAGACAGGTGGAGTGCTTGGAAAGATATTTACACCGATGCATCACACCTTTAGCTCGTCCTCCTGCACATCCTCTCAATGAAGATACACTGAAGACCTCGGAAGAAGACACAGTCCGCATGTATGGAGTGTGTGATCCTGAGTGTATCACTGTAGATCAGGTTCACAAAAACCTATTTGCCACAGAGAATCGACCTTTGGCCCTGTGGTCCTCCGACATCTGGTGCCCTAGTACAGCATCCTCGACGAACCGCTTACCAGGCTGGTCAGTTGTAGGGACAAGCCACGTCCACTAGCCAGTGTGAGACAACTCCAGAAGGATTGGGTTGGGCACTCCAAAGAGATAAGTGGGAACCAGTATGATCTCAGTTATAGGAAGTGTGGAGTGCTTGTCATGTCTTGGACCGTTGTGGCTGCAAGACTGGTTGCCAAACTATGCAATGTAAATGCAAAAGAAATCGGCTACCCTGCACTCTTAGTTGCAAGAGCTGTAAAGGAGGCTGCACCAACAAAAACTATGCCTTCAGGTTTTTTTTATAAATTTGGAAGAAAGTATAGGTACTAGAAGCCCCAATAATTACTTTTCAGTTCAGGACTTGATCCTACGATTGGTTCAGCTGATCCAGGGAACAGTGTGCAACAAATTATTGCGAATAATATGTAACTGAATATTTCTTCATTAGTATAAATATTGAAAAAAATTGCCTTCTATGCTTTCTTCATCCAATAACTCCTTTCAGATATCTCGAATGTTATTTTAGATGAAGAAAACGTAAAGAGCGCCCCAAAATTGGTCGGTTTAGACACGCGACAAGCTTATTTTCAAATCAGATGAAATTTTGCTAAATAGGCGGCCATATTTTAAAAATGGCGCCCGAAAATGAAAAAATAACTGTATCTTGTGACGTACTTCATCTCTATCTTTCTTAGCGATATTAAATTGTGTGGAATCGACACCAGAATTGTGAAAATCGGTCAATATTTAAAAAAGTTACTTTTTTCAAGGGGGGCTCCCCCCCCCCGCTCTCCTAAGGGACCGATTTCCATGTGCTGCGGAAAAAAATGTTTGTTAGGGTCTAAGTAACAACTGTGCAAAGTGGCTTGCTTGTAACATCAAATGCCGTTTTTTTATGTGTACCTCGGCTACTATGTGCTACTGTCAGTGTATACTAATTATTACATGGCTTTCGTGGCGGTTTTTATTGGCGCTATATCGAAAAATTGAGCTTCACTAGCTTGCTTTATGCTTTAACCATCCCATGTCACTTACAGAAAAGACACCTTTATTATGTTAGGTAGGTACTTGATTAAGCAATTAATTATATTATGGCTGTGAAAACAAAAACACCAACTAACAAAAAAAAAACGCTAAAAAGCTCATATCCCATATAGCACAGGATATCTTATGGACGTCCATTTCAAGTACATATCAAGTCCTCATGTCCATGGACTTGATTTGGACATCCATAAGACATCCATTTAGGGAACATTCTATGGATGTACAGAAACGACGACCCATGGACGTCTTTCATGGACCACTTTATGGACATTCTTTATTTTCAACATCTAAACATAGAGTCCATTGCCATAAAAAAGTGTAAAAATATGTGACAAGGTACAGCTATTATTTTTCAGCAACAAAAACAAATTGAAAGTTGACTCACAATTCAAAAATTAGGCCACCAGGCCTAATATCATATTATTATCATTATTATTGCGGTAATTTGAAAGAAAAGCCATTTTTCTTAATTAACATAATTTACGTACATCAACAGATCTATGATCAACAGATGATCAACAGTACCTTTTACTCCTTTTAGTAACTTTAATTCTTGTCGGTTGGCAGAGCTGCGAATACTTGTCATCCCTGAGTGTCACTCAGTGTCACTACTATCAGTACTGTCACTGTGATAGCGTCGCGTCGTTTTCCTCAAACCCGCATTTCTTTATGCAAAGTTTTCTCCGTGCTTTCGAGTGATTCTTTGTACAAAAAGACTTTATAGTGTTTATTGAAAATTGACAATGCCGTCCTGTTCTGTGCCCAGTTGCAAACGTTTCGACAAACGGAAATATCCGACATAACCTATTATGTACGATTCCGATGTTTTTATTCCATTTTTTATTTATTACAAAAGAATCGTTTCAGGTTTCCGAAACGACTTAAAGTGGAGTAGCCATCCCTAGGCCAGGGATCAACAAACATTCATTATTCAGCAGCGCATGTTCGTTCAGATCATTTCTTGGATGATGACTACGAGCGAATTGGATTGCTTAAGAAACTGAAACCAAATGTAATACCTTCACCTAATTTGCCTACCCCGAGGCCGAGACCTATTCCAGTAGCTTTAGACAATCAAGCTATCCCAGAAGCTCCAACAACAACAACAAGCCAAGTTAATTATGTTGAAAGCATCAACAACCAAGCTATGCCAGAGTCGTCAGCAAGTCAAGCTGTGCCGAAGGCAACAACAACCCAAGCTATGCTGGTTTGCTTTATTGTTATCTGAAACTTTGATTTTTTTTTAAGAATAAATATTTTCAATGATTGAAACGCTTTTTTTTTGAGAAACGTCTTTTGAATGTCCAAATTTATCACAAATGGTCATCTTATGGACATCCCATAAAGGACGTTTTAGGGACGTACAACTTAGTGCCAAATGGACGTCCATAAGCTGTCCATAAGACATCCACTGGACCTTTTATGGACGTCCAATGGATCTCCGTATGTCCATTTCAGGATAGCCTATGGACGTCCAATGGATGTACTTGTGCTATATGGGATCTTTATAAACAAGACAAGTGTATCAATTGTATCCATCAGATACAAATAAACCAATAAATGACAAGCACTAATGTCACTAATGTAATCATTGATGTCATTCATAAGTTTATAACAATTAAAATGGAATCAGTCTCGATTGAAAACAGGTAAATATTTACTGATTGTGCCAGTTATAGGACAGCCGACAAAAATATTGTGTCTATACAACACAAACATACACATAAAACAGAACCAGTCCATCTCCCCACCTTGCGGTGTGTCTAATAGGAAGCCTCGCCCAAAAAAAGTCTTCGCAGCAATAAATCATTTTGGTACATTATTACAAAAAGTACCTACACATAAAACACGTACACAGATAAACTGCTCGTCAAAAGTTAAGCATAGACCAAAATTTGCTCCTATTTCAAGTAAGGATTTCTTCGGGAAAAGATATCTGATTTGAAAAAAATGTATGGTTTTTCGTAGAGCTTTTCTTCAGCTATAACGGCTCGATACCAAGTTTGGGCTGAGACCGCCGTAAGTGCGGTTACCATAGCAACGGCGGATACCAACCAATCAGACCGCTGTATTTGGCGAGTTACGTCGTCCCAAACTTTGCGCCTGCAACTTGGTATCTAGCCCTAAGACGCTATGTCGACTTACGGCACCATTGACTTTGTCCATGATATACAGGATGCCAAAGAAGGAGTGTCAAAAGTGTTAATTTTTGAAGTCGTGGAACTTTTTTAGAAAAAATTCCGGATTTTTTTTCTCTTGAGTTTTAGGGAGCGGATATCAATATGTCGAAACGGTTTTTGACTTTTGATCGTATTTTGTTTTTTCAAAGAGTTCTTGACTTTTTTGTGAAATTTAGATTTTTTGATGCAGAATTTGCTAGAGCAGTTGCTTTTTCTTGAAAATTAACAGAAGCGTACACAGTTGCTGGATGAATTGAACCATGAGGAAACTGACCTCATGGACCTCCAAAAGAGGTCATCCTCTGGACCTCTTCAGGGGAGATGCCCATTGGAGCATGCTGCGACATGCTTCGACACTTATTGAACCCAGCATGGATAAAAATGCAAGATTTGTAACCATACGTTGCATCAAAATTACCATGGTTACCAATTAGTCCCATCATGGGTGATTTTGTTACTGCCCAAGTCACTGGAAATTTTCAGAAGTGATATCTCCTAGACGAGTAGAGATAGAGCCATAATTCTTTTTTTGATTTCATTCGGACACATTATTGGTCATTCAAGCATGATGTGCAAATTTTTCACGTTGATACTTTTTCAGTGGTGGGGAGAAATTTTGACGTTTGTCATGTCAGAATTTTTTTTTTGTACTTGTCATCATTGAAATGTTGACATGAATGTATACTGTCAGTTTCAGCTGATGAATTTTAAGTTTGCGTTCGGTGTTTATCTTCCTCAAAGTCCAGGTTTCCTGAGAAAACCTTTGTTGGTCTTTTGTTTTCACTACTGATGTGGAAGTAATAGATTACATTCATGTTGACATTTCAATGATGACAAGTACAAAAAAAAATTCTGACATGACAAACGTCAAAACTTCCCCCCACCACTGAAAAAGTATAAACGTGAAAAATTTGCACATCATGCTTGAATGACCAATAATGTGTCCGATTGTAATAAAAAAAAAATATGGCTCTATCTTTACTCGTCTAGGAGATATCACTTCTGGAAATTTCCAGTGACTTGGGCAGTAACAAAATCACCCATGATGGGATTAATTGGTAACCATGGTAATTTTGATGCAACGTATGGTTACAAGTCTTGCATTTTTATCCATGCTGGGTTCAATAAGTGTCAAAGTGATGTCGCAGCATGCTTCATTGGGCATCTCCCCTGAAGAGGTCCAAAGGATGACCTCTTCTGGAGATCCACGAGGTCAATTTTCTCATGGTATAATTCATCCAGCAACTGTGTACGTTTCCGTGAATTTTCAAGAAAAAGCAACTGCTCTAGCAAATTCTGCATCAAAAAATAAAAATTTCACAAAAAAATCAAGAACTCTTTGAAAAAACAAAATACGATCAAAAGTCAAAAACCGTTTCGAGATATTGATATCCGCTTCCTAAAACTCAAGAGAAAAAAAATCCGGAATTTTTTCTAAAAAAGTTCCACGACTTCAAAAATTAACACTTTTGACACTCCTTCTTTGGCATCCTGTATATCATGGACAAAGTCAATGGTGACGTAAATCGACATAGCATCTTGTAGCTGAAGAAAAGCTCTACCAAGCACTATACATTTTTTTCAAATCAAATATCTTTTCCCGAAGAAATCCTTACTTGAAAAAGGAGCAAATTTTGGTCTATGCTTAACTTTTGACGAGCAGTTTACAATAAGTATCGTTATTGTTTTGTTGTTAGCTTGGAAACTGTTTGAAACTTGCTTAGCAAAAAATTAATAATAATAGTACCTACTCTAAAACTTCCAATAAAGTGATATCGAAACATATTTGCCAAATGTGACCTGAGATAAAATAAGTAGTCATAATTGCAAAAAAAAAAGGGAATGAGAGGAAAACAGAACATGTATGTGACACGTAAGAATACCTCTCATCTGAGATTTGCGGTAAAAATGGGAGATTATCCAACTAATTTGAAAGTTTGAACGACACGAGCAGAGCAATCGTTTGGAATAGGACCTTTTCGATGTACACACATCAAAAGAATCTAGGGGACAAGCAAATTCAGACGATTCCTAAAATCATCATAACTTTTGATTTCCGTGAGCGATTTCATATCGGTCTTCAGTGTTCGATAGCCCAATCTTTCGTTTTCATGTCTTGATCACGTCAAATACGAATAGTGTTTCATAAGGTTGCTACAGGGTGATCAGTGGAACAGTGTCAATTTGCCGAAGGTTTAGTACAAGCGCGATTTCCCAAAAAAAATATTTCATGCATTCCAATATCACAGTTATGAATATCGGTTTTTCAGCTTCGTTTTTGAGTTTTGAAAATCAAAGGTGAATTGCCAAAGATATTGATCATTTTGTCCCGTCATGTTGAACTTTCAAGAAAAAAGAAAGTGATCCGATTTCATTGAAACTTGAAACACACTCATGTCTGGTTCAAGTAATTGGAATTTCAAGGTCAAATGTCACTTTCGATCACTCTCGAGCCGCTATATTGAACTTTTTACATAAATGATTCAATTTGAATGTAACTTGAAACACACTAGAATCGAATAATTTACATAAAAGTTCAGTGTGGCGGCTAGAAACTTTTCTGTCGGCTGGTGACAGAAAAAAACATTTGACTTTGAAATTCCAATTATTTAAACCTGACATGAATGTGATCCAAGTTTCAATGAAATCGGATCACTTTCTTGGAAGTTCAACATGGCGGCACAAAATTATCAACATCTTTGGCAGTTTACCTTCGATTTCCAAAATTCAAAAACGTTACTGAAGCTGAAATACTAGTCTTCATAACTGGACCACACTGGACTATTGGCGAGTTTCAAGATCGAATACGCCATCTGACGGCTAACGTGTAAACGACGTTTGTGCACGGAACAACCGCAGATTTGTGTGGGCTCTTATGAGCGTTGCGGCATTTGGTGACATTAATTGATTCCATCTGACTTAAAACGGCGTTGATTTTTTCTAAAAAAGTACGTGAGCCACGCACGTTTCATTATCTTGAATATACTAGGTGTCGTCGGTTGCAAAAGCATTGCATTTTTAAATAAGAGTGGCACGTGTACGACGACTGGCAAGCAAAAGCGGCATCAGAATGGGAGGTGGTAAGATTTGTGATTTTGTCATAGTGACAAAAATTGGCGGAGAATTTGTTGCGTTTCCGAGTGCGAGTCGCGCTGTGGAAACCGGAAAAAAGGAGAGTTACATTTTCACCGTTTCCCGTCGAAAGCGAAAGACGCAAGTTGGGTAGTCAAGATGACAAACAAACTTGGCACTGTGAAAAATATGACTACGAGAAAAGCCTGAGAAGTGTCGCTGAAAATAGGAGCTTTAAATGGCTGCATCGAAGAAGCACAGCTGCGATATGTTTGCATGTCCCGGACTGGCCTGCTTTGCAAGTGCATTTAAACGTTCCAATTTCACAGGAACTCCCGCAGGAACTGCTACTACTATTTCTTTTAATTACAATCTCAGTTGCCTCGTGAGGAGATTCCTCCAATGCGCTTGTTTGTAAACACAATCCAAATATGTCCATGTTTGAACTGAAGCTTGATTCGGTTCGCTTTCGACCACACAACACAAGAAATTGTGACTTCAGAATTTCCTCTCCCATCAGTATCCCATCACGATAGATCGAGAATCCGTTGAGGCTTGAGGCCATCCAGTGATTGAAAACCTTCATAACACTCAATTCGCTTCTGTCATTTTCGAGTTCCACTGCAATAGGTACTAATTAACCACGTTTCACGTCTGGAGGACATTAAAAACCGCTTACTACTGATAAGATTTTTGAACGCGCGGGCAACAATCCGTGCCCTATCCGACATGTTTGTTTACATGCGAAGCGCATCAGCAGCGCCACCATCGGTAATGTTACTCGCCAATAGAAATGCATAAAAATTTTTTTTTGGGAAATCGCGCTCGTACTGTACTTTTGGCAATTTTACACTGTTCCATTGATCACCCTGTAGAAACTTTATAAAACGTTGTTCGTATTCGACGTGATCCAGACATGGAAACGAAGGATTGGGCTATCGAGCACTGAAAACAGATATGAAATCGCTGACGGCAATCAAAAGATATGATGATTTTAGAAATCGTCTGAATTTGCTTGTCCCCTAGATTCTTTTGATGTGTGTAGAAATTAGGAGTGAATAGTTTCATCTCCATCATACCTATTTTACGTTAATACCATTGTACTGTTGAGGGCGGTCTTAGCCCCATAACTCGGCTAGCCGAAACGGCAGCCTTGTTTTTTTTGTATAAAGCAAATATCTGATTATTTCTGTAAAAGTTCAGATTTATACGAAAAATGCCCATCTCAGCGGATGTAGTGCTTTTGCACAGTAAATATGAGTGGCATGCGCGCACCACTTCTCTACATAAGTCCTAGATCAAAATTTTTTGTTTTAAAAATTACTGCAATACTTTGGCCCCAATCGCTTCGCTGGTTGTATATAGAAAACTGTGAAAACAAAAATTTTCCTCGCTGAGTGAAAATCTGGATGCATTCATAGCCGCTCAAAATGTTTATAAACTTGATAAATAAATAATAAAGCATTGTTCCTCAATCACTGTCACACTGTAAGAAAGGTCTGGGTATGTACTTCAATAAAAAAAAAAGCACATAGCTTTATTAGATCAAAAGATATGATGATGCATACGTTGGTATCTATGCGTTTTTTCTATTTTAGATGAGTGCCGCGAGTTGTGCATTCTTAATTGTTGTTAAAGATTGTTTATATTTGACCGATCATCCTTAAACGTCGTCGGTATCAACCCGCAATAGTTGACATTCGATTAACGAAAGAATGAACTGGATTTATGTTCAACCGTTCGGAAGATACGGAAGATTTAGATGAATTTTGTTGGGAAACGAGGAACGAGAAAAAAAAAAATCACGAAAAAAATAGCCTCTGCCACTACGTCTGGCGAGGCTTAAAAACAAACGGGGCATTTAGTTTTGAAGCGTGGCGCCTACAACCCTATGCAGCTCAGAACTGGTGCAGATGAAAATATCAACTTCGCTCAAAGTGACTTCATAAATACAGAAAGAAATTCGCCAATGCATGTTTTAATGTCCTTCTCGATATAAAAATCGTATTGTTTTTTCGTGGGATCTTCATCAATTTTTTTCTCGTGTTCCTGAGTGAGATTCTATTTATATAACGCTCTAGACCCGGAATGCAATACTTTTGAGACACCTGTATCCAAGTGTACCAAAACTCACGGTCCAGAGCCAAAGCAGCTCAGGGAAATGCTGCAGTGCCAGTGTCAGGAGAATATTTAAAAATTGGGGCTTTTTATTTTTGGAAATACGGGGGCGAAGGGTGGGGCTTTGTCCTCTCCTATTTTTATTACTTGATGAAATTTCCAGCAAATCTTTTAGGACAGACTAAACAGAAAAAAGAACTTCTCAGTGGATTAGGTGGACCAAAACCCGCGGTTCAAATTCAAAGGCAGTTCAGAGAAATGCTTCAAATGTGTCATGAATTGGGCTCAGGCCTGTTGGTCGTTTTAATCAGTAATGAATGAATATTTAAAAATTATTTGGGTCGTAATTTTTGGAGATACGGGGGGGGGGGGCGAAGGGTGGCATTTTGCTCCCTTATTTTTATTATCTGATAAAATTTCAGGTACTTTTTAGGGTAGACTAAACAGAAAAAAATTGAACTTTTCAGTGTGTCTTGCATTTTTAAATAAGCTTGAGGTGTAGTCCATGGGTCCACCTAGTATACTCTATACACTCATAGAAAGGACCACCAGATTCCGCTGCTTGAAGAGTAGTCCCGAGCGTTACCCGCGAAATTTGAAATTCGAGTCGAGCAGTCCAAACAGCCGAGCCGACTAATACTGACAAGATATTAATTTTCAATTTTCTTGGTTCATTTTATTCACAATTACTGCAAGGCATCCCTTTATTTCGTAAAAATTACGCTTTGTTTACAAGTTGGTCATCTGTCACTTTGATCCGATCCCGTTTACATTGGGTAAAATACGAGCGAATGCAAGCCTCGATCCGCTCGACTCAAGTCAAGCCGGCCAAAGCACCGGATCGACTTGAACTGCTCGATCCGATTGAAATATCAATCCCGACAGTTTATATCGGCAGTTTCAAGCGGATCGACCCGATCGGATAGAATTTCGATCGAATCCAAAGCTGCGACAGAAACGCAGTCATAGAGAAATGGAGGTTAGAAATCGTAACGTGAGTGTCAAACTCGCTAAATGTAATTCCATTGGCTTGGCGTAGGAATAATTTGCCCGGGTAATACTACCAACCGAACAAAACTAATATTTGTTCCAAACGCGCCTATGTTGTTACAGTCTTTGGTGCTTTCATTTGCTATAAGTTACATCACTGAAATTAAAAAAAAGTCCGTTCTATCGCTGAACAGACTATAGTCTAATTATATGCAATGGATGTTCAACGAAAATATTAAATTCAGAAAAATGTCTTCATTTTTCAGTCGGCAGCAGCCGTCCTCTTGGCAATCCCTTGGACAGTACCCAATGGGAATTCAAAATGAAGCGAGACATCCACAAAGCCTTTATCTGTGTTCAACATTCAATCAATTTAGGCTACTATTTTAGCTTAAAGACTATTATTTCTTTGGAGCCGCCTGTTACAGGCTCATTTTTCTGTTCTAGGGCTAAGCAACTCAGTGCAGCTCTTCAACAGGACTCAGCCTTTGATGAGTTTGATGCACGAAATGGTGGAGGAATTCAGATATGATTCAAACAACCTGAAATCTTTCAAGTTTAGATTAATTTTTTCACATATTCCGAGTTTTTATTTTTAACATAACATCTTGAGCAGGTTCAGAGGGTTGCTGCAGCACTACTACAGACTACAACAGGAACTGATTCAAGTAAAGACTCAATAGCCCAGTCAATAGTAACTTTCATTATAGTGGTATACCCAACGCTTGCGCCAAATTTTAACATGGCGTCAAATACAAAATTTACGAACAGATGCTACAAAATCGCAAGAAAAACCGTCACAAAATTGAAAAATACGCGCCGCAGCGAACAGGGTAATAGGCTAGAGGTTAATACACACTAGTGATTACTTATTTTTCATCAAAAAGTCCGCATTGTTCATTAAATTATAAATAACTGCTATCCTTGGTGACCTGTTTCGGAGTGAAATTTTTCCGGTTACACAGCTTCACCCACCGTGCACATTTGTCACATTCCTCGCAAGACTTTACGTGTTTTTCAAATTTCTCCAGTACCAAGTTTTTACGGTATTTTAAGCACGTTTTTGGGAATCGGATAAAGAAATACATATTTTTGTCATTACAACGACTATCACTGTGCCAATTCCCATGAGCGCAATAAGCACTTTCCTTTCACAACAAAACTCACTGATCTGATCTAAGTTAGAGAGAGAAAGAGCGAGAAACCACATGCGCGAAAGTGAGATACCACTAACAACTTAGGTCAGAATACTTAGTTCAGGTTGTAAAAAGAAAGCACCTAATGTTTCACGGCCCCTTTCATTTGTTTTTCCATGATTTTTGGAAGGATAACACCGCTGATTCAGTTTTGAAAAACTTGAACTGAAAAACCGATTTTTATACTTTGAAGAACACAGGGCCGCTATTGTTGATTCTTGAATTAGCCCAGGCATTTTAGTCGAAAAATCGTGGTAACCCGTAACAAATTCCCTCAAAGCTGAATTTTGGTATATATGTTCTATTGGACCTACGGAACAACATATCAAAATACACGGACTTACACCCTCGTGCGTCCTTTGATTTTCATCCTCAAAGGTCAAGTTCTAAGATTTAGAGAGATACCTATCTCCAAGCTGTTCCTGCAAGTGAACGGAGTATCCGATCGATATAAGATATGTTTCAAATGAACAAAAGAGATTTGTTGTTAGTGCTCAAGTGTGTGAGGGAGCCTTTGTAACTCTTCCGATTGGTTAGTTCTGCGGGAAAGGCGGCTGAGTGTTAATTTGTCGCCCGGATATTTCAGGAAAAACCATGTGAGAATTTAAAGCCTCAAGCAATGTCGCACAAAGTTGAATACTGATATATAACTGGTATGATCCCTAAGCAAGAACATATCAAAATATTTGGACTTACATCTCTGTGCCTCCTACGATTTTGGGGCTTTGAATATCTAGTCAAAAAATTCACCCAGACACTTTTCTCTAAAACTGTTCCTGTGGACGAACCAATCATTTTAACAATATAAGGTGGGTCTCAAAGGAAACACGGTATATTGTTGCCTATGACGTGGACTCCGGTAGCCATGAAATATTTCTGCTTGATAGTGGCGTGAATAGCACGCGCAAGGTGGAATTTCTCTCCTGGATCTTTGAATGAGAAACATGTAACATGTAAGAATATTTTGTGATGGCCAATAAAGCTGAGCATTGTTAATAGGTTCTTCTTCCTATCTTCGAAACAGACTCAAATGATGAGACTGATACGTGAACAGTTGATATTCACAGTGCTCATCCCGAAAATAATGAATTCTCTACAAAAAAAATTGTGGTTTCTCCATTTAGGGGCATCATTGTCTGAAGCTGTCAAAAATAAAAATTACCGACAAATCCTATATTTATGTTTATCTTGGACAGAAACAGCATCAATTGCTTACGCCTATTTATATTACAAAGTCAGAGCATCAATTTTTTATTAAACAAGTTTTACACCTACTTTTTTTTCTGAAAATGGAATAACGGCTACAGAAAAGATGATTTTATGTTTCTGTTGCCCGATAGATACAATAGCTTTTGGTATTTTCTAATAGAGGAAGAACTTCGCTTAGTATCACACACAAAAACAGTAGAACCGCTCCATCATTCATCAGTAAAAAAAAAGAACTGCAAAAATTGTATGCATTTTCGGGAGAAAATTGGGCATATAATCACTTTCACAACAGATCAATTTTCTGATCTTGTAATGAATACAGGCACATTGTTTTTACCGTGTTCAGGAATAAAATGGTTAAGAACAATCAATTCTGTTGGAAATACTTAATTAAGATGATTCTAACCATACGGAAACCGAAATTACAAAACGACAATTTCAGATGGCAAAAATCGTCATTTTTTCAGTAAAACTTGTTTATTCGTGTTTCAATTCAATTTTAAATACCATATTTGATATCAGAGGCCAAGATTTAGTTGGAAACGATACCACACTTGCCGATATCAATTTGAGGTTTTTGAGAAAAAACAAAATAAATTTTGCTGATCTTCTTTTTTTTTTCAGGCAACCCAAACTACTTATCAACAATTCAAACGTCAAGCAAATATTATGAAGCCTTGAGGCATCTAAATATGATTTTTTCCATTTATATAAGCTACAGGGTGTCATTTACGCATTTAAAATGGCAATATTTAGCCCCCTCCCCCACAACCAATGACGCACAAGGGTGTGCCACCGAGTATTTTGATATGTTATTCCTTAGGTCTTACAAGGCCCGTATACCAAATTTCAGGTTTGTGGGAATTTGTTGCGGGTTAAAACCTAATATGCCTGGGCTAAATCGTGTGAGAAAAGTCCCTGGGAGTAAAATATATTCCGAAGTACACTATGTAGCGAACGTTGCCTAAAATCGTGGTTTTTAGGCAACTTTCGACTTTAGCTACAGAAGTGTAGTACGGATTATATAAAACTCCCAGAGACTTTTCTCACACGATTCAAGAATAGCGGCCCACTTGTTTACAAACGTACGACACTCGGAGCGAACTTCAAAATGGCGAATAAATAGTTGACGTTGACAGCAGACAGCAGCGAAAAGTCACGGCCGTTGCTTGTCAAACTGAAAATAGAGTTGGTGTGGGTTGCATTATGGGTTGCGTACGCACATCTGATCAATGTAAAACGCAGTTATTTATAATTTAATGAACAATGCGGACTTTTTAATGAAAAATAAGTAATCACTAGTGTGTATTAACCTCTAGCCTATTACCCTGTTCGCTGCGGCGCGTATTTTTCAACTCTATGGCGGTTTTTCACGCCATTTTCTAGGATTTGTTCGCAAATTTTGTATTTGACGCCATTACTTCAGAAGACGAGTATGCGCGCTGATGGCGCGCTGGATAATGAAAGGTACTATGAAAGCATAATTTAGGAGAATAGCGAAAATAAATAGTGTAGTTCTGGAAATTGGTAGAGATGTTCTCGAAAGCTTGCTGATTACTGTGTAGAAAGTCCCCATCGATAGGGGGTGTGGAATCGCCGCCATCTTGGATTATTGGTACATTTGAAGTTTTTTTTTGCAATTATCTCACTTAAAGGCGATCCCATCAAAAAACGGCTTGGTTCAAACGAAAGGCCATCAAATTGTCTATAAAAAAGTTGCGTATCACTTTCACATAACTGTCATAACTTCGAAGAAATTGGCATGTGAACGTCAGGTGTGAGTCGTGGAGGAGATATTTCATTTCTCACGGTGTTTTTGAAGAATCACAAAAGAAAACAAAAATGCAGTGCTGTTTAATTAATCTTCGTTAATGAATAATGAAATAAAAAAAAATTTGGCTTTCACTTGAAAAAATATGGGGGGGTCAAAGGGAAAAAATTGAACCTCTAATATTTCCGTTATTCAACAAAATTTTGAAAACATTTTTGGGAGGAATTATGAGTGATCCATTTATGATACAAGGTGCAAAAGACAGACCAATCATTGTACAGGGTGAGTCTGTACCCCGGATTTTTTCAGACCGCGTGTAAATCTGCAAATCTGCTAAACATCTGAAAATAATCGTAACCAACACTACCAAAATCAGAACAATGAGTAACAGACAAACCAGTTTAGGTTACCCATTATTCTGATTCTCGTAGTGTTGGTTACGGACATTTTCAGATGTTGAGATGCTCTTTGCAGGTCTAGAAAAAATCCGGGGTACAGACTCATCCTGTACAATGATTGGTCTGTCTTTTGCACCTTGTAGCATAAAAGGATCACTCATCATTTCCCCTGAACCTTTTTTAATTTTTTTCCTAAATAACCGGAATATGAGAGGTTGAATTTTTTTCCCTTTGACCCCCTCCCCCATATCTTTTGAAATGGAGGCCAAAATTATTTTTTTAAATTTTATTATTGATTAACAAAGATTAATTAAACAGCACTGGATTGCAGTTTTGCGTGATTTTTCAAAACACCGTGAGGAATGGAATATCTCCTCCACGACTCACACCTGACGCTCATAGGCCAATTTCTCTGAAGTTATGACAGATACGTGAAAGTGATGCGCACCTTTTTTGCAGGCAATTTGATGGCCTTTCATTTGAACTGAGCCGTTTTTTGATGGGATCGCATTCTATCGAGATTACTGCAAAAAAACTTGAAATGTACCAATAATCCAAGATGGCGGTGATTCCAAACCACCTATCGATGGGGACTTTTTACACAGTAATCAGCAAGCTTTCGAGAACATCTCTACCAATTTTCAAAACTACACTACATATTTATTTTCGCAATTTTTTCTTCGTTCACTGGGCTACAAGTATTAGACTCGAGATTAGACCACTATGCCTAATTCCCGTATGCAGGATAATAATAGATTAATGTTTATCTGCATTTGTTTCTCAGTAATGAATAATAAATGTATTCTTATTATTTATTTATCAGTTCCAATATTTGATAAATCTACATAGCTCAACTATTGTGGAAAGAATAGAAATGCTTTCTGGAAACATTTTTCCAACATCTAATATCAGTGCAGCAGATAATATTATCTGCACAAATGTTTGGAATTCCCAATGGAATTCCTTATGGTAGGTTAGGTAGGTATTAATATCAAGTTTTGTTTTTGACCTGGAAGTGTTTTCCTTTATTATATTACTTTAAAACTGTATTTCAGTTTGGTGGTTACTTAACCTTACAAACCAGCGAAAACATTGTAGGTACTCCCCTCTCACCAAAACCAATGAATAAAAAGTAATGAAAACAGTCATAGATTTCTAAAATAAGATTTTGGATTTCTCAAGATTTTAGAAAATTAAAATAGAATTCTTGCAAAGGACCTCCAAAGGAACTATATGACTCCCTAGTCAGCGACATTACAACGTTCTGCAATTTAACATTTCCCGGCCCCCCACCAACATGGAAGAGAAAGTATTGTAATCGTACAGAAAAAAGTTCTGAGATTTCGCCGGATATATCCATTTCGAGGTCCCACAAGACGATATGACCATTTCCAGAATGATATATGTCTGTGTGTCTGAGGATGTGTCTGTGATCTTCCACGATGACTGCCGATTAGTTGATCCGATCGACTTGAAATTTGGTATGCGGATATTGTTTTTCTGTGGAATAAGCCTATTAGTTTTTGACATAACTGTCAAACAGAACTGTCATTATCAACAAATGTCGGAAGCTATATCTCACGGAACTCGACTTGAAAGACCTTGAAAAACTGTGTTCAGAACAGTTAAAAGTATTGCCCTATCATTTGTCAAATAATAAAAAATGTAGAAGTTCAAAACTTTGCCATTTAATTATTCAAAATCTATCCGATGGATTGGAACCAAATTTGACAGGAAGCAACACAATAAGAGAATGTCAAATTAGGTTTGCAGTTGCAGTTTTCCACCATTTTCCAGTCGGGCGTTATGAATTTTCAAAAATTTCTCCTAGCTGTTGCCACCCGAGAGGGACTCTCACCCGTGTTTTGACCAGGACGACTTGCTTTTGATGCAGGACTCCACTCAAAAACTCATTTCTGCTCAAGGATCGACTTTTTTCGAAAAATTCCAACTGATACTGAAAGTAGAATTGATTGGGCGTCATGTAGACTTATTTTCAAAATCGACAAAGTTCCGGTTTTCCGACGGTAATTTTTTCAAAATGAAATTTGAACATTCCGTAAATTTGAAAAAAAAACTGCAGTGCAAACTTCGAATGCGGTGAGGGTGAGCCCCACGAAATATTTATTTTAGGTGCAGACATGCTGGGAATGAAAGTTGGAGAACAGATTGAATTAATTTTTGGAGGAAAAGTTTTCGAAATCGGACCCACGTTGTCGATTTTTCCTCAGACCGAGTTTTTCAAACAAGCGGTAACTGGTTCATGAACATTTTCCAACTTTTTTTTCCTATTTCCCGGGAATTTTCCGGTTGAAAATGTAAAACCGGACTGGTTTACGAGACCCGATTTAAATGATGGAGCTTAAAGTGAAGCCTTAATGTAAGATACTACTTTCGAATAAGATTTGAGGTTTTCTTGGAAAATCCAAAAAAAAAATACAAAACTTCCAATTTCCTGCAAATTATCTTCAATCCTCGCTTCAATCTTTCTCTCTAATTCTAACTTTTCACCCGAAGGGACGTTTCAAAAAGAATTTCTATAGGTTCCTGGATACTAGGTGGGAAAGTTTTGGGGTGACAACCGATTTTTTTTATTGAGGAACCGGTTCCGGCTACAAGTGAGTAACCATCAGGACTTTCAATCAACATTCAGTAAAAATTACTCTTCTAAAAATGGATCTTTACAATCATTAATTATAGTCCAGGAATTTTAGCTGTTTAAATCGCAAATAGACAAAAATGATAACTAGCCGGATTTTTGCATATAAGCTCAGTTAAGCATGTAGTTCAACATAGTAAAAGTCCTCAAGAATCCGGTGTGAGCTTTGGCCGTTGTGGCCTCGAGAAGAGCTTGAGGATCAGTTTTTCGCGTATATCTCATGAACAATAGCACTTGGGGAAAAAGTTCCTGGGAAGAAATTGTTGGAAATTTTATTGTCTACAAGAAAGGTCCTCACACATTTCATCGTCAGTCATCTCCTTCTTCGTCAAAACACAAGAAAATAAAAATAGTCCAGATGCTCGATGCTGAAGACTGGTATGGACCTTGAGTTGTATGATGGCAGAGTGCCACTTTGTAGAGGTGTTGTTTGATCCACTCTCTTTTGGTTGAAACTTGAAGCCATCAAGACGAACTATGCCGGCGGCATATACAGGGTGAAATAAAAATAAAAAGTTAAACTTTTGTACCTCGAGAACCAAAATAGGTGAAGACATGTAAATCGCCATAAATAATTCCGATTTCATGGTCATGAAGTCGTCGTGAACTTGAATTGAATATCTTGAGCCGTTCTTGAAATATCTTCAAAAGACTGAAGTTGTCACAAAAAAAAAATTTATTTTCGTCTACTTTATTAGAAAAAAAGTTGACTGTGTTTTTTCTAAAATTAGGTGGCCTAGAGAGGGCTTTTCACTGTAATTCCATTTTAAATGTAATTTATCATTGTTTCGATTCAAAACACCAAGTTTCGATTCAAGATCTGAAGAATTACTGATATACGGAGAACTATTTTTTTTCGTAACGACTTCAGTCTTCTGAAGATATTTCAGAAACGGCTCAACATATTTGATTCAAGTTCACGACGACTTCATGATCATGAAATTAGAAATATTTTTGGCGATTCACATGTCTTCACCTATTTTGGTTCTTGAGGTACATTTGTTCAACTTTTTATTTTTATGTCACCCTGTATATGCCGCCGGCATAGTTGGTATTAATAGCATTAAGTTTCAATCAAAAGAGAATGGATCGAACAACACCTCTACCAAGTGGCGCCCTGCCATCATAAAACTCAAGGTCCGTACAGTCTTCGGCATCGAGCATCTGGACTATTTAGCTTTTCTTGTGTTTTGACAAGAAGGAGTGGACTGATGATGGAATATGTAAGGACCTTTCTTGTAGACAACACAGTTTCTAACAATTTTGCTTCAAGTGCTTTTGCTCCAAGTGCCATCGTTTATGAGATAAACACGAAAAACTGACTCAAGTTCTTCTCGAGGCCACAACGGCCGAAGCTCACACCGGATTCTTGAGGACTTTTACTATGTTGAACTACATGCTTAACTGAGCTTATATACAAAAATCCGGCTAGTTATCATTTTTGTTCGCTATTTTTTCTATAATTCCTGGACTATTAATTGTAGTCGAAATATAATAATAAGTAATGATTGAGAACTACCAACAAAAAATCAAGTCGGATTTGAACCTGGCAACCTAGCGGGCCATGTTAACCGTTTCAACAATAATGCTGGATTCCTAGATTCAGACTGAGCGATTTGTGGAAGCGAAAACCAACGGGGTGTCAGAGCAACAGCAGCACTTAAACCTCATTGATAAAAAAGACCTCGCATAACTGCGGGAAGTCGCTTTTCCCTATTTGTATAACTTTCGATAGAAAAGATCAACAATAATTCCTTTCGTATTTGGTATTCAATTTTGTCAACAAAATCAAAATACATAAATCTAACTTGCCTTATTGTCTGTCACTCAATGTTCTGATTTTCGCTCGAATTTTCGTAATGTTGGTTATAAGCATTTTGAGAGGTGATCCGGGGGTTGTTTTTTCACCGTATTATGCTGTTTTAACTGATCCTTTACCCACAATTCTCGACTCGGACTAGCAAAGCAAAGAAAAACCTTGACGTATTGAGAATAAATCATTCCTTCGAAATAAAATTGATTTTAATGGCTTTCAAGGGCGTTTCAGATTTAGGTCACCGTTGATTGATGGAACCCTTCATTTTGAACGTTTGTCTTGAGTCAATTATTTTGACCTTGTTTTTTACCTGTAGTTTTAACTCAAGTTTCAACTTCAACACATGAGCCTCAAAGTCTTTAAAATCGGTTAACGAGAAAAATTTACCGCTGCAAAATCAATAGGGTGTAGTTTTTTTGAGACCACAATGTAAATAAAAAAGACATAAACTTCAGAAGCTGTCCTGAGGTCATTCGTCAAATCGTCATTCCTTTATTCCCTTTATTGGTGTTAAAAGTGAGTATGTACCAGTACCTAGTGACCCTATTGACAGTTTAGAAATTTTGCACTGTTTCAGCCGACACCTGTAGATTTTATGCAAGGCGTCTTAACCAGAATTAAGTCCACAGTTGGATTTCTTGAATACAAAAATATTGGGGGAAAACGCCGAGATAGGTCTACAAACGGAGTCTTAGCTCAAGGATTGGACTAGCGAAGCGAATCGTTTTGACAGAATTCAAATCATTCGTAGCTGTCATAAATTGTCCCGAATTTAAAAAGAGTATACCTACCTATATAATTTTGGGGTGCGACGTTAATCATGTTTGCTTACTTTAGATTGCGTCAGACTCGTCAGAGTCTCAATATATTACTATTAGCGCACTGTTTACAAATAGGTATATAAAAAAAAGTACTCAAACAAAAACGTTTCAGAAAACGCCAAGACAAAATACAAAAAGAGAAGAAAATCAAATAGGTATCTAGGTTGTTTGATGCCTATGTTATAATAACGTCTATATGCATATCGCAACTCATGCGGTAGATATATTGCTACCTACTGTAGGTATCCGAACGTGATGCAATACCTTACCGGCGATTATCACACCTGGAATAAATTAACATTCTCACCTAATTCGGCATAACACAAGGCACCGATCATGGACAATATCCCAGACATAATCCACACAATCAAGGCTTGTCCCACTGATCCTGAAGACTTCAGCACCCCCTTGGGGGACACGAAGATCCCTGAGCCTATGATGACACCCACGATGATGGCAACTCCATCGATGAGCTCCAATTCCTTCTTCATTTTCACGCCGGACGAGGAACTCTTCACGGACACGTCGTCCTTTTCACTTTTTTTGCCGCCCATTGTAGCGCCCTTAAAGTGTCTTTTATGAAGTACCTTCTAAACTTCTTGGACTTGTTCACTCACTCACGTTCAACTGGTGTCTGTTCTGCGGGTTTATCGGGTCTATTCACCACGTGTTTTTAACCTGCTTGCATTTCGTACATAGTCAGTCCCCGCTCTTTGAATTTCGCCGGTTCTGGTCTTGTGCGCCGTCTCAGAGCTGGGGCGCGGGAACGAACGGACCGGTGATGGGCATTCCAGTCCAGGAGGCAAAAGCGGGGCCTGCAGTGTGGTGCCCAAAGATGAATCTGGAGCGTACTGAATAAAGCAAAATCTTCGAGGTGCGGTAAGGTTTCGCATTGGCGGCGGCGGCGTCCAATTATGCCGCGCTCTCTAACCTACATCCTGTATGAAATTGGACTAATAATTTCAATAATAGAGGTCTAAATAGCCGGATGGTGGTTCACGCCACTGTTTTCCTACGTATCCTAATGTGCAAACAACAACAATACAATATGCGATACTTACGGGGCTTTTGTTGTTGATATTATTTATTGCCTGCTTATTATCTCACAGATGTGTGGGGGTTTTTATGGAAAAAACTTTATTGAAAAAAATTGGGATCTACCTATACTTACCTACATACAAATATTTTTCACTTTTCACCGTGATAGTCTGAGCAAAATTGTTCAAAACTGCTCTCAAAGCGGCATGAAAAGGTTATACCGTCACCGGTTATATAGGGTGTTCGGGTTTGGTTATTACAAACTTTGAGGGATGATTCCCCATCAAAAATAAAGCCGAAAGAACAAGAAACTCATGGTCCTAAAATGCTTCCTTAAAAAGATACAGGGTGTTGAAGTTGACTTTTTTAAATCGTTTTTTAATCGTTACTTTTGGACCGTTGAACCGATTTAATTCAAATTTGAACCAAGGTTTAGTCAACTGAGTCCCCATCAAATAATAATAATACCACAATTCATCAAAAATTTCTGGAGGCGATAATAGGAGACTGTCCCCTATTTTCGCCCCTATTTTTATCTCCCCTAATTATTTTGTAAAATTAGTGATATTTTCGGATTCTACGTTCAATTTAGAAGAAAAAGTTTTTCTTGCAAAATTTTGATTAGATAGTGGAGTCGGCACGTTCGGAAAAAGTCCTGTTCACTGCATTTTTGAGTAATGCGATGCCCTTTGGCACACATGTACTTAGAACCTGTCTGAACAATTCTGTCCATCGCCGCAAGCAAAATTTTTGTTCAGATCCTGTATACAGGGTGAAAAAGAAAAACAATTTGAAAAAATTGCATCTTTTGAACCGACAAAGGTAGAGTATTGCAGGGCATGTCATATGATGCGCAATTTGATGGTTGTTGAGGTACACCAAACCATTTTGAAACATCAATTACCGTTTTCGAGATATTCTAAAAAAACTGAGATCTGTCAAAAAAACATTATCTTCATTATACCTATCGCTTATTTTTGAAGATATCGGAATGAAATTTGGTATTTGCCTTATAAAAGACGTCATAAATGAATAACAGCTGCAGTTATTTTCTAGGCCTACTATTTTCCTAAATAAGACAGTCAACTTTTTGGAGGGGAGCCGCCATCTTATTTTGTGAATATCAAGCTGATGACCGAAAAAATGACTGATAGTCATTAGACTAGTATCATGCCGTTACTCTATCATGTGAAAGATCACCTTGGATGGACCATCATACCATTTTTGTTGAAAGAAAGATGATGCACGAATTTTATCGGATTCCTCAGAACTAGAGGATCTACTGCTAGCCATCAAGCCATTGCAAGTAATTGAACCCCGCGATTATGACCCTTGATCATTCTTCAGGTTGTCTACCAAGATTCATAGCCATAAGTTCAGCGGTTCGGTTTTAGCAGCTATTCAAATAAAATAGTGTCGATTTTTCATGAAAAAAACAGAAAATCACGAGGTCTCTGGGTCATTTCTTAGGTCGATGGAAAAAGATCCTCCACGGAATTTTGATAAATGTATGCTGAATTATTAGAAAAAAGTGCATTCTTCAGTATAGGTTTTAAAAAACTGGCACAGGATGTACTCATGTGATGTAGGACGAACATGAAAGACTATTTTGCAGTTGGTAGGAAGCGAACAAATTATGCGGTAGGGCAACACTAATAATGGAGAAAACCTTATAATTTTTGATGCCGCAATGTGTTTTGGAATATATTCTATTCAGATTCCTCCTCCAGCTTTGAGAAATGATGGCATGATGGCGATCTATGCAGATGACATCACAGGGTGATGAGAAATTGAAGAATTTCATCCCATCATCTAAATAGGCTGGAGGCATGAAAATCGCCAAAAAGATCCATAATTTAACGCCTTACAAGACAAAAAAAAAAAACGTTTCGAACAATTTTCAGCCGTTTCTTCAAACCTATGCTATAGAATGCACTTTTTTCTAATAATTTTGCATAAATTTATCAACATTCCGTGGAGGATCTATTTCCAATGACCTAAGAATTGACCCAGAGACCTCATAATTTTCTGTTTTTTTTCACGAAAAGGCAACGCGTCTTAATTCAAACAGCTGCTAAAACCGAACCGCTGTACTTATGGCTATGAATCTTGGTGAGCAACCTGAGAAATGATCAGGGGTTATAATTGCGGTGTTCAATTACTTGCAATGGCTCGATGGCTGGAAGTAGGTCCTCTAGTTCTGAGGAACCCGATAAAATCAGTGCGTCATGTTTCTTCCAGCAAAAATGGTATGATGGATTGATGGTCCATCCAATGTTATCTTTCACATGATAGAATAATTGCATGATACTAGCCAATAAATGACTATCAGTCATTTTTTCGGTCATCAGGTTAATATTCACAAAGCAAGATGGCGGCTCTCCTCCAAAAAAGTTGACTATCTTATTTAGGAAAATAGTAGGCCTAGAAAATAACTGCAGCTGTTATCCATTTATGACGTCTTTTACAGAACAAATACAAAATTTCATTCCGATATCTTCAAAAATAAGCTATATAATGAAGATAATGTTTTTTTTGGCAGATCTCAGTTTTTTTCAAATATCTTGAAAACGGTTAATAATGTATCAAAATGGTTTGGTGTACCTCAACAACCATCCAATTGTGCATCACCCCTCTCTATCTTTGTCCGTTCAAAAAATGCAATTTTTTTAAATTGTTTTTCTTCTTCACCCCTGCTTCAGCCCTGTAATACAGGGCCTGTATACAGGATCTGAATTAAAATTTCGCTTGCGGCGATGGACAAAATTGTTCAAACAGGTGCTAAGAATATGTGTGCCAGAAGACATTGCATTACTCAAAAATGCAGCGTATAATACTGTACCGACCCCACTAAGAGGCTTCATTTTCAAGATATTGGGGTTTGAAAAATTGGGAAACAACACGAATCGCCTCTTTCCAGGGCCAAAATTGTTTTTTTTTCTGAAAAACTTCATGCTTCTCAGCGGAAATGGTGGTTTATCAACTTAAAACACCCAGAAAACTCATTCCAGTTGACGAATCATGAGTCTTCTTGAATTTCAATTTTTAGGCCCAGGAAAGTGGCGATTTCGAGATGTTTTCCAATGTTTCAATCCCAAATATCTCAAAAACAAAGCCTTTAATCAAAATTTTGCAAGAGTAACTTTTTCTTATGAATAGTACCTTTCATTATCCAGCGCGCCACTAGCGCGCATACTCGTCTTCTGATGTAATGGCGTCAAATACAAAATTTGCGAACAAATGCTAGAAATCCGAAATCCCGTTGATGACACCCGCAAAGTCGATCAAATTCCCAACCTGTGTCAACAAAGGCGGTCTAATAAATTTATAAAAAGGGCATTCGAACAGCAGGTGGTTCAAGTTTTCAGGTGTTTGGAGGTTGCAGATTGAGCAATTTATTTCAGTGTCAATTACATAAGAGGATCCCTTGTGGTAAAACCTAATGATTTTATTTGTTCCCGTGATCCTTAGCTGAGATAATATTCTTATTACGCCGATAGGTAACTTCATGCAGAGATATACAGCCGGGTCCCGCGTGACAGTGAAGTAACGATAAAACTGAGTAAACTCGGAGTCACTTAGCCTGTTCAGGTCATCATCGAAAAGTTTATCTCTATATTTAAGTAGAATCTCATCAGAATAAGTACTCAAGGTGTCAAGTCTCCCCAAACTACACAAATCAGCGAATCCCAGGTCAGAAAGTATGTCTTTGATCTGCGTAAACCAGTTCAGTCTGGCGCTGTTACATGGAAAAGATGCGTCAAGCTTTATCAACCGCAGGAGGCACATCTTTGGATAACGACAGTCAGGCAGCAGTAAGACCTTGTTCAAGAACCTGAGGGAGTGTTTCAGTACCAAGTAACACAACCTCACACTTCCGGTCTCAAGGCGAAGTAAATAATTTGGTGTATTTCTTGGCAACAGTAACAGACGTTTAAAGAAGTTGAGCTGAATACGCTCGAGCACATCAAAGTAACGCAGGCCCCAAACCGGAATACAATGAATTATCGAATTGATAATTGTTGAGTTATATAGAGTCATGCGGGACTTCCAGGAATTGAGTTTCGATTTCGACATCAGACTCATCGTAGCTCCCATCGCGATATTTGCCCGCTCAACGGCCCTCCCCGTATGTTGAAGGAAGAAGGAAGAAGGTGTAAAAGTTATACCTAAGTAGCAATAATCACTCGCAATCTCAAGCAGCTGATTGTCATATACAAAATTCTCATCATTGCTTCGAGCAAAACCACCCCGTTTGAAGCACATGATTTTGGACTTTTTAATATTTATCTTTAATTTGCTCTCACTCAGGTACCTGTACAATAAATCGAGCTTCCTGTTCAAATCTCTCACAGAATCTCCGAGTAGCACCAGGTCGTCAGCAAATAACAACATAAGTAAGTCGCTTGTTCCATCGATATCAATACCAACGGCACCCTGCGAGCGAAAAAATTCATCAATTTTGGCAAGAAATAAAGAAAAAAGTAAAGGACTCAAAGATTCACCCTGGAGCACACCCGTAGTGATATCAAATTTTTTGGTATAGGCATTGTCGACTTTTATTTGCACAGTAGCGGTTTCGTACAATTTTTTTATTATTCGGATTATTTTGGAACTAATTCCTAGACAAAAAAGTCGTCGCCAGAGAATGGAGTGATCAATGGAATCAAACGCCCGCGTTAAGTCAATAAAGGCAGCGTAGACCTTGCGTTTTCTTAATCGAATATTTATTTGTATGGCGCTAGCAAGCGTAAAAACGTTATCAATGCATCCGCGATTTTTCCGGAACCCGGACTGCGACTCCGGTATCACTTTGATATCATCGCACCATGAAGTTAAACGGTGTAGTAAGATTTGGGTGAATATCTTTACCAGGCAGTTTACGAGGGCAATGCCTCTGTAGTTCCGGGGATCATCGCGCACACCCTTCTTGAAAAGCATTACAAGTACTACTTCGGACCAGCCTGACGGGCAGATCTCAGATTCCAAAATTTTATTGAACAAGCAAACAATATAAAGTAACCAGTTTTGGGGGAGAAACTTCAGAAACTCATACGAGGTCCCATCTTTGCCTGCAGCTTTACCGTTTTTACATTTAGACAGGCTGCTCTTAAGTTCTTCAAGAGTAAATGGTGAATCCAAAAAAGGGTGCCTAACATCAATAAACATAGTGTTGTCTATTAGGCGGGGCTGAAAAACAGTGGAGTTGGAGTAAAGTTCATCCCAAATGTGTAACGGCAATGAAGTCGGGGGTGCGCGATTGCGAAATTTTTTAATCGCCATCCAGAAGTCTGCTTGATTTTTGCATGCGCTCAACGTGTCGACCATCATTAAATCGTACGCATTCTTCTTCTGCCTTATTATGCGCTTATAGTTTTGTTTAGATTTAATGTACGCATCTCTGGAGCAGGGTTCAAAGCTATTTCTTTTGCAGGTAGCAAGTGAAGTGTTTAACTCTCTCTTGAGGGCGACGCACTCGAAATCATGCCAAGGCTTACCTGTGTTCAGCTTGTGAGCACAGCGTACGTTTTTTGTCATGCCCAGCAATTCGGCGTTATCAGCAATAACTGATAGTAGGTTTTTGTACAAGATTTCTTGTTTGTCAACACAAGAGATCTGCTTAGAGTAGTACATACGGGACAGGTACTCTTTATATAACTGACAATTCCACCACAGGACTTTGTGCGTAGTGCAATCTGCAACCTCCGCACTCCTAGGGAGTAGACAGTCTCAAGAATGTAAATCCAGAAGCCCTTTGCTTTGCCATTTTGCTTCACAAAATGCATAGTTTACGCGCTAATCCACCGGACTACTTTACTGCACTAGAACTCACCTTGTATTGCTTGAGTACATTAGTGGGGTCGGTACAGTATTATACGCTGCATTTTTGAGTAATGCAATGTCTTTTGGCACACATGTTCTTAGCACCTGTCTGAACAATTTTGTCCATCGCCGCAAGCAAAATTTTAGTCAAGATCCTGTATACAGGGTGAAGAAGAAATTTTTTTTTTTAAATTGCATTTTTTTAACGGACAAAGGTCGAGTATTGCAGGGCATGTCATATGATGCGCAGTTTGATGGTTGTTGAGGTGCACCAAACCATTTTGGAACATTGCTAACCGTTTTCGAGATATTCTGAAAAAACTGAGATCTGTCAGAGAAACTGTTATCTTCATTAAATCCCCTATTTTCGAAGATATCGGAGTGAAATTTGGTATTTGCCTGATAAGAGACGTCAGAAATGAATAACAGTTGCAGTTATTGTCTAGGCCTACTATTTTCTTGAATAAGACAGTGAACTTTTTTTGGGGGGAGCCGCCATTTTGTTTTGTGAATATCAAGCTGATGACCGAAAAAGTGACTGATAATCACTAGGCGAGTACCATGCGATTACTCCATCATGTAAAAGATCACCTTGGATGAACTACCATACCATTTTTGCTGAAAGAAAGATGACGCACTGATTTTATCGGGTTCCTCAGAACTAGAGGACCTACTGCCGCAGCCATTGAGTCATTGCAAGTAATTGAACACCGCAATCATGACCCTTGCTCATTTCTCAGGTTGCTCACCAAGATTCCTGGCCATAAGTGACGCGGTTCGGTTTTAGTAGCTGTTTAAATTAAGAAGTGTAGCTTTTTCGTGAGAAAAACAGAAAATTACGAGGTCTCTGGGTCATTTCTTAGGTCATTGGAAGAAGATCCTCCACGGAATGTTGATAAATTTATGCTGAATTATTAGAAAAAAGTGCATTCTATATAGTATGGGGGCATAGGTCGTGCCGTGTGCAGCTTCGTGAAGATATATAGAGTTATGTCTTAGTCGATTCCTGGGGGATCAAGGACCATGAAAAATTATGGTGGAATATTTGTATCTACTGCAGGCAAATATGGTGGAAGCGCCAAAATGGGCTTCATCTGGTAATAAGAAACTGGCTGTAGCTCGTTTGTTTTTCAACGGATTTCAACATCTGAAACGTCATTTTGTAGACAAAAAAATTCTTCTCTTTTTTCATACTTAAATTTACAAACGTCATTCCGTGGAACTGTCACAACTGTATTTATAAGACATGCTAAATTTTTTTTTTGAAGGTTATCCGATATTATTGAAACCTGGCAGTATCATAGATCTTGAAGTGCTCTTTCCGAATTTCTACTTTTCCACTTCGTATCTTTGCCGTTTTGGCCGCCATATTGGAAAAATGGCGCCCAAAAAACAGTTTTTTGTCAATATCTTGAATTCAACTGACTCAAGATTGAAATCTGTGCATGCGGTGGAAAGCCCATCCCAATATCTACAATTTGACATATCAGTCATTCATGTGCGATGTACGGTTCTTGAGTTAGAGCTTTCAGAACTTCCGGAAGCATCAACTTTCGGCATTCAATCAGCATGTTAAATTGATATCACCGTCATTTGGTAGGCAAATAACCCATCAATAGCTCTTGGCCATCAACCACAGATAATAAAAATTTAGAAAATCGATCATGGTGATGTTATTTGTGTAATTACAGGGTGAATTGTGAAAGCATGCAAACTGACTTTAGAAAGAAATAATAGGTAATATAGCATTTGAAGAATATCAGATACATTCGAAACTCATTATTATGATGAAATTTGGGGTCATCATTCAGAATATCCACTTTTCCACTTCGTATCTTTGCTGTTCTGGCCATAATTTTGGAAAAATGGCGCAAAAAAAAACATGTTTCCGAATTTTTTTTGGAAAATTCGTCATAAAATTTTATAATTCATATAAAAAGTGAAGGTCTATTGAATTCTCTATAATTTGACATCTGAATCACTAATGTGCGACTTACGGTTCTCAAGCTATACCTTCTCAAAGTCAATTTTCCCTTAGAGTTCACCCTGTAGTTGCATAGCAACCGTTACCATGGTTGATTTTTTGTATATTAATGGTCTGTGGTTGACAATTTATTATTATTTATGGTTAATTTGACTGCCACGTGGAGCTAAGCTCAACTTGACATGCTGATTGGATGACAAAAGTTGATGCTTCAGGGAGCTCTAGAAGCCATAACCCAAGAACCGGAAAAAGCACGTACACGAATAAGGTGTCAAATTGTAGAGAATTGAATAAGCTTCCATTCGCATACAAACGCTTCCACTTCACATTGACTGAAATGAAGATATTGACAAAAAACTGTTTTTTGGGCGCCATCTTTCCAATATGGCGGCCAAAACGGCAAGTATACGAAGTGGAATAGTGGAAAAAACAAACGAGCTACAGCCAGTTTCTTATCATCAGATGAAGCCCATTTTGGCGCCTCCGCCATATTTGCCTGCAGCAGATGTCAATATTCCACCATAATTTTTCATGGTCCTTGATCGCCCAGGAATCGATTAGGACATATGCCTATATATCTTCACGAAGCTGCACACGGACAAGCCTTTTTTGACCCTATGCCCCCAGACTAATAGCATTGGTTTGAAGAAACAGCTGAAAAGTGTTCAAAACGGTTTCTTGTGTCTTGTTAAAGCGTTTAATTATGGATCTTTTTCGCGATTTTCATGCCTTCAGCCTATTTAGATGATGGGATGAAATTCTTCAATTTCTTATCACCCTGTGATGTCATCTGCATAGATCGCCATCATGCTAACATTTCCCAAAGTTGAAGGAGGAATCTGAATAGAAATTATTCCAAAATACATTGCGGCATCAAAATTCATAAGGTTCTATCCATTATTAGTTCGCTTCCTACCTACTGCAAGATAGTCTTTCATGTTCTTCCTACATCACATGAGTACATCCTGTGCCAGTTTCTTAAAACCTATACTGAAGAATGCACTTTTTCTAATAATTTAGCCTAAATTTATCAAAATTCCATGGAGGATCTTTTTGCAATGACCTAAGAAATGACCCAGAGACCTCGTAATTTTTTGTATTTTTCATGAAAAACCTACTCTTCCATTTAAATAGCTGCTAAAACCGAACCGCTGAACTATGAATCTTGGAAAGAACCTGAAGAATGATCCAAGGGTCATAATCGCGGTGTTCAATTACTTGCAATGGCTCGATGGTTAGCAGTAGGTCCTCTAGTTCTGAGGAATCCGATAAAATCCGTGCATCATCATTTTTTCTTTCAGCAAAAATGGAATGATGGTCCATCCAAGGTGATCTTTCACATGATATAGTAATGCCCGCTTCATGAAAATTCGCAGCAATCGCAACGCAACCGCAACGCAGAGCGCAATATTTCTGATTGGCTCGCAAGGTAATCGCAAAGCCATCGCAACGACGCGAAAGGCTTGCGAGCCAATCAGAAAAGTTGCGCTCTGCGTTGCGTAATTTCATAGAGCGGCCTTAATGACATGATACTAGCCTAATGACTATCAGTCACTTTTTCGGTCATCAGCTTGATATTCACAAAACAAGATGGCGGCTCCCTCCAAAAAAAGTTGACTTGAGAAAATAGTAGGCCTAGAAAATAGCTGCAGCTGTTATTCATTTTATGACGTCTTTTATTAGGCAAATACCAAATTTCATTCCGATATCTTCAAAAATAGGCGATGTAATGAAGATAATGGTTTTTTTGACAGATCTGTTTTTTTAGAATATCCCGAAAACGGTTAGCAATGTTTCAAAATGGTTTGGTGTACCTCAACAACCATCAACTTACGCATCATATATATATGACATGCCTGCAATACTCTACCTTTGTCCGTTCAAAAGATGCAATTTTTTCAAATTGTTTTTCTTCTTCACCCTGTATACAGGATCTCAACTAAAATTTTGCTTGCGGCGATGGACAGAATTGTTCTGACAGGTTCTAAGAACATGTGTGCCAAAGGGCATTGCATTACTCAAAAATGCAGCCTACAGGACTTTTTCCGAACGTGCCGACTCCAAGCACAGAATGTACAAGATCACGTATGCGGGCATAAGATCCTAAAACTGCCACGACTGTCACTGTCAAATGATCGGCACTTTCTCTAATTTTTGAAATTCAAAGAAAAAAAAATGGGAATCGATTATTACGGCATCTTACAAATTCCAAGGACCAGTACCGAATTGGAGATTAAAAAAGCGTATACACTCACACAAGAATTCTGTTCCAACTTATAATGGGATTAAACCTGCAGGTACAGGAATTTGGCACTCGAGTTCGATACAGAAAAGCTGAGCCAAGAAAACGCGAAACGGGTTTTCACGTTAGTTTCCGAAGCTTACGATGTTTTGAGCGACCCCTTACGCAGAGCAGTTTACGACCAGTACGGCGAGGAAGGACTCAAACGCGGAGTCCCGGGACCGAACGGTTTCATAGATGCTTACCACTATCATGGGGATTACATGAGGACTTACAAGTAAGTAATTTTATACTCGGAGTCGAGATTTGGAACTAAAGAGTAAGACTATTAGAGATTTTTTCGGCACGACATCGCCTTTCGCCAACTTGCTGGATTACCTACGAGACCCACTGGCCGAATGCATGGTCAAACACGGTAGGGTTTTCTCGAAAAAACAAGACGCGATCAGACATCCACTCGGTTTGACTCTACACGAAGTCTTCTTTGGCGGAGTTAAGAAAATGAAGATCCACAGGTTGGTGTTCGTGAACGAAGAACAATCGAAAACTGAAGTGCGGGAGAAGATTCTCACCATCCCTATCAAACCGGGAGTGACAGCTGGAACGGAAATAGCGTTCCCCGAAGAAGGAGACCAGAACCCAAACCAAATCCCGGCTGATGTTATTTTCATTATCGAAGACCGACCTCATGAGACTTTTGTAAGAGAAAATGACGATTTGGTTATGACGTTTGACGTAACTCTGGAAGAGGCCCTGATGGGTACCGTAGTCACTGTCAATACCATTGACCATCGCACAGTTCGAGTTCCAATAACGGACGTGGTGTTGTATGTTTTCCGTGTAGAGGAAGTAGGAAAATGCTCTCTTACTTGAAAAGTTTTCAGTCCTGGATACGAAAAGGTAGTGGATAATGAAGGCTTGCCGATACTGGATCGCTTTCCGGAAAAAGGGCGGCTGGTGATACGCTTCAATATCATATTCCCCATGTATCTGCCAAAAGCTAGCAAAAAGTGTTTCAAAAAAGGTTTTCATTTGGCTAAAATTGGTGGCGGTTTGAACCAGTACGAGACTATCAACAAACTGATATTGGCCGACAAGATACTGCGAGTCGAGATCAACGAACAAATGCCTCCAACTTGACGGGCGGACGAAGATTTAATTTAATTGGTTGAAAATTAATAAATTTCATTAAAATGATTGATTCAGTATTTTTCGTAAAAGTAGTTCTAATTCAGCCAGGTCAAATCAAAGCATAGACGCTCGGATAGTACGCATTTAAACAGTCCAGGGGTGCGATTCTCGAGTTATTCGAATGGCTTTTCGTATACGAATCTCCTTGGTTTCGTGTGCACTTGGGCTGTCTGGAAAGAGAATTCGAATACAAAAACTTTTCGAACACGTTCGAGAATCGCACCCCAGGAATTTCAGACTTTCAAAGGGTGAATAGCGGCTGAAAATGAAACTCAGGCGGATGAAGACAGTGGAAGCATCGCGTCAACAACGATCGTGAACAGTAGGTTCCTTTAGGTAAACGGGCAGCAAACTATGAAACCTACTGTGATAGTAGGTCTGTTCCAACCACGTCGAAAACCATAACTGAACGGTCAAAAGCACTCACACAAATGAGTTTTCTATATGAAAATATAGAACAACTCAATGAGTACTCACTTGTGCTAATGCTTTTGAACCATACCAATAACAATTTCAACAAGCACAACTGACAATAAGCAGTTTCGGCGTGGGTTGGGACAAACCATGGGACAAACCTAGTGAGAAAATGAGAGCTCGGCAACGCTATCATTCACTAGTAGTGACCGCCGGACCAGACTAGTGATCGAAGTTACACCAACAAAAAATTGCTCTCATTGCATGCAGACTTGAGAGACTTGGGTTGGGTATAATCCCGAAATTCAGTATTCGAATACAAATCCCGATTAAAAAAAAATGCTTCGAATGCAGAGGATTCAAATACCAACTCTTGAAAGTATTCGAATATGAAGTAGTTATCGAATACATGTGTCATGTACCATCACTGGGAGGAGCGCATAGCGTGTAGTACACCGCTCCAGTCGGGTGATATCTCGACTGGGCTCTTTTACTCGATTTTACATTCGAGACTAAAAACTTGAAAATTTCCTTACTAGAAGGAGAAGGTACCTATACTACTTTTGACTTGTTGCCTGCAGGAGTGTGGCTGGTGCCGCTGATGGTGCTTATTATACTGTCCAACACAAGCTCGAGGAGTTTCTAATCCTGGAAAATTACTGTAGGTACATACATTGAAGATAATGAGCAATTAGTAATGTTTTATGATTAGTGCATCATGAGTGGTCATATAAACAGATATTATTTTGTAAACTACTCCTCGTTTGTATACAATTCATAAACACATTATGGAACGTCGAGATTTCGCAACTGTAGGACAGAACAGGCTCTACACTGTGGCTCGGAATCCAGAATTAGTGGTCGATAAAAACAGGGACAAGCCACATTTTTCATTTTATTTTTGTGAAGAATTAGTAGGTACCTACTTATTTAAAGTTTCATAAATCGGGCTTTTCGATAACAGGCAGTTCCCAGTGTTCCCACCAAAGTTTTATGAGCGAATTAACTTTATCGCGCTCATATTAACTAAGCAACTGGCCATGCTATTGGCTGTTGCATAGCAAATATGAGCGTGATAAAGTTCATTCGCTCATTAAGACTGGTGGAAGTGGCTGTTGGACGTTGAATCGGGTCTTATACGATGAATTTTTTTGTTCCTTTCAACTCAAGTACAACGTGAGATTACCACAGACAGAGCAATATGTATAGTGTCCCAAAAGCAACTATTCGAAAAAAAAGTTGGCAATCGAGGCGCGAAGCAGAGCGGTTTGATTTCAACGTCCAGTGACGTAACTAGACGTTGCGTGTTGCTATGACAACGATTAAAACCTCAGGATATGACGGAATATTGCCAGAGTTCATCAAGAATTTCGGAATCAAAACAAGACTATGGCTATTGAAATTTTATAATAATATACTGACGACTTGCAACTTACCAGAAGCTTTCAAATACACAAAAATTATGGGTATCTTGAAACCAGGGAAAACACCAGAACCAGAAAATTATCGCCCTATTGCGTTGCTTAGTGTCTGTTATAAACTCCTAGAGCGACTAATTTATAACAGATTGAGTCCATTAGTAGATGACAGACTACCAACAGAACAAGCTGGCTTTCGTCCCAATAGAAATTGCTGTGATCAAGTTTTGGCCATAACGACTCATATTGAAAATGGTTTCCAACAAAAGAAAAAATCAGCAGCTGTTTTTGTAGACCTCTCAGCAGCGTATGACACAGTGTGGAGAAAGGGATTGTTATGGAAACTTTATAGTCTAGTTCCTTGCCGTAATTTTTTGAAATTAATCAATAACATCATTAGTGAACGATTCTTTCAAGTTTATATTGACGGTAAAGTGAGCAAGTTAAGGAAACTCAACAATGGACTTCCGCAAGGATCAGTTCTTTCGCCGTTACTTTTCAATATTTATTTAAATGACATTCCGGAAACATCATCACGAAAATTCATATACGCAGACGACATTGCCATCATTTACCAACATCAAAATTCTGCGATTGGAGAAAGTACACTTACAAGAGATCTGAGAATTCTAAGCGACTACTTCAACAACTGGGGTCTCAACCCAAATCCAAGAAAAACGGAATCTTCTATCTTTCACCTCAACAACAGAGAAGCCAATCAACAATTGAACGTGATTTTCAATGGGTATCCCATACCACACAACTCGACACCGAAGTACCTTGGTATTACCCTAGATCGTACTTTGTCTTATAAACAGAACCTGAAAAATCTGGCTGCCAAAACAAAAACCAGAGTGAACCTCATACAAAAACTGGCTGGAACGACATGGGGTGCTGATGCTGACACTCTCCGTATATCTGCAATAGCCTTAGTGTACTCCACTGCAGAATATGGTGCCCCGGTATGGATCAACAGCAAACACACCAACTTAATCGACGTGAAATTAAACCAGGTGATGAGGATTGTTTCTGGAACGTTGAAGTCTACCCAGATTGAATGGTTACCGGTGATATGCAATATTGCTCCACCACGATTACGACGTGAACATCTGTTGCTCGGAGAATATGAAAAATTACTGCAGAATCCGAATCTACCAATTTCCAAAGATATGAACATCATCCCTCTCCTAAATACTAACTTGAGATTGAAATCCAGACAACCCTCTATACTAACCGCCAAAACCTTATATGAAGGAAACTTTAAAATTGAAGATCAATGGAACGTCTCCTGGAGAACAATTGAGACGAAAAACAAACACCTTGTTACCGATCCAACGACCAAGGTTGAAGGTTTCGCTCTGGAAAGAAAATTGTGGACAACTCTAAACAGAATTAGAACCGGCCAAGGGAGATGTAATTTCTTATTACACCGATGGGGTTATGTAGAAAATCCAAGCTGCATTTGTGGAGCACAAAACCAAACTATGGACCACATTGTGTCAGACTGCCCATTAACCGCCTTTGATGAAGGACTAAATGCGATCCATAACCTCACAGAAACAGCTCAGGAATGGCTCTCAACAACTGGTTTCAGACTGGATTTATAATTTTTTACACTTTCCCTCAAGATCGTCTACATTTCGCACCCAGATATACACCATACACATACAATATACAATACATACAAACTTTTATACATACTCTTCTATATATACATATACATATACAATGCAACTACAATTAACTATATCACCCATATCTAAAATTATGACTTATAAGTAATTCATGTCTTTTATATACCCACCTACATAATTTATACAGTCATGTATCAATTTTTTCAAGCATAATAAATATATATATATGACAACGATGCTGTTGTTGCTGCATTAGCTACGTATTATCGTTGAGTATTATCAACGTATGTAGGTTTCTACTGCATTCACAGATACTTGACACTGCTGGAGCCATATTCTCTAACTCGCTATGCACTCGAACCGACAGATATCGCTATCGGTAGTCAGGCAAAAGCCAATCACAATGGTGCTTGCCTAGCTACCGATAGCGATATCTGTCGGTTCGAGTGCATAGCGAGTTAGAGAATACGGCTCCTGGATCAATTCAGCTTGATTCCTTCTTATCAGGGAAAAACCTATTGTACCTTTCAATAGGCTACTGGACATCAATCGGATTTCAGTATAAAAGTATCATAAATCCAAAACTTGAAAAAGAGATGTCCACTTTAAGGCCATGGACGCGATTGCGCTGTTCGAACTTCGAACTTGACCACGTTGTAAGGGATCGCACTTTTGCGCCTTGTTTTAAAGAGATTCCCCTTTAAATTCGCGCGAGAAATGATTTGTTGGTTGCCTAATAGACGACCAGAAATCGACAAGAAACGTCACCATTGAGATTAGGCGGAGACGGTCGGGGTAGAGAAAAGGGGGAACGAGGTAATTTTGCACAGCACGCGGCGGTGTTCGAAGTTCTGGGCCGGAAAGTCGTGAATACAGGTGGGTTCTATTTTGATTTCGTTGCTGATTTTATTCCTCAAGGTGTTGCTTGCCTTGGCACGTAAATTTGTGGCCCGGTCAATGTAGCATGTCCCATTTTTGCGAATTTCAAGTGGGTTTTCCTGGTCTCGGCGGGTGCCATTGAAAATGGCGACGTAAACAAGGAAAATGTAGGATTTGGGATTTTCGCCCTAGTTGAAATTAAGCCGTACAGAGAACGGGAAAAACATTACTCGTACGATTTGTTCAGTTCGTTTCTGGGAGAAGGGACTTACCTGTCGGGTAGGTAGCTACAACGTAGGTATAGCGCCGCGCCGTCTGGAATTCTCGCCAGGTCCGGATTCAGAACACATTCAATTTCCTTGATTAGTCAAGATGTTTACTCGTTGGGTTACAATACAAAATAGGTACTTCATTCATTCATTCATTCATTCATTCACTCATTCACCTACTCAGGAGTGTACGTTGTCATGACAGTGTTTGTTGGTACTACGAACTCTGTAAGCGGCAAAGCGAAATCTGAAAGAGCCTGGTTGAACCTGAACATGTGTGTGTGAGCTAGCTTTTAACATTCATTTTTATGTTAAAAGATGTCCGATGTGTCCTTGAAAGTCGTGTAGGGGCCAACACTCCCTGGCTGCTCAGGAATTGTTCAAATGTTAGTGACTTTTGTGTGTTTCATGTTTTGGGGTTTTTCTGATTCCTGTTTGGGAATTAAGGAGGGTCGGGAATTGGGGGAGCAGTTTCAGGTTAGTAATAGATCGGTCTCAACTCTAGGGGGACACCTAGCTATTGGGTTTAGGTCTTTTCAGCGGTCCCTTGAGCCTTTACACGCAAAAACCTACTCTGTGGGAACCCAGAGCCTTGATTTAGTTAAGTCGCATGTGTCTACTAATTGCTTTCTGCCTTGAGAGAGATGCGGAGTGGCGAAAGAGTGTGCTTTTGAGCGTGAAGCGTAAAATTGAATCCCGAGCGTAAAGTTCTCACTAAAGCGTAAGCGAGCGAGTTTCCTTTTGTTGTTACGTAACTAAATGACAAACTAAGCGAACCTCTAAAGACGTTTGAGTACAAATTTACACTGGCTTGATGAATGCATTACTAGAGTGACTTTCTCTGTCATTCCACCATGACTCATTTACACTCAATCTTCATTAGATCATTTGGAAAGGGATTTTTCAGCACTCAATCAGGCAATACGCAGGGGTTTCTTTGACGTGTTCTTCCCATGTGTGCCTGCCAGCGAATACGTCACTATTCTTTTGTGTTTACTGACAGTTTGATGCGTTTTATGATTTCTTGCTGTGCTTTGTTAATCAAATTATGTGTTTATTTTATTGCTGTTGATTCCTGCATTGTCTAAATGATTTGTAATGACTTTCTTGTTTCATTTGTGTTTGTGTTTTGTTTGTTTTGATCCATGCCATGTCATTTTGTCACTCTGTCAGTTATTGTTGTGAGGTGTTTTGAGAAAAGAAACAGATTCATTGAAAACATTGCAAACGATTCAAATAAAAACTTCATTTTGCTTGCCTTCATTCGCGTTTCATTAAGAAATTTCAGCACCATCCCCAAATTCACATTCTCATCTAGAGTAAGAAATTCACAACGTAGGGAAAAGGTAGACAACGTAGGAAGGAGAGGGGGTAATGACGATCGAGGCCAAACGTCGAAAAGTGGGTTACATTACAACGTAATCAAGTAGGTAGTTTGAAACGAACTGATAGGGGGCATTGAGGTGACTGTGAACACTGAATGTATCACAAGAAGTAATAAACGTCAAAACAAACATGATGTTGGTGTTCTGCCGAAAGTTCGGTACTTTTTTATAAAATAATCCATATTTGATTGCGTTAACTTAGACACCGTTCCCCTACAGCACAACATCAGTTGAAGTATGTTTGGTTGTCTACATCTGAGTGTGGTTTCCAAATTTGTTTTGAAATTTACTAGAACATTCAATGCTAGAACGCAATAACGCATTTCATTTCTGTGATTCTGTGTTTACGGCGTGTTCGTGTAGTCGCAGGTCGCAGTTCAGAGTTCGGCATTATTCTGTGGTTCAGTTGTTGTAAAATCTTCAGCTCAGCGAAGGTAACTGTTGTATGTTGTGTTGCCTATTATTATGCTTCAAGCACGATGTAGCGGCTCCAAGCTTCATCGAAATTCGAAAGTAAAATGAGTACCTAGGTGCATCTCATTAAATTACGTTGTTATCGAGTGTTAGAACGGTCAATTAGAACACCAACATTGCAATAGTGACTTTGTGAATATTTGGAATAGCGTTTGACTGATCTATATTGAAATTTTTGAAAATATTCCTGAAACATTTCAGTTACTTTTTTTTTCTTCTTCGGATCAGCCAAAGTGTGCCAAACAATTAAGGAATCGCATTTTATAGCATGTTCTATGGTGGCCTCCAAATCTTATATCAGATTTTGGAAAGAAGAAATTTCAAGCTATGAAATGTTAATCGATCTCAAGAATTGATTTCATTTTCATTGTGTGTTCTACAATAACGGATGAAAAAGTAATGTTGAGGAGAAATTATAATTCGAATAATTTCAAGGGTGGGTATATTCATTCTTTGAGATTATTAAATTTTCGAGATTATTTAATCTCCAAGTTTATTCAATGTTCAGGACCACTTGACTTTTGATTAAAGGCGCGCTTGCGCGCCTTCATGATCTAGTCTGATAAATAATAATAATAATGATATTGTTTTCTCCTTCTCGACCTTGCATTCGGCCATAGGAGTATTGACACTTTTATTTCAAATTTTCGTTACAAACAGTGTTCATTATTCACAATCGTAATAATTCCTACAACACCATTATTCCAACGTTTTTAGCGGTGTTTGGCCCAGAAAAGTTTCTTCCGCCGGCTGGAATCGAACCTCGGTCTGAGAGGAAGCGTTGAAATATGGGTTGTGAGCGTGTTGGTTTAAGCCATGGTTTAAGCTTCTGAGCCACCCAGCCGACTAGTCTGATAAATATCTGAATGACAAATTTCAAATTTGTAGTTGGAAAAGTTTTTCGAAATATGATTTCATTTCGGTAAAAAATCAATTTGAAAGTGGACTTATTCAAATCAGGAATAATATGCTACGTCACAGCTTGGAAGCTTGAAAGTGGGCTAGGAGGTGGGAGGGAGGGAAGAGAGGAGAACGCATTTGACATTCGACCTAATCATTCGTTCTGGATTCATTACGTAGTGGTGTATTTTCACGTGTGAGCACAACTTTATTACTTAAGGAATTTGTTTTTGATGCCATTGCATGGAGTTATTATGTATTATGAAGCGAAATTGTATTAAAAAAAGCTAGATTTGACGTGGGCTTGACATATGGCATGCGACACTCGCAGTACTGCCATGGCACTAATAACACTGTTGTGACATTAATCCGAAGTCTGCACCAGCAAAAATAAGTGAATTTTAAGGAAGAATCGACCAAAATGTGAGATCAAACCATAGCACTCCAGCATTTCATTTTATTTTCTTGGTACAGTAATGTCTGGATAATTCAAACAGAAAGTTGCCAGACCCAGTTCGGATTACGAAAACGTCCGATTATAGAATGCATAACGAAATACCTAGGCCTTAGTGAACCATAAAATGTTACGATTACACATTAAAATTGATACGTAAAGACCTTCATTCAAAGTAGAGTAGAAAATCTCGAACATAAGTAAAATAACGACAAACTTACGAGAAGATTGATGACCTTACAGTTCGAAGATGAACAAGTGATAGTTCGGATTACAGAATACAGAAGTCATGGAATTCCGATTATGCATATCATTTTACTCTATTGGTGTGTTCGGATTATAGGGTACTTCGGATTATCCATACATTACTGTATAAATCAGTTCAAAACGAGAAGGTATTCTTCGGTCATTGAATGACCAACTAGAGTTTCTATTGGCTCTTCAAAATGTGACGTCACGCACTTGCCGCGCCATTCACACAGACAAATCTTTTTCATGTTTTTTTTATATGTACAAAAACTTTTTCAAACAAAATCATCTTAGGCCAGGCGGTATGTCGGTAAAATCACTACAATCTGGAAAAAACTCCGACCAAAGCTTTTATGGTGTCAAATTCTTTGTAAGGTCAGCAGGTATCTACCACTGAGTTTCCGCCCAAAAACGAGTTGTGCTGATTCCTCCACATCTGCTCAAAGGTAAAAGATGTCTCGAAGGTGCAAAAAGACCTGTTAGACCCCCGTACATTTTCATTTTATTTGCCTCAATGCAAACGTACAACTCTTACGCAAACATTGGAAGCATTTGTCATCATCTCTGTGCCAGTCTTACTGTTAAAAAAAAGATTTCTTCGTGCGGGTCAGATAAATCACATTTGATTGTTTTTCCACACAAGAAAACGATGGAGCAACATGTATTTTGGATGTTTTCTACTAACTTGTACCGACTGAACCCATTTATGGTGTTAAAATTTCAATAACAGCATTTTTGAAGATGTTGACCGCTAAGAAGTGAACAATTTTTACCCGCCTGTTCAGCAGCAATTTTTTCAATTTTACCAAACACCGTTTGCAAAAATTTTACAAGGAATGAAAAGCTCAAGCTCTTCTCTAACTATATCATTCTTGGCTTAATCGCGGCACGCACTTGAAAGTCTAAAAAACTTATTTTTTTTCGAGCAGTCCTATTTCACCCGCGTGCGGCCGTGCCTACTTGACATAGACCGGACTGTTTACACGAGCTTAGAAATGTACTCTTTTTCAGCTTTAAAACACTACCATTATTATTAAGAATTTGTACATTGATTTATGAAGAAATTATACATTATTTTATCATTAATGGTCGTGTTTTAAAGCTGGAAGAGACTACATTTCCAAGCTTTTGTAGTCAGTTCGGTCTATGTCAAGTAGGCAGGGCCGCACGCGGATAAAATAGAACCGCTCGAAATGAAAACCGTTTCCTGCACTTTCAAAAAGCGTGCCGCGGTTAAGCCAGACATAATATCATTAGAAAAGAGTTTCAGCTTGTCATTGCTTCTAAAATTTTCAAAAACGGTGTTTTGTAAAATTGAAAAAATTGCTGCTGAACAAGCGGGTGAAAATTATCCACTTCTTAGCGGGCAACATCTTCAAAAATGCTGTTATTGAAATTTTAACACCATAAATGGGTTCAGTGGGTACGAGTTAGTAGAAAACATCCAAAATACATGTTGCTCCATCGTTTTCTTGTGTGGAAAAACAATCAAATGTGATTCATCTGACCCGCATCAAGAAATCTTTTTTTTCAACAGTAAGACTGGCACAGAGATGATGACAAATGCTTCCAATGTTTGCGTAAGAGTTGTACGTTTGCATTGAGGCAAATAAAATGAAAAAGTACGGGGGTTTAACGGGTCTTTTTGCACCTTCAAGACATCTTTTACCTTTGGACAGATGTGGAGGAATCAGCATAACTCGTTTTTGGGCGGAAACTCAGTGGTAGATACCTAGTGACCTTACGAAGAGTTTGACACCATAAAAGCTTTGGTCGGAATTTTTTCTATCCAGAATGACCTACCGCCTGGCCTATCTTGCCAATGCAACAATTTTGGGAGGATCTTTCATAAAAAGAAATTGAAAAAACCATGGCCACTAGCCTATTAATGGAAGTTGACCTAATACACATTGTCAGATTTGATTCACATTCCTAAATTTATTCATTTTCCATTTTAATAAAAATCGATTATTTTAGCTTATCAATATAACTTGTCTCTAAGTCCCATAGAAAATTTCTACCTGCACTTTGCCTTAACTATAATCATAAATTGGTGTCCCATTGGCGTCCCAAGTGTTCTTCACTTTTTGAAAAACAAACAGCATATACAGCGCTGGAAAAAAGACCACGTAAATATTTTTCATAAATTTTGATCAAGATAAAAAAAACTTACAAGACGCTTCCCATTCAGATTTGGACAAAGTTCCGATTTTGAGATTATCGTCTACATTTTTCACAAACTCCTCTGCATGAACATAGTCGTCTGCAGCGGTTCCAAGTAAAGATCCACTTTCGTAAGGCGGGTATGTTTCCAAACTTCTCATATTTGTCAACAGCTGTTTGCCATCATCTTTCATCTGTTCAAAATAGTCATAAAACTTTTCTTTTTTCACAAACTTTAGTCCGTAGTTGCGCGCCAATTTTATCAACGTAGGAAAATGAACCAGGAACTCTGGGCAGTCTACTACGCCGTCCAAATGGAAGTTGTACTTGGCACCAAAAAGAGGGGGCTTGTTCACATCACAGTCAAAATAAACTTTGTAGACGTCATTGCCGTAACTCGTGGAATTCTCGCGATTGGCTCTGGCTATGAGATCATTGGCATCTGGTATGGTTCCTATGAAATATCCACCCGGCTGTAGACATTCAGAAGCGTTCCGGATCATGCACTCAGCCTGGGGCAGGCTTTCGAAACTGTAGTGAAAAGCAAATTGGCAACTGACCATGTCCAGCTTCATCGATGGGTCTTTGTACTTCTCCCTGAGCCTGACTCTGGAACAGTCTCCGGCGATGCACTCAATCGAGTAAATGTTACCAGAATTACGATCGCGGCCGCTTCGATTCTTCATGTCGTTGTACCTCGATTTGCACTGGTCCAACGAGACGGAAGCGATGTCGCTACAAATCAAGTGAGTGATGTTGCCTTTTCTCCACTTCAATAAATCACCGCCCTTGCCACAGCACATGTCGAGGACTCGGAGGGGTTGGTTGTGTTTTTTCCCGTCCTTGATTTTCGTCAAGTATTCGTTGATGAGCATGCTTTTGATCCAATTGTGGAAGTTTCGCATGTACACGATTCGGGATTTGGACCTCTCATCCAAACCTTTCTCTTCCAGAGAGTTGTAGTGGGTCGCTACGACTTTGGTATAGTCTTGGCTAGGCTTGGCCTCGCCCAAGTTGGTTTTGAATGCTTTGTTGGTCTCACGTTCGGGCTCTTCAATCGCTTCGCGGAACGAGCGTTTCCTGGAGGATGAGCTTTCGTTTGCTGTTGTTGTTGGTTCCGTGTAGTAATCTTGAGTTTCGTGCGATCTTGCGTCGGCATCTTGAGCGGCCAGAACTAGGGTTTGTTCCAAATCGTCAGCGTTTTCTTCTGAAGACATTTTTCGATGAGAACTGAAAGACAGCCCTGGTCCCCGCAGATAGTATAAAAATAGCACCAGTCTGATTGTTTGAAAAGAGGTGAACCATCTACGGGTGAACCTTTGACAAACTCAACATTTGAGGTTATGCGTGACACCAAAAATGACAAGCGCGCGTACCAACAGTAACTGTGGTTTTCTCTATATTTTTACTTCTTTTCTTTTCGTATTTTTTTTCTGAACGATATATTTCTGTTTTGTATCTTAAACATTATCCTAATATTTTACATCGAACATGGTGCAAGGATTACTTGAAAACAGTTGACTTGTTGGTTGCAGTTGGTTGGACGGAAAAAAGAAAAAACACGAAGTAGAAATGTCAGCGTTTTATGTTGGTGCTACTGTGTTACTCTCATGTCAAAGATGTCAAATGTCATCGCCCTCGTGTCAAATGTTTTTCCGACCGAACTGTCAGATTGTAGTAAGTTAGGTTATGTGGACGGAGGTTGCACGTTTTGTTGCAACTGTTTTTGCTAGTTTATAGGGATGAGCGATATCGTGATTTTTCGATCACTGTGATATCAATCACAGCGATCGTTTAGTATCAGTGATTTTAAACTGTTACTGTGATTGACAGAGGGGGGCTTTTGAAGGCGCCAATTTTTTTTTCCAAATAGGATTTTAAATTTTCGGTGCCGAAAAACCATGTCTGCTCAATATGTTACAGAAAGTGGACTTACCTACTGAAACTGACATGCCATATAGCATACATCAGGTAAATTTCAAATCAAATTTGGAAAAAAATATAGAGGTAGCTACGTTCAGTATCGAGATCGGAGATTAATTATTTGCAAAATTTTATATTTAAACATTTTATAAACTATGAAGTATGAACAAAAAATGGATGTTTAAGAGGTTCACATTTGAATTCACAAACAAGAAATAATATTGATGAACGTAGGTATATAAACTAATTAATATATTATAAACTGTTGAACAAAGATAAGAATTTAATTTGAATTCACAAACAAGAAATATGGATAAACGTAGGTATAAAACTAAAATAAGTATTATAAACTGTTGAACAAGGGTAAAAATTTAAAGTTTCACATTTGCATTAAGTCATCGGCACAGTGGAAGGCAAGACAAGTGCGGTGACGACAACGGCCGAGACCAAGTCGACCCGGCGCAGATGAAGGTGACCATCCATTGGCGCGAATTCGCGAAGCTCGAAACGGAACCGAACGGGCAAAATTTGCCAAATTCTGATCAGCAACGCATTATTTCGGATTTTCGGTCAATCACAGCGATCACGGTGATCACGGCGATCACCGGGTTAGAGGAAAATTAGTAACATCCGTTATTCGTGATTGAGTGATATCAGTGATTGAATCACAGTTCGTGAAATATCGCCCATCCCTACTAGTTTATAAAAGGCAGAGTCTAGCTGTAGCACTAACGCAATGGATAATTCGGAAGACGACCAGAATTTCGATGAGGATGAAATGGTGCCTGATGATTTCGTTAATCCAGAAGACATGGCCGAGGAAATCGAAGTCATCGAACACGACGACGATGAGGAGGGGTCAGGCGAAGAAGATCCAGAACCAGATTTATCACTGTTCACATTCAAGGCACATGCAAAACCGGTATTCAAAAGTTCGCTGAGTAAAGACGGGAAATTTGCCGTCACCGGAGGCGAAAACGACATGGCTTATGTTTGGTCAACCAGCAACGGGGAGGTCATCCTGGAATGCACGGGACATACGGACTCCGTCACGGAAGTGGCCTTCAATTACGATGATTCGTTGGTGGCGTCTGGAGATATGGCTGGCCGAGCTCAAGTGTGGAGTCTCAAAGAAAGAAAGCTCATTTGGTGCAACGAATTGGACGATGATATGGAATGGTTGTTCTGGCATCCGGCTTCCAATTACCTATTCTCCGGAAGCAAAGCCGGCGAAATTTACGTGTGGGATGTGATCAAAGGCAACATGAAAATCTTGCCTTCTCACGGTGCCGCTTGTCGATGCGCAAGACTGTTGCCGAATGGTCACTGCTTAGTTGCCGGGTATGCAGACGGTTCAGTCAAGCTTTGGGACATGAAAACTTCCAGAGACTCCCGAGGCGTCCCTTACAAAGTCATATGGCAATATACCGACCCCACAAATACAGAAATCACCGGCCTAGATATCAATTTTGATGCGTCTCTTGTGGCACTAGCTCCAACTTCTATGATAATCAAAATGAGTGATGGAAGAGCCATTACGAGTCTCTTGTTACCTGAAGAAAAAGAAATCGAATTGACGATGTTCTGTAGCGAATTAAACATGCTCCTGACTGGCTCAATTTCAGGACAGTTATGCACGTGGGATCTGAGCAGGCGGGCCATACGGCATCAAGCAAAAATAAATTGTGCTGTTACTGTCAGCACTTTAGGACCAGGAGGAAAAGTATATGTGGGCGATGCTTCCGGTCGTGTTCATGTTTATGATGTCAATAGTGGAAACTTGGTGAAGACTTTGACTGGACATACAGATAATATTTTGAGCCTAACTTTATCATCTGATAACACATTTATATTAGCTACTTCTGATGACTGTACTGCCAAAATTTTTGATGTCAGGTCTTAAGATGTTACAACAGGTGTCTTTGATATTACTGTATTGTATTTCAATTTTACTACTTGTACTGTATACTTACACATTTTTTGACTTTTTATCAATGTACATAATGATTATGATGGCTATTACGATTGTATCGAAAATTTAATAAATTTCATTAAATGTTCAACTACTATAAACTTTCCATTGATGACAATTTCAGGTGAAGACGGAACGTGACGTCTACATGATCTACTCTATTAGAATGTTTTGACAAAATTCAAAATTATTACTTTTTTTTGAGGAGTTTTTTTTGGAAATGTACATAATACACCTGGATGGTGAGCTTTTAATAAAACACATCAAACCATCAACAAAACTGCTGATCAAGAAATATGACGTTCATTTTTTAGTTTTCAATATCTTTCCATATGAAGGAATTTTTGCAGCAAGAATGTAAGTACCCTCCAACATTACTACTCATCTGATGAATATACCGGGTGATCATTTGAAAACTATCCACCTGCAATAACTTCCGATTCTTAGTCAATATTTCTTCGAGCAAAAACAGGTCGATTTTTAAATCGAGGGGGACATCTAAAACATACATTGTCAAATTTCTACCCTCAGCCCCCTCGCCCCCACCCATCCCCATAATAAAATTTCAAATGACACTACCTACCTTGCGATACATCAAATTGAAGAAAATTAAATTCTCTTTTTGAAAAAGATATTTTCAAAAATTTCAACTCTACCCCCCCTTCTCCCTAAAAATTCTCTGGGTGTCCCTTTCAATATTCTGGACCCCTCAATTCTCTTCAGTTTAGTCAGCATCATCCTGAATCCTGAATCAAAAGTGATTCCGTTCACTTTTGCGAAATCCGTTGTAAGGTTCAACTGGTGTGGTCGTATAACTACTGCCCTAAGTAAATTTGTTCTGTGCTTTGAGTTTCCCATCGGGATTTTTATGCTGATTGCCTCAATTGCGGTTCAAAGGCGTGCAGACACGGTGGTTTTCTTTTTTTTGCTCACTGCGATAACGTCTTGTTTACATTTTGCACCTTTCAACATGGCCAGCCGCGAAGGGAATAGCGTACCCGAGGATGGACTCATGACTGTTAAGCATTTCAACCAATTAATGGGACAGTTCGCGGCCCTCAATTCCTCATTCGAACACTGCTCTGCCACTGTGGCCGAAAACCAGAGGATCCTGCTCATGCATAGTAACAGAATTGATGCACTGGCAGCTGAAAACAAGGAGCTGGAAAGAAGACTGTCGGCCCTGGAGGACCGGGATTTGGGCTACAGAGAACTGCGGGATAGAATTCACAGAGAGAGCAACCTGATTATTACCGGTGTGCAGGATCGCTTGACTTCGGGTGCCAGTGACGAAGATATTGCCAAACGTATACTGGCTTCCATTGCCAGAGTTGATCTGGATGGCGTGGAGGTTGTGCGCGTGGGTAGGAAGACTCCCAGGCCCCTGAAGGTGAAATTTCACAATCACATCGACCCCCGGACGGTCCTTATGAAGAAAAAAGCATTGAACAAGACCACATTTCCAAACATAAACATAAAGCCGGATTTGACCCCGGCGCAGGACCAGAGGCTGAGAAAACTACGTTCTGAACTGAGCGAGAGACAAAGCCGTGGTGAGAACATCACCATCAAGTACCAACCATAGACAGTACCAACGTGGCGAGCCTGTGATTGTTGCCACTACCACAGACTCCACTACACTTTCCGCCAAGCGGAGCCGTGAAGGCGAAGAGGAATCACCGAAAAGGATCGACGGTCTGAAGGTCTCTAAGTCTAAACCGGCCAGCACTGTACAATAGCAGCGAATGCCTCACCGTGATTTTTGTGCTCTGTTTTTCAATGTCAGAGGCCTTACTAATTTACAAGATTTAATCGGGAACTGTGATTTTGAGTTTGACATATTGTGTTTGTGCGAAACCTGGGCCACTGATGAAGTGAACTCTAAGGCGCATATTCCTCACGCTCTCTCTGATAATAATTATAAGGCATTTTATTCACTAGCTGTGAGAGAGAGATCGAGAGGTCGTGCAAGTGGGGGCCTTGCTGTTTTTGTCAACAAAAAGCATTTAGCCAACATTATCAATATCTCACCTTGGTGGATTGCTTGTAAAATTCAGATAAATAATTCATTTACTTTCATACTTTTCTCCATTTACTTTAAACCATCACTTGACATAGGAACCTGTCTCGAAATTTTGCATGACACGCTGAGCGAGGTGGTGTCGAGCCACCCTGGAATTCCTGTAATTCTTGGCGGCGACTTTAACTGCAGAGTTGGCTGTAATGATGATATCATTGAGGAATTTTTGGAGGGTACCACCTTGCTCGGCAGCAGGTCTGCACACGACATCGTTTGTAACGCGAGGGGCCGTCACTTGACAGAGTTCTTCAAGGAAACTGCTTTTGTATTGGTCAATGGTAGAACGCTCAGTGACACTCCCGCGCAATTTACTTTCGCCGGGTCTGGGGGAAGAAGCACAGTTGATCTGATAGCATGTTCATACTCACATTTGAATATTATACGTGATTTTGAGGTACTACATTGTGTTACAGCATCTGACCATTTTCCGGTGAAACTAACTTTAACGTCCGCTGATGACGTTGTACGGGATTTCCCGCAGCGTGCATCATCGACACGGAGGCACTTCGAGATGTTGCGGTGGAGCGAGCTGGGAGCTGTCCGATATTCTCAGCTGATGAAATTCTCCCACAGGGTGACCGGTGTGCAAGACATACAGGCCGCACATAACAACTTGGTACAAGCGGTGGAGGAGTCTGCTAGGGGTGCCGGATTGGTTAGGCGATATACGATGGATACCGTGAGAGAGGCAAACCACCGTCCATGGTTTGACGCAGAATGTCGCGCAGCGAAATCTGAGCTTGGGAATGCTCTCAAAGTTTGTAAGCGGAACACGTTTGCCAAGATTTTTTTAGACTCTTACCTTTCAAGGAAGAAGAATTACCAGGGCCTGATACGACGAAAGAAGGCAAACCACCGGGACGTCTTATTTGAAGAGATGTGTTGCGCAAAAAATCCGGGAGTATTTTGGAGGGCTGTTCGATCTTTCAGGTCTTGTAATAAAGAAGGAAAACGTGAGTTGTCTTTGTCTGTTTGGGAGGATTTTTACAGTGGGATTTACACTGGAAATGGAATGTCACGTGAAATGCGTTTTTTCGGCCCAGATATCTTGGAGATGAGCGGTGGCGTCAGCCTGGAGGAGCTGGAACGGAGTCTGTATAGGTGTAAAAACGGTAAGGCTCCGGGAAAGGATGGAGTTTCTCAAGGCCTTACCCCAGAATTGGAAGCTTTTTTTATGCAGTCTTTTCAGCAGAATTTTAGAAACTGGACAAGTGCCGGATTCGTGGAGAGAAATCGTTCTTACCATGATCCATAAGAAAGGGCCGGCGGATGACCCTTCGAACTACAGGGGTATCGCGTTGATGAATTCTGTGGAGAAGGTGTTTTCCCAAATTTTATGTGGCAGGCTCACGGAGTGGGCAGAACATAACACAATTTTACCAGAGGGCCAGTCTGGCTTCAGGGAGGGGAGAGGTTGTTCGGACAACATTTTTACGCTTGCAGCCCTGGTCCAGATAACCTTGAGATTGAGACGCCGTAAAGTTTTTGCTGCTTTCATCGATTTAAAAAGGGCTTTTGACTCCATCGACCACTCCCTTCTCTGGTCCAAACTTTATGCGTTTGGGGTGAGTGCAAGAATCATTAATGTACTGATCAGTTTGTATGGAGGTGCGACCGTGCAAGTGAGATCTCAGAGGGAACTCTCAAGAGAGTTTAGCGTCTCGGAGGGTGTTTTACAGGGTGAATGTTTAAGCCCACTGCTTTTCTCACTATTCCTTTGTGACATAGAATCTTTCTTCAGGGACAGAGGTTCGGAGGGAATCAATGTTGACGGTTTTTTGGACATCCCTATCCTGCTTTATGCTGACGACATGGTTCTTCTATCTGACTCGGCAATTGGCTTGAACAAGAAATTGCGAGAGCTTCATGAATACCTTTCCCAGAATGATCTGACTCTCAATCCGGCAAAATCCAAAGTTCTACGTTTTTCTAGGGGAGGTTTTGGCCGTCCGAGGGAACTTACCTTCTGGTATGGGGATGAACCCATAGAATTAGTCAGCTCCTATTCGTATCTCGGTGTGCCATTTACTTCTTCGGGCGTGTTCCTTGGGGCAGCAAAGCACTTTTCAGGCAAGGCGAAGGGCGCTATATAGTACAGGAAAAATAGTGAAAAAATCGGCAAAACCTCGGAATAAATATGGACGTCATGAAAATTTGATATTCTGTTCAGAATTGAGTGCTCTACAACATATCCAAAATCGCCAAAAATCGCACCCGGGGGTTTTGAGTTATTGGAGGGGGGGGGGGGGTAAAAAATTGCAGGTAAACATGGAGGGGATAGAACCCGTCAATCCATTGGATGCGGATACATTATAGTTCGACGTATCATATCCCATTGATACCATTTTGGCACAAAAAGTGTCTATCATTGTTGAAAGGGAGTAGTAGGGGGGCGAAGCTCTGCTAGGTGGTCCATTTTGGTTTTCTGGTCATGTAGAACCGATCACGACAAGTTTGGTATCTTTTCCGACTAAATTCAATCTCCTGAACTCGTATCCGATGTGTAAATTCGGATGAAAACAAGTTTGAACAAGTTAACTTGAGAAAACTTGTTTTTTCTTTGACAATTTTGACGAATTTTTTTTTTACTGTTGGAGGTGTTCATTTTCAGAAAAATTTCAGGGACCATTAAAATGAAGTGTATTCTCCACAAAAATCATCCACTCTATGTATAATTTTGTTTCTCGAGTGTCTGGTAAGACTTGAGACAGGCTCCTGTAAGATTAAATATCTTGTTTTCAAGAGCGTTCTATCATGGCTGGATAGTCTTCTCCGCATGCCAGCGTATCGTTACCCTAGGTTATGCTTTTTCAAACTGAGAGCACTGACTGGTGAAGATCCCCGCTACAACTGGGTTGCTCAAGTTAGAGACATGTTTCACTCCATCAATTGTGCAGAAGTTTGGACAGACTTGTCTCTTACTTCTCTACGCGCTAATAAACATGATCTTTTGCTCAAGTTCAGGGAATCACTTTACACTGAAGACATTGCGGCTCTGGCAGCCTCCTCATACTCCACTCTGTATCCGCGACTCGTTGTTACCAGACTCCCGGCCCTTCACCTCAGCTTCAGAATCCACCGATCGTTCGTGAAGATAATCAGCCAGCTGCGTATGTCCGGTAACAAAATGATGAAGTTCACCACTGGTGGTTGCTGTTACATAATTAAACCTGAAGAGATATGCTCTATCTGTAATTTGCTGAGGGCGGAAACAATTGAACACATAATTTTCGAGTGTCCGATGTATAAAGGCCTGAGGCTGTGCTTCATTGACAGCTTGATAAACCTTGATGGCCTCATTTTTTCCCTCAATAGAATAACCCCAGACTCGGCTCGACTGCTTGGATCGTTTTTGAGTGGAGCGCTCAGGTTACGGTCCTTTTTGCGAAATGAATAGTTTTGTTTTAATTTTTTCCCTGCAACGTTTACTTGGTGACATTATACATAAAGCTTAACAAACTATTTTCTCCGATGTTCAAATAATATCTATTAAGTTCGAAATCGTAACCCTTGCTATAAGATGTATTTTCTTCATGAGCAATATACGTATTATTATTATTATTATTATCATCCTGAATAGCTTCAAAGAAAATAATTTTCGGTGGAAAAAGTGCCACCCAAATTGACCCCATTGCTCTCCCCCACCTCAACTTTGAAATTTAACAAAATACCACCCACTTTGTGATACATCAAATTGAAAGAAATTAAATTATCTTTCTATAAACATTTTTTTTTAATTTTCAACCCCTTTCCCATTTAACTGGACATTTGGAGTATTTTAGTGGGAAAACGGGGGTTTTAAAAATTTCGAAAAAATTGTGTTCAAGGAGAGAATTCAGTTTTCTTTAATTTGATGTATCACAAAGTAGGTATTGTCATTTTAGATTTTTAAGGTGAGGAGGGGGGAGCAAAGGGGTGAATTTGGGTGGCACTTTTTCCATAGAAAATTTTCTCTTTCGATGCTGTGCAGGATGACGTTGACTGCATTGAAGAGAATTTAGAGGTCAAGAATATTTAATTGGACACTCAGAGAATTTAGGGGGGAAGAGGGGTGGGGTTAAAAATTTTTGAAATATTTTTTCAGAAAGAATTCAATTCTGTTGAATTTAATGTATCGCAAAATAGGTAGTGTCATTTGAAATTTCAAAGTTGGGATAGGTGGGGGCGAGGGGGCTAAAGATAGAAAATCGCTAATGTATGTTTTAGATGTCCCCCTCGATATAAAAATCGACCTGTTTTTGCTCGAAGACATTTTCACTAGGAATCGGAAGTTATTGCAGGTGGATAGTTTTCAAATGATCACCCGGTAGGAAAAAAGTGACATGTTGCAAGTCCATGCGTGGAGGACAGAAGACAGTCAAATTTTGAAAGAACTCAATTTTTGCGCGTTCATTCAGGTGAGGATACTTGGTAAATGCTAGGGGTAAATGTGAGGATGAGTTGATGGCACGAAAACAATGATATTACCATTGTATACCGTCCGTTTTTTTCCTAGGCCCCAGCTTATAGCGCCTTTATTATGGGTTTTACACCAAACATATTATATATTTTTGGAATCAGAAGAACAAAATCTTTCGATTGATGATATGTCAAATTATTTTTGACAGATGTCATTTTTTGACAATTGACGGAATAGTACTTGTGACACACCATTTCAAAGCCCATAAAATTCTTAGAAGAACTGTGTATTCATTTCTAGAATAGGATGTCTTTTACAGCTTCTGGAGGTCTTTGAATAGGAAAAATTGATAAAATTCAGAAATACCTACTCAATAATTAAAAGGTATTTTTAATATCAACTGATGATAATATTCTGATTTTAAATCGTCCAAATTAGCGGGAGACTCTATGAACACCTTATCTTTCAGATAGGCTCATTAAAAAATCGAGGGGGTCATACCTGCCCACCTCGGATACTATCGCGTTGGGCTGGCAGTTCCAATTCACCGGTCGTTGAATCTCTCATTCAAGGAACAAGGAGACGGTCATTTCGAGTAACTTCTTCAGGACATTTTTTGTTTCATTGTGATTATTTATTGATTATTACCATTGATTATTATTGAAAATACCTCTTTTGCCTATACTTACGTACTTATTGAGTATTTCTGAATTTCAACAATTTTTCCTATTTGAAGACCTCAAGAAGCTTTGAAAGACATCTTACTCCAAAAATAAAGACACTTCCTCAGAATTTATTGGGCTTCAAAATGATGTATCACAAGTTTTATTCTGTCAATTGTCAAAAAATGACATCTGTCAAAAATAATATGACATACTATCAATCGAAAGATTTCGTTCTTCTGATTTCAAAAATATATTGTATGTTGGGTGTGGAACCCATAATGAAGGCGCTACGCGCTGGGGCCTAGAAAAAAAAACGGACGGTATATTACCTTCATATTATCTCATGCAGGAGTAAAATGTGCCATCAATGCCAAATGTAATTTTTTTCTTATACATATACATCAGATTAGTAGTTTTGACATCAAAGAATAAGAATAGTAAAATTATAATCTGTGGTGATTATAATATAAATTTTATTAAAGAAAGTAACAGACTTACTAAATTTAAGGACGTCATTGACTCCTATTGCTTTGCCCCAACGATCGAGGAGTCAACTAGGCAGGGGAACTGCATTGATAACATTTGCATAAACAGTTACATCAAAGAGTTTGAGAGCGTTGTTGTAAAAAACGCTCTATCGGACCACGACGCCCAAAAGATAACTTTATTCTCACAAAGTGCACAACAGGTTGATACACAGCATGAAGAGGTGAAATATGTAACGATATATTCTGATTCCAAGTTGGGTGAATGCACTGAGAAAATATCGTACATAAACTGGGACTTTGTTTATGGTGTCTCCGACGTGAATGTGGCCTACGACTTATTTCTTGAAACCATAACAAAAATTATGGGTGAAACTTTCAAACGTAAAAAGGTAAAGATCAACAATAGGGAAAGTAATAAGTGGATGACAAGTAGTATAGCGTGCTTTCCACCTAGCCCCAAGTTCGGTACACCTGCCATTTACGCATGTGCGGGTTCCAAACGGTGCTTTCCATCTACGTGTTTCTACTCGGTTCTGCGCCGTTCATTGGATGACGTAAAATTTTGTGCCACACCATGGAACATGTGCCGTCTGGTGGTATTTGTACCGTCTAGGTGGAAAGCACCCATAGTCTGTACACCGATAGAACGGACTTTTTTGAATTTCAGTGATGTAACCTATAGCAAACAAAAGCACCAAAGACTGTAACAACATAGGCGCGTTTGGAACTAATATTAGTTTTGTTCGGTTGGTAGTCTTACCCGGGCAAATTATTCCTACGCCAAGCCAATGGCATCACATTCAGCGGGTTTGACACTTAACGTACGATTTCTAACCTCCATTTCTCTATAATGTTTGTTATTTGTAGTCGGCTCGGCTGTTGTGAGTAGTGTGTAATAAAATCAGCTTCATTCAAAAAAAATATTTTCTCATTCATTAAAATTGGTATTAAACTGGTGTCATTTAAAATTACCATAGCACTTAGCTGTGATTAGCGGAAATAAGCACCTCTTTCTAACTGGAATTTTAAATTTCGCGGGTAACGCTCGGGACTACTTTTCAAGCGGACGAATCTGGTGGTCCTTTCTATCAGTGTATAGAGTATATCAGAAATAAAAGCACAATTAAGCGTATTATGTTCAGAGATAAGCAGAACGGGTTTATATCGGGAGAGATCTATAAGCGACACTGCGAGTCGCTTCGAAAAGAAATAAAGTTAGCGAAGAAAAACCATAATCTGTCATACATACAGAGCTCGGAAAATAAAAGTAAAGCTACGTGGAATATTATAAGGAAACATACTGGTGGCAATAGAAGTCGGAAGAAAGATGATATTTTAAGTAATCTTTCGAGCTCATCAACGGACGAAAAAGCTATTTTAAATGAGGTGGGCGCTTCTTACAAATCCATAGGGCAAAATGATTTATTCAACTTCGACTCTAATAACTGTGAATTCATTAAAAAAAACAACTCAACACTATTCTTAAGGCCCAGATCCTCACGAGGTTCAGTTGATAATTAAATCATTAAAAAATACTAAAGCAGTAGGCCCTGATAAAATTCCCACTAAGGTTTTGAAATACATTAGTAAAGGTATTTCGGCTCCCTTGGCCTTTCTAATAAACGAATGTTTTCAGAGTGGAACTTTTCCTGACTCACTGAATCTGGCAAAAATAAGGGCGGTGTTCAAAAAATGGGATAAAAAGAAACTTGAGAATTATCGACCAATATCTGTATTAAATGTAATCAGTAAAGTTTTCGAAAAGATAATTTATGACAGATTTATAACTTTCTTTGACAAGCATTTTGTGCTTAGTGAGTCACACAACGGCTTTCGAAAAGGCCGCACCACAGTGAGGGCCATGTACACTGCAATTTCGGAGATTCTCCAGTCCGTAAATAATAAAAAACATACGTCAGTAACATGCATTGATTTATCTAAGGCTTTTGACTGCGTCAATCATAATCTGTTATTGAAGAAGATGGAGCTATATGGGATAAGGGGCTTGCCTTTGCAGCTGATGTCTTCTTACCTGAAAGGGAGGAAATATTTTGTGTCGGAGACGGGTAGGGACGGGGGGTCTGTTGTTTCCGAGTGTTTTGTCGTGGACAGGGGAGTGCCACAGGGTTCCATCTTGGGCCCCCTACTATATCTAGTTTACACAAATGATCTCTGTGCTGCAATGAATGAAAGGATAGTACAGTACGCGGACGATACATCCATGGTTTCAGCGGAAAATAGTGACAGCAACCTGAAAAATAAAATTTGCCAAAGTTTGGATGCGTTTGGAACGTACTTCTCCAACAATAGTTTAAAACTAAACATTGACAAAACACAAATTCTCAAGTTCTCATACAAAAAACAAAATGACCCCTCACTATACTGTTCAATAACGTGGAATTCAGTTTGATTAACGAGATAGATTTTTTGGGTCTTAGAATAGATTATTGACTGGACTGGTGCGCACATATTGATCATTTGGTGAAAAAATTGAACAAATATTGCTACGCGCTACACATGCTCACAACCATTATTAATAGGGACGCTGCGCTAATGACCTACCATGCTTATGTAGAATCAACACTTAGATATGGGATCATTTTCTGGGCGGGATCATCTAATTTCAAGCGAGCTTTTACTATGCAAAAACGATGTCTAAGACGAATCCTAGGCTTAGCAAATTATGACAGTTGTAGACCACATTTCACTGAAAATGATATGCTTACTCTGACAGGTCTGTATATTTATGAGGCAATAATGTTTGTTACTAAGAACCCAGATCTCTTCATGGACTGTCACAGGGAGCATACACATGATACACGTAGAAAAAGGGACCTCAGCAGTGTTAAGTGCAATTACAGTTTTATCCAAAAGAATGTACAGTTTAAATTGATCAAGATCTTCAATAATCTGCCACTTACGAGAGTTGCCATTGAACATCCTTCAGCAAAGGCTAAAAGAGTTTCTCGTCGTTAAGGCCTATTATAGGCTAGATGAATACCTATCTGATAATATAATATTCTAGTCATTCTGCTTCTAGCACGTGATGATATATAATGTGTATATAGTGTCCTGTTGTATTGTTGGACATGTTTCTTGTAGTTTGCTCCATATCTTGATTTTAATTTGTATCATATAAATTTAAATTTATATGTTTTATAAATTTAGGGTTTCCAAAAGCATAGCGCAGCGGTGTTATACTTATCTTGTACCCTTTGTCTTTGGTCAAGTTTCGGAAATTCTGGCTGCTGTGCATTCAAAAATGGGTTTCAAAAAAGAGATAAGGTCTCTCTTATTAAATAGTGCAAGTAGAGAAAATACCCACCGGCTTATTGACAGAAAAAACATATAATTGGTGAATCTTGCCTTTTCCGCTCTCACTGTTCTTCCTTGCTGAGCAGATACGAATTATCAGAAAACTCAACGACTTTCCTCCTTGTCTTCTCCTCATTTTGAATGTTTTTTGTTGCAATACTTGATAGTTTTTATTGTAGTTGTGTGTTAAATTTTTAGATAACGAAGTATACCTTACTGCCTATACCCACGCACGAGATTTTTCTCCTGTGGGTGGCTGCGTTTTTTTGAAATTTGTTATTTCTATGTATTTTAGTCTGTCTATATCCAAATTTTATTTACATCATTTTATTTATGTGTATATAAATAAATAAAAATATATATATATATATGTATTAACTTCTACTTGACACGTTCTACGTCCTCTATAGGATATTTTTTGTGACTGTACTACACTGTACACAAAATGGAACAAATAAATGAATTGAATTGAATTGAATTCAGTAAATGTTGGAGGGTATGTACAATCTTGGTGCAAAAATTCCTTCATGAGGAAAAAAAGTAAAAATTGAAAAATAAAAATCCACATTATGTTTCTTGATCAGCAATTTTGATGGTTTGATGTGTTTTATTAGAAGCCCACCGTCGCTACCAGAGAAAATTGTGCTAACAAAACACTAGTGAAAATAACATCATACCATATACCCATCTCTAGGGCGCCATTTTTGCTCCCGCGACCTATTCATAGCAAGGCTTTGCCATTTCGATTCAAAACTGATTAGCAGGATACAGATGAACCATTATATCAAGCTCGTTTAGAGCGTACAGAAATATCTTTATTATCATCAACTTACGTTAAACAAATTAAAATTATGCAAAAAAAAACGGTGTAATTCGAATTATAATATATTATTATTGTGTTGTACTTACTGTGTTTTCGAAGACGAGAATTATTGCAAGGGAATTCTGGGATTTTGAATGGGAATATCTTGCGCGTTATTGCTGGTCGTCAAGTCAGAGTAAATGATCGGGAAATGTTGTAAACGCCCGCTGGACCAGCCAATGGTCAAGCAAGCCCCCGCCGTGAAATTCTGTTGAAATGCTATGGTGCTCGGTGTTTCAGCCGCAAAGCCCATTATCAGAGAACTAAAATTACGAAAAAGACACAGTAAGACAAATATAATAAATTTTGAATTTAATAATTAAATTAATTTTTTTAAGGTGCTTAGGGGCGCATCAAGTACTAGCTTATTAGCGCCCTTTCTTTGGTGACTTTCTCCGTTTCACCTCTTTTCCTTTGACGTGACCGCTCGGTTAGTACACGCCGAAAAACTAGAGAGCGCATAGAGAAAAGCCACCTCCCCCGGCGGGATTTGAACTCCGGACTTCTGGATTTGAAGTCAGAGACGGAGCCCACCGTACTACCGCCGGGATAGGTATTGCAAATGCAGAAGCAAGTACCAACTGAAAAGTTATAAATTACAAGTTATAATCACGTGACCAACCCGACAGCGACGCCACCATTGGTAGTTAAGTGTAATCAAGTAGCGCAGTGACCAAATAAAAACGTAGCACGTACGCACCTTGGAATAAGCTGCAGTCTGGGAAACATGGTGACATTGAACAGGGCAATATAGTTGGTATCCTTGAACAGCACGGCTAAGGTGTTGCCTTTCGGATCAGTTTCCATGCATTTCACGATCCCGCCGATGCACACTTCGCCTCTATCCAGACGAGACAAATCATAGAGAGGAACGGCATGGTCGTGAAGAGCGTCAGAATTAACTGAGAATATCATTTCTGAACTGACCGTGAGTCCGTAAATGATCGGTTCTGTGCTCGTCGAAAACAGCACGTTGGTTCCACAGTTCGTCCAACATGCGGAAACGACTTTTCCAGACAAAACCGTCCATCGTTCGCTTTCCCAAGTGTGACAATCCCAAATTCTACAAAGAAAGTTTGCTGGGTCGGTTTCTAGAAAAAAAAAACCTTGAAACTCACTTGAAAACGATTCCGTTTGACAAGCTGAGAAGTTTATGTCCGTTTGGGGACCATTTTAGCAGTGTAGTGCCCAAATCTCTGGAACCTTTTAGCTGGCTGGTTCTGTCTAATTCCACGTCCCACACCATTATGGAGGAGTCGCAAACGCTGGCGCTGGCTAAAAGATCACCTTTTGGGCTCCAAACCAAGCTCAGAACGGGTTTGTGTTTGTTTCGGTTGAGAACGATGGTGTTGTTCAAGGAGGGACGTGAGACCTAGAAAAAAAAATGGGAAGCTGATGTAGGCAATTGCCTTATGGCAACTATCTATACTGGGGTGAGGGGGCTAAAGATGTCTCCCTCGATATAAAAATCGACCTGTTCAAGCTTTTTTCAAAAAAATGAGGTGAAATGCCCGAACACCTCTCTGTTCTGTTTTCGTTGGGCCACCCTGTATAGATAGACAGATGACGAGATAGAAAGACAGGAGACAGAGAAACCCTGGGCTAGTCTTATGAACCACAGATTTCTCGATGCAATGTGGGGTTAAAAAAAAAAGCAAAAAAAACTGGTATTGAGACTAGTAGTGGAAAAAGTGCTATTCTACTCACAATAGGTTACGTCTAGTACATTTCACTCATGTGCGTTAGGTAACCACTTCTGTTACCGCACGCGAATTCATTTTTGGTCGCGTTCATACAAAGTTAATCAAAATTTCGACACTGACATTGAATTTACTGAATTATTGAGTTTTTTTATGCTTTTCTCCTTTTCGGTTCAAACTGGTCATCGGAGGTTTTGCCTTTATTTAATTACTGATACAAGTGTGAAAAATTGCATATTGGACAATACAAACACCCAGACTTTTGACCGAGAATCGAACCCGGGACTCCCGAGGCCGCAGGCAGCCACACAACCACCTGCGCCACGGGGCCATCTAATTATTGAGTTAATGATCATGTATCGCAATCACGCGATTGGTCAAAATTCAAATTTGTCGAATTCGATTGGTTGCTGGTGATGAAGATAGGTAGTGATCCAGTGTCATGAGCGCGATCATTATTTCACGGTTTTTATAATAACCGTCAAATTAGCAGGTGTCTGTACTGGAAGTATAGGGAAGTAGATTTTTCGGTGGCATGATGAAGTACAAATTTAAAAATGATCTAATCATTTTATTTTGATGTTTATATTATTTCAACAAAAAGTCATCAGTTCGATTCATGGACCTGTACTTAAAATGGACTACTGATCGCGGTAAGAGACCTAACAATAAATAACTCCGATATCGACGCTACCATGGTAGCATTGGTTGCTAACATAAGAGCAGTTCTCAAAAGTCTACGGAAAGTTTAAAAGTTGCATCGGAAGTTTTTGTACTATCGATATTTGTTCACTGAAAGAAGATTCTGTTAGCGATATTATGTTTCTTACCTCGAAAGTCACGATCAGGTTTGTTCAACTTCGGAAAACGCAGTGTGAGTATAAAGCTGGATTCCCAGATGCGAATATTCGGACAGGAAATGCGACTTTGTATGTCAAATTTTGAATTCAAGAGCTCTGATTGGCCAATATGAGAGGATTTTGACATGAAATTTCGCATTTTCTATCCGAATATTCGCATCTGCGAATCCAGCTTAAACAGCGTAGAAGGTTTAAGATCCGATGTCTGCAAATTTAGCTGCGGCCGGTTGGCAGTTCTGGGCCCACAGCTATCGCGTGAGCTCGCGGATACGCGGTCTGTCAGATTAACGGCCAAACTGACAGTTGTCGTGTGTTTGTGCGCTGTCGCGTTGATGTGTTTGCGGTATTCTGCATCCAATTCGAATTCCGTGTGTTTACTCTGTCAATTTATTACTGGATTTATTAATATTCATCATGCTGGCTTGGTGAAAGAGAATACAACATAGTAGGTGATGCGACAGGCAAAAATGATAAGGAACGGTGGCTGCAAGTCATTGGACGCGAAGCAAAGAAGCCAATAACCAATGGAAAACGAGTATTCGTGCGCTCTTGCACTATACCTACATTGTGTTTATATTGTTTCAGAATTCAGAAATAGTGTGGCTAGAGCGAGCGAGAGGAAATGGTCCTGCGGCAGTCAGAAGCAAGTTAATGAAAAAAGTCATTTTGATAGCTACTATACATTTCATTCATGCTGGCAAGCAATGGCGACATAAGCAGAATGGCCAAAATTGATTCTAGAAAATGAAAGCCCCTAGTTAGCTGACATTCTACTAGAGCCATGGCAATGTTCAGTGTTATTAGTCCAGTTTAGATACAGGTCCATGGTTCAACTGCACTTTCTGTGTTTATGTGGGCACAAGTAGGAAAATATTATATGCAACACAAGGAAAAAATGGTGATTATTTTGCAATTACATATTATTAATGTGATTCAACCCTCGCTTTGCTTGTGTTACAAAGTTTCTCACATTACTGAAATGATCACCTCCCTTTCCTGATCAGATCATAAATAGCTATTACATCACTAATGTATAAAGTCCAAAGAGAAAAAAAAACACAAAAACCTTTGGTGGAAGAAACTATGTATATACCTACCCTCGAATTAAAATCAATGTTCCAGACCATTATCCCATTTTCGTGCCCCACTGCGATTTCCGTGAGCGATTTCGGCCTCCACGCCATGCATGTGATGTTCTTTTGGTTTTTACACCTCAGTATCGGCACAAAATGACTGTTCCCATATATCCGAACATTATCGTCGTTAGTTGCTACCGCAATTTTCGTGTAATGAGGATGCCACGAAATGCACCGTATCGAATTATTAATCCAATCCCTGGTTTGGCTAACTTCTCCAATCAAATTTAAACTGTGATACTTGAGAGCCGGATTGACGAGCAACTGGACTTTCTGCATTGTATGTATCAAGCCAAGAAGCACCCACGCTACATTGGAAACGAGGGGGTTGGGATGACGACGCATCGTGTTGAAGACTTCTTCATGGCCCTGTTCCGAGTATATCTGACTGAGTTGTTTCAGAAATGAGGTATCTGTGGGTAAGAAAACCGGCCTGTACTCGTCGTTTATGCCAGATGGATGGAGCATTTCTCTTGTGATGTGAACTTTGGGATGGTCGTCCACCTGCATGTATCGTACATTCAATGTTTTCAGTACAAATTAAAAGGGGGCCACATACCGAATTGGTAAAGATTGACACATCAGCGTGGTTGGGATCCATGCTGTGCATTGTACCGTTCAGTTCGCACACTGGAATTTCCCCGCTTCGGGGTAGCACAAAAGCCTCCAAGTTCAACATTTTTGCCAAAAGCTAAAATAACAGCCGGTTGCCGGTTTGGGGGTTAGTTTTTTAAAAGTGACAAGCACCAGCTGTCAAGGTCAAGTGTCAAAGCTGCCATGTTCAGTGTCGCCAACCGATATAGCGCCGAAATTCAAAATTCTTCCATCCGCGAATTAGTTGATCGCGTACCTTTATCTGTACCTTTATCCTTTCCTATCCCGAGTTTACCTAGGAATTTCTCCGAAATTAGACAATCGGTTAACTAGTTCTACTTTCAATACCAAGGCTGGTCGACGTTATGTTGTACTATAGGTTGCCTCATCCAGTTTATGAGTGACGTCACAAGATACCTTCCGGGAACTTGATTTTGGCTGAAACTGATGTCGCTTTTTTCGTTTGACATTTCGGATCTTATTTCGACGGAAATCCACCAAATTTCTGAACTGGACGAGAAATGGTTGATGCACATTCAACGATTGGTGGTTTTTAGATGAATCGGGCATGCTTTTATCCAGCAAAACACAATTTGAACCGCCGAACTGTCAAGACCAAGAACAAGGCTTAACGTTATCACGAGGTGAAGCGAACAGCGCATCTGTCACCGGGTAGCTCATTGGTAAAGAACCTGACTTTCAACAGGAAGGTAGTGGGATCGAACCGCAGCCGTCCCGAACTTTTTTTTCTTCAAAAACACCCAAATTGCGATTTTAAAAATTAGAAAGAGAAAACAAAATTCAAATTAGTGTTGCCCAACTCATATTTAATTTTAAAAATCACAATTTGGGTGTTTTTGAAGAAAAAAAAGTTCGGCACGGCTGCGGTTCGATTCCACTACCTTCCTGTTGAAAGTCAGGTTCTTTACCAATGAGCTACCCGGTGACAGATGCGCGGCCCGCTTCACCTCGTGATAACGTTATCGCCTTGTTTTTGGTCTTGACAGTTCGGCGGTTCAAATTGTGTTTTGGTGGATAAAAGCATGCCTGATTCATTTAAAAACCACCAATCGTTGATTGTGCATCAACCATTTCTCGTCCAGTCCAGAAATTTGGTGGATTTCCGTCGAAATAAGATCCGAAATGTCAAACGAAAAAAGCGACATCAGTTTCAGCCAAAATCAACTTCCCGGAGGGTATCTTATGACGTCACTCATAAACTTATAGCTACTCTATATAGGACAGCTGACTCGTCAGCCATTTTGGTGCAGATGTCACATTTGCGCACTCTGTCACGCGTTGTAGTCACATACTTAAATAGCTATACCGCGCAAGAGAGACGTCCGACACCTGTAATTATGGGCGCCGCCATCTTGATGGTTATTTAGGGACTTTGGGTGGTGTGGACTGGCACCACTTCGCTAGTTGGCCACTTGACTAAGCACGACATTATTTTATTTCTCCCTCAAAGTACGTGGAATCAACACTAATAACATCAAGTGGGAATCAACAGGTGAAGAAAAGGTGTGCGATCATTCCAGCATCCAAAAGTTCGGTTAACTACGTGATGTTTATTTACACTGTCAAAAAGCTCTCACTTGACGTTTCGTTTACTCAGAGTACAGTGACTCCCAACCATCCAACTCGATGTGAGTATTTCGTAATTTCAAGAAAACTAAATACACTTACGTGATGGTACTTGAGAAAACTGGATCGCTATTGTAAAATTGCAGAAGGTTTGATCAGTTTCACGGGCCTTAGGATATTTTGTGGTAGCTATATAGCTCGGTATTTTGAGATACACTGGAAATTAACCATCAAGATGGCGTCATTCTCTAACTCCTTTTATTACGCGGCGCAGCAGAATGCGCAATAGGTTCATGAGCGGTATAGCTATTTCTAGGAGGATAGAATAGTAAGGAGGGAACATACGCCAATGAAAGTGTAGCCATGCGGGGTAATCAACTACGCCCAGTAACCGTATCAAGTCACCAGAGCAACTTGACATTAGTGCTTGCGATTTGATGGAATTGACATTTGTGAATAAAAATAATTTGAGGTTATGAAATGTAGCTGTTGTGCAGTGCTGTGCTTGTTCGGATTTTTGGCTGTTATTCTACCTAAAATACCGACAGGATCAGTTTTCGAAGACGTGTTGAAAGACATGCTGCGGCATACAACGTGTAAAAGTGATGATCCCCGCATTGGAAGCATTGAAATGGACGTCATTATTTTGAAGTGTGTTGGTCAATATCTGCATCGATGCGTGTGAGTTGGCGCATAGGAACTCCCTGCTTCCCCTAGGATATGACATGGTCTATAGGGAATGAAAAATGTTTCACTATTTTTAAATAGCTCAAAAATTACAATCTCATGACACCCATGCAACATACCTTGCAAAATGACGTCCATTTCAATGCTTCCAATGCGGGGATCCGCACTTTTACACGTTGTATGCCGCAGCATGTCTTTCAACAAGTCTCCTAAAACTGATCCTGTCGGTCTTTTAGGTAGGATAACAGCTAAAACTCCGAACAAGCACAGCTTTGCAAAGCAGCCACATCTTATAACCTCAAATTATGTTTATTTACAAATGTCAATTCCATCAAATCGCAATCAGGAATGTCAAGTTGCAATGGGTGCTTTCCACCTAGACGGTACAAATACCACCAGACGGAACATGTTCCACGATTGGGTACACCTAGATGGAAAGCACCGGCATCGTTGACCGACGCGACATCTCTGGTCTGGAGGCGAAAGATGACTATGGCATTCAGAAATAAATAAATGGCAGCGTAAATCTTAATCGATCGTACGTTATCCCTGCAGAGAAATAAAATAAAACACGGATGCATGGATGGAACGACACAGAGAGAGATATATGACAACGGAGTGCTGGATTACAGCTGACGGTACGTCATTTGTCGCATCCGTTTCCGGTGTGCCTTCCGACGGCACAAAATTTTAGGTGATCCACCGGACGGCACAAAACCAGGTAAGAACACGTAGATGGAAAGCACCGTTTGGAACCCGCACGTGCGCAAATGGAAGGTGTACCAAACTTGGAGCTAGGTGGAAAGCACCCAATGGTGACTAGATACGGTTACTGGGCGTACTTCATGCAATCCCCTTCCGTCTCCCGGCGACAGCTATGTCCGTCCACAAGCTGGCTAACCTTCCCTCCCTAATATTCTATCCTCCTAGAGCTATTTAAGTATGTGGTTGTAGTGCGTGGATAATTAATAGCGGGAAATTTGAAAATGAATCGTCAACCTCGTCGTACGAGGTATCAGTTTTCTACTATAATGAGCTTCGCCTTGTCCATGAATGAATGCCGACAACGGCGTACCTAGCGTATTTGGCACCCCAGGCACCTGTGAACCCTCACCTAATTCCACCTACCTAGAGAATGAACTACAGACCTGCAGACTGTAGTGAAACCCTCCCAACCCGTGTCGGATTCGGCAGTGTTGCACCCCGGGAATTCTGGAGTCAAAAATCACGCCCCATAAAACTGAGCTTTTCCAGCTTGTTTTGCACCCTCCAAGACCTTGTGCCCCAGATCTGTATATCCTTTTTGCACCCCAATACCCCGAACAATCCAACAACACTGACACATCCCCTTACTGCTGGTACCCGAAGCGAACCGCACTCCCCGCCCTCCCCTTGGTACACCACACTGGCTGAAGAGGATTCAAAGTAGTGTTACGAATTTGCTTTGGGTACCTAGGTACCTACCTACTTTAATAATAGGGAGGAACGTTCAAACACATATTGTTTCACTGTTTTATTGCTGCATATAGGTACTGCTAATTTACAAGTCACATGAATAATTGTCGTACGAGGTAAGTACTGCTCTATTTGTTCTTCGCGAGCTCGCGAACATGCAGGCATCAGGCACTTCATTATTCCCTCAGTATTGTGCGAGTTGATCCAGGTGAATAACTCATCTCGGGCTCTTTGGTCCGGCGTTCACGACGTCGTTGATATCCTCTTCACCACCACGGTGTAGGTATGGTCCGTCCCACGACGGATGAAGAGCTACATGTCCCAAATTATTCTATTTTCCATGTATACTAACTAAATACCAGAAAAATCACGATAAGAGCAGTTGAATTGTGCACACTTACCATATCTGTCAGTTTTTCCCTGAAACGTCAACAGCGACGCATTTACGGCAAACTTGACGTCCATAGCTAACGTTGTCTTCGAAAAACTAGGTTTACTAAACGCAAAAGTGACGCAAAAAGACGCTTGACATCGGAACGTCGGACTGACATCTGCACCAAAATGGCTGACGAGTCAGCTAGCCTTTTATAGTAGCTGTACATAAACTGGATGAGGCAACCTATAGTACAACATAACGTCGACCAGCCTTGTTTCAATACAACCTTACAATCTACAGGGTGTCACAAAAGTATCGAATTCCATTCCGAGTCCAGAGCAATAAATGGGAATCTACTCAAGAACGCATGAAAAGGATATCAAAAAAAAATTGTGACCTTCATTTTTGAAGATATGGGGGATCAAAGGGTGGGACTTCGCCCTGCCCGCCCCTATATTTTTGTAAGTTTGAGTGATTTTGGGGATCTGTTTGTGATAGACTAATCAGTAAAAATTATCAACCACTCTGGGTGTGCACCAGGGATCCCGATCACGCGTGTGCACTGAACTTTGATTTGATATACAAGGTGATTCATAAATTTCATTCATTCATCAAATTTCAAAAGTTCATTTTCCTTCAAAAACGCTACTAAAAATTTGTCTATGGAAACAAGAAGAGTCAAATCTTGTTCTAAATTATTTTGGGAACCAATGAATTTACAGACATAAATTGAAGGAGTGACGGAAAAAAGAACGAAAAACAAAAGGTCGAAAACAAAACATCGAATGCATAAGGTCGAAAAAGAAAAGGTCGAATTTACAATATATCGAAAGTGATGATGATCGAAATACATATGGTCGAAAATACATAATATCGAATAACAGAATGTCGAAAAACAAAAGGTCGAACAACAAAAGGTCGAAAAACAATTGGTCGAAAAACAATTGGTCGAAAAACAATTGGTCGAACAACAAAAGGTCGAAAAACAATTGGTCGAAAAACAAAACGTCGAAAAGAATCATAGAGAAACAAAAAATCGAAAAGAAAAGGTCTAGAAAGAAAAACCGTGAAAATCGATAATGAGCAATAGGTGTATGTACAATTGTTGTAAAGACAAATGATTTGAGAGTTTGGGACGAGAGAAGAGAAGCACCGAGTCAAAAATCAACTAGCCCAAACTTATTTCTGTGAAAAAACCTAATCAGGCCTTGGAAAAAATATACTGAACCTGACAAGGTCTGTGTAGTGTGTACACCGATTTATGAGTATAGGTCAATTTTGCGTCAAAAAACCGAATCAGGTCTGCAAAAAAATCACTGAACCTGACGAGGTCCATGTACACAGCTTCACGTTTCAGAGTGGATTTTGCGTCAAAAGAAAAAAACGAAACAGGTCTGCAAAAAAATTACTGAGCCTGACGAGGTCCATGCATGTGTCCAAGTTGATTTTGCGTCGAAAAATCAAATCAGGGCTTCAAAAAAAAAACCTGACGAGGTCCATGTGCACAACTTGACGTTTCAGAAATGATTTTGCGTCAAAAAACCGAATCTGGTCTGTAAAAAAATTACTGAACCTGACGAGGTTCATGCTCACAGGTTTATAAGTCCAAGTTGATTTTGCGTCAAAAAACCAAATCAGGTCTTCAAAAAAAAACTACTAGACCTGACGAGGTCCATGTGCACAGCTTTATGTGTCCAACTTGATTTTGCGTCGGAAAACCAAATCAGGTCTTCAAAAAAAAAAAAACTAAACCTGACGAGGTCCATGTGCACAACTTGACGTTTCAGAGTTGATTTTGCGTCAATAAACCAAACCAGGTCTGCAAAAAAATTACTGAACCTGACGAGGTCCATGTACACAAGTTTATAAGTCCAAATTAATTTTGCGTCGAAAAACCAAATCAGGTCTTCAAAAAAAAAAACTACTAGACCTGACGAGGTCCATGTGCACAGCTTTACGTTTCAGAGTGAACTTTGCGTCAAAAAACCAAATCAGGTCTTCAAAAAAAAAAAACTACTAGACCTGACGAGGTCTATGTGCACAGCTTTATGTGTCCAACTTGATTTTGCGTCGAAAAACCAAATCAGGTCTTCAAAAAAAAAAAAAAAACTAAACCTGACGAGGTCCATGTGCACAACTTGACGTTTCAGAGTTGATTTTGCGTCAATAAATCAAACCAGGTCTGCAAAAAAATTACTGAACCTGACGAGGTCCATGTACACAGGATTATAAGTCCAAGTTAATTTGCGTCGAAAAACCAAATCAGGTCTTCAAAAAAAAAAACTACTAGACCTGACGAGGTCCATGTGCACAGCTTTACGTTTCAGAGTGAATTTTGCGTCAAAAAACCAAATCAGGTCTTCAAAAAAAAACTACTAGGCCTGACGAGGTCCATGTGCACAGCTTTACGTTTCAGAGTGGATTTTGCGTCAAAAAACCCAATCAGGTCTGCAAAAAAATCACTCAACCTAACAAGGTCCATGCGTGCACAGGTTTATAAGTCCGAAGTTAATTTACGCTGACGCTGATCAGATTTGAAAGAATATACAGGTGTTTCGGTGGCCTTGCATAATACTTTGGGAGGTGATTTATCTCTGAAGAATAAGTCGAAAAGTGAGAGTAAAATTTTTCCTCAAGTGCTCTCTGAGAGAGTCACAGCTCTTCAATCGATCCGAATTGTAATCACATTTAAAACATATATTTCTAGTTCGACATTGTGCTATTCGACATTTTATTATTCGATCTTTTGTTTTTCGACCTTTTGGTTTTCGACTTTTTGCTTTTCGATATTTCACTTTTCGACCTTTTGGTTTTCGACCTTTAGCTTTTCGATATTTCACTTTTCGACCTTTTGGTTTTCGACCTTTTGCTTTTCGATATTTCACTTTTCGATATTTCACTTTTCGATCTTTTGATTTTCGACCTTTTGTACTTTCGACAATAGTGCTTTCGATGTTTTGTGGTTTCGTTATTTTGTTTCTCGACTTTATGCATTCGATGTTTTGTTTTCGACCTTTTGTATTTCGATCTTTTTTCCGTCACCCAAATTGAAGAAAACTGGATTTTTGTGATTTATGACTCACCCTGTATCTCAAACAAAAATTCAGTGCACACCCAGTGGTTGATAGTGCGGCGGTTAACGACCATTTTTCAGGGAAACCTTGCATTTTGTGATAAAATCTGTGATAAAAGCATGAAATTTGGCATATACGCTCTACAGACTCTCCTTTGCTATTTACGAGGCGGACCCACGACGGAACCGCCGTGCAGCTGTCAGAGTTGTCATTTGCCTACCTTCCAGGGGCAAAAACTGAAGTCGGTTATCGAGCTGATCCAAAAGTGACGTCTATCAATGCAGTAGACCTTCACAGTATAACTTCACTAAAACAGATGTCAATATCACAAAAGGAGGGGGAATGGGAGGGGATAGTTCAAGCCGCGGCACAGATTTTTTTATTTGGTAATTTCGGACCAAATTGATAAGTTTGGTGTCGTTTCCGACTAAATTACACCTTCTGAATTCAAATTGAATGTTGTGATTGCAGTTTGAAAAAAAAGATTTTGTTTTGTTAACAAAAAAATATATTTCAGAAAAAAAATTTAGGCTGTTTTCATTTCGACTTTTATCCTAATTCAAGACATTGGAAGTGGAAATCGTTATTTAGTTCACTTCTTTGAAGCTTCCTGCACATGAAAGCCATGTACGAGACCTGAATTTCACTTTGACAAGTTCGTGAGCCTCATTTGTTCCTAAAGTCGTGAAAGTAATATGCAATCATTTTCATTTACGAATGGAAGTGTGCATGCAAAGGTATCGCGGCGACTCTGACAGCTGCACGGCGGTTCCGTCATGGGTGCACCTTTTACATCGTAAAGGACAGTCCATAGACCATATACAGGGTGGTGAAAATTTCGATGCTCACCATTGGTATCTTGGAAACGGTAAGAGATACGAGGTCGGTTAAATTAGAAAAAAGTTGCGCATTTTTGTGGCGATTGACAATCTGAGAAAAAACTTTGAATATTTTGATTGGTTTACGATTTATCACGAAAAAAACTGAAAATTTTGATTTCAGAAATTATTTTTTATCTTTCCAACCATTTAAGCTATTTCAATCAAACTTGGTAGTTTTACGTTTCTGATCACTCCGAGTCGATCAACATTGGCAGAAATTTTCCAGGTCTTCTAGATGTCAAATTATGATAGTCAACTTTTGTTTTTCTTATGGCCGCCATATTGGATTCTTGCACTAATAGATAGAGAAAAAAATTACCTTTCCGAATTAGTAACCAACATGTTCTTTTAATGACATTTCAAGCGTCAAATTTTGAAATTTTCGTAAATTATTGACAAAATTGGGAATGCTTTGAAAAACAATTGAAATATTATCAATAGCAACAACAAAAAGTGACAGATGGTGTGCAATTGACGTATCTAACTTCGTAATCGTGTTTTGTGCTTGTTTGTACCGGTAGTTCATGAACTGAATGGGTCAAGGGTGTCTGTGAGTTCAAAGACGTCTGTCGGAACTAGCATCGTTCTTGTTGAAGTTTGACAAATTTATTAGAAAAGGAGTAAAGATTACCCTAGTTTCGACAGACGTTTTTGAATTCACAGGCACCCTTGACTCATTTAATTTATGAGCTCTCGGTACAAACAAGCACAAAACACGATTAAGAAGTTACGGCTCGATATCAAGTTGGGGCTGAGACCGCCGTAAGTGCCGTTACCATAGCAACGGCGGATACCAACCAATCAGACCGCGCTGTATTTGGCAAGTTACGCCGTCTCAAACTTCGCGCCTGCATCTTGGTATCGAGCCCCTAGATACGTCAATTGAATACAATCTGTCTTTTTTTTGTTGTTGCTATTGATAATATTTCAATTGTTTTTCAAAGCATTCCCGATTTTGTCAGTAATTTATGAAAATTTCAAAATTTGACGCTAATAATGTCATTAAAAAAACATGTTGGTTACTTATTCAGAAAGCTAATTTTTTTCTCTATCTATTAGTACAAAAAACCAATATGGTGGCCATAAGAAAGACAAAAGTTGACTATCATAATTTGGCATCTAGAAGGTCTGGAAAATTGTTAATATTTCAATTGTTTTCCAAAGCATTCCCGATTTTGTCAATAATTTATGAAAATTTCAAAATTTGACGCTAAAAATGTCATAAAAAAACATGTTGATTACTAATTCACCCTGGGTTCCACAAAAAAGATAATTCGAAATCAGTTGATTCGCGACTTTTGTTTGTCAATTTGTAGCTTACTGATCAATGGAAATGCTGGTTTATCAGTCAATGATGAAAAGATGATGGGTCTAGTACAGATTTCAGGCATTTTTTGTGGTTAATCGCCTAGCATTCAGCAGAAAAAAGTTCAGTTAATCTGCAATCAGCCTTGATCGCTGATCATCTTCTTTGTGGAACTGACGGTCAGAAAGCTAATATTTTTCTCTATCTATAAGTGTGAAAATCCAATATGGCGGCCATAAGAAAAACAAAAGTTGACTATCATAATTTGACATCTAGAAGGCCTGGAAAATTTCTGCCAACGCTGATCGACTCGGAGTGATCAAAAACATAAAACTACCAAGTTTGATTGAAATAGCTTGAATGGTTAAAAAGATAAAAAATAATTTCTGAAATCAAAATTTTCAGTTTTTTCGTGATAAATCGTAAACCAATCAAAATATTCAAAGTTTCTTTTCAGATTGTCAATCGCCATAAAAATGCGCAACTTTTTTCTAATTTAACCGACCTCGTATCTCTTACCGTTTCCAAGATACCAATGGTGAGCATCGAAATTTTCACCACCCTGTATGCCAAGTTTCAGGCTTTTATTACAAACTGCAAGGCTTTGCTCACACACCTCCATTCGTACATGAAAATTAATAAAATTATTGGATATTACTTCTACAATTTTAGGAACAAATGAGGCTCACGACCTTGTCAGAGTAAAAATCAGGTCTCGTACATAGTTTTCATGTACAGGAAGCTTTGAAGAAGTGAACTAAATAAGGACTTCCACTTCGAATGCCCGGAATTAAGATAAAAGTCAAAATGAAAAGACTTAGATTTTTTTTGAAATTTATTTTTTTTCAACAAAACAAAATCTTTTTTCCTTCAAACTGCAATCACAAGATTCAATTTGAACTCAGAAGATGTAATTTAGCCGGAAACGACACTAAACTTGTCAATTTGGTCCAAAATTAACAAATAAAAAAATCTGTGCCGCGGCTAGAACTATCCCCTCCCATTCCCCCTCCTTTTTTATTATTGATATCTGTTCTGGTGAAGTTATACTGTGAAGGTCTACTGCATTGATAGACGTCAATTTTGAATCAGCTCGATAACCAACTTCAGTTTTTGCCCCTGGAAGGTAGGCAAATGACAATTCTGACAGCTGCACGGCGGTTCCATCGTGGGTCTGCCTCGTAAATAGTGAAGGACAGTCTGTAGAGCGTATGTGCCAAATTTCATGCTTTTATCACAAAATGCAAGGTGGTTCTCACTAACCGCCGTACTATGATAATTTTGACTGTTTAGTCTATCATGAACAGTTCCTCAAAATCATTTTAAATAATGAACATAGAGGGGCGTGGAGTCCCACACTTTGACCCCCTATATCTTCAAAATTAAACGTCACAAATTTTTTGAATTTTTTTATTTCGTGTTCTTGAGTTGATTCCATTTATCGCTCTGGACTCGGAATGCGATACTTTCAAGACACCTGTATTCCTGATTCCATTTTGGGGAGTCGGTGGAACACAGTTTCACCTGGCATGTAGGCCTCATTATTGGGCCCATTGTACCCCTCTCCCAGACCAGCCGGACTCACCGAGCCGCAATGTGGTGCCTGGATGTTTGGTCCATCCAAACACTGGGGCCGACAAGCGCACGGTTGACCTTGACTCAGTCTTTCACCCCCAGATCGCAGGTGCGGATGTCCGATACATCCTCGCTCCCTGCGCCGGTGTTCCTGACTTCGTCTCCCGACCACGCTGCCGGTTATCCTCTACAGATTGCCGTACTGCCGGCTGGAGGCATGTATACTCGGGGGGTTTGCCTAAGACCGCCCGAGGAGGAGTTCCAGACCGGCTTCGAATCAGATGAAAGACACCTAGTCACCCATCCAACTCTTGGCAGCGGCCAACGTTGCTGCAGTCGAGTTATCACCCGACTGCAGCGGCCTACTACACGCTACGCTCTCCTCTGTATGAGACACCTGTATGATATTAAATCAAAACAGTATTCATTCTGGTCATGCAAAATAAAATGCAATATTTGCAACAATAGTTTATTTCATCATCAATTTAGGCGATATAACATAATTTATATCATAATAATTCACAAATAGAGCTTTTGAATTATCAGGTTTTGAATCTAATTCAAAAATACATTTTTGTAACAAGGAATACTATTCTTATAATAAAAATAAACTAGCGATGAAGCAGAATGGCATAACTTTCAAAAACACTTCAAACTTGTATAGATACTTACTTGTATAATCATACCCATATTATTTTCTGCTGTGATAGAAACAGAACATCCAAAGTCGGTAGGTATAAGTACAAAATAATTCAGTTTTTAAATCGAGCATCATAAAAAGTGTAATATACAATCAAAAAGAAACAACTAGAATGGGAACAATATTGATGCTTAGATTCACCCTCAAGAAGCATATCATGTCATAAATAAATTTAACAATTAAAAGTTGGGCATGATAGGTACTGATACTATTAATGCCTCCAATAGTGCCAGACTTTGAAAACTATGCCACTGAATATGTCCCAACATAAACAAAAATTTGTACAATAATTGCATGGAATCATTAATTCACGTGATAAAAATTATAAAAACAAAACTGTACGATTTGAACCGTCGCAAATATATTCGGTTTTCGATTCAAAGCAATTAAAAGTTGAATTTGGTCCTGAACAAATCCAACTGTGCCTACAGCTATCAGGCTTCCCTTCATTACCATTCACATAGTTGTTGTGCAACAAAAATGAAAGCAAAGTGAGGAACTGAAAGTATGAAAAAAAAAGTGTTCAAGACACAAGAAAAATCAGCAAGAAAGAACATGGTCCTAGTCTAAGCCTCATGGTTTCGGGAGGGCAGGTAATAATCGCCTAACGCTTACGCCTGCAGACTTTTTTATGTTCTGCTTGCCAGTGCTGCTGTTGACATGACTGGGAGCAATATGCGGTATTCCAACAGCAATGGTATATGGCATCTTGTTCGCAGTTGTAGCACTGTTGAACAAACAATTAGAATTCCACCAGGAACTTGAACAAGGACACTAAAGTAAGCTCACCATTGATTTACTTGATAAAACTATCATATCGTTTACTATAAAAGAACCAACAACGCGCCACTTTATGGCACCATAATCCTGGTCCTGACAGGAATTTTATTTCACGACGATTACTTTATAAATTAATTTAAAAAAAAAACATTAAAAACGTTATTCACAATAATGACTGCAAAAAAAAACCATAAAATTGGTCCATCCTTTGCATGAGGAATAAATTTTTTCTTTTTTTCGCGCCAAATACGCGGCTACACTCACCATAGGTCTGTTTCTTTAAGTTACTCTGGAGCGCTTACCGTGGGTCCCACAAAACAGATAATTCGAGATTAGTTGATTTGCGATTTTTGTTTGTCAATTTGTAGCTGACTGATGGAAATGCTGGTTTATCCCTCAATAATGAAAAGATGATGGGTCTAGTACAGATTTCAGTCATTTTTTGAGAGTAATCAACTAATCACCTAGTATTCAGCAGAAAAAGTCCAGTTAATCTGCAATCAGCCTTGATCGCTGATCATCTTTTTTGTGGAACTAGAGCAGAAAATAGAGCTGTCTGATTGGTCGTTGCTAAGCAACATCTACTCCAGAGTAAGTTACAGCAGGACAAAGTAACAGACCTATTGACAGTGATCACGTTGACGTCACGTCGACAGTTTTTTGTGAAGTTTACAGCCACACCATCACGCGATGACCCGTAGGATGATTATACAATAATTTGTTGTTAATTCCACCATCATGGCAGGGGGTTCGTTGGACCCTTTCACTCCGCCATGGAGAATATACGATTTCTCTTACGCAGGGCATTCATTTGCCCAGTGCAGAACAAAATAAAATAACCCTAAGACGCGTTTCCATCATACCATCCGTGATCATACCGCACGACGCCCAGGGGCATGGAAGTTGCCTCTACCCAACAGTTTTCAAGTTTAAACTTACAAAATTTAAAAAAGCATGGAGATTTGCGTGAACCACTTAGTTGATGATGTTAAGTGGCCACCACAGCATAATTTGACAATAAAAAAAATCATGCAAGGACTCTATTATAATGTTTTGATCAAGAAATGATCTATGGTGAGCTTCCTACTTCCTGTGCATGTGAGCGCACTTACCCACTGCTTTTTTTTGGTCTCCGATATTTGTGCATGATGCGATTCAAACAGTCTTTTTAAATGGTCATTGTGGTCATTTGTGATCTTGTCGATCTCACTTTGCATACAGTCCATGGCACACTTGATGATGTCTTTCTTTTCAGTCAGACATTCCACCTTTCGCCTCATCTGCAAATATAATAAAAATATAATTTGGTTTTAACAAGACCCTATTGAACTACAGGTGGGCCAAAAGTCACGGTAGCTCCTTGATATGTCCAGAGTTTTGGAATTTTCTTTTATAATAATGAACTTGAAACAACGGAGATTTGACCAATAACAATGATGGAAAGCGATATGTTCTAAATGCCCTCCGTTTGCCGTTCCACAAAGCTCAGCTCTTTTGAGAACATTTCCCATTACAACTCAAGATTTCTGGTTACAGCGCTCGAACTTTAGCTTCAAAGCGACTGCTGGATAGTTTGGGGTTTATTATTGCGAAAAAGAAATTTTTACAACACAGTCCTTTGTAGTTAATATGCTCGTTTAGTGGAAATAATTTGTGTAGTCCGGACGTTAGTGGGAAATACCTTGCACTTTTATACCAAGCATTGTAACTTTGCATGTCTGTTACTGAGACCACCCTGGAGCAATCTGGATGTGGGGACATCGACGCAAATCGTGCAGACACTTAGTACAGGGTGAAGTAGAAAATAATTGTTGAAAAATCGTAAATCTTGAACCATGACTGATGGATGTATGTAAATCAGGATGTTGATGACGGATTTCATGCTCATGAAGGTGCTGCAAACAGTTTTGAAATATCTTGAGGCGTTTCCGAAATACGCTGGAAGAAGTGAAACTTCTTCATTTTTCTTCTTTTTTCAATAAATCAGATTGTTTTTGGAGATAGCAAGCTGCAAGTTGATATTCCGACAAAGAATAATGTTTTTAATGAAATGCGATGTGGGGACATCGACAAAGCTTGCTAGATTCAAAACTAAGATCTTCAACTTTTTTTCCATTGAGAGCGCCATCTTCAAATTGCCCTTCGTGGAATGGTTGAAAAACAACAGGTGATGACTTTGTTGGACACACACGATCGTTTTATAAAGGAAAACCAGGTCCTGAATTGCGCCAATGACCTCCTGGCCGAAGAAACGTTATTAAGTTCGTTTTTCTTGATTTCTCTTCACTTACGTGACAGTCATAACCAAATGGAACTTTGGATCGATAAGATGTTCGCGGTATTATAATCCACATCAATTTGTGGAGCCATTCACTAAATTTCATCATTATCAGCCAAGTGGAGTTCTTTTGGCAGACAGTTGAACAAAAACTTTGCTTCGATTTTTGTGAAAAAGGCAAAAACGCTAGGATCACGTCGTCCCCTTAAACCCGATTGAAGAAAATCTATCACTAAAAATGCTACCAATTGGTATTGAAAGAGTTCGGAGGAATGTGTTCTGTAGTTTGAAGCCAAACCGAAATGGATTGTTCCATCCTAGTTCTGGAGGAACGATGTCAAAAATGTTGCTACAGCTGATGTTTGAAACGTTTTTTGTTGAATATGGCCAAAAACGCTTCAAAAATAAGCTGTAGCAACATTTTAGTCGTCCCTCCTGCAGAGCTATGATGGAACAATCCATTTCGGTTAAGCTTCAAACTACAGAACACATTCATTCGAACTGTTTCAATATCAATTGGTAGCATTTTTGGTAACAGATTTAGGTTTGAGGGCACGACGTGACTCTGCCGATTTTGCCTTTTTCACAAAAATCGAAGCAAACTTTTTGTTCAACTGTTTGCCAAAAGAATATCACTTGGCTGATGATGATGAAATTTAGTAACTGACGTCACAAAATGATGTGGATTATAATATCGCAAACATCTGATCGATCCAAAGTTCCATTTGGTCATGACTGTCACGTAAGTGGAGAGAAATCAAGAAAAACGAACTTGATAACGTTTCTTTGGCGAAGAGGTCATTGGCGCAATTCAGGACCTGGTTTTTCACTATAAAACGATCGTGTGTATCCAACAAAGTCGTTACCTGTTGTTTTCTTAACAATTCCACGACGGGCAATTTGAAGATGGTGCTCACGATGGAAAAAAAAGTTGAAGATCTTAGTATTCAATCTAGCAGGCTCTATCGATGTCCCCACATCGCGTTCCATTAAAAAAAAATGATTGTTCGGCGGAATATCAAGTTGCAGCTTGATATCTCCAAAAACCACTGATTTATTGAAAAAAGAAAAAAATGAAGAAGTTTTACTTTTTCGGGCGTATTTCGGAAACGCCTCAAGATATTTCAAAACTGTTTACAGCATCTTCATGAGCATGAAATCCGTTATCAATATCCTGATTTACATACGTCCATCGGTTATTGTTCAAGATTTACGATTTTCCAACAAATTTTTTCTACTTCACCCTGTATAAAGTGTCTGCATGATTTGCGCCGGTGTCCCCACATCCAGATTGATCCAGGGTTGTCTCAGCAACAGGCATGCAAAGTGACAATGCTTGGTATAAAAGTGCAAGGTCCCCCTGATTTTTTGCCCTCAACATCCGGACCAATGTACGACATTGGAACCAAAACTTTACCACTTATACTCTTCCTGGAATGATGCAATTCGCCATAATAAAACTCGGAGCTGTCAGTTGAAACAAACAAAATGATTCATGCCAAATGCCCCAGCGAAAAAAAGTTATTTGCTTTTAAAAACCCACTCTCATTTTTGGCCCAGCCTGTACCTAAGCTCAAAATATATTACTTATAGCGTGTTCCGATTTGTGTAAATTTTACCCGGTAAATTTTGACAACTCTGACGTTTGTAAAATTTACCTGACAGCATTTCGGAACGCAAGCGGTAAACAGGGGCGGTAAATTAAATTGAGGTTGAGTGAAGTGCTACCAAATTTGGAAGTCTGCAGATCAGATCAGGGATGAAACGGAAGCAGATGCATTCAGATTCTTATTACTGGAGTTTGAGGCAGAACCAGGGCAGAACAAGAAAATGGTCTTCCTGAATAGCCAGTGAATCGACAAGCAAATGATAAAGGGAGGCAAAGAGCACATGGCCAGCAAAAAAGAGACAAGATCGCATGCGCCTCGGCCTCAGAAACATTGTTCATCTGGTCTTTTGGTCACAGTGCTGGAAGGAGTTGTTCGGCTGGATGTAGCAGTGATCAGAGAATAGCAGTGATAGCGTGGGACATCGTTTTCAATGTCACTACTGCCAATAGCATCACATTTACTGAAAATCACCGAGCTCCTACACGCGGTACAAAGCTGGCTCGCGGCAAACTTCTATGAAATTTACCGCGTCCCGTTTTATAATTTGACAGCGGTAATTTTTACAATTGTAAAATTTACCTCAAATCGGAACACGCTATTACATTAGAAAAAAATTATTACATTTTTACAACTGTGGAGTTATTAAAACAAAAACAGCACAAACCTTTTCCACTGAGTCACTGTAAGGATGGTCAAGTTGTTGCATTCCGTTATCTTGTAATGGATGGTGAACTACAGGTTCGTGGACTTTGAAATTCTCTGTAGAACTGCTGACTTGATCATACGCATTGTAGCTGAAAACAAAATTAGTAAAAATAACCAAATAACGTCGGATCAACAGGAAAACATACTCAAAATTATTAACTGGAGGAGGGGGAGGAGGATAGTTTTGCCTGAATGAAAACTCTGTCTCGTCGTCCCCGTCCGATATGTCAATGACACTGCTGTCATGTTTCGAATCTGACGAGCCGCTTTGGACCGGTTCTTCACCGCTCACCACCCGTTTTTTAACTATTGCCGTGGAACCGTCAAGATTCTCACTTCTCCGCTTAAGCTTGCCCGAGCCATGTTCCGTCAGGCCCAAATTTTGCTTCGAATCGAAGGAAATATCGTCGAGCCTGTCTGTCGCATCGCCGCAATCGAGCGTATTCTTTTTCGGATTCGAGCTGACTTGCGGACTTTTCAGCGGAGTTGAAATTTTTTTGGGGGTCAGCGACGCCTTGGGCTTCAACTTCTTTGATGATTCGATCAGTCGCTGCAGCTCTTGAGGATTGGCCAGCAGTTTTTGGTGAAACTTCAGCTCTTCAACAGCCTTGTTGAACTGGGTTGAAGTTTTGATCTGAAAAAAGTCGATCAAAAAAAGCAAACAACAAGAAAACAAAACAAAAAGAAAGACATTTTACCTGAAGTTTCTCTTTGGATGTCTGTATGGGTTTGATGAAAGACTTGGCCAGAAGAGAACGTTCATATTTGCCTCCAAAAAATCGGACGTCGTAATGTGTTTTTGTCTCACGCAATATCTGTAATTGTACTTTTTATGAACTGAAAACAAGGAACGCTTGGACAAAGATTGAAATGCACTTCGTCGAAAAAAAAAAAAGCTATGACATGATTTTGATAGTTGCAGTTTTGTGATTCCTGGTGGAAACCTGATGAAAAAAGCTCACAAAAAAATGCCAAGCCATTATGAAGATACAGCCGGTTTGGAGGCTAAACCAAGGTTTGGAGGTAAGTACTGCATATCGATTTCAAAAATACTGGTATCTACAGAAGAATTTGGGCTTTGTGAACCTGAAATTTTCATCGGACTACTTTCTGTCAACGCACTCCGTCGTGACGTTCAGCTTTTGGTTTAAATATCATATTCCATCGAATGGGCAAGGCATCACAGAATGTAACATGATAATGGAAGCGGTACACATCTAAAAACACATCGATACTGTATTTTGGAGTAGAGTAACGAGATTTTGCATAGGCGTACCCTACACCAAAAAGAGCGATTTGATCCGCAGCACTCCATATTTCGTCCCTTAGGGGGCCCATGGGGGTCCTTCAAATTTTCAAGATGCAAGAACTTTCACAAAACGATCATTGAGTATCGTCATGTGTGCCATAAAAGAAGCTTACGGGTATATTGAAAATGTTTTCATTATACGATATACATTATACGATTGAGTATCGGTCATGTGTGTCATAAAAGAAGCTTACGGTATAAGTATTCCTCACACTTGAAAAAAAAATTCTTTGGCAGAGGTCAAAAAAACTGTTTTTATTTATTCTTATGTTCCAGGAAACGATAAATTCATATGATTTGTTGCGTTCCCAACTAAATCGCATTCCGTAAGCCTAAAGGTGCGTTCAGTCAGCTTATTTAGCCGCAAGTTTTAATTTTAGTCGTAAGCGCTGCATCGCTTATTGGCTGTTCTGAGGAGGCTTGTTCGTAAGAGCCAATGGGCGTCGCTGCGCTTGCGACTAAAATTAAAACTTGCGGCTAAATAAACTGACTGAACTAACCTTAATTATGAAGAAATTTTTTTCGAAGTCGTATTTTCCAAAGAAGTGGTGACGTCTCAGTATACCTTTTCCAAGAGCATTTCTTTCTCTGTCCCCACTGGATATCACTCGTAATTTTTGCAGGAATATACACCTCGATCTCTTGTTCTGGTGATTTCGACGCTACATGACTCTAAAGCACTCAAGGAAGCTCAAAAAGACTTTTTTCTGCTGGGCCATCTAACTTGCAGCATTTTGATTTTATAGTAGGAGAGACGCGAACCAATATTCAGTCCAGGCTGCAGGCGCAGGCAGTTTGGTTTTAGTGAAAAATATGCTTCCATGCCGTGTTTTATTGCAGTACTACAAAACTTAAAGTCGTTAGGTATGAGTAGGTATTGTTTCCGCTAAAACCAAATCGCCTGAAATAGATCAAATTTATTTGCGCATCTCCCCTACTAAAAAATCAGCATGCCAAAAATTGGACGGCCCAGCAGAAAAAAATTCTTTTTAGGCTTCCTTGAACGTTTTAGAGTCATGTAGCATAGAAATCCCAAAGAAAAGAGTTCGATGTCTCTGTTCCTGGAAAAATTTTGAGTGATATCAAGTGGGAACATAAAAAAAAATGCTCTTGGAAAAGGTGTACTGAAGACGTCACCACTTCTTTGGAAAATACCACTGCAAAAAAAATGTCTATAATTAGGCCTACGGAATGCGATTTAGTTGGGAACGCAACAAAACGTATCAATTTATCGTTTCCTTGCATATAAGAAAAAATAAAAACAAGTTTTTTGACCTCTGCCAAAGAATTTTTTTTCAAGTGTGAGGAATGGAACGGACACGACGACAATTGATGAAAACATTTTCAATACACCGGTAAGCTTCTTTTATTACACACATGACGATACTCAATGATCGTTTTGTGAAAGTTCTTGCATCTTGAAAATTTGGAGGGCCCCCCCATTGGCCCCCTAAGGGACACAATATCGAGTGCTGCGGGTCAGATCGCCTGTTTTGGTATAGTACGCTCATGCAAAATCTCGTTACTCTACTCCAGAATGCAGTATCATTTTGCGTACCGCTCCCACTATGACCACTGTAGTTACGTTCCAGCCGATGAAAACATAAAAATTTACGGCGACTTGATTCTGTACCAGGTTTATTTCAAATCGATAGTACATACGGTTTACTTATGTAAAGGCAGTGAACTTAAGCAAGTAGACGTAACGATCGATGGTGTTGGGAGTGTTTCTTTACCATTCGGGTGTTAGACTGGTAACGATGCGCATGTTAGTGCGAGTGAGGTATGATCAGTTTGAAGTTGATCAGATGCAACGGTATCGTCAGTCAGATATTGGGTAGGTTACAAGCAGAACTTGCCAGATGATGGTATTTTTCACGTACTTTGGGAATACTACCTTCACTGTGGTGGTTACGTTGGTAAAGATGAACATTCCAATCGATGAGGTCTTCAGTTGGCGGTGATCGAATGATTCAAAGAAGGGAACAGTCTGATAATGTGGAGGCTGCGATTGGAATCTGCCAGATGATGGTGTATTTGTCGTGCTTTTGAGTGGGGGTTATGTTGGTGGCGAAACATACTGATTGCAGAAAAACTTAACTGCAAAGAAATGAAAGCAGCCTGTGAGAACAGTTGAGAAAAACATTTTTGCGCATCTCTTGAAGCAAGTTCGATTTTTCCACGTTTAAACAACAACATTCGAAGCCGTCGCCCCAAAAAAGTGTCACAGTGAAAGCACCGACCCTTCGGTCTGCTCCAGCCAAAAAGACGCGCCGCCAAGCCCTGAAGAATTATTGACAGAAAAAGGAACGACACGGCGGTCTGCCATAGGCAGACGGATTTCATATAAAAAGTTCAGTAATCCGAATTCCAAAGAATCCAGTCGATCAACGTTGCGTACTGGACCGAAATTAATGTGATTACCTTCAATTTGCCATTTGACCCTGTTTTGAGGCCCGCGCAAGACGAGATTGTGTCGGCGTTGCCTGGACACCGTCAACACGAATCCTTGATGTTGTCAAATTCGAAGGAGGCCCTATGGTTTTGGTGTCCTAAACAACTGTAACACGTCTTTGCAGCCGCCGAGTCGCATTTCCAAAACCCAATTTTTGGACAAGCCAGTTTCACACCAAGTAAGAAGGCGGCAGGCCTACAGTGCTAAACTAGAAAATTTGGTCAGGTCAATTGAATTACCTAGCCTTGTGTTAACCCTACCTATAGTGAGTGGCACTTTTAAATGAGCTCACGCTAAGGAGGGAACTAATCTGAACGACCAATGGCTATTTTATTTTTCAACCAATTATATTAGAAATATTAAAAGACTTTTAACATAATATTTAAAAAACGAGAAGCAGGCAAGGGGTACTCGCCCATTTTTTTTATTGGCTTAATCGATAGTATGGGTAAAAATATTGTACCCGTATTTTTTCTTCTTCCTGCATTCCCAAAATTGCGGCCGTAGTGCCTGTTTTAAAAATATATTTGTGGCGTCACAAATATCCTAAGAACTAAACAAACAGAAATGTTGGGTTGAAAACTCAAAAAACTGTTAAGAGTGGCATCACAATATATGAAAAATACAGACATAAAAATTTCACTGAAGTTTCCTTACTGTTACCAATCTTTTGAAAAAAAAACCGAAAAAAAAAATCTTTTTATTCAATATTATAGGCCAGGCGGTATGTCGGTAAAATCACTACAATCCGGAAAAAACTCCGACCAAAGCTTTTATGGTGTCAAACTCTTCGTAAGGTCAGTAGGTATCTACCACTGAGTTTCCGCCCAAAAACGAGTTGTGCTGATTCCTCCACATCTGCCTAAAGGTAAAGGATGTCTTGAAGGTGCGAAAAGACCTGTTAAACCCCCGTACTTTTTCATTTTATTTGCCTCAATGCAAACGTACAATTCTAACGCAAACATTGGGAGCATTTGTCATCATCTCTGAGCCAGTCTTACAGTTGAAAAAAAAAATTTCTTTGTGCAGGTCAGATAAATCACATTTAATTGTTTTTCCACACTAGAACACGATGGAGCACATGTATTTTGGATGTTTTCTGATAACTTGTACTTACTGAACCCATTCATGGCGTTAAAATTTCAAGAACAGCATTTTTGAAGATTTTGCCCGCTAAGAAGTGAATAATTTTTACCCACCTGTTCAGCAGCAATTTTTCCAATTTTACCAAACACCGTTTGCGAAAATTTCATAAGGAATGGAAAGCTCAAACTCTCCTCTAACGATATCAAGCCTGGCTTATCCGCGGCACGCACTTAAAAGTCTAAAAAACTGTTTTCTTTTCGAGAGGTCCTGTTTCACCCGTGTGCGGCCGTGCCTACTTGACATAGACCGGACTGATCACACGAGCTTGGAAATGTACTCTTTTCCAGCTTTAAAATGCGACAATTATTATTGAGACTTTGTACATTGATTCATGAAGAAATCATACATCATTTTATCATTAATGGTCGTGTTTTAAAGCTGGAAAAGAGTACATTTTCAAGCTTGTGTAATCAGTCCGGTTTATGTCAAGTAGGCACGGCCGCACACGGGTAAAATAGAACCGCTCAAAAAGAAATCAGTTTTCTACACTTTCAAAAAGCGTGCCGCGGTTAAGCCAGATATAATATCATCAGAAAACAGTTCCAGCTTGTCATTCCCTATAAAATTTTCGAGAACGGTGTTTGGTAAAATTGAAAAAACTGCTGCTGAACAGGTGGGTCAAAATTATTCACTTCTTAGCGGGCAAAATCTTCAAAAATGCTGTTCTTGAAATTTTAACGCCATGAATGGGTTCAGTAAGTACAAGTTATCAGAAAACATCCAAAATACATGTTGCTCCATCGTGTTCTAGTGTGGAAAAACAATTAAATGTGATTTATCTGACCTGCACAAAGAAATTTTTTTTTTCAACTGTAAGACTGGCACAGAGATGATGACAAATGCTCCCAATGTTTGCGTTAGAATTGTACGTTTGCATTGAGGCAAATAAAATGAAAAAGTACGGGGGTTCAACAGGTCTTTTCGCACCTTCAAGGCATCCTTTACCTTTAGGCAGATGTGGAGGAATCAGCACAACTCGTTTTTGGGCGGAAACTCAGTGGTAGATACCTACTGACCTTACGAAGAGTTTGACACCATAAAAGCTTTGGTCGGAATTTTTTCTATCCAGAATGACCTACCGCCTGGCCTATTATCCGTTTCACCCAAGGAGGGTTTCACCCTTATTTGCCACGCAGCAAGCTATGAGAAATTTCAGTTACATTGGTACACCTGAGACATACAGCATACAGTACGTTTTTTAATCAAAAAACCACCACCTGTTGCTTTCAGTTGGTAGAAGAAAAAAATTCCTGTTGCACGATTAATGTTGTTATGTTGACTATCTATGATGTTGACGTTAGGTCAAAAAAGAAAAAATGTCAGGGATGTCAGGCCCGTCAGGTTATTCAAATTCAAAACTCAAAAAGCCGCTTTGACAAGTACGCCGAGAAAACGCGGAATTTGTTGAAACGCGAGTTGAAAATATCGTTGGTTAAATCTATTACGGTCGAAACAGAAGATGAAAATCGTGTCGCAAACCTTTGGCAAGTGGCACTCGTCAAGTTTTTCAGCAGAACAGTGGCAAAAAAATATCCCTCACTGCAGAAAATTGATTCATAGAGACTGGGACAGAGACATGGGGAATTCAAGCATCAAGGACATTCCACCAATTATGATAAGTTTGGCAGAAACCGACTCATAGGATGCAGAATTGGCTGATTCTTCTGCTTCAGACTTTGAAGATGAAGCTGGTGATGCACATGAGGTTGCCACTGGAACTTATTCTGATAATGGCGACGAGGATATTAGCGCGATTGCAATATTCACGGGCATCGCAACTGCGAGCGCGGGCTGCAGCAACAGCAGCCAGTTTCTTTCCGTTTTATTCCTTGTTCTAGTTTTCTTTTTCATGGTTAATTTGATGTAACTGCTAGGTAGAGGCCGAGGTATGATCTGAAATAAATGAGTACCTACCTCATGTAACCAACCAGGCTCTTCGTCATGAATAGGAAATTATCGTATTCACAATATCGCTTTAAATTATCTACAAACTTCACACAGCATATTTTTTTGACATGAACCTGTGTCAGTGTGAAGTGCGACAATAACCTAAATAATTACAGACCGTCTGTACTCGCAACAGTGTCAAAAATATTCCTAAATTTTCACACTAGACAGCGTTGCCGTTGTTCTTTTGGGGGTAGAATGCGACGTTGGTGGTTTTTTGATTAAAAAACGTACTGTACAGGTGCTTTCACGCAGTAGAGGTTATGTAGCTCTGACAGTCTGACACGTGGATGACGCCGCAGCGTGGAAGAAAATTCGGACCGGGTGCCTAGCCCGGAACAAGCGAGGAAAAAATGGCACGGCAGGTGCAGGTGAATGGTTTTTCAAGATTCGGGGGCGAAATCTTGACCCCCTAAACATCATCCGAGCCCGGGGGGGAGAGGCAACTCCTTGCCTCTGCCGCAAATACCACTGTAACTATTCGCAGTACCAGTATGGACTAGGTTTTTAGGCACCAGCTCCCTGTCCATGAACCAAAACGAAAATTGCGGTGAAACGGATAATAGATATATTTTCCGGAAAGTTTCACTATTTATTCCTCTTGTTGACGATTAAAGGTGCGTTCAGTCAGCTTATCTAGCTGCAATTTTAATTTTAGCCGTAAGCGCTGCATCGCTTATTGGCTGTTCTGAGGAGGCTGGTTCATAAGAGCCAATGGGTGTCGCTGCGCTTGCGACTAAAATTAAAACTTGCGGCTAAATAAGCTGACTGAACGCACCTTAAAAGTATTTCCAGTCAAATCTGTTTCAGTGGCGAGCACCCCAATGCAATGGAGTATAATTATACTTGAAAAGTGATTTGATTTTGATAATACACTGCAATAATTTGGAACTATTCTAATAATTATTGTTATTGGCACTTTACATTCGTTATTTTTCAAAATGGTGACAGGGTTAAGTGGAAGAGCAGAGGGTGTGGCTGTAAATTTAAATATGATGCCCCACATCTGACTGAGCTTCGCCCTGCGAACTGATATTTTTTTATTGTTATTTCTGAATCTTGTTACTTTTTTTTTTCACTATTTGTATGTTGATGGCTTATTTGCAATATGAAGTAACCCTCAATTTTTCCGAAATTGCGTTTTTTTGGTTTTAATGGATGCCCAATATCATTCTGCATCCATTGAAACAAAAAAAAAACAATTTCGAAAAAATTGAGGCTCACGTCCTATTGCAAATAAGCCATCGATGTATAACAAATATGTATTCAATAAAAGATAATAATAATATTTTTTCAATAAGAATTGGATATTTCCATTCAATTCGATTTCCACCAAAAATTGTACAAAAAAAAACTGCAACTTACAACAACGTTTTTCGGCGCGAGTTTGTCAATCTCTGGAAAAATGGTTTATCAAGATTTTGTACCTTTGCAGGCCAATGAGGGTAGCCTTTTTGTTTGGCCCAAACTAACGTGTGCGGAACTCTGCAGGGTAAGCAATACCACTTGGAATTGATTTTCTCGTTGCTGTGGCGGTAGCAATCGACGCATATTTTCATTTCGGCCAAATCGTGTATGCAGTCCTTCACCATCAGCTCTGAAGCCTCGTATTCTTGCGATTCAACTGAAAAATTGCTCATGTCTTTATTTCGCTTGATTCATCAGTTATTACTGTATCTACGACGTCTGAGCTCTATATCGTTTAATACTTGACAATGATTTACTTTTAGCTTTTAGCGCTGACCGCGGGTTACACCAAAAAGTTAACATAACCATGACTGACCGCAGGAAATGCGTAAAATCCGAAGAGCACCGATTATTTGTTCATTCATTGATTTAAAACTGAAATTTACATTGGTCACTTGGTCAGAATTCACTCAAGAAAATCTCGAATTAGCGCTTTTTAATAACCTTTTTTAGTGGAACCCGCGGAGAGTGTTATAAAATGATCACCAAATCTAGTTCCGTTTACTTCGATGTCATTAGTCACTGCTAACACTTGCATCATAAATAACTATTGTGTCAGAATGTTTTCAACAGCAAAATAGAGAAAAACCGCACAAAATGTTTAATATATACTTACTGCCATGAAAAATTGCCACGTTATGCTGAATGGTCAGGACGTCGGCAAGAAATTCATGTACTTGGCAATACGACTCGTTGTTCAAGTTAACTTCAATCACAGACATGTCCCTGTGTTCGTAAAACAACTGATTCGCTCGCCATGTCAACTCCTTATCCGTCAACCATTCCAATCGCTCCTCTGGAGCCATTGTATGTGTTATGATGTTTGGCAACTAAAACGTGCAACAAAATTGTTTCTATTATTTATTCCACTAATGTCTAGCTTTACAAAAGTTGGACTTGAATTTAGCACTACGATTGAGGATTGGTTTAGAAGAACTTGATGGAACTACTATTATTCTATTATTGTGAAATTTGAAAAGAAGGGTGAGACGTCACCTTCTGCTGGATTGCTAGGCGTTCACTAGGATTGAAAGCTTAACATTCGAGAAAGTCTACCTCTAAAGACTTTCAATGAGTACAGTTTGCAGAATTTAGGGGGTGATTTATGGGATGAATGTAGTTTTTAGTAGAAGGACAATCAAACCAGACTAGTATAGCAGAACCTCTCGTCTTGGTATTGTCGTATGTAATACACCGATAGGTGAGGTGTATTATCGCTACATCGAGGATTTTCACGAGAGTTTCCGAGTGTAAATCGAGATGTAAGCGATAATATATCGAACCTAGAGGTGTATTTGTTGAGACAGTTAACCGAATAACACCGAAAATCTTCTTGGAAAAGTGAAAACTACCTGAATGTTCAAGGTTGGTCATTCTGGAGGGGTGTTTTCACCAATGACCTTAATGGCAATACACTTGAACGGCCTACTATTTTAAGGAGTGAGGTGAATTGTCTCCTCAAGGCACCTGCGGCTGTCTGACGCAGGAAAGAATATAGTCCAGTCATATTAGTCAAAAAAGCACCAAACCTGGCGAAAATCCGGGAGTGAAATTTGATCACATAATCTGATTGCTGTTTACGCCTCAGATTTTAATCCTCTATTGCCCGGTTGCACGAACGTGGTATCTAATTTTGCGACGTAGCAAATTGAATCGGGTTGCAGGAACAGGGTATCAAACGAGGTAGCAAACAGGCTGTGGCTAAGGTTATCACGCATTTGAACTACTTGCATCTTTTTATGCGTATGCACGTACCTAAAAGCGCTAAAAGGTCTGATTCGACACTTTATTTTGAATTTCCCAACGTCTCCGATTTTTATTCTTCTGAAGAAGAACAAGAAGTAGAAGATGCAGTTCGTTGTGTCATTGCCGATCAAAAAAAACCGTCTCGTAGATAAGATGTACCTACCTCGCGTCGCGAGCTGTCAAAGTCAAAGAAGCGTCAGGAATTTCAGAGGTTAACAGCATTATTTATTTCTTCGAGTTTTGAAGAATAATACGCAAATCATTGCGCCGAATTAAGGCATAAATCCATGCACAGGCTGTCGATCAGGTGAATATGACAAACTGCCTCCGTAAATGCTATTATGTCGATCAACAATAGACCTATTTCTTATGGGGAACAGAGACGTTCAGACAAGGATGAACAATTTTAAGCCACACCCCTGGCCAATAAAAGGCCTTCAATTATTAGGCGCGAAATTCGAGGAAGGCGATACTGTCACAATGAATTAGAATTGTCACTGTCACTTATGACTGCAACCTGTGTCGTGTCGCTACACTGATCGAATAATTCAAAAAATGCTCGTATATTGTGTAAAAAGTTGTCCGCACAAGTCCAAGGGAATATTTCCCCCAAATGTTTCGTTCCACGGTTTTCCTGCCGATGAAAATAAGCGAAATAAATGGATGGCCGCCACTGGAAGACACCGGCACCAGGAAGAATTTAAAGGCGAACGAAACAATTTCAGCTGTTTCGTTGCACAAAGCCAAAAGCATGGTCACCCAAATTACCGTTCAAAGTGCTAGGAATGCCATCTCACCTTCCTATTTGGCGATTACCCACTACAACTTCACAACAAAACCTCAATATTTTGCTTCAGTTTTGGTGTGCTCACGGCACTTCAGAGTGGAAGATCTCTATTCATCCAGTGATAGGTACAAAGATGACGCTGAAAACAAATGCTGTTCCGGACATTTTCTTGAGAAGCTTGTTTCTTTTTCTGGCTCCTGTAGCACTCCGCTTTTACCTCCAGGTTATTCACAAGTACGTCTTCAAAATATCCTTTACACTATACTTCAACCCCTTATCACGCTGGTTCCCCTTCATTTGATGCTTACACTACACTCTTGTAAAAAAGTAAAGCGTTGTCGAGTCTGTAGGTTGCAGGTTGCAGCGTGGCAAGACTTTTGCTCCACATTTTGGTTCTGTTCTACTGACAACTGATGACAAATCGTAACATATCGTTGTCGGGGGTAATGACAAGGAGAAAGTCAGTGGCACTGACAGAGTTGCTACGAGAGATTGTGAGGCAAATCTCGCCAATGAGCGGCGATAGGAGGCAAAAGGGGCGTGAAAAAGAAATAGGTCCATTCCAGGTTCAGGCGATGGGAGTTACCGACTGAAATTGCGAACACTTGCTGGGTGCCTCCACGAGCCCTGTACCTGTACGGCGGAAACAAAGCTGTTGTTTACACCAAGAACGCGGAGCTCTTTATTGCAAAGTATTGCTCAGTCAAAGTATGAGTGCATCGGTGACAACGATGAGTTACAGGAGTACTGGGACTGTGATCCCGTGACGAAACTTGAACAATTTTGGGCCGCTAGTGACACTGTATCAAGCATGTGTCAAGGTGATATCCAGTGCTGATTCAGTAGCTCCTGAACAGCTTTTGACGACAGGAAATGCTGCAGGAGTCGTTGGCATGAGCAACAGCAAAGAAATTGAGTGAAAGGAATGAAACTGAATTCTGGATTTGTCAAGTTTTTCTTTGGTACAAAAATAGACCTCACACACTGAAAATGGCTGCCTCTTTTCTCTTGTCTTATTGTCTCTCGCCCTAACCCTTAGATGTGCACATTTAGGTAGTTTAGGTCCCTTGCCCATCAGGTCCCAACACGACCCAAGGCTGGTCGACGTTATGTTGTACTATAGGTTGCCTCATCCAGTTTATGAGTGACGTCACAAGATACCCTCCGGGAACGTGATTTTGGCTGAAACTGATGTCGCTTTTTTCGTTTGACATTTCGGATCTCATTTCGACGGAAATCCACCAAATTTCTGAACTGGACGAGAAATGGTTCATGCACATTCAACGATTGGTGGTTTTTAGATGAATCGGGCATGCTTTTATCCACCAAAACACAATTTGAACCGCCGAACTGTCAAGACCAAAAACAAGGCGATAACGTTATCACGAGGTGAAGCGGACCGCGCATCTGTCACCGGGTAGCTCATTGGTAAAGAACCTGACTTTCAACAGGAAGGTGGTGGGATCGAACCGCAGCTGTGCCGAACTTTTTCTTCTTCAAAAACACCCAAATTGCGATTTCAAAAATTAGAAAGAGGAAACAAAATTCAAATTAGTGTTGCCCAACTCATATTTAATTTTAAAAATCACAATTTGGGTGTTTTTGAAGAAAAAAAAGTTCGGCACAGCTGCGGTTCGATCCCACCACCTTCCTGTTGAAAGTCAGGTTCTTTACCAATGAGCTACCCGGTGACAGATGCGCGGTCCGCTTCACCTCGTGATAACGTTATCGCCTTGTTTTTGGTCTTGACAGTTCGGCGGTTCAAATTGTGTTTTGGTGGATAAAAGCATGCCCGATTCATCTAAAAACCACCAATCGTTGAATGTGCATGAACCATTTCTCGTCCAGTTCAGAAATTTGGTGGATTTCCGTCGAAATAAGATCCGAAATGTCAAACGAAAAAAGCGACATCAGTTTCAGCCAAAATCACGTTCCCGGAGGGTATCTTGTGACGTCACTCATAAACTGGATGAGGCAACCTATAGTACAACATAACGTCGACCAGCCTTGAACACGACCCACGACTCGGCAACTGCAATAAAGAGTTAACCGGATCGAAACGTGTGGTGGACGGTTTGTTGTTGACCGGGCCGTCACAATATGTCACGCTGTATGCGTATCTAAAATGTCTGACTCGGCGCTTTCAGAATTTTCGGAAGTCTCCGAATTTTCCTCTTCTGAAGAAGAGCAAAACGTTGCAGGTGCAGTTCGTCGTGTAAATGCTGAGCGGAAAAACCTCTTCGAGTTTTACAACGACAAGGAATTTAAGGAGCGATATAGGTTCACGAAGGACAATGTGTTGCGGATCGTGGATCTCATCGGAGTTGAAGACCTAGAACTATCTTCTTCGGTGTATTTCTTTCCGCGCACCATTTCCACTCTTCAAATTTACTTGACTCTTGACAGCTAGACTCCAACTGATGTTCACATGTTCAAATGTCCTCATACAAACAAACCTGTATAACTGATTGCCTGCACCCATCAGCCAAAATTCTCTATTTATGAGCACAAAATCAAAATGTAAACCCTAACGTATACTCGGTTTGAATTGGGCACACCAGTGCTTTTCTCACTCACAATATCAGCTCAGCTTTCCATTCCCATATTTTATTCAATTTTTTGTCAACTCACAATTTGTAGCCATATCAGGTACATATTATCCATTCCAAGCTTAAAAAAACCACAGTTGCCTATGATATTTTTTCTTCAAGTTGGACAATCTGATTCGTTGATGGATTGGAAAAGTCAAGATGATTTAATCAAATTTGTCAAAGTGATGTTTGCTCTGCTGGATTGCCGTTTTAATTCAATTGTTAGGTCAGATCTTGACACTGACGCAATATTTTCATTAGTTTTCGTCTTGAAAACGCCGTTAGGTACGTAATTTCAATAGTGAAAGTATTGAGAAGTGCAACAGTAAGAATATACAGTTTGAAAAGTGATCGAGGCGAACCCAGTTCTACCGCCGTAGTGTGATTTAGTCGCACAGTGATCTCGTGACCTGAGCTCGTCGTACCATGTAAGACCTAGGTACGTTAATTCACCCTCTCTTCCAGGATCATGAACTGTGATCCTGGCCGAAAGAAAGCGGCTGAGATCAGTGGGCAAACCTGTGACCTGCCCGCGACGCAGTCCCCAGAATGACAATTTGACAACACAGCGTAGTTCAGGTGAAGGTTTCATGTCAAACGGACACAAATTTGAACGTAACCTCCCTTGTATCAAGATGACATTAAACATAAAAAATCAGGGACACCAACAGAACTCGAATTTTTCATGGCCAGCTGTGGTTTTTTTAAGCTTGGAATGGATTATAACCTGAGTTTCCTATGAATTGCAATAATTGTGAGGAATAAAGTATCGCTGTCATCACCATTGTTTTGCATTTTCTTCTGGTATATGTTCTTCTGGAGCTTGGAGAATAACTTCTGCTCGTTTTTTTTTCATTTATGGAAAGTTCTCCTCCACCCCCAGAATCTTATCTGTTAGACAGGCTACCGCATTCACAGGTGGAAATGTAGTGATTTCTTCGACTCTGTCAACATTTTCATAATTGTCTTCCAACATGGCAAGAGCTTCATGAAGTGAAAAACCATAAAATCGGATGATAGCTATAGACATGTATTATCCTAATGTACTATATTTAGTACACCCCTGTTTCACTCCCCAAAATGACCACTAATTTTCAAAATAAAGAAAATTTATGAATTTCAATTACTAACGTCACTATTTATTGTTATGTTTTGCACTACATATAACTTGTAATACTTTCAGGTAATTTGCAACAAACTTACCCCGCAAAGCGGGTAGTGCGATCTTCAATTTTCTGTTCACGGCAAACTTTGACCTCGTATAAAACACAAAGTAAATTTGAAAAAGTTATTAGATGTTGACAATTGTATTGCCTGGTTCATACTGAACAGCTCCATACCACTCCAAATGTTGACCACACCACCCAGTGTGCAGGTCAAGACCTTTTCCAGCTGTACTACATATAGTACATTAGGCATATCTGGGTTAATAGCCTACCATTTGATACCGAGTTTGGTACCGAAGCTAATTTGCGACGGAGCAAATTTTAGTTTCTTGCAACCGGGGGTATAAGTTCTATAATATAATCGAAAGTCCCAAAAATTTCTAGCACAGATTATCTTGTGAGAGGCACTTAAGGTGCAGAAAGCGCCTAAGTCCATTTTTTCCGAAATTTTTATTTCTAAATTGCTCACTTCAACCAGGATGAGTGCGATATGAGTGGAAATGAGAATTTAGATAAACTGCTCAACGAAAAATAAGGATATTGAAAATTGTTGCTCAAGTTCAAATAGAGATAACTCAAGGAAAAATTACCCAATTCAAAAAAAATCAACATTGCCTGATAGGACTATTCTTTGGCTACAAGGTGGTTCTATTAGTTTAATCATCCATCGCATTTTGCAAGATATACAGGGTGCCAAAGGAAGAGGTGAAAATTGGTGAATTTTCGAAGTCATCTACCTGCTTCAGAAAAAATGTCAGTTTTTTCTGAGTTAATTTTTAGAAAGTCTGCGTCAAAATCTGTCGACTATAAGTAATTTTTTTATTCAGTTTTCTTTTTTTTTTAAATTTTAGAATTTTTTCATGAAATCGAAAAAATTCGATGTCGATTCTGCAAACGGCTTCTACTGAAATTTGGTAATAAGGTATGATTTCACTTATGTTTGTTTGAGAAATCTATAGCTGATGAACACATGGGCCTAGAATCGAAATTTGTTTTGAATCACAGGACAGAAGGCGCATACCCATATTCTCATAGCAAGGATGTTTCTCAGAGCAAACCCGACTGGGATGGAGGATGGTTTGGACATTTTCAATCAGCAAACATTTTTATGCCTGCTGTCCAAAGGACAAGACAAATATGTCGAAAATTATACTGGTGATGCTTGGGAAGAAATTTATTGCAACAATAAACCTATACAATGAAAGAACATCAAACAATCAATAACTTGCATAATCGACTTCTCAAAATCGTAGCATTCTCGAAGGGATTTATTCGAGCACTGAACGATTGAACGATCTTGCCTTGCAGTGCAGTTGTCTTTTGTCTTTGACTTGAGCCAGGTCTTCTAGCGACACCAGCAGTGTCCATGTTGTACTTCCATAAAAGTCTAGAAATTAGGCTTTGTGATGTTTCTCTGACCTAACTATCCTGATCTGATAAATCCAACATGTAACAAAGTATTGACGGATACCTCCTTGGGAAGTCACTTGTATCGGTTGGTTTAATGATTCAATGAGACGGTTTGTGAAGTGAAATCATACTTTACTATCAAATTTCAATAGAAGCCGTTTACAGAATCGACATCAATTTTTATTTGATTTCATGAAAAAAAATCAAAACTTTTTGAAAAAAAAACCTGATTAAAAAAAAATTACTATTTAGTTGACAGATTGATGCAGGCTTTCAAAAAATGAACTGAGAAAAAATCTGACATTTTTTCTAAAACAGGTAGACCACTTCGAAAATTCACTAATTTTCACCTCTTCCCTTGGCACCCTGTATATCTTGCAAAATGCGATGTATGATCAAACTAAGGATAGCACCTTGTAGCCAAAGAATAGTTCTATCAGGCAGTGTTGATTTTTTCCAAATTGGTCAATTTTTCCTTCAGTTATCTTTATTTAAACTTGAGCGACAATTTTCAATATCCTTATTTTTCGTTGAGCAGTTTAGTAAGTTCAACCCCCAGTGTGATTCTGGTGACTTATGATTGTGACCTATGACCATGCCTATGACCTATAATTTCCCGAATTTTCCAAGGGCGTCCCAGCCAACTAGAATCACACTAGGGTTGAACCATATACTTATGGGTTGAACGCACTTTATTAGTGCACCCAAAATTCCACAAATAATTTAGTCGAAAATTTAGTTTAATGTTAGATACCAATTTAATATGCGAAGAAAAAATGTTTTATTGGAATTAAGTTCAATTATCATTTGTGGAGGTCTCGGTGGAGGTGCATGAACAACGAAAATTGCAACAGCGCTCGAAACGAATAAAAGATCGTTGCCAAATGTCACTTGTGACATGACATTTGTCTTTGCTATCAATAACAACAACAAAAGCACTTGAAAACGCCGAGGCAACAGCCGAGACACCGAAACACCTCAAGCACATACTTGAACCTCCAGTCGTGAAAAACTTCAAATGCGCAATAAGTCAGTAAATCACTGACAGTGACTGCCAAGAACCAGTAGCTAGTCCAGAAGCTAGACAGGGTATGCAGCGTTGCCATTTAAATTGACAAGTGTACTTTTCTCCAATTTTAATTTGGCGCCCTTACGCATGCGCACCTGCCCAAACGTAACGACCTCGTCGATTTTTGACCTTGCGCAGGAAGAAAACCTTGGCAGGGCTTTTTAGGGCCTTTCAGTATGCTGTACAGGATTAAAATTTGAGTGGAAAACAGCAATAAGATTCCGCTTCAGAATTTTGCCGCCTCTAAGTCTATAATGACTGAGCTAATAGCACAATGCAGCGCAACTTCCTATAAGTTAAATGGAATAGACGATATCACGGCAATGAAAACGCCGATGAGCTGGCACAGAAGGCAGCAGGAAAACTGGCTTACCCAATTTTGGATCCTGTGCGTGACAAACTTCAACATATAATTCAGCTCGGATTTCTCCAAGCCACAATCGGCCGCCATCTTGGAAATATTGCACACACTACATAAATCCACGTCGTATACATCATCTTCGCCGCTGCACGTCCCGGAGCTATTAGCAGCTTCATTGTTGTTTATTCTGTAAGTACTGCTACCACCAGATTCGTTCAGTATTGAAGAAGAACCATCCGCCTCTGAACACGACGAACTATTCATGGAATCCAAAGTAGGACCTAGGCCTGAACTTTCTGTCGTCGTCTTTTTCGGCAAACTGGTCGTCTTGTAGTCGACATATTTACGCCGACCGCTGTTGATGCAGTCGGCGTGAAACACTCGGTAACAACTTTGACATGGTTGCACGTCGCCGGCCAAATGGCATTCGAAACAATACCAGTCTTTGCCGTCCAGTTCCGGCTGGAATCAATTTCACATTAAAACTATTGCAAAAAAGGAATCACTTATTTTATCGGTTTCAGTTGACATTTATCATTCAGCTAATTTAATTTAACACGATCAGCAAAGGTACTTTTCATAAAGCCGTGTCAAGTTACGTTGCTTTTGATGCAGTCCGGGTCAAGACGGTTTCAAAACGTTCCCACTGGAAAAAGTGCCGCTCCTGAATGCTAAATGTGTACTCAAACTCTGCTTTCTCTTGAAAGAACATCATTTACTTACCAGATCTTGTGTGGGCATTTTGAAGCTCTCTGTGTTTTCACCTTTTATGGCCTTCGAAGTAGACCTGAAAACAAAAGGAAAATGTCTTCTTGGACTATGTACTAAGTCGACAAGAATATTTACAATACTGACTGTATCAATCCGTCGTGAAGAGTTTGCTGAATGTACAGTTCCGCTTGTGAAATGGAACATTTGTCCACTCTTTGTAAATACTTCATGATCTTTTTCGTGTCCGGCATTTGACGTTGCACTATGGTGTGGCGGATGGCGTCCCATACATGTTGGACACATATCGGGTCGGCTGCTCTCCTGATAGGCATTATACTGGAAACAAAAATTAGAATCTCATTTTCAAGTCCAAATTTGGTCGGCGAGATCTGGTTTGGTACATTGACAAGGCTATTTCTGTATTCGTAACGTGCTAACGCAGACAGACAAAGAGAGAGATATAAGGGGAATCACAGATCCAGATAAAGAGAGAATGCACATAACATGCGCGTTACAAGATACAGAATAGGCATGTTAGTGGCGATTCTGTATCGAATCCGTTAAAAAATCTATTGCGACTCAAAACTTTCCCGGCGGTATGCAGCGAAGTAAGTAATGATTTTGATTAAAGCGTCCCTTCGAGAGGGAAGTTGAAATTTAATTGCGGAGTTGAAAATTTGCATCAACCAACAACCAACCAAATAAGGTGTTTTTCTGGTAAATATGAATTTGTGGAGGCCCTAAAATCGTGGTAACATGTGAGGGCCCCAGGGCGGTCGCCCCTGCCGCCCGTGCTTCAATCCGGCACCGGCTGTGGAGTCGTTGAGAGAAAATATCCCAAGCGACGTTGTCAAATTTCTCATATCGCGGAGGAAATTCCCATATTTGAAAAGAAATGACGCAGTGGGGGTCGCAGGGGGTAATTTTTTTTAAATATGAGAATTTTCTTCACGATATGGGAGATTTGACAATGTGGCTTGGGGTGACTGTACCTCCAGAAAGCCCGCTGCAGGCGAAAATTTGCAATTTACTGAAACTTCAGTCATTGACAATTATTTATATTGAGCGAGGGGTTGATTTCCCCGGAATTCAGGGTACATCTTAGACCGGGTACATTTCATTTCGGAATTCCCGGAATTCTTTCGGAAATCACCGGAAATCCCGGAACTCTTTCGGAAATCAACGAAATTCCCGGAAATCGTTCGGAAATCGGCGGAATTCCCCCAAAAAAATCGGAAATCACCGGAAATCCACGGAATCCCGGAAGTCAGAATTCTTGTGTACCTACACTTTTTCTTTGGGAAATCAACCCCTCGATATTGAGCATCTTTTCGGTACATATTTCAAGTATTTTTACTTCTAATCGAGTTCTTCGAAAAATGAGCAGGTAATCGCGAAAAAAAATTGAACCAGTCCATCTGCCCACCTTGCGGTGTGTCTAATAGGAAGCCTCGCCCCCCCCCCCCAAAAAAAAGGTCTTCGCAGCAATAAATCATTTTGGTACATTATTACAAAAAGTACACATAGAACACGTACACACATACAATAAGTATCGTTATTGTTTTGTTGTTAGCTTGGAAACTGTTGGAAACTAGCTTGGAAACTGTTGGAAACTTGCTTGGAAACTGTTGGAAACTTGCTTGGCAAAAAATTAATAATATTAGTACCTACTCCAAAACTTCAATGAAGTGATAGCGAAACATATTTGCCAAATGTGACCTGAGATAAAATGAGTAGTCATTAATGCAAAAAAAGGGGATGAAAGGAAAAGAAAAACTGTATGTGACACGTAAGAATACCCCTCATCTGCGATTTGCGGTCAAAATAGGAGATTATTCAACTAATTTGGAAGTTTGAGAGACACGAGCAGAGCAAATGTTTGGAATAGGACTTTTTCGATGTAAAAATTAGGGGTGAATAGTTTCACCTCCATCATACCTATTTCACGTTAATACCATTGTACCGTTGAGGGCGGTCTTAGCCCCATAACTCGGTTTGCCTAAACGGGTGCCTTGTTTTTTTTTAACGTCTACTCGAAAGTAAGTTAGAGCAAAACCAAGAAACAGACCTTATGTATGTGGCCCACAACAGATTTTCAAATGGCCTTTAAATTTTAACGGATTCCACTTCGGATTTTTCAAAGGATACAAAATCACCACTTCTGTGGAACAGATGGTCGTGTGTAAATAAAAGTTATTAAAGGGCATCCAGCATCGCTGGGCGGACATAGCGGTCAAAGAGGTGATTATCCACTATGCCCGCCCGCCGTAATAAAGTACCGAAGTTGAAAACGGCTCCGTCAGACTGTGTTGAAGGTTATCGACGATCTGCTTCATCACTTATCAAAATGAAACGCAAAAAATCTATATGGCCATCATTATGGCCTGTATCTAACCTGCACTGCTGGTCGCCATACCACATGTAGTAGGTAAGCTATTATCAGTCTATAGTACGTGAACCCTAGTGTGATTCTTGTGAGCTATGATTTCCCGAATTTCTCTTTTCCAATGACGTCGCGTGGTGAGACTCCTAGCCAACTACAATCACAATATATAGGCTTAAACCTCGTACTTAGTTTAAAGGTACATGGTACAGGTTCACTCTTAGCGGCCGCGGTAAGTGTGATGATATGGCGTTTGATGCACAAGGTTATTCTTGAGACTTCTCAGGTTTGTTTCAGATGTGGAGCAAAAAAAATAATCCTTAGGTGGTCAATGGGGGCCCTTGAGTTGAGAGTGCAAGAGCTTCATTTATGTCAAACCATAGCTTATCGCTATACTTATCGTAAATGAACCACACAACTCTACTGTGAGTATTAACAGAATGTTTCATTTCCGTGTCATTCTTCATACTTGAGAAAATTATTTACCACGAAAACCTATTCTCATTGTCTTTTCCATGCAAGACGATTAACTGACTATTCTGCATCGTTCCCGACCGCAGGCAGGCAGGCTAAAGAAGTGATCCATTCTGACAATTTTTCACAACAGTTTTCACAATGTTCCCAATCGTTATGAACCAAAACATGATCATGAATAAATAAGTCGAACTGCTTACTAAATAAATTCGTTTGAAACGTATTGTTACGACTACGAGCGGCGATTCTTGTGAACTCTGGAAAACACCGGGTCTTTCTAGACTCTTCCCATTAGGTCGCAGTGTACAAGTGCGAAGCTCTGGACATTTCCAGAATATAAGCGATGGCTTGGCGATTGAAATTACATGGGAGACTTCAACGGTCGATTAGAGAACATCAACCGAATTGGCGGAGGCGCCGCGTCTCCAGAGCACTTAGTATACACGCGAAATGTGTAGGATTTTTCTGGAGTCGCCGCGAAACCGTACCCCGGGTCATTGTGGAATTTGCTGGAGGACCCGTGGAAGATTCAAGAACACTAGTTGGAGGCATATATAAGAACCACGGATCGGCCTACGCAGCAGTATTGATTGAAAGCGGTAGTGAGCGGGTAAAAGCGAGTAGGACGAGCGATATTCCCAAGCGTAAATAATTGTTGACTTGTATTTATTGTAGTACGCAGTAATAAACAGTGTGTTTTAAAACGATCGTCTCAATTATGAACGAACCCATACGCGAAATGCGTAACAGTATCTCAAAATGTGTCAGAAAAAGCTTGAAAAATGACTTTTTTTGTCGGTAAAAGTTCGACAGCGATTACTCAGTAGATTGCCTGGTCAGGTCAAGCTGTTTATATCGCATTTGGTGACCGATTTTCGGGTCACGCCTGGTAGAAAAACGCTGCCGAATTATTTCCGCTAGAAAAAAAAGTTGATTTTTGAGTTTTTTCTGGCACACTATTTCTCAAACTATATTTAGAGAAACCGCAGAAATCAGCTAAAAATGACAAAAGAAAACCTGTAACCATTAATTAACTTAATTTATTATATAATTTGCTTCAGGACTTCAGGTATGAGCCATCAAATCGATCAACTTATTAGGGGTGTCTCGGGGGTGTCGCATTTTGTGCGGCCACTTATCAAATGACATCAATTTCTACTCACACCCAGGCTGTTTTCTGTTGAAACACTTTTTGATAAGAATTCACAAATCTCTGCACTGCTGTTTCTAGCTTGACGATTCATTTAATTCGACATAAAAAAATAACTGACTTTGTTTTAACAATTTTATTCCAGGCGTTAAATTGTAAGTACTACTACTGCTACCTACCAGTACCAAGATAAGACCCGACTTCTGTAAACAAGGTCAGGTTATATTATACAGAGTGTTCACACAACCATTGTAAATTTCAAACACTAACACTACCCAACTCAATAATCTCGTGAACATTATTATGTACCTACCATCGGTGGACAATAAAAACGGGACAAATCTGTTGACTGTTGTGGGCGACACAAAACTTCCCCAACTAGGATCCATCAGGAACCTATGGCAATTTTTGTTTGAAACGTCCCTTCGAGTGAAAAGTTTGAATCTGAGAGATAGGTAGATAGAACAAATTTACAGGAAATTGAAAATTTATTCGAGAAAATTATTTGGATTTCTCAAAATTGTCAATTAAGGCTTCATCTGAGCTCCATCCATAGAGCTCCATCATTTGAGCTATCAACGATAAGCAGGTTTCTGAAAACCAGCTGGAAAACTCTCTGAGAATTGGGAAAAGAAATTGTAGGAAAATGTTCATGAATCAAGTTGATTTAAATCGTGATTTAAATCAACCAATTTTTTTATTTTAATCATTTGATTTAAATCATTTTATCGTATTTGATTTCCCGGTACAGTTTTCTTTACGAAATACCGCCAAACTTCATCTCCCTTTCGTCCCGACATTTTTCTCTGAGCGCTGAGCAAATATAAAATCTCGTATACCACCACAACCAGCCTACCCCACCCCCGACGAACGACGAACAATCCTAATCCTAAGACGTGACGACACCTGTTGTTCTGACAAGTACCTATTGTGAATTATTGCATATTGTTCAATTAAAATAGTATGGGTTACGATTAGAACCATACTGAGCAAGATACTGATTTAAGCACCAAACGCGGGTCGTACTGATCAAAACCCTGGTGAACGGCACTCTCGGGTGGTGACGGCTAAAAGAAAATTCAAAAATTCGTAACGTCTGACTGGGAAATAGTAGAAAACTCCAAATGCAGACTTAATTAGATTATTTTGCTCCATTGCTTTATTAATATGCTCCATTGTTTTCGATCTAATAATGAATCCATTAGTAACGCAAAGTAGATGAAAATCTGTTTTTATTTATTTTTTCATATCAGTTTTCACAAATTCGCATCTGTCGAAGCCATTTATAAAGTCAGTTTTTTAATATTGACATTCTAGATGTAGAGAGAGCAACTCCCAAAGAAACAAGTCTATTGATATTGAAGTGCTCAGTTCAATAGCGTTTCTTCAATGTTCACAATCAATGATTGGATTGAAATCAATGCATGGGATAACGGTTCATGTCACTAACCCCTAGACTAAAAGGAGGCTTCAGTTCGTAACGATTCACAAAAATAAAATGTTGCATGAATTGTACCCGTTTATTATGACACCTGATGGTAACCTACAACAAACTACCAGTATTAGAACAATTTCAGATAACGGAAAACAGTTAAACCAATCAATACAAAGGTAACAGAAATATACATTTTTTCTGAATTTCTTGAGATAAAAAGCCCTCATGAGGGTGCACTAACATACAGGCTGATGGAAAAGCTGGACGGTTTTGATTTTGAGCGCATTCGCGTACAGACATCGCTGCAAAATGTTCGAAACCTACATAGCAATAAGTGTTTTGCTAATGATCATCGGAATTGTGAGTGCAGTATATTTCACTATTTCAGTTAAACGTGCTGGGCTAATACCAGTGTCAGAATCGCTTGTAACTATTCTGATTGGACTTTTACATCTTTACTGTGCCTGCGTTTTGATGCAAAGGACTGAAGAATTGCCGTCTATTAACAACAGCATGGTGGAAGAAATGACTAATTTGGTATTTGAAGAAGTCAATGAAACTACTACTGCAGTCAATCTGGAAGTGAGTTCTGAGAAAACACATTCAAGCCAGGATGATTTCGTGTTGAAATATCAAGCTTTCATAAAAAAGGTTCTGATGAACAAGACTAGAAACGGAAAAGACCTTGAATTTCCTCAGAATGGAACAAGTGAAGAACAATGTTATGAAGAAACGATCATGGAGCAGTCACTTTTTCTTTTTTCCTTTCTACACTGTGTTGGGTCTATCCTACTCGGAAACGAGCAATGTGAAAAGGCGAAACTTACCAAGAAACAAACCAGCATTTTGGTAAGCAAAATACTAGCAACTTGGCTTGTGCCCATAATTATGGTAGTGAGCTTTTATTACATAATGATGCAAGATGAAGACAATCCACAAAAAATGCCTGAAATCAATGCCAACATTATGAGCATCATTGAAAAACCTATCAATGCCACAATGACTGAAGATCACGACCAAATCAATGATGTAATAAGAACCATCTACCACATAGTGAATACCACACAAAACAGGCCGGGGCTCGCCAAAACGAGACAAGGCAAAGAACTGAAGGAGTGCAAAAACTTCATATCAATGAAACTATACACTTTGATGATTCTGATATTTTACTTTTTGGCCATTATGTACGGAAAAGTTAAACAAGCAAAGACCAACAACAAGAATTCAAAATACTCCATTGCATCTTTCAGCATGCTGTGGTTGCCCGGTGTTCTCGATCTGTTCACAAAAATGTATCTCTTCGACAATCAAGGAAGTAAAGTGGCCAGTGATGTGGGCTTGACTTTGGGCGACTTCAACAGACTATCCCTGGCCCTAGGAGGCTACTTTTCGGCTAAAACCAAGACCAGCAAAGTTACCTGTGTGGAAGCTACAGCTTGATTCATGTTGTACAAAGGTGCTCTTCAGGTGTGAACACAGAAACAGTCATCGTAATTATCATCAGTGCGCTTACCTTGGATTTGTTGTATCCTCAAAGGTGGTCGTTTGTTATCATAACAGTAGAATAAGTTCTGTTTGTAATCACTGTGAATAACTTATGAACGCATTTTTTCTTCGAATATCGAAATACCGACACTAACAAACCATCGGTCATCTGTGTCAGCCACAGGCCCGCAAGAAGACAAACCTATTGATAAATGACAGTTGTGACGTCACTGACAGATCACGTCCTGGCTTCAGTTCGAACTTGAGTTTGGATTTGATTTTCATTTGACTGAATTTGAATCGACCGATTCAAGACATTAAATTATTTTGTACTGAATAAAAGCTGTAATGAAAGCGATGTTTTAAATTTTTGTTTTGTTTGTATTGTAGTTTGTGCATTTCGGAAAGGGGCTGCCTGTTTGACAGCTCGACTCAGGGTTTTTACAGCTGAGATGTTGGTAGTTGACCTAGTGCATGAATGGATGAAGGTACAGGGCTTCACATGGAAAACCCACTGCGTGTAAACCGTCGATCAGACTCCCGATTTTTTTTTACTGATTCAACTCACGATCGATAGACTTGCACCGGTAGGCATGCCGTTGCGCATGTTAGTTATACAGGGTGTCCCACGAAGTAACCGACATAGCTTGAGGGTAGATGTACCTACATTTTCGAGACAATTATAATGGCCGGCTTATGCAGACTTAAAACTTAAAATAAAACTCAATACTTGAAACTTAAAACCTAAAACTTAAGGAAAATGGCGCCGTTTATGCACATGTAAGATTTAACAAAAAGAACCAATCAAAAAGGTTAAACAGTTACTAGATGAAATGACATTTAAACGGGATATGAATATGACATTGACACTATTGACAGGTGAGAGTGAACAAAATCTGCAAGGTACGAAAAATACCTCTGACGCTCTTGAAACTTGAAACACTTTGGACTTAGCAGAATGTAGTCGAACTATCGACACGTGGAACACAGACAGACACGTAGAACTTTCTTGGTTATGTATGATAAGATGATGACATGATGACAAGGCCGTTAGTGCGTTAAGTGCGATTTATAACTCGATCTTAATTTTAGTCGCAATTTTAATCGCAATTTTAGTCGGATCGATCGTAAGCATATTCACCTCGCCAATTTATAGCTCGATCGCAACGATCGCATCGATCGGAAGCAATGCTGATGGAGGGAGGAAACCTAGTGTGCAGTGCAGTGGCGTAACTAGCCAATTTGAACAAACAGGCACCTATACAGACCAAGAAGGCGCCGCAAGTGAACATATTTCGGGAAAATGAGCATAATCAATGTATGTTCGTGGGAATTGTAAACGTTGAAAAGGCACCGTTGCGGTCAAATATTTGTACAGGTGGGTGCGGGTGACCTCCTTCTAGTTGCGCTACTGCTCACCCGTCACCTTGTCGCTAAAAGTCCCCAGAAAATCCACTAACAACACTGCTAATCAAGAAGACTACTGCGTTCATTTTCACTAATCTTGATATATTTTTTTTTATTATCTTGAATTTCATTGGTCGATCGTAAGGATCGGATCGCAAGAGTTGGATATTGGCCAACTTCATAAAATCCTTAAAATCGTTGCGATTGCGGCTTGCGATTAAAATCGGGTTATAAAAGGTATAGAGGAAATCGTATCTTTGAACTTCGTTAAAATTGCGATTAAAATTGCGACTTAAATTAAAATCGAGTTATAAATCGCACTTTAGTCTCCAAGTGTTAAGTCCCAAGTTTTAGGTGCATAAACGAACGTCACGGAACGCAATGGTTCGGTTTCAAGTTTCAAGTCTGCATTCTCCGATCTACATAAACTGGCCATAAGTCAGAATGGTCAGAATCTGCCTTCAAGATTTTCCTGATGTTCTCCGTTAGTCCGTTTCCGATATACAGGGTGGTGATTTATGTGTTCGATCGAAAACTTTAATTGGCCATATCTCACGAATAGATCAATAGAATCCATTGAAATTTTGCAGGTATATTCTACACCAAGGGCCTTTTTGTAGCGCCATATTAAGTTATGAGAAGAATACAGGACCGTACTCAAAATTTTGCTTTTTGAGTTTATGTTGAAAAAGTCATTAGGCCGTATTCATATCCCGCTTTTAAGGCTGTATACGCAGGGTATCAATATAAGATAAAGAGATATAGAGATTTTGATGGGATTCCATTAAATGTTTGTCTACCTTGTTTCTGTTTGGATTAACCCACATTTTTTTAGGAGCCCAATAGGCCAATAGCCCCAAAACACTAGAAAAGTTTCTGAAGGATTACTGGGACATTTTTTGACGAACAAAAAAATCATGAACTGTTTTATAATTTTGAAAGATGTAGAAAATTGAGTACAGAGCCGTTTTTTGAAAAAAGTTGTAAACAAAGAAATTTTTTTTTTCACATACTTAACTACTCTTAATTGAAAAAACGCTCTGTACTCAATTTTGTATTACACTCAGTACACCGTATAAAAAAAATGAGTTTTTATCTCCATTTTTGAGGGAGAAATCCTTTAAATAGATTTTACCTACTGAGAATACAGCCTTAAGCTGAAAGCGCATTTAGAGGTGCGCTTTTAGGGGCTATCCGTTCATATTTGAGTTTTCAAAAATACATATTACAATCGAGCGGCGTTCAAGTACCCTATTGTGATACCTAATGGGTGCTTTCCACCTAGACGGTACAAATACCACCAGACGGCACATGTTCCATAGTGTGGCACAAAATTTTAGGTGATCCAATGAACGGCGCAGAACCGAGAAGGAACACGTAGATGGAAAGCACCGTTTGGAACCCGCACATGCGTAAATGGCAGGTGTACCGAACTTGGGGCTAGGTGGAAAGCACGCATTGTATACTCTATACACTGATAGAAAGGACCACCAGATTCCTCCGCTTGAAAAGTAGTCCCCGAGCGTTACCCTCGAAATTTAGAATTCCAGTTAGAAAGAGGTGCTTATTTCCGCTAATCACAGCTAAGTGCTATGGTAATTTTAAATGACACCAGTTAATTACCAATTTTAATGGATGAGAATTTCAATTTTTTTTAATGAAGCCGATTTTATTACACAACACTCACAACAGCCGAGCCGACGAAAAATAACAAACATCATAGAGAAATGGAGGTTAGAAATCGTACGTAAGTGTCAAACTCGCTGAATGTAATGCTATTGGCTTGGCGTAGGAATAATTTGCCCGGGTAAGACTACCAACCGAACAAAACTAATATTAGTTCCAAACGCGCCTATGTTGTTACAGTCTTTGGTGCTTTTGTTTGCTATAGGTTACATCACTGAAATTCAAAAAAGTCCGTTCTATCGGTGTACAGACTATACCAGCGACTATGTAGGGGTACATTTTTCAAATGTTCAATAGGAGACTATAAGGTCGCTAAATAATGAGAGATTGTTTGAGAGAGATAATTGTAGGTCATACAACAGTGTCAGTTGATGTGATTGATGAGGCTTAAATATTGTTATTTTGAATGCGTGAATGGCACCGTGCGCAGCTTATATAAATTTAAAAAAAATCTATTTAGATGCCTCAAGGCTTTAAAATATTTGACCAACGTTCAAATTGTTGACAAGTAGTTTGGGTTGCCTAGAAAAAAAAAGAAGATCGGCAAAATCAATTGTGTTTTTCTCAAAAACCTTGAATTGATATCGGCAAGTATGGTATCATTTCCATTGAAATCCTAGCTTCTGATATCAAAAATGGTGTTTAAAATTGAATTTCAACACGATTAAACAAGTTTTACTGAAAAAACGACGATTTTGTAAAATTGTCGTTTTGTAATTTCGGTTTCTGTATTGTTAGAATCATCTCAATTGAATATTTCCAACAGAATTTATTGTTCTTAACCATTTTATACCTAAAAACAATGTATCTAATTTGTTACATTGTTACATACAACAGCTTATTTGTTGCTAATTTTCCATTTAAGACAGCTTTAGACAATGATGCACCTAAATGGAAAGAACACAATTTTTTTTGCAGAGAATTTATCCGGTCCCTTCGTTCCGGTTTTTTTCAGTGCGTATGTCTGACGCGAATTTCGTAATTTCGTACACCAATATTGAAAATTAGCACTAAAAAATATTGTAGTGCGCCCAAAATTCCACAAAAAATTTAGTTTGATATTAGATAGCATTTTGGTATCGAAAGGAAATGTTTCATAGGAATTAAGTTCAATGATCATTTGTGGAAGTACAGGACCACCGAAAATGGCAACAGCGCTCGAAACAACAAGAGATTGGCGCCAACTGTCACTTGTGACAATACAGGTTTCCTAAATTGAGCGTCTCTTTCTGGTCCGTGACGTCACGTTCGATTGCGCAGTAAATCGTCGCAGTCCTAGTGTGCCAACATTGGCCCGATTCCATAAGCCGAACGTGTGTTTTGATGGTGTTATTATTGGTATTTATACAGTTTTCACAAGTACTTATGGAAAATAAATGTTGTGGGCCACTATGCAAGTCCACAAGTTATACAGCGAATGTGTCCCTAAGCATGGATCCATAAAATACGACGTGACACTCGAAGAAGCAAAAAGAACCACAAGCCCTTCAGCGTTATAACAGCAGAGAGCTTTCTGCTTAGTTCCTCAAGTATCATCAATTCAAGGGTACACTTGGCCACATTTTTGCATCAAACACTTCAAATTTATAGTGATGGCCATAATACACCATGAAAAATATTAAAAGTGGGACATGGGACACGCATTTACCTGGGCCGCTATTCTTGAATCGTGTGTTGCCTAAAATCGTGGTTTTTAGGCAACTTTCGCTACAGAAGTGTAGTACGGATTATATAAAACTCTCAGGGACTTTTCTCACACGATTCAAGAATAGCGGCCCTGTGCTTTCTGCGCACGTCCATATATCGTTGATATATCCATTACAAAAATAGTTGTATACGCGCATCAAATGCCTCTTTGACAAATTCTTCTCTGCGAAATATTCATTTGCAATATTCATTGAGAAGTTCGTTATATTTTTTAGTGACTTTCCCAGCATGATTGGCTTCAAAATTCAAAAAATAAAACGCACTTTTCACACGACGGAGCAATGTAAATACAAATGGCGCGATCACTCATGGCACTCTGTGCGCAGAACGTGCCGAAAACAGCTGCACGGAATCACGGATTCTCCATCTCTCTTTTGAGGAAACCTGTATTATGACACTTTCACTTCTCGTTTCGATCTAACCCAATCTCCACGTTGTTACCCACATTTTGAGAAAAGAGCACGACTTGTTGAGAATGGCTTTACCAAGAAGAAAGTTTGAAGGAGCTACGAAGAGATGTGTTTACGGTGTGTGTAAAAGTGACAGCCAGGATCAGTAGTAGCTGGTCGGGAGCTAGATAGAGCATGCAGCGTTGCCAAGTTTCCATGTTCACACTAACAGGTGTACGAAAGTTTTCAAAATCTGTCGCTTTCACACATGCGCACCTGCCCAAACGAAGTAGCCTATTCTCGGGATGAGCACTGTGAATATCAACTGTTCACTCATCAGTCTCATCACTTGGGTGTGTTTCGAAGATGGGAAGAAGGACCTATCACCAATGCTCAGCTTTATTGGCCATTGCAGAATATTCTTACATGTTTATCATTCAAAGATCCAGGCGAGAAATTTCACCTTGTGCGCACTATTCAAGTATCCACGCCACTTTCAAACAGAATTGTTTCATATGGCTACCGGAGCCCACTTCATAGGTAACAACATACCGTGTTTCATTTGAGACCCATCTAAGGTTAGTTCCATCAAGAAGTTCCAAACTAGTCACCGACAGTTTCCAAACTGTAAGCAATGCGCATGCCCCACTTCAGACCAGTTTTTGTCTGGCTGCTGCTCGTTGATGGAACAGCAAACCGTCAGTCATGCTTTTGGCTAGGTAGGTACTGGTACTTAATTTTCTATCTTTTGGCAGTTTGCAGCTGGAAATAAGCCGTATTTTATAAATTAAATGAATGAATGATAAAACCACCAATCTAAACCTATATCATTTGTAAACATTGACCAGAGAAGGCTCGATGACAAATAAATGTATTCCGCTGCGCAAGCCCGGACGAGAAGTTTCCGTAAAGTCCGCAAACTTTTCTGACCGTCCCGAAACTAGTTTGAGCCGCTGATGGAACAGCGGAACGTCAGTCAGGGGATCGTCCGAGATTTTGATGGAACGCCAAAATCGTAATACGCATGTCGATGTCGCTGACGTCCACGGACCGTCAGGGACTGCTGATGGAACAAACCTTAACGGGTGTTTTTTTTTTTTTTTAAATCAGGCGTCCAAGCATGCTTGCTCCGGCCAAATGAGGCTCCTTTCGGCTGGAGCGCGCAGGGGCGGCGGAACCGGAGGGGGTCATGGCCCCCTAATCACCCTCCCAATCTCATTCTTGGGGGGGCCTGGCCCCTCCAATTTTCTCGGTAAAGAATTTTTCTTCATGTCAAAAAAGATGATTCCGCCTCTTTGGGGGGACCTGGCCCCTCCAATTTTCTCGATAAAGAATTTTTCTTCATGTCAAAAAAGATGATTCCGCCACTTTTCCAGAAGAATTTTCAACTGCGGCGCTTCTCACTTCGCTCGCACTTATTCTTTTCCTCTCACTTGTGCCCCCCAATAATTATACACTTCCGCCGTCCCTGGGAGCACAGCATACTTGGACGCCAGATTTAAAAATAAACCGGGTATTGTTAAAATGATTGGTTTGTCCACAAAATTAGACAAAAGTGCTGGGTGAATTTTCTGACTAGATATTTAAATCCCAAAATCGTAGGAGGCACAGAGGTGTAAGTCCAAATATCGATGGCTAAGCACACAAATATTGCATGTCCACAACGTAGGTCCAATAGAACATATTATAATACACCAAAATTCAGCTTTGCGCCAATTTGTTACGGGTTACCACGATTTTTCTATTAAAATACCTCAGCTAGATCCCCAGACACTTTCTATTTTCAGTAGAATGACTTTTTGGAGCAAAAATAAAGTGACATAAAGTGGGGAATATGGGATATAAATGGAATCATTTTGTAAAGCCGTAGTAACGAAACTGACTTATAAAGACGTCACGTCACTCACGTCAGAGTGTGATGAAATGAATTTTTAATTTAGGTGCGGTTTTCATTGCGGGACCCTGTATAGACTATAAAGCTCGCAGCTGTCAACTTGGCGTCTCTCTCTGCTTGTCAATGTCAAGGTTTTCTCTGCGGTGCAGGTTATAACCCCTGTTATTGAACTTTCTAGAGTAATCCCGTGTGTGTTTTGAAACATTTAAATATTGTATTTGGGTCGTAATTCAAACAAAATGTCAGAAGAATACGATTCAAAAATTAACCTGCACTTGGACGTAAACCACGGTCTTGACAGGTAAACAACTAAATTAAGCCCTATTCTATAAGCAATGATTAAATGCCACTGTTTGTTGATCAATAGTTTGATAGGTTTTCTATTGGTCATTTCAGTAGAGATTAATAATCCAAGATTGGTAAAGGTTCGATCAGTGACTATTAGCCTTGATTTTTTTCTCTAACATTTCAGATCTAATAACTCTATCTAGGTGTTGAGGCCATTTACCTCTGATTGGGTTCACAGAGATTGTTTGAAGGCATAAGCACACAGCTGTTTCTTTTTTTTTTGAGAGAGAGAGAGAGAGAGAGAGAGAGAGAGAGAAAATTCACACTTATAACTAATTCTAACTTTGGACTTCCTTCTCAAGTACACCTTTGCAGTAGTCCAGTAGTTACGTTTATTTGAGGGAGTATAGGATATTCAAATGTAAGAGGAGAGCTACCGCGTGATCCAAACCATTCCAAATTGGGGTAGGTGGGCTATGGTCAAATTCCAGGATGTAAATCTGCTTTTCACCAGGGCATAGCCTACCCCAATTTGGAATTGTTTGATCACACGGTATTATACCTATGATGGTAAATACAAACACAGGTACCTACTCTACGTGGTTAACAAAATTTCTCTTTGGAGTTTGCTTTGGTAACAAAATTAAGTCTTTCAGTCAATCCATCGCTCCAATAATAATTGATAAATATGTATTTTGTTTCCTAAGCACGCGCCAAATGAAAATTTTGTTAATCACACAGTATGTACAGGTGTCCCAAAATTAGACCGCAATATTTGACCAGCTTATTCTACGTCAAAAAATAGGAAGAAAAGTTCCAATAAACATAGGTCGAATAATGCCGATGCCCCCTAAGGGAGCTAGAGCCCCTTGAAGGGGGAAACCTGATGATGGTTTTTTGTACATTTCTCCAAAACTTGCCAAGATAAAATGACGAAATTTGGTTTGATCACTACATGTTATAAGCCTGAAGTAATGTTGTGAGGAAGACTTCCACATTTCATCAGGGACGTCCAACAAAAGGGGGAGGGGGGGTGAATTTAGCTCAATTTTTTTTGTTCATGACTTTTTCTGAATTTTGATAAGAACATCTGGAAAATCGAAAGTTTTTTTATGAGAAAAAAGTTCTCTTGTACTATTTCGATTCGACGCACCGTTTTCGAGATAAACCATTTCGAAGAAAACTTTACTTGAAATTCTCCTGAAAAATTTTCAAATCCTGAGTACAGAAATCAGAGCAATAACACCATCAACTGTGTTTCTTGGACAAAAACAAGAAGAAACGTTCCAATGAGAATTAGACCAAGAGCTAGCAACGTTTTATTCTGGGTTTTATTTACTTCATAAGCAAAATGCGGTTCTGAGGCATGTAGAGATTATGATTGGCTTCCATAAAATATTTGTCTAATGAAAAACACGCCTTGCTTTCTCACAGGGCAAGCGAAGAAGTGGGTCATTTGACAGCGATATTTAACAGCGGTTTTTCTTGTGTTTTTAATCGATATAAATATCAATTTTGTCGGGAATGAATAGGTTGAACTATCTTTCAACTAAATTGAATGGGATCGAATCTCGGAATGTATTAGAAACTACCAAAAACCAGACTTTCTCAATTGGCATGTTCAAGCTAGTAGGCTAGGCCGAGCTGTTTGGATCGTATTTGATGGTCGATTCTCGAATCACGCCTACTAGAAAAGCAGATGACAACTTTCGTCCGCTTGGAAAGTCTAGTTTTTGGTAGTTTCTATTACATTTTGAGATTCTGCCCCATTCAATTTAGTTGAAAGATAATTCAACCTATCCATTCCTGATAAAATTGGTATTCATATCGATTCAGAACTCTAGAAAAGCCGCTGTTGAATATAGCTGTCAAATGACGCATTTCTTTGCTTGCCTTGTGAGAAAGCAAGGTATGTTTTTCATAAGACAAATATTTTATGGAAGCCCATCATAACCTCTACATGCCCCAGAAGTCAAACCGCATTTTGCTTATGAGGTAAATAAAACCTCATAAGCAAGGGTTGGAAATGCTCCCTAGCAGACCTATCTCGGCAAGTTACCCTTCCAAGGAGCTCTGGGTTTCATAAGGAGCATTTTCACCTTTATTGGAATATTCCTTCCTGTTTTTGGTCCAAGAAAACACAGTTGGTGTTATTGCTGTGATTTTTGTAGTCAGAATTTGGAAACTTGAGGAGAATTTCAGGTAAAGTTTTCTTTGAAGTGACTTATCTCGAAAACGGTGCGTCTAATCGAAATAGTACAAGAGGACCTTATTTCCATAAAAAAACTTTGATTTTCCAGATTTTCTCATCAAAATCCAGAAAAGTCATGAACAAAAAAAATGGAGCTAAATTCATCCTCCATTCTCCCTTTGTTGGACGTCCCTGATGAAATGTGGAAATCTTTCTCACAGCATTACCTCAGGCTTATAACATGTAGTGGTCAAATCAAATGTCGTCATTTTATCTTGGCTAGTTTTGGAGAAATTTGCAAAAAACCATCATCAGGTTTCTCTTGTGGCGGCTCTCATGTGGGCATGTGACGGAGGAACTGTTGTCTCCCCCGATAGCTTAGTGGTCAGAGTATCCATCCGGCAAATGGAAGACCCGGGTTCGAGTCCCGGTCAGGGTTGACACTTTTTCTCCGTCACATCGCGCCATACCCTCTTTAAGGGGCTCTAGCTCCCTTAAGGGGCATTATTCGATCCATGTTCATTGGAACTTTTCCTATTTTTTGACGTAGCTGATCAAATATTGCGGTCTAATTTCGGGACACCTGTATAAAAGTCTATGCAGAATGATTTAGAGCTCAGTACAAAAAAAATGGCCCATTAGTACAGGCACAGGGATAATGATTCTCAACCTTGAAGAAAATATGGTTGACCTAAAAATGAGGTATTGAAGTTCAAAATCATGCTGCTATTGTATGGATGTAGAATTATCGTTTGTTCACGTATTTTTGAAAGTAGTTCTTGAATTAATTGAAACCACCAAGATGATGGGGCTTAATCAAAAAAGCTCAACGCCACTCAAATTACGTGCAGAGGCTGACTTAAGAATTACAAGAAGCCAGTTGGTAATATGTATACGGCATACCATTTGAATATCCTAGAGACTAGCAGGAGACGCCGTCATAATTTAGTAGTTTACTCTTTATAATTCAAAAATTAACTGGATTTTCAACAGAGTCACCGAACTGGTTCAGACGCGCCTAATCGAATGCGGTTGGCGAGACCAAGTCCGTCTAGCTTGCCGGAAGGCCATAACGGAAAACGAAAAGCACATCCCCACAGTCGACGAGCTCATCACAGTGGTCACACCTAAAGCCAGGAGCATGGTCCCCGATTCCGTGAAGCGAGAGCTACTACACGAATTAGAGTCCATTTTAATTAATGTAGATAAATTTGGTTATAGCAAAACTTTTTAGGATCAATTATTGTATAAATTATAATGTTTTTATCTACTTCTCTATAGTTCATCTTTCACGCTACCCAATTTAACACAGTCGCAAGCTGGACTTTGTTTCACTTGTGGCACCAGTTCCATGTCGTTCAGAACTTCAACTGCGCTGGTAATTTTTCGATGCAGTTCTCTCAACAGGTGAGCATGGTAGCAAAAGATGTTTTGAGGCAGCAAATTATCATTGGCAAATTTTCGACCGGCCAACGCCACCCGATAGGCCGCTTCGTCATTTTCGACGGCCCATCTGAGCTTTTCGATCAAATTCGAGAGGTTTTGTTCCATAGGAACGTAATGGACACTGGGAATAAGATCGTTGTAGAAGTGTTCATAGTATTTCGAATCTTGCTTGATGACCAGAGACCCGCCAGCCAGAAGGTACGGGAAGCGGTATGCGGCGACGGTTCCATCTAAACCAAGTTGATATTTGTACTGAAAAAAAACATGGGATTGAAAAAAATTATAAATAAAAATAAACAACGATAAGGAAAACTAACATCAAAGAAGTTGAAGAACGAGATGTGGTCTGATTTGGGACCATATTCTTCTTGCTTGTCGCGGAAAAAGAAGAAGTTTGTCAACGACACGTTAAAAAGATCAGGATGTTCCCTGGAAATGTCGATGAGATCTAAACGGTGCTGACTCGAGTCCCGTCCTCTCCAAAATCCTTTGGGTATTCGGTTCTGCCAGGATTTTTTAACGTTTCCTTGGACCGACAGCATATCTAGCATTACTCTAGAAGAAAAAATTATTAGGTAATTAAATTTCTGTTGGAATGGTCACTTCTGGATATTTTTTAGCCAACAGCAACAGGGGCTAATCGCAAAATGCGAATATAAAAAAAGTATTCTGAGTTCTTCAGAAGTTAGTCATGAGTGACAGAAAAATGATATAACAAATTGGTTATTCGGGGGTGTTCCAAAGTCAAAAGTATTGTATTCCGACAGTAATACAGCATAATGGAATCGTCTTGAAAGCCCACAAAAAATATAAAAAAAATCTATTTTTGAAGTTATGGAGGGGACCTCTATCTTCCGTTTCTCAGTATTTCGAAAGATTTTAGCAAACTGATTATAGCACTATGAGTGAAAAAATATCAACTTAAGGAACAGTGATTCGAGTCACCTGATTCGGTTGCACTGGCGATTTTCGGCACGAAAATTATTTACGACACACGATGTCGTCCCGGCTACAGGAGGACAAAAAATTTCTGCGGAACGTGATATCTGACGCCTTTCTCCATTTTATTGGGAAATGGCGTAATTTCTCGACTTTGTTGAATTTGTTGTAATATTTAAACTTCTTGAAGCGATTTTTTGACGATTCAATCTAAAAAAAATACGATGCCGTCGCTCCAAAGTGTCGCAATGGAAGAACCGACCCTTTAGCCTGCTCCAGCCAAGGAAACGCGCCAAGGAAACGCGCCAAGCCGTGAAGAACTATAGGCAAAACAAGGGACAACCCGTCAAGTCTGCGCTTGCACGATCAGTTTCTCGAAAATTTCAACATTTTGATGTCAGCTTAACAGGCAACGTAACTTTTGGACAAGCTAGTTTCACATCAGGTAAGAAGGTAGTAAGCCGACTTACAATGCTAAACTAGAAAATTTGCCCAGCCCACTCGAATCACTGTAGGTATAGGGTGTTCCGAACCGACCGTTAAAAAAAACAGCAGTTTAGGAAAATGCTTCAAGGGTGCTAGAAAAATATTGAAAAAAACTTGTGTTTTTAGCGTATTTTCCATCTTGATGAAAATCGCTATTGCAACCGCTTTGTCCGTCCGTCCGTCCGTTCCTCGAACTCCTCGCAAACTAGACGCCCTAGCTTTCTAATTTTTTCGCTGTTACATAGCTGCCACTCCCGAATCTGGGCTAGGCTATATTGAATGTCTATATATTCGATTTGTTCAAAAATACACACAAAAATTTTCAGAGGTTCCTAAATTGATAAAGAGCAACAACTAACACGATTTATTTCCATAAAAACTTACTGCGCAGATTTTTTAAAAAACTGGATTTTTAAAATTCATGACACTGAGAAATTAAAAAAGATGCATTTTCGTTTGTTACAGTTTCCAAAAATCGAGAGAGATATAACGAAAATAAAGTGGCCTAAAGTCAAAGTCCCGTCCTTTGACCCCCTTCCATACTTGAAAAAAAATTATTTCAATATTTTTCTGGCACTCTTGAAGCATTTTTCTAAACTGCCCTGGATTTTTTACCGGTCGGTTCGGAACAGTCTGTACTGTATACCATAGTAGGTTCACTTGTACTGTGACTAGTTGGCTGGGCAAATTTTCTACTTTAGCATTGTAGGCTTGCCGCCTTTTTACCTGGTGTGAAACTGACTTCTTTAGTAGTGAAGTTATATTTCTTGTCAAATTGATATTAAAATCTTGGAAAACTGACGTTGTCATACGTGGAAATGCGACTCAACTTTGAGCGGCTAGGTTTTTTGAAATTCGGTTTAATAAACTTTTTACACGTAAATCCTGCTGCAACAGCAGGCCTGCTGGGATGTTCCTTGTCTTGCCAATAGTTCTTCATGATTCGGCGTGTCTTTTAGACTGAAAGAGGTGAAAGGATTGATGATCCCATGGGACCCCTTTTTTTGGACAAAGGACTAGTATTTTTTTTAGTTTGAATCACGTAAAGTTGAACCGGCTTCGAGAGGTCAGAAATATTTTTGACACTTGTCAAATGTCAAAGCTGCTTTGATTTATTTGTTCATTGGCGAAAATTAAAAACAGGTCGAAAAATTACTACATTTTCCAATAAAATGGAAAAAAGCGCCAGATATCACGTCCCGCAAAAATGTTCCATCTATCTGCAGAGAAAATGCGTAAAAAATGTGTTGCAAAAGTGGTCCGAATGACGAACGCCAAATGAAGCCAGAGCAGCCAACCGCAAAAATTTGGGGATTTTCTATATTTCAGATTTGGAAACTTGAAAAACAAAATCTCACAGCCGACTAGAATCACGGTACAAGTGATCAATCTATAGATGCACGGTACACTCACACCAGTATGCTGCTTAGCCGGAATTCGTCACGCGCGAAGAGAGATAGTTTGGTAAAATAAGGATTTACTTTGGAACTGATTATTAACTTGATGAAAAAAATATGATAATGTAGAGAGTGTAAAACCGAATGAGAAAGCCCAAAGTTGCATTTTCCACCGATCCTGGGACTCCTGGGAACCATGGGAGAAAAATTAAAATATTGAAAATCTTGCGCCGCAGTCTTCCTCATGGAAAGATGAGAGAACGGTAAGAGATACATGAAAACTGTCAGGAACAAAGTATAGAGAATTTAATTTTATCTACAAATAAGTCCCGGAGGGCACATATCTAACTTCTTCCGTTAAGCTGTTAATCGCGTTTCAAGTTCTGCTGCAGTTCTGTAAAATATTAAAACCGCCACGTCTGGCCTGCCGCGCAACTTTGAATGCGATTAGCAGTTAAATGGAAGAAGTTGGACAGAATGCTGTCAAGCACTTTTTTGTAGATTATTAAATTCTCTACAACTTTGCTCCCAACACTTTTCGTATATGAATACCCGACCGTTCTCTCGCCGTTCCAGTAGAAAAACAGCGGCGGAAGATTTTCGATCTTTTACAATTTTTTACGTATAGTTCCTGAGACAGGTGAAAAATTTAACTTGGTTTTCTCATTCGTTTTTTTCATTCTCTTGATAAGTTTCAATTCTGAGTGCGTAAAAGTGGCTGTAAGTAGGGATTTCACATTGCACTATGAGGGCTAAATTTTAAGTCGGAAATCGGACCGCGCAAGTCTGGTCACTATGGCAACATAACACAATGAGACGCGATGATTGGCTTATCGATGCCGTAAATGAGTGGCGCAAGTTGCGTCGCTGAGGTCGCTGACTTGAAATTCAGCCCTTGACAACAATGACAAGTGACAACATACAACATGCGCAGATCGGACAACAATGATTACCTTCCCATGTTTTCCAAGGTAGACTCTGTGATATCGTAAGTTGGCATGACAATGTCAAAACTATCAGTACTACCACACCAAGATAAAATCGGAAACTTTTCCATTCCCTCTTTGACCAAAGGCCAATCTCCGAGATTTACGAAAAATTCCATGCTGGGCATTTTGACCTTCCTAGTCAAAGACAACAATATGCTATCCATGAACATTTTGAAGCCCACATATTTTCCATAGCATTTACGATAGATCTTGTTTTCCTTGATGACATAATGGCACAAGCTGACGGACTGCGGTTGATCAAACTTCGCCACTACCTTCGCCCTGAGCAAATCCCAGTTGATTTCCTCAAATTGTCCCAAGTCATTTTCTACTTGTTTAGGTACCAGACCACAGTTCCAAGACTCCAAGAAATATTCTAATGAACCATTTGGACAGTCGCAGTCATCAGGATATACTCTTCCGTTTACAAAATATGGCGATTCTGCTACTTGGTTTTCTTTGTATTTTATGACGATTTTCATGTCGTCACAAGTATCGTATACTTTATACCGGACGATGTAAGAGCCATCTTTTCTGTTCAGGATGTTGGTCCAGATTCGGCAAGGCCTTTCATTAGTTGAAATGCCGCTCACGGTTACATCGAATATTGAATCTAAATCTGTACTAATGCTAGAAATCGAGACAAAATCAGAGAAAGGTATTGAATAGTCGAATGGCACTCACGTTGTGTTGTCTTCACCAAATGTTTGTATAAAGAAATATCTGGCTGGTAAAGTAACGATATCTGGTGTCAGACCAGGTCCCCAGACTCTGGTCAATTTTGAACTGATTTCAGCATGGCTTGAGACTACAATTACCAATAAAAAGGCACCAACACCAACACAAAAGGATGAACTTGAAAGCATCATCTTGAAAAAGTCAAATTATGAACTGAAACCTGGTATTTTTCTGCAGGAATTACACTCTAAAAACTTAATTGACATGACGGCACGATTCTAAACACCCACTGTTTGCAATTTAAACGATTTATTCCTGTTACAAACAATGGACATTATTCTGAAACTTCACCAGTTTCCCAAAGTTCATTCAAATTTGACAGATTGTGATTGAGGTTATAAACTGTCAACTGTACCCAATCAAATTTTCTTCATGTTGGCAGCGGTAAGGGTTTGGCACCACTGAAATTTTGACAATTGACAAATTTGACGTGATCAATGCATTTGACATAAACACATGATGTTGATGGTCCATTTTCATATTTATATTTCACTAAATAATTAAATATTACGATTGCGAGGTAGTAAACGATACATAAATATTGAATAAGAATATCGCCAGGTGGATAAACAGGCTGGTTTGTTGCCGGAGGCCTGGGTTATATTTTTCGAAAAAATTTCACATGCAACATTTCGCCGATTGCCCTTCAAGAATCGCCCCCCAAATATTTTTGTTCAATTTTCGTCAAATTCTGTGATCAACACTATGGCTCCAGTTAGTGACTTACGCGTAGCTGTTATATGCTCAAGCAATATGAACCGTAGCATGGAAGCACATGCCTTTCTGGCAAAAAAAGGGTTTCTGGTCCAGTCTTTCGGAACCGGAGACAAAGTTAAAATCCCAGGCTCTGCTGCAGACAAGCCCAACATTTACGAGTTCGGGATGTCGTACGATGACATTTACCAAGATTTGATGAGCAAAGACAAGTCTTTGTATCCTTTTTTTATATAAAATCTAATTCATAAGTAAGTATGTATATCGTAACGTCTTTACCAGTAAGTTCATTTTATACATGGTGTCAATGTCAATTACTGGTTGTTACTAACTTTGAGGGATGATTTTCCATCAGGAATTAAGTCGAATAAAACAATTCACGGTCCTAAATTGCTTATTCTTGAAGAGATAACAGGGTGTTGAAGTTGACTTTTTGAAATGGGTTTTTAACTGTAACTTTTAAACTGTTAAACCGATTTTAATCAAATTTGAATTGAAGTTCACTAAAATAAGTCTATCGAACAATATCGCGTTTGAAGAAAATTTTTAGTGGCATATTTTATTTTTTAGAAAGAAAAGTAAACTGTTGCAAAATTTTGATTGAAGCAGGCTTTTCGTTTTCAAGATACAGTAGGAGGTGGGCATAGTGTGTTAGTACACCACTCCAATTGGGTGATAACTGGAGACCGCCGGTAGATAGTGTCAGTGGGCGGGCTGCAGGCGGGTCTCATCTGACTCTAGACTGGTTGAAACTCCTCTTCAGGTGATCATGGGCAAACCTCCCGAGTACATCACGCCTGAAACCGGCGGTACGGCAATGTGCAGGGGAAAACCGACGGCGCAGTCAGGGAGACGGAAGAAGTCGGAATCTAAACCAGCGTCGGGAGTTGAAGACAGGGTTCAGGTCAACCGTGCGCTGGTCGGTCCAAATGTTTGGATGGACCTACCATCAAACATCCAAGCATCACATTGTGGCTCGATAAGTTCGGCTGGTCTGGGAAGGGGTACAGTGGGCCCAATGCGAGGCCTGCGTACCAGGTGGGACAAAGTTCCATCCACTCCCTCCTCCCCCAATAGATACATATTATACCTAGATACTTCACAGATAATTAGGTTTGAAACATTGAAAACATGTAGGTACCGAAAAAATACAAGAGAGTAGATTTCAAATTTTTCAACACATTCATCCAGCTTTCATTCTGGATTGCGCTTTGAAAATGTGTTGATTTCATTGAATACCAAATTGTCATAAAAATCGGATGGGCCAAAAATTTAATATTTGAAAAACATGAATTTTTGGTTTTTGACTGTGTTTCCAAAGTTTCAAACCTAAATGTCTCGAAAACAAAACTTCAAATGGAAATTTTGCACCAGAAATAGTTTTTCAAAATTGAATGTAGAACTCGAAAATGTAAATTATTTTTGAAAATAACTAGTGGGTAAAAAATAAGGGGGAAGGGCGCACCCCCTGTCTTCCCATGAAAATGTTTGATGAGACGCGTTGTTATTGTTTGATGGAGACTTATAGTAAACTTTGGTTTAAAATTGAAATTTGATCAAAGTCGGCTGAACCGTTCAAAAGTTGATCAACGAGTTCAAATACGATTAGAAAGCAAAAGTCAACTTCAACCTCTTGAACATTCTAGGACCGTGAGCTTTGTTATTTTTGGACATCATTTTTAGTGGGAAGAATTCTCACCCCTGAGAAATTAATAAGCCCAGTAAAAATACTTCCACAACCAAGCTGTGCTAACAAGGCATGAAAGGCTCTTCCCTAGGTTTATTTCAGACCACCCATGGACCTTTCCTCTATTCTATTCTATTCTATTCTGAATATTTATCAGGTGATACTGTTTTTTTTTTCAGTTTAATTTTGTTATTGTCCTTAATAAATCTACAGGTACACACAAAACGGTTTATTGCACACTCTAGATCGAAATAGGAGAATCAAATCGCACCCAGAGAAATTCCAAGAAACTAGGGACAAGTTTGACGTGCTGATAACTTGCGAAGAACGCGTGTACGATCAAGTGCTAGAATACATGGAAAGTAAAACGCCTGATGACAATTCAATAGCGCATGTCATCAACATCGACATTCAGGATAACTTAGAGGAAGCCACCATTGGTGCATTTTTGATTAGCGACTTGTGTTTGCTGGTAAGGAATCTTGAGAAAAATCTGAAAAACCACTTTAAACAATTATTTTCAGTTGGCCAAAGCTGAAGACTTGGACAATGACATCGAAGAGGTTTTGCACAATTTTGAAGAGAAATGCCAGAGGCCAATCTTGCACAGCATCGCGTTTAATTAGAACTTGACTTGCATAACCGAAAACATATTTTCTATCCAGTTTTGATTACTTTGTACATTGTCTTCCTCATTACAACTTTTACGAAAAAAAAAAGAAACCAATGGTATATGATCATAATCTGTGAGGCTATTAATAAAATATTATTTATGATTTTATAGAAAGGATATTTTAATTTGTCATTAATACAATAGGTACTTAATATAAACGCGTCACTTTTAATATATAAATGCAACCTTCAAGTATTTACAAACATATTCAAGATAAAAAAATAGGTACTAAATTATATATTTACATGATTATAATTATATCTGATTAGGAAGATCAGTTTCATTCCTATGGAAATCAAGACGTATAGCGCTCTTGCAAAAAGTTCATGCACACTGGTAAAATCAGACTTTTTACATCAAACGTTTTCAAATATGCTTTAGAAATACAACTATACCATAGAAAAGTGCACTGTCACAGACTCCTCATACATCCTTGCCTAAGATCAAGTCATGAACTGGTTTTCTTCAGTTTTTGATTTCAAACTTTTTTTTCTCAGTTTGTAAGAGAGATTAATATAACCCTTTCAAAAAAATAAAGGTTTTTTGTAAAGTTTGGATACACCTATCTTGGGATGAAAACACAAAACAATTTGCTACGCTTAAAGCTACAGCACTAACATTACAATAAATCCAAAAGCTTCTCGATTCTTCTGTTTCAAATACAGGCCCAAGATTTAAACATGTAGTAAAACACTTGTATCATTTCAGTATTTTGATCCGTTCTACAAAACAACTCTGAACCGCCAGTCGTAAATTTAAATGTTGCGAACCGTTTTTCCTCGACTTCCTCGCCCCCCAACTTTGAAACCAGTATTCAGATGTTGTTCAAATTTGGCAAGTGACAGATGATAGGCCAAGTTGGATCTCTTGCAAATATCTCTACCCATTTAGGAAGTACAAATAACGTAACCCACTTACGTAAACGACGTAACGAGAACGGACAGCAAAACAGTGGTGGAACCACGAGCACTCGACAGTTGTCGATCTCGACAATTTCCCCTTTTTTACATGGTGAGGGGTGTAGAGGGGAAAGGGGAATTAGGGTGAAAGGTGCAGAGGGGAGAGGGGAAATTGTCGAGATCGACAACTGTCAAGTGTTCGTGGTTCCACCACAGGTTTATGTTCGTTTTCGACGCCGATAAGCAGAAAATGCAATGTGCAGTTCAATGGGTCTCGTCCACGAACCTGTCTCGTCAGAACAGTCACAAATATATTATTATTATTAATGCGTGGCATTGGAACCGTGTATCAGCGTCTAAATAGAGCATGAACACGTTTTGTAATCCGTTCTGGTTCCGTCCTTTAGGTAGGTAGGTTGTTGATTGATTTTGATTCTAATGATCTTTCAGAGTTCCAAGGTGTTTAAAAAACATGTCTTTCATTCGAGCAGTCAGCAGAGCAGAATAGTTCGCCAGGAAATGAATTTTGACTCTTCACAAAGTACGCTCGCAGTTGATATGCTCCAGACAATCAAACAATCCATACTGTAGCAACTGAACTGCAACTGTGTGTAGCTTCGCGGGTCAAAACTTCACCCCCCTGAGAATTGAATGATTTACGGGTGATATTCTTAATCTAAGACCTTCGGGGAAAAAAAATCGCAAGGTGGCTTCTAAAATCCGATGAGATTTTCCTACAGATGCCCTCTGTGATATGGATCGTAATTCGATAAATATTTATCAGCTAAAATCCTAGAACTCTCGATGACTGCCAGATGTCTCGCGTTATCGTTGTTTAGCAATCGAGAATTGTCGTTGACGACGTTCAACAATCTGCCATCTTGGGTCAAAAGTCTATTGTCGTTAGTCATCAAACGAGAATTGTCTTGTTGCACCAAAAGCCGAGGCGGTTCGGCCATGTTGACCAGAAGCCTGGTACCGTCGTTGGTCAACAGTCCCATGTGCGATTGGTCAGTGAGGATCCGCGATTGGTCAGTGAGGATCCGCGATTGGTCAGTGAGGATGCGCGATCCGTCACTGGCCAGCATCCGAGTAGTCGGATCTTGCTGTTGCATCATCCGAGGCGGTTCTTGTTGCTGCTGCATCATTCTATTGTCAGTTTGCTGTTGCTGTTGTTGTTGTTGTTGTTGTTGTTGTTGTTGTTGTTGCTGCTGCTGCTGTTGCTGTTGTTGCTGCTGCATGAGACGAGCGTGATCTTGTTGAGGTTGCTGCTGCTGGGGTTGTTGCTGGAATTTCGGCTGTTCATTCGTGTGGAACTTGGGCAAACGCTGTTGTTGCGCTTCTTGATTATTGTACTTCGGTGAAGAAGCGTGAACCTGGAAACAGCAAACTTTGAAATGATTTTTTTCTGAGTTAGGTCGTCCGGTGGCAAAGCTGTAGGTGACAATAATCACCCAAAATGGGCTAAAAGCAATTCTACTTTTTGATCTTATTATTTGCGATTGGCCCAATGCGATCGATTTCGTGGGGGTCCTATACCTACATTAGTGGACAAGTGGATGACTGAAACTTACAGTTTCCTGGTTCGAAGTGCAGCCGGGGCGATTTTTTTCTTCTTCAAAAACACTCAAATTGTGAATTTTAAAATTATATATAAGTTGGGTCAACACTACTTTGAATTTTGTTTTCTCCTTCTAATTTTAAATATCAATTTGAGTGTTTCCGAAGAAAAAAGTCGGCACTGCTGCACTTCGAACCCTCGATCTTTTGGCTGAAAGTCATTATGTTCGTTACCATTGTGCTATTCGGTTGACAGAATGCGCTTCGCTCCACCTCGTTGTAACTTAGCGGGTTGTTTTTAGTTTAATGGTTCTGGGCTTCAAATCGTGTTTTGATGAATAAGAACATGCCCATTTCATTGAAAAACCACCAGGCGTTGAATACACATCAACCATTTCTCGTGAAGTTGAGAATTTTGGTAGGTTTTTGTCCAAACGTGGGTGCGTGACCATAGTCACCCTCGGAAGAAGTGAAACTTCTATAGATATGAATCAATCAGCAAACAACGTTTGAAGAGGTGTTTTTTTCGTACTCCCACTCCGCTCCCTAACGGTTTGTATCATCTTGTTTTTCTTATTATCAATCTTATTATTATTATTATTACTATGAGTCACTCAAAGGGCAGAATACTTTCGACATGACTTTTCCACGATTAGACTTTTTTTGTTTCTTTTCTCGCTGCGCTCGGCGCTTAAACTCCTATTCTCCGTCACATGAAGTCTCACTCATACCCCTAATACAATAAATATCTATTTCCATCAATAATATTCTCCACAAATAATTATGCGAATGTGACATCGTGACGGATTTTCTTACTGTACGATTTTCCCCGTTATATTACAGAACGGTGGAAACTGTGTTCTGGCAGGCACAGCATGGCAATCTAATAATCTCCACAAAGTATAAGAATGTCGTTTGGAAAACTCGATCCGGTATTAATTTTAATTGAAAGAATATAAAATACATAGGTATTGAATTAGGTATGTAGGTAGGTACCTCGTGAATGTGATTTGAGGTAACTAGGTGGTTAACTCGAGTTCCTACGATATTATCTTCTCCAATCAAAATAAGGCCGTAGGTTAAATTGAAATATTGACAGAATTGATATGAGTATTTCCAGTTATGTGCTCGCCACCGTACTTATATTTAGAATGTCACATTTAATTGAGGTGAAATCAAACCATTCAAAAAATTAACGAAGAATAATGTCAAAAATCAATTTCCAAACATAAAAATTTGATTATCAAACCAGTATAATAACATCGCTATACAATCAGCTGACATCTAGAACATTAAGCAATTGTTTCAGCCTCAATTGTCGAAAATTCTTCTTCTCCTCTAGGCTTCAATCATCCACCCCTGCTTTCCTGCTTAATAGGTACATAGGTACACGTTGTGTCTACATTTGGGTGTGCGGAATATACCTAGGGCCGGGCCTGGCCTATTTGCCGCCTGCGTGCCACCGAAAAATTGCCACCTCCCTCACCGGCAGTGGAGAGCCCCACCAAATGCGGGAATGAAAAGAATCCTTCGAAATTCAACTTTATTATTATATTACCGCCCCTATAACTTGCCGCCTGCCATACCCGCCTGATGCGCGCCGAAACGCACTGCACGCCTGCTAGGCCCGGCCCTGAATATACCTCCCTATCCCTATAATAAATCACATCCGCTCGAATCTATTCAAGCCAAGTCGAGAACCATTCCTGTCGGGCCAACAGTACGACAACACGAAGAGAAGTCCAGTGTCGGCGGTTAGTAAAAAATAGAACTGAACGCGGCGAACGCCGCAACAGCTTATTCTTCCATTTCCTGGGACGACGCTGGTCGCCCCAAGGTCAGACAAGACAACGTTACAGGCGTTCGTTACAACCACTGATGCTATGAACCAATTTCACTCCCATGTGTGGTTCTGCGTTAGTTGTGTGTTGTGATCTAGACTTGAGAGTAGAAGTTTCACTTCAATAAAACTCGAAATGTCAAACGAAAAAAGCGACATCAGTTTCAACTAAAATCCAGTCATCGCAAGATATCTTGTGACGTCACGCATAAACTAGTAGCTGTACATAGACTGGATGAGGCAACCAGACCAGCCTTGATGTTGATGCCGTCCCAACTTTGCCCCTGCAATGTTTATCTATGCCTGAATAGACGGGGAGCTAGCGACAGATTTCTCGTAACATTTAAATTCAACGTGGAACCGATGTGATTTTTAAAAGTCCTCTACACCTGCTGATGACCAAAACGGACCTTTCTCGGCTGATAGCTGGAGCTTTTGGCCGCTATAGCTATAGGTCGACGAAACACCTTGGTGTGTTGGTGGGGAAAAACGCGAGGTCCGACTGCAGCCACTACTACAAGCGCAAGACGTGTGCCGAGCAAGTTCGAACCTGGCAAAAATCTCCGTATTTTTCCATGAAAAAGATCATTTTTCATATATTAAAAACAATCTTAATTTGAAATACTGGTTTCTATTGGGATTCTTCACGATGTTCCGGGATTCGGGGTCGAGCTCGCTAGTTAGAATGCCCTTATTTTCTTTTCTCAAAGGCAACCCTGATGACAGCAGCAGCAGCCCGCAATTAGTTCAATAGATTTGCACTAAAAGTATTATTCTCTTGTAAATGAAAATTGCGAAAATTCCTGTACGAAAAAAGCCTGAGTTGCTCAAAAATATTATCGTGAAGGCCTAATCAAGCATTATGCCAGATCTCGTAGCAATATTTTACACCGGTATTTCTCCATTTTATTTTAAAATGGCATCATTTTCTGACCCGAGTTTAATCAATAAAACGTTTCTTCAATAAACAAAGTAATCAATTTACAAATCAAGAATTTACGTGTTAAAAGTTCAATATTCAAATTTCTAGGAACCCAGCTGATCAAAGTTGCCGAAATTAATGTGATCAATTTGTCGTTTAGCCCCACTTTTTGGCCCGCGCGAGACGAGTTTGTGTCGGCGCCATCTGACCATCAAGAAAACGAATTTCAAATGCTGTGAATATTTGAAGAGGGGCGTGCTGTTTTGGTGTCTAATGACGGTAACACGTCCTTGCACCCCCGAGTCGCATTTCCACGCATTACACGATTAATTTTTCAAAGATAACATTTAGATGTCAATTTGACAGGCAACTAACTTTTGGACAAGCCCGTTTGCTACTAGGGAGGCGGGTGGTAAACTTAACAGTGCTAAACTTGGAAATTTGCCCAGATCGCTCGAATCACGATTCAGGTGGAAGGATTATAAATAATTTATTGAGTCGCGAAAAGGGGCAGTTCATATCATACCTTCATATGGGTGTTGAGAGTGCTGGATTGCGAGAACGCTTTGCCACACGTTACGCAGACGTATGGCCGTTCGCCAGAATGGACCCTCATGTGGCGCAGTAATATGGTATTGACGGTGAAGCCCCGGCCACACACTGTACACACGTAAGGTCTCTCACCTGTGTGATTTCTCATGTGATATTTCAGTTTCATCACAGTAGTAAATCTGAAAATTTTAAACAGGTACATAAGTATGCTTTTATAATATGCACAAGTGCACATAATAGGGCGTGAATAATGAACATACAGGTGGTCCATCCTTCCCCAATTCTTTAATGACGGTCTTAACATTCTAGGAGGTTACCATTCAAATTATAAAACAAAAACTTTTTTGCTATCATCGCTGAAACACTATGTATCTCATATTTCTCACATCCTTGTAAAATCGCTCTGTGTAAAGCTGCGTCCACATAGAGGTTGCTGTAGTTGTACTGCAAGCGGATTGCAGAGGAAATAAGCCGATCTTACCACGAGCGTTCACACAGAATTAGTGCGGACCTAGCAACGTAACGCCTGGGCTGTCGGCCTGCCGCGCCAACTGCCAACAGCTGTTACTTGTTGACCTCAAAAATTACGCATTCGCACTTCGCAGCAGCAGTTTAGCATTATCAGTGTCAGTCGTATTTCGTGTTCGTTACATTCACGTTTGACACTTCAAGTCATCAGCGATGCTCACTTGGTAACAGAGTAGTGAGTTATGATTGGTTTCTTACTATTCTTACCGTAAGTCTATGTGAACGCTCAATGTAAATAACCTATAACTGATTTAGATTTCAATAAGGTCACCGCTGCGGTAGAGCTTGGTTCCTAATCGTGCAGGAATCTTTTGAGAGGGATCCATACTAAAGCTGGATTCCCAGATGCGAATATTCGAACAGAAAATGCGAAATTGTATGTCAAAGTCCTCATATTGGCGAATCAGAGCCCTCGAATTCAAAATTTGACATATAAAATTGCATTTTCTGTCCGAATATTCGCATCTGGAAATCCAGCATTAGGCGTCTAGTAGATAACCTGCAATACCTACATTCCTACAATCTACATCATTGACATGAAAATTGGAAAAGTACAAATAATGTGGTTTGCTATTGTCTCCTATTTGATGTTATGGTTAGCGCACTTACCAGGGCTACTAGTAGATCTAGCTCCAGAGGTGAGCTACTGAAAGACTACGCTACCGGCAATGCACTACATTGCGGTTGCGGTGTAAAAAATTGCGACTGGTTACTGTTACGTTACATCGCTCGGCAGACGCAAGCATGTGTGCTGGTAGCCCCTACTGCTTCTCCCTGTCACAGTGTGCCTGCTGAATCCACAATGTATCACAAAACAATCCGAAACATGGATCTTGACAGTGGGGCGAAGAACAACAATAAACAAAGGTGGCCAAGGCGAACTGAAGAATATAGAATGCGGATCTCTAGGTGAGGCCAAAGCGGAAAATCTTTATAAAAGGTGGTGCTTGACTGTGCGGCCAGCCCAAGGTGACCTTTTCTTGGCTGAATTCAGCAGATACAGTCATGGCGTGTCCACAGTTGGTGTGTGAGGACTCCATCCGTCCGGAGGTGACAGTTTGTTGCTGTTCCTGGGCGAAAGATATGAATGATGCAAAGAAAGGTTTCCGACTACGCTGGTCATCGACGTGGAGTCCAATAAAGAGTCTGCGGGGTCCCAAGGGTTCACAGGAACACAAAATTTGCGGCATTGGATTGCACAAGACAGCGCAATTCGCTTTTTTACCATACCGTTGCAACTGCACTAATTCTATGTGGATGCGGCTTGAAAAGAGCGCTGGGATAAATAGCGCTTTTAAATATGAGGCGTCAAAAAAATAGCGCTCTAAAAAACAACGCGTTGAAAGATAACGATCCGAAAAACAGCGCGTCAAAATACAGCGCTAAAAAAAAACAGCGCGCGTCTAGATAAAGCGCTCGGAAAAAACAGCGCGCTCAAACAAAGCGCTCAAATTGTGTCTGAAATTTGCGTGAAAATATATTTTTTTATTTGAATTTTTTGAATTTACTTCAATAATTTAGGACCACCTGTTATATCATTGTGCATAAGTAACTCCAAATACCTCTTTTGGCAAACTTGGCACTCGATGGGTTTTTCGGTGCCGTGCAGCCGTTTATGGCTCGTCAAATCACCAGACTGACGGAAAGCTTTTCCGCAGAAATCGCAAACGAACGGGCGTTCGTTGGTGTGCGTCCTCATGTGAATCTTCAAGCTGGCCTTTGATACATAACCATTCTTGCATATCTCACATTGAAATGGACGTTCACCTAGGCACAAAACACAATGAAGAAAAACCATGAGTGCATGTTCAACGCAGTGAGGCAATAATACAGAGGAGACGACTAGCTATATCAATTTCACGGCTTTCTGCATTAGAGCAAGCTATGGGAAAATTCTGTTGTGTTGGTACGAATGATATGATGACTAGGGGATGCCAACCAGTTGTCTACACGGGCAATTTTTAATGTAACACCTTATCACCGTGTCGAGGTATCATGTACGCGAAAGTGAAAATTTTTGAGCATACGCCAGGAATCGTGAGTTTCTTTGGAGTGCTTTGCAGTGTGGACGATAAGGGACATTGTCTTCACTGGTTGGTGGGTTTCCGCCAAGGTTGTTAGGTTTTTGGCGGCTACTAATGAATGATGTCGAAGATCGGCAGGATACTACTCGGATGAAAAGGCTCACCACCCAAAAGGCTGCATCTTCTGGATGCACATCACTGGAGTAGTGGGTACTAGGTACCTACTTTAGCTCTAGATATTATACCTACTGCAACAGCAAGCAAGGTATGGAGACACATGCTCACGTCCAAATGCAGTTGCATTTCAACTCCATAAATTATTGTCCTACTATCCATATTGTCCATCTGAAGAATAAGTTTTCTCCTGGGCAGTGGGTTTTTCCTTTTTACATTCCATTTCTTCACGGCATCACGGACTTTCGGCATAATTTTCTCAGTGGCCGGCAAAAACCTAATAGCCTTTGCGAAGACCCACCAACCAGTGAAGACAATGTCCCCTATCGTCCACACTGCAAATCACTCAAAGGAAACTAACAATTCCTCGCATATTCTCGAAAATTTTCACTTTCGCGTAGATGACTTCCCGAGACGGTGACAATGTCACATTGAAAATTGCACATGAAGACAGTTAGCTGCCAACAATAAGTCGTCAACGTGCCATCCGTACCAACGCAACCCATTTTTTCCATAGCTTGCTCTAATGCAGAAAGCCGTGAAATTGATTATATTTTTTCGAAGACTTGCGAAATCAAAAGTGCGTGCAAAAGCTGATTGGTTTTCGAGTCGCTAGAGCCGAACCTGTTCAGTTCTAAATAGTGGGGTTGGTAGCCATTCCTATATGGCATTTAATGATACAGAAAATTCCTTTTGCATGAGTGTTCTACAAGGCCTAATGAACGATATTAGAAGGGGAAGTACGAAAGCTTCCCCTTAGGGGGGCCGCAGGGGGCCCTGTCAAGTTGACGGTCCAAGAACTCCTACCAAACCATCTTTGAATTTCGTTGTATCACTCGAATAAGGATGATGTGACTCAATTGTGAATCTCGATGGCATTGGTCGCCATGTCTCTTTCATCCTTCATGCTTAAAAAAATAATTTCTTCGGGAGGTCAGAGAAATTACTTTTTATTTTTTTATACATACACTCGGAGTTTTAGTCAGTTTTGAATTTGTTTAGGCTGTTTTCATACTAGCTTAGGCTGGCGATACTCAGCGTTCTCCGTGACGGGCGTAGTAGGCATCGCAATTCGACCGCCCGAAAGAAAAATAATTTGTGTACTTTCTATGTGCGGTTTAGAATTGATTTTCTCGACATAATGTTCAAAAAATAGTTCAGTCTATCCACCCCTGATGATGATTTCAATAACCTCCAGTTGGACATTGAAAAAAGTACGTCTGAACTGGATGTTGAAAAATACCTACTTCTTAGCCTACCAATCAGCCCAAAATTGAGAATTTGAAAAATTGACTTCATAATAAAATTTTGGAAATGCCAAATAGGAGGCTGAGACACAAAACATGCCAACTTTGCATCCTCTGGTATGTATAAAAAAATAAAAAGTAATTTCACTGACCTCCCGAAGAAATTACTTTTTCAAGCATGAAGGATGAAAGAGACATGGCGACTAATGCCACGAGATTCACAATGGAGTCACATCATCCCCATTTGAGTGATACAACGAAATTGAAAGATGGTTTGGTAGGAGCTCTTGGACCGTCAACTTGACAGGACCCCCTACGGCCCCCCTAAGGGTGAGCTTTTGTGCTTCCTCTTCTAATATCGTTTGATAGACCTAATATCGTTTGATAGACCTTGTAGAACACTCATGCAAAAGGAATTTTCTGTATCATCAAATGCCGTATATAGTATAGTACCGATTTTTAATGTGTACCGACCCCACTAAAAATCAGAGGATTCGAGTGGTTCTCGAAAATCTTTGGCCAATCAGTTATAGCTATTTTCGAGCTAAACTAGGTCGGTTTTACTGACTCGAAAACGCTGTTGGTTGTGGCAAATCTATCACTTTTTTTGACAAAAATACAAAAAAAAGTCAACTCATGTGATCTCCACTGTATTCCTACCTCAGTGCCTTACCTGTATGCGTTCGCAAATGTAGCTCGAGATTGAACCGTTGCGGGAAGCACTTGCCGCATATGTTGCAGACGAACGGTCGGTCGCCAGTGTGCTGTTTGATGTGCACCGACAGACTTGTCGCATCGGGAAACTCCGTCTTGCAGTAATCACAGATGTGCTTCAGGAGGGCCGGATCGCCCTCCTTCTTTTCGTGGATCTTCATGTGCTTCAGAAGACTGTTTTCGGCGTAGCAGCCCTTGTTGCATATCTTACAGACGAACGGTTTCTCGCCGCTGTGCTTCAGCATGTGCTTGTTGAGCAAAGTCGTGTGGATGAAGCGCTTCTTGCATATCTTGCATTCGTGCGGTTTCTGTTCCTCCGGCACATGCGTGCGCATGTGGTTGTTGAGATAGTTCTCCTCGGTGAACCCTCTGGGACAGAGCTTGCACTTGTAGGGTCTGTCTTCGATGTGGGTCCTCAGATGTTTCCGGAACGATTTGAGATTGATGAACGATTTCTTGCATACGTTGCACTGATTGGTGTTGCGTTTGAGCTTTTTGGCTGCCAAAACTGCAACCGATTCGAAATAAAAAATCAGCGATATTGCATATTTTTTACGGCCGTTTTTTCACTTAAAAGCACAGAGTGCATTGCACATAATAGACGGACCACGCAGTGCTAAATTTCGAAGCTGAACGATCCCCATTCAATCTTGGCCAAGGTGCCATCCCAGCAATCCCAGCATCCTAGCGGTATAAGCAAAATTCTATAAAAATGACTCTAATTGTGACCAGAATTCTGAAATTCGGCGTATGAACTCCTGAAAGAAGTATGCTCAGTTTATGACGAGCGCTTCCCGGCGGAGCGGAGCTGAGTAGTTTTTTTTTCTGTCTGGACCAATCATGTTCATCCATGATGTCACATTCCCGCATCGTGATTGGCCCAGGCAAAAAAATCGCTCATCATAAACTCAGCTTTAATAAACTTTTTGACCAAAAAAATTGACGTTTCTCATTAATTTTATTATTTAAATTATTCGGGATTTTTGACTTTACTTTTTTTTATTACGGTAGTAAATGATCAGTGGCAATTATCTCTCAAAAGAAGCCCTATCAGGAGTTCCAGAAGTGTTTTTTCCAAATTCGGAGCCGTTTTCAAAATACATATTTGGAAAAAAAATTATACACCTTTTATAAATATCCGTCGTTATCCATGACCTAATGATCACAAATTCACAAAACATCGGAAAGCTCTAAGAAATAGATGAAAACAACAATTTTCTTCACCTGCAGCCTTGCCGCCGCCTTTCGACAGCAGCTTCTTCTTCGACATCTTGCCCTTCTGCGATTTGGCGGCCTTCAAGAGCTGTCTCTGGGCGACTGCCTTCTCATCGGTGGGTTCCGTCAGGCTGGCATTCAGCAGCGAAATGTCGATTTTGTAATCGTCGTCGCTGTCGCCGGACGAGGAATCCAAACCGAAATTGTCCAGCAACAGACTGGTGGCGAAGTCCTGTTGCTGCTGTTGGGTGACCTGTTGTTCGGTCATTTCTTTCCTCGGCGGTTTCGCGCTGGGCGGCAGGCCCAGATACTGCCGCAGATTCGAATCGGATTGTTCGCACAGCTGTTTGAAACTGAACGCGTTGCTTATCTGATGGACGCATTGCAGGCAGATGAGGGACGGCAAGCCGTCGCCGCTGTCGATCTGCGTAAAGGAAAAAAGGTATAAGCGAGTTGCAATTCCACTTTCTTTTTAAGGAATTCTTGAATAATAATAACATCATGCGTAAGTATTGTTACGAGCGGCTATTCCGTGCATACTGGTGGACACGGGATCATTCTGGATTCCTCCATCCATTAGATCGCAATGTAGAAGTGCGGAGCGATCGAGGCACATCTGGCCACTTTGGCGGAGGTGCAGATTCCAGAACACACGGAACGCACGCGAAAGGTGTGTGTGATTATTCAGGAGTGGTCTAGAGACCGCATATACCGCGCCACTATGGAAATTGCTGGAAGATGTTAGAAAGCTCGGGAACGCTAATCGGAGGCATATAAGAGGCACCGTCCAACAGCGCGGAGCGCGACAGTCAGTATTGAATTGGAAGAGACAGCGAGCGAATAAGCGAGCGATAATCACAGCGATATTCCAAGTAGATAATTGTTGGCGTGTATTTATTGTAGTACGCAGAAATAAACAGTGTGTGTTTTAAATCGATCGTCTCAATTATATTCGAACCCGTACGCGAAATACGTAACAGTATTGAACTTGAATTCAAATTAAATCAAGAACCATACAATAAGAAGGTGAGTTTCAAGTTTCATTAGAATCAGATCAATTTTGAATAACTCCAATATGTCGAATCAAAGCTGGCGATAATAAACATCGAGCTCAAATTTATAATCCTCTTTACAAAACACAGCTTATATGATTTTAGGTTCCATTAAATCGAATGGATATCCAAGAGCAATCACCAAGCTAGATAGATGATAGGTGGTCAATCTGGTAGGTAACCCAGTTATATTGCAATAGTAGTTTTCATGACAATTTTGGGTTTCGGTGGGCATGCGCAAGATTGACAGTTCGGGTCGGCTAGCACCAGAGGTATAGATAGTGGGGTCGGTACACATAAAAAAAACGGTACTATACGGCATTTAATGATACAGAAAATTCCTTTTGCATGAGTGTTCTGCAAGGTCTATCTAACGATATTAGAAGGGGAAGCACAAAAGCTTCCCCTTAGGGGAGCCGCAGGGGCCCTGTCAAGTTGACGGTCCAAGAACTCCTACCAAGCCATCTTTCAATTTCGTTGTATCACTCAAATGGGGACAATGTAACTCCATTGTGAATCTCGATGGCATTGGTCGCCATGTCTCTTTCATCCTTCATGCTTGAAAAAATAATTTCTTCGGGGGGTCAGAGAAATCACTTTTTATTTTTTTAAACATATAAGAGGATGCGAAGTTGGCATGTTTTGTGTCTTATCCTGTTATTTGGCATTCCCAAGATCTTATTATTGAGTCAATTTTCAGAATTCTGAATTTTGGGCTGATTGGTAGGCTAAGAATTAGGTATTTTTCAACATCCAGTTCAGACGTACTTTTTTTAGTGTCCAACTGGAGATTATTGAAATCATCATCAGAGGTGGATACACTGAACTATTTTCTAAACATTATGTCGAGAAAATCAATGCTAAACCGCGCATAGAGAGTACACAAATTATTTTTCTTTCGGTCGGTCGAATTGCGATGCCTACTACGCCCGTCAGGGAGAACACTGAGCATCACCAGCCTAAACTGGTATGAAAACAGCCTAAACAACTGAACAAAACTGACTAAAATTCTGAGTGCTGACTCAGAATTGAATGTCGAACCACAAAATGAGTGTTTCGGGCAGTTTTGAATTCGTTTAGTCTGTTTTCATACTAGTTCAGTCTGGCGATGCTTAGCGTTCTCCCTGCCGGGCGTAGTAGGCATCGCAATTCGACCGACCGGAAGAAAAATAATTTGTGTACTCTCCATGTGCGGTTTAGGATTATTTTCCTCTACTCCTCGACATAATGTTTAGAAAATAGTTCAGTCTATCCATCCCTCCGATTATTTCAATAACATCTAGTTAGACATTGGAAAAAGTACGTCTGAACTGGATGTTAAAAAATACCTAATTCTTAGCCTACCAATCAGCCCAAAATTTAGAATTTGGAAAATTGACTTCATAATAGGATTTTGGGAATGCCATACAACAATAAGACACAAAACATGCCGCCTTTGCGTCCTCTTGTACGGGGTGTTTATAAGAAACTGTGATCGCGGCAGGCATGGGTCAGGCCGAAAAACGCAGTAACAGACGCAATTGTAGTGATCGAAAGCGGATTCCAACGGATTCCAAAGGCGATGCGATCACAAGCTTCCATTTTAAACTCTATTGGACTTATACAGCCAGTTCCATCAAAGTTTTATGGACAAATTAACTTTACCACGCTCATAGTTTCTATGCAGCAACCAATAACATGACCAGTTGCTTAGTTACCTCGAGCGCGTTGAAGTTAATTTGCTCATAAAACTTTTGGTGAAATAACAGCCAGCTCCGCCAGTTGATCTGAATCAGTTGCTAAGCAACTGGTCTTGCTATTGGCTGTCATAGCATAACTAACTCAAATTAAAGTCAGTTACAGTTTTTAGAAGAACTATCCGTCAGTTCCACAAAAAAGATGATCAGCGATCAAGGCTGATTGCAGATTAACTGAACTTTTTCTGCTGAATGCTAGGTGATTACTCACAAAAAATGCATGAAATCTGTACTAGACCCATCATCTTTCCATTATTGAGGGATAAACCAGCATTTCCATTGATCAGTCAGCTACAAATTGACAAACAAAAATCGCAAATCAACTAATCTCGAATTATCTGTTTTGTGGAACCGACGGTAAGCATTTAGAAAACGCATTATTTCTAGAGCAAATGTCCAATTTCACAACCGCCCACTTTATTTTTGCCCTAAAAAGTCATTCTACTGAAAATAGAAAGTGTATGGGATATAGTTATAGCGAGAGAGTAACCGAACAGACTTTTCCCCTTGAAAAGGTCAGTTTTTCAAATTAATTTGTCATCTGGCAGCTAGCATGAGCTACAGGGAATTGTGAATTTCATAATTCCCCTTAATGTATACCGTAACCAAGACATTATTTAGTCATAATTAACCGGTAGGATTATATTTGATTCCGGCTTTTCTGTTGAAAGATTGCGCAAGCGTTTGTACAGGATGTTTGCAAACTTGGGATAGAAAATTGAACCGCAGTTGAGGAAACGCTTCAAAAGTATCAAAAAAATGTTGAAAAAATTTAGGGTTTTTATTTTTGAAAATATGGAGGGTCAAAAGGTGTTGTTCCATCAACTTCCTCTATTTTCTTTATTTTGAAAGATTTCAGTAAACTCTATTCAACAGACTAAAAAGCAATGTTTTTGAACCTTTGAATGTGTTTTGTAATTTTATTTACTATACAGGGTCAATCGTAAATCCTGAAAGTCCAGTTATACAAACAAAAAAACTGGCAAACCACTCAGATATAATATTCTAAAATAAAATTTGCGGGTCATCCAAAAAATTTTGCAAAAAAAAATAAATGAAGAACAACGCGTTAAAAGAACACCAGTTGAAGTTTCTATCAAGATCGTGGTTGTATTGTTGGTTGCCTTCATCAATTAGTGGGAAATAAGGGTAGATACGCGCTACACTGACTATGAAGTGATGTAGGCAACCAACAATACAACAACGATCTTGAAAGAAACTTAACTGGTGTTTTTTCAACGCGTTGTTCCTTCTTTTTTTTGCAATTTTTTTTGGATAATCCGCAATTTTATTTTAGAACATCATTATACGCACCGTTCTGAGTGGTTTGCCAATTTTTTTGTTTGGATTTGCGTGTGGCCCTTATCCGTACCGTACCCCATAAATTTTTTACAACTATTTTCCCACACTTTTGGAGCATTTCCCTACCTGCTGTTCAATTTTCTACCCCTGTTCTAAGTTTGCAAACACCCTGTATTTGCGAGTGGTTTTGCCATGGATAGTGGTGGTGCTTGATTTAAACAAGATTTAAAGTGTTATTGTAAATAACTTTGACGCTGCTGCATAAATCCTAGAACTTTTTCTTAGGTAGGTGCCTACCCCAATACCACAAAGGAATAAATAGTATTCCATTAGGTACAACCGTAATAATCTCGACAGCAACAAAAAAACTCGACATTCTTGAGCGTGGGCGAACGACGAACCCAAAACAAACATGAGCATTAAAAAAAAAGTTAACCTGTACAGTAGATATCCCCATGATCATTTCTGCAAGAATCATGGTATGTCCGGTGGCCTCATCCGTCAAGAAGACGGATCGCATTTCTCCTTTTTCTGTCAGGCAAGCCCTGCATATTTTATTTATGTCGAACACGCTCGGTTCCACTTTAACCTCCATCCTCGCCAAGTTAAATTACATCACAAATATAAACATAACAAAAGATGCACAGACACGCAGAGGAAATGGCGAGAAAACAGATTCTTCCACTGGTCGATTGTGTCAATAAGACGTTTTATAAACACACAGAAACCGACCAACTCGACGCTCGACGCCAAGTGACGGCCATTTTCGTCCCCGATCGGCAAAGTCCGGCCCAGTGTTGCCACCTTAAATCGCTCAAGTCCCTGAGGTTCGGGGTGGCTCGGAGCAATTCGAAGCGCATTCGGAGCAGCTCGGAGAAGAAATTTGACAGTTATGTTTGTCTCTTTCTCTCTCACTCCCTCCCCCGTCATTCATTCAATGACAGTAATGACAGTATTGACAGTTGTCATTTTGCCCGTGTTCGTGTTGACTCTAGGTTGAGGTTAATCTGGAAATTTATTGAAACATCATTTCATCAATTCATTCGGTAAGTTCAACTAAATAATAACAGAATCAAATCTATTTGGCCCTTTTTAATTGCAGTCGCAATCACCATGACACAAACATACCCCACCGATTGGGACATCGAGAAATACAGAGACGAAACCGATCCCGACGAACACTGGCATCTCCGAAAGAGATTCATGGAAGCGCACAAAGGAAAATTCGCAGAGGACTACTTAGTGGCGCTGGCCAAAGCTTTCACCAACATTGAGTTCATGGGTTGCAGGTATGATCTTACTGGTTACCCCAAAAGGAGATCCCAGTAATCAAATGTTATTGTCTTGCAGTTACCCTGAAGGTTTGATGAGGAGAATCAGCGAATTGTCAGTGGACGTCGCCAAAGATTACCGTGAAATCAAAAAGACCAAGTTGCAAAGGACTTTTGTGGCCGCATCCAGTGCAGCAGAGGACAAGATTAGTAAGTCTTTAAAATTGCATAAGGAATATACCCATAGATAGTCCGGTGGATTAGCGCCAAAAGCCAAAAGATGCTTCAACTATCCATTTTATGATTAAGTAAAGGGCTTCTAGATTGACACGTGCAATATTTTCAAAGATATGGGGGATCAAAGGTTGGGATTTCATCCCTCACCATTTCCGTCATTCAAAGTGATTTATGGGAACTGTTTGTGATAGAAAATCAGAAAAAATTATGGTAATTGTTGACGACCACTACTTCTCGACTTCAGCCACCAACTTTTCACGGTAGGTAGACACCACCACAACATCACGTTCGTCGACCGTAGTTTCCTGGGGAAACCACTATTTCCACTGTAAAATGCCCCTTTTTTCCATTACTTGTCCTACGACGTAAGTACATGCAAGAAGGAAGCGTCCTATATAGCTGTTTAAGTGGTTGCCTAACTCTTAGAAAATGCTAATCGAGAAGTAGTCGTCGTCAACAATTACCAAAATTATTAGCTAGTGAGTGTGCACTGAATTTCAGATGATACAGGGTGAGTCATAAATCACAAAAATCTTAATTTTCTTCATTAATGCCTATAAAATATTCCATTAGTCTCTAAAATAATAATAATAATAATAATAATAATAGTTTGATTGAATTTGACCTTCTGAAGTCAAAATACGTGAGACGTTTTCACAAGCATTTCATTAAAATTAAATTTGAAATGGGTTTCAATAAGAAAAAAAATTCAAGCAAAATATCAGAATTTTTTACTTCATGTCAAATCATTTCCGAAGACGTTTGGAATCGAAATTGTTGCATATTTATCAGGCTCAGGTGTTATACTGATGAAAATCATGCACTAGATATGTATTTTGCCTTTACAAGAACATGAAAAAAATTTGTTCCAAGGTATGTATGCAAAACAGATACGATATCATGCTTGTGACTTTGATAAGGAAGAACAGTTTTTCTGTAGAATCAGGTTTTCATGTAGGTACTAGGCATAGGCAACACATTCTTATTCTTAGAACTTCAGCATGCGTCAGTTATCAGGTTCCGTGTTGACACGTAACCGCTCTTGCAACCAAACACTTTTGTGATCTTGTAAAGAGAAGAAGCATATCTAATTCATGTTTTTCAGTCGTAGAAAGCTTGAAAGTAATTGAATATGTAAAAATTAATGCCTGTGGATCTCACCAAAATTGAACGTTTTTTTCAGGCATGCTTGCTTGAACATGTTTTTAACGTAATTTTGATACTTTATTTGAATTCGGAAGGTCTATTTGAATTCGGAAGGTCGAATTTAGTCGAAAACGACACCAAACTCCTCCATATTCATCCAGGATTAATGAAAAAAAATCGCCCTCGAAGACAAAACTGCCTTCTTCGCAGCCCCCTCACGTGATGAATATTGATATATTATGTCAATTCCGTCCCATAATATTCCACTGCATCGAGGTATTGGCGAGTAACATTACCGATGGTGGCGCTGCTGATGCGCTTCGCATGTAAACAAACATGTCGGATAGAGCACGGATTGTTGCCCGCGCGTTCAAAAATCTCATCAGTAGTAAGCGGTTTTTAATGTCCTCCAGACGTGAAACGTGGTTAATTAGTATTGCGGTGGAACTCAAAAATGGCAGAAGCGCAATTGAGTGTTATGGAGGTTTTGAATCACTTGATGGACTCAACGGATTCTCGATGTATCGTAATGGGACAAGAAATTCTGAAGTCACAATTTCTTGTGTTGTGTGGTCGAAAGCGAACCGAATCAAGCATCAATTTACCTAAACATAGACATATTTGAATTGTGTTTACAAACAAGCGCATTGTATGAATCTCCCCACTAGGTAACTGGAAATGTAATAAAAAAAAATAGTAGTAGCAGTTCCTGTGAAATTGGAACGTTCAAATGCACTTGCAAAGCAGGCCAGTCCGGGACATGCAAAAATATCGCAGCTGTGCTTCTTCGATGCAGCCATATAAAGTTCCCATTTTCAGCGACACTTCCCCGGCTTTTCTCGTAGTCATATTTTCCACAGTGCCGAGTTTGTTTGTCATTTTGACTACCCAACTTGCGTCTTTCGCTTTCGACGGGAAACGGTGAAAATGTAACTCTTCCTTTTTTTGGTTTCCACAGCGCGACTCGCACTCGGAAACACTACTAATTCTCCGCCACTTTTTGTCACTATCTATCTTGCCACCTTCCATTCTATGCCACTTTTGCTTGCCAGTCGTCGTACACGTGCCATTCTTATTTAAAAATGCAATGCTTTTGCAATCGACGACACCTAATATATTCAAGATAATGAAACGTGCGTGGCTCACGTACTTTGTTGGAAAAAATCAACACCGCGTTAAGTCAGATGGAATCAAATAAAGTCCCCAAACACCCCAACGCTCATAAGAGCCCACACAAATCTGCAGTTGATCCGTGCACAAACGTCGTTCACACGTTGGCCGTCAGATGGCGTATTCGATCTTGAAACTCGCCAATAGGCTGTCTGATTTCTACATGATTCTAGTGGGCTGCGAGCTGCGATTCAGGCCGCGATCGGCCGATGGCGACCAGAAACACAGCCCACTAGAATCATGTAGAAATCAGACAGCCTATAAAAAAAGATGTATATATGATGTGTTTGAGGGCCTTGGAGGAACATAGGAGATTTTGGCTCTTTTACACTTCAGGATGGCTCCTGAGGTCGCCTGCCACACCAAACTCGTTGGCGCCTTCTCTGGAATTGTCAAGTTTAGTCTCAAGAATGTAAATCTAGAAGCCCTTTAGTTGCTATATCACAAAATGCATAGTTGAGGAGCTAATCCAACAGACAAGTAATGCATTTTATGAAAATTACTAATGTTAAATTTTTAGAGCGAAGACAGACAGATCCCGGTTCCTATGGCAATAATGACAAGAGGCAAAGACGATGAGCGGAGTTTACTGAAGACAAAGGTAAAACTGGGATATAAACAGTTTTCATTTTCATTCTTCTCAGTGTATTTCTCAAATTTATATGTATCAATAAAATTCTGAATAAATATATCTAGAAAGAAAGTCACTGGTGTATCAGGTCATTATCGTATAGCCAACAGCTATCGCATCAGTTGAGATAATTGTATAATGCGTGGTTTCATCCTGTATCATTAACAGGAAGACAGTCTAATGAGGAGCTTGTGGTGTGGTGGTCAGCGCGTTCGACTACCACTCCAGGGGTCGTGGGCTTGAGTCCCACTTTAGCCCAGGCGCCAGGGAAAACAATAAGGAAATAATTGTTTCCTGGCTGGAAACTAGCTTGAAACGATCTGTGTAGCTTGGGTTTTGACATACTAGTTTCCCCCCTTTCGGAAATGTCGGCGTCATGTCGCCATCATCAACAAGAAATGCACCAGCGTAGTTTTTGCCGAATATCCTAATTTTGGGTCATCTGACAGCAAAAGATGTATGAAGTCATTTTGAAGCCTATGAAATTCCCTACAGTTTGGTTTCTCAATCAATTTTCCACGACCTATGGTCTTTGAGATAGAGCTTCTGGAAGCGAGAGTCATTGTCGTGAAAGCTCCATGGCCACTTGACTCGAAAAACTATGGTCTTAAACTCTTCCTCTTGAACCGTAGATTACGAATATTGAAAAGTCAAAGACGTCACATTGTACATATACAGGTGTACTACGGGAATCAAATCAGAACAGAGAAATTTGACATATTTCTTCGATTTAGCCTATGCGAAACTCTGAGCACTTATCACGAGTCCAATATCAATATGCATTGCTCTGTAAGCTTCATTTGATACACTTAAGGAGTAATCAGCTCACAGCATTCCTGTAAAATGTTTTGAAGGCCCTCTGAAATCTTCAAAATTTACAGTAGCAAGAAATGTATGTAGCAATATATTATATACTGTAAATTTCTTGGTCACGGCACCAACTGTAAATATCCTTGAGTCACCGAGCACCCATTAGTAAGGTTCTTGTCATCACGGTAACCATTTGTAACGTTCTGCGTCACGACAACTATTTTGTAACATCCCAACCTCACGGTAACATTTTGTGATAAACCTCTCCCTTCCCTACATTAAATTAATTAAGCTGTGATGCGTCTAATTACCCTAAGTCGTACTTCGTTGTGCCGTAGATTTTATTTTACCTTTACCTAAGTCATTTAAATCAATTACACCTACCTGAACTTCACGTCGTACTAATACCTCAAGCCCATCCCAGGCCTACTCTAGTAGTAACCTCACGTTCTTTTAAAGGGAATGAATTGAATAAATATTGAAAAAATAAACAAAGTCATTTAACCACACCTCAATTTTATTACAAATTAATCAATCATCGCCAACTTAATTAAATTCACCTTAATTATTCACTTTATAATTTCCTGACGTGCTGACATTCAGCTAGCGTTCGGAATTATTTTATTCAGTTTACATTCGGTTTCTGAAAGAAAAGTACATCCTAATACCGTGTGCAATCCTACGACGAATTTGTTCAACCCTTGCGAATTAATTCCGTTCTCATTCTTCCAAATTTTCAGAATTCTGGGTGAAGCCATTTCCTAGTACACTTGAGTTTAAGTCCCCGCCTGATTTACCAATCATTTGTCCGTCTTCAATTCAACCCTTTCTTCCCTTTCGCCCATTCACCCTGGTACGAGAAGAAATCTTTACTATTTAATTGTACTTAGAGAGAGATTGTTGTTCACTGATCGTCAGTTCCAGAAAAAAGATGATCAGCGATCAAGGCTGATTGCTGGACTTTTTTCTGCTGAATGCTAGGTGATAACTCACAAAAAATGCCTGAAATCTGTACTAGACGAATCATCTTTTCATTTTTGAGTGATAAACCAGCATTTCCATTGATCAGTCAGCTACAAATTGACAAACAAAAATCGCAAATCAACTAATCTCGTATTATCTGTTTTGTGGAACCCACGGTGAGTCTTGTCTTGATCTTTCGAATTTATAGCCATTATTTTAATGATTGATCAAATAATTTACATCAAATTTGAGTGTTGACAGTCCATAGATTTCATATCCAGCTGGTGCTATAGTTTATAATTTAAAGACTTATCCAGCAGCTCGGTTTCATGCAGGTTCAATACCATTACACAAAGTTACAATATGGAGTACAAGTCATCGCAATGAGCCTCTAATTAATTAGCCTGCAAAATTGATTTTATGTCTCGTTCATTTCTTATCTTGAAGTGTTTCGAAACGACACTGAATTTTCTTAGCATTACTCAAGGGGTTTCTCTTTGGAAACTCGGCCTCATGCCTTTAAATTCTTTGTCGCGCGAAAGGATTAAATATCTTATTCTATGGGGGAAATTTCGCGTAATCAAGATTTTGCCCAGATTTGATTTGCATAAATACTGCTAGTGCTTGTCTCAGCTAATAGAGCCTACAAAATCATGCTCTGTCGGAAGCCAAATCTCTTAAAAGGGTTGCTGATGTTTCCACCCTTTTTGTTGTGTCTGGAAGGTAGTTATCTGAAAACAAGTGGCCGCATTTTAAAAGCTCAGAGCAATTACAAAGAATTCAAATCGGCTTGACGCTCATCATGGCTGTTCAAAAGATCAAACAAAACCTACTATCATTTTTTTAAACCAAAACAATTACTTCAACCTTATTTAAACCATTCGCATTCGATTACAATAGAAATCAGACTTGCCTTAAGGTTTTCCTTCCACGTCACTGATTTACTACAAATCTATCACAGTGTTTTAGCACTTTTCTTTATTTATTCTTCTTCAAAAATATTAGTTTTCTTCCCGCAAAATACACCCGTCGTGCTCGACTCTTACCACTCGAATCCCCTCTCTTCGTCGCTGTTCTTGGACCTATCTTATTTTCCCACACCCCGTCTCCCGTCACAACCCTCTCCGGCCTACAAACGTCGATGCCTGCATGCTTTCTTGCATCCGGTGTCACTCCGATGCTGGCCGGCAAAAATCGATATATTTCGCATTCCTTCTCCTATTTTTTTCATTTCGCGATATCGCCCGTAATGCTAATTTTATTCCTAAATATTTCATTCCCCTTTATTTTATAATTCTAAGCCGTTCTGCCACAATACCAAGAAACCAAAGTGAATTTTTGATCCCTTGGGTGGAGTTTGTTGCTCGAGGGCCCTTTGGGTCCAAATCCTCAAATTGAAAATTCACTTTGGTCCCTTGGTACATAATATACTGTTAAATATATATTCCTTGGTACTGAAATTTTTTGATATTTTGATGATTTCAGAGGGCCTTCAAAACATTTTACAGTAAAGCTGTGAGCTGACCACTTCTTTAGTGTATTAAGTGAAGCTTACAGAGCAAATTCATATTGATATTGGACTCGTGTTAGGTGCTTAGAGTGTCGCATATAAGCTAAATCGAAGAAATATGTAAAATTTCTCTGATCTGATTTGATTCCCTCAGTACACCCTGTATAATGTACAATGTGACGTTTTTGACTTTTCTATATTCGTAATCAACGGTTCAAGAGAAAGAGTTTAAGACCATCACCGCAACTATAGCATAAAGGATTCTCGAGAAATCTCATTTTGAAATTTTTTTGTCACATCGACATTTTAGTTTTTCGAGTCAAGTGGCCATGGAGTTTCTACGACAATGCCTCTCGCTTCCAGAAGCTCTATCTCAAAAACCATATGTCGCAGAAAGGTCATTTAAAAACTATTCCGAAGGAAATTTCATCGATGTCAAAATGACTTCTTACATCTTTTGCTGTCAGATGGCCCAAAATCAAGATATTCGGCAAAAACCACGCTGGTGCACTTCTTGTTGATGATGGCGACATGACGCCGACAATTCCGAAAGGGGGGGAAATTAGTATGTCAAAACCTAAACCACACAGATCGTTTTAAGCTAGTTTCCAGCCAGGAAACAATTATTTCCTTATTGAGCTGATTATTGCTCCCTGGCGCTTGGGCTACTGTGGTCGCTCGGATTCTTGTGCCCAAAACAAGCTCTTTGATTTAGTTAGAATGCTTGTTAAATGCAAGACACGCCGTGTGTCGCATAGCACGTGAAATACGAACGATGGTGCTGACCCCATGCGATGTTGGTGGTCGTTAGAAAGCCCTACCCTGTGTTGGAACATACAGGGGTTCGACAAAATTTCCGGTATAGTGGAGAGAAGCATTCACCGGCGTCGGTGTTAAGCCTCGTTGCAGAAATTGGCCGACGTTAAGGACGGAGTTCAATTGGTAAAATAAGCGTTGCGAAATCAATCCGTCTGGGTTTATTCCTTGACGGATTCTTACCATTTTGGTCTCTTTCGACAGCTACAAGGATGTACTTTGGTTTGAGCCCTCCAACCCATGGCATTTCCAAAACCCAAAAATAATTTTTTCAAATGTCAAAATATAAAAAAAAAATTGGATTTCGGAAATGCTAATGGGCTCAAACCAAAGTACATCCTTGTAGCTTTCGAAAGAGACCAAAATGGTAAGAATCCGTCAAGGAATAAACCCAGACGGATTGATTTCGCAACGCTTATTTCACCAATATGACTCCGTCCTTAAATAAACGAATGAAAAAAGCCTTAACAGCAATAAATGATAGTAATGGACAGGGAGCTGGTGCCTCAAACCTTACGTCATAAGGTACATGATTTAAACTCCAAAGGTTAAATGTGCGTTGATAAGGTTGTTCAAATTTTTTCTATCATGTCATCATGTATCTTACATGTCAGACCGCGGGCTTTAGGCTGCTATATGAGCTTGTCAATTTTCGAAAAAGGACCAAAATTTACGTCATAAGGTACATGAATGAAACAAACGGGTTTTTGTGTAGGAACATCCCGTTAATCAAAAATCGGCTCGTAAGACAAAAATTTTGAGGGCTTTCGGTCCATAAGACGAAGTTTGAAATTTTCCAAAAGGGGTCAAAATTTACCTCCTCTTGGAGACTTTCCCTTATACATAGTTTTCAAAATAAAAATCGATTCTTAGGTATATGATTTTTTACGTAGGTTTCCGAATCTGTCCACGAAAATTTTCAATGGTACATCGCTTACAGGGTGCAACATCGAAAAAATCTCATATCGTACACCCTGTATTTTAACATGGAAATCGATTCCGGTTTTTATCCTGATTACAAATATATATCACACTTGATGGGTTAGTCAACAAAACACCTGTGAAAAAATTGATGAATGGATGTAAATTTTGGTCTTTTTTTGAAAATTTCAAACCTCGTTTCAAACTTGTCCTATGGACCCAAAAATTTTGACTTACGATCAGATTTTCGATAAGGGGATGTTCCCACACAAAATCCCGTTGGTTTCATCCATGTACCTCATGACGTAAATTTTTGTCCCTTTTTTCGAAGATTGACAAGCTCATAGCAGCCTAAAGCCCCCGGTCTGACATGCAAGACAAAGAAATTTTTAACAACCCCATCAACGCACATTAGACCTTCAGGGTTAAAATCATGTACCTTATGACGTAATTTTTGAGGCACCACCTCCCTGTCCATATGCCTCAATTCTACTAACTACTATAGGCGATGTGTACGTAACTCGGTAGTTTCACGCTAGTAGCATAGAGGTCTGCTTCAATAGGTGGTGTGCAGACTACTCGGTAGATCTATAGTAGCACCCTGGGACGGTGGCACTCTTATAAGTCTCATGTTCCTAATTTCCCGACAAAATGGCTTCCGAACATCGAAGCCCAGACCCTGACTTGCTTCATGAGCTGGATTGGCTGAATGACTGAATTATTCGACACCAAAGCCAACCCTCTTTTTTTATCGCACAATACTCGTAGGTACAGTTGGGAGCGAAATGATTCATACGGCACCGCTAGGTAGTCGACTGGATTTCAGAAATATTAAGTGCTTGGAGCGTTCTTGAATGCCAAATTTGATTACGATCAATCTCTAATCAAAACCGGCATTCAAGAACGATCCAAGAACCTAACATTTCTGAAATCCATCCGACTTCCTAGCGGTGCCGTATGAATCATTTCGCTCCCAACTGTACGTACTGAAATGAAGAGGCTCTGATATAATTTAAAATGGCTTTACTTGGAATGAGTACCATTGATATTGTTGTTTTAATAATATAATACATTCTTAAAATACTTGAAAAATTATTTCAATAAACATTAACAAACATAGTTATACGAAAGCACTATCCTAGCTTGGCTCAATCATTCAGCAGATCATCATCGTCAATGTTGATGTCCTGAAAAAAAAAAAGAAAACATTTAGAAATTGGCACATAAACCACGCACGATTAGAAACATACTGAAGGATCAATGTTGTCATCGTCGATGCCATCTAAATCAAGCTCAAGGTCGTCATCGTCTTCGTTCACTAGAATATTGCTACTGCCCTGAGGTGACGCCGACGAAGACGGCTGCTGGTGTTGCTGACTGTACTGGGGTTGACCGGACGCCTTCATTTCGGCGATGACGTTACGCTTTTCGTTGGGCGTCACACTCTTCGACGTGACGGCCAGAGGCAGATTCTGCAGCTCCTGTTTAAGAAATTGCTGCGCTGCCACGGCATCGGCCACATTCGGAAACAGATTTTCGTATTCTTTCGGATCGGCGAGGCTCTGGCCCGCTTTTTCGTTCGTCGCAGATAATTTGGTCTTCCACATGCCGACGACTTCGGAAATTTTGTCAGGAAGGTAAGAGCGCGCGAAGAACGCGGCCTCCGGTAATCTCCCTGTCGATATGAGGATTTCAAGGCATTTGTTGAGGTCGCCCAGGAGGAAATAGGACAGGAAAGCTAAATTGTGCTTGCCTTCCGTCAACGTGCACGCACCCAAATTCTTGACCAGGTCTTCGTCGCCGGAACTCGTGCCAAGCAGCAGCAGGCCGCCGTAGTCCTGGGCGGCTTGCATGCACTCTTTTGCTAATTGCAAGTTATTTGTGGAAGTTGCCAGTTCACCCAGCTGGCTCCACTTCTGCGGATTGCTCGCTTCTAACGCTAACGCTTTGGCTGTGCTCAGGTCCTCGAGGGCTAAGGCTAACTCGAAGCGGTGCTCCGGATCCGTGCTGACGGCCAGCGCTTGCTTTTTGAAGCCTTGCTTTTCGAGGAAGTGTGCGACTCTGGTGCGGTGTTCCTTGGGCACGGACGGTAGGACGCGGTCGGCGGTGGTGAAGTCGCGGCGCATGACGGCCGTTTGATATTCGAGCACCGACAGCAGCAGCTGGTAACTGACCACGCCGAGTTCTTTGTCAGCCAAATAGAGACGGTCGTCGCGGGGCACGTACCCGAGGACGTAAAGCGGACGGTCCAAGTGGGCCACGGTGACCAGCTCGCCACCGACAAAGTAGTTGATGCGGTTGACGGCATTGGTGTAGATGAAGCAGTCGCCGACCCACAAGCCGGTGCGCACGGATTCGCTGACTTCGCCCAAAACATCGAAGGCGGACTCGACGCCGTCTTCGGCAACGGTGTTTTCGTCCTTTGCCTTTTGGACTTGATCAGAGTCGTAAGCAAGGATGTAGTAACTTTCTTCGGTGGCGAGGCACACCAGCTTGCCGTTGTCGGACCAGTAGACCGCGCGTGGCTGGATTTCAATGCGGCGGATTAAATCTGCAATGGACAATATTTCGGTAATTTGAATTGAGACAAAGTTGAGACTTGAGACAGTACTGACAGTAGTATGCACATCAGTAATACTGTTAGTCCGGATGTTAAGCGCTATAATACCCCCCCCCCCCTTGCATTCAACGATTAAAAAGTGCCGTTTGTGACATCAACTTTACAATTTCAAATGGAACACCTGTATATTTTTAGCGCATTTTCCATCTTGATGAAAATCGCTATTGCAACCGCTTTGTCCGTCCGTCCGTCCGTTCCTCGAACTCCTCCCAAACTAGACGCCCTAGCTTTCTAATTTTTTCGCTGTTACATAGCTGCCACTCCCAAAACTGGGCTAGGCTATATTGAATGTCTATATTGCGCCGCCAACATAGAGAAAACCGCCCCCAATCAACTTGAAATAACATGATATTGCAATTTCTCCCAGACCTAATGCTCTGGTGTTCTCATTTTATGAATAATACATAGTTGCCACTTATACACGTAAGCCCAGAAACATTCCGTCTTCAATATGCGCCGCCGACATGAAAAAATTGCTAAAAACCGCCCCCAATCACTTTAAAATGAAAAACATAAACCCGAAGACATAGCGATCTAATTCTTTCGGTATATAAACAGCTGACTAAAAATGTGAAAGGATCATATACTTGAAAGGATAGACTACTTTTGGTTAGACGCCGCCCCCAGATTCCGCCCCCAAACGACAAAAAGTGCAACTTTCACAATTGTTACTGATTGAGATGTTCTCTCAAACCTTAGAAACTGCCAACTCAAACTGTGCAACATTTGCTTAGCCAAATGCCGCCGCTCCCACACGCCGCGCCGCCCCCAAAGTAAGAGATATATGAAAAACATGAACCTGAAAACATAGCGATCTAATTCTTTCGCTATATAGATAGCTGACTGAAAATGGGAAAAGATAGGGCACTTTTGATAAGTCGCCGCCTCCAGCTCCCGCCCCCAAACAAAAAAAATGCAACTTTCACAATTTTCACTGATTGTCATATTTCCTTGAACATTTTCCTTGAACATTTAGAAGCTCCCAACTCAAACTGTGCAACAGTTACTTTGCCGAATGCTGCCGCCCCCAAACGCTGCCCTCAAAGTAAGAGATAAATGGAAACATAAACCCGAAGAGATAACGATCTAATTCTTTCGCTATATGGATAGCTGACTAAAGACGGGAAAGGATAGGCTACTTTTGATATGGCGCCGCCTCCAGCTTCCGCCCCCAAAAGAAAAAAGTTCAACTTCCAACAATTTTCATTGATTTAGATGTTTATGTTACCTCAAACAATTATAAACTCTCAACTCAAACAGTGCAAGAGTTTCTTTGCCAAACTCTGCCTAGAGGAGTGTTTCGTCTGAATTTCGTCGGATTTCGTCAAACCGTTGCAAAGATATCGCACTTTGAAATTTAGGCCCAAACATAGGAAACACCTGTATCTTCGAAACCGCTGACCAGAAATTTTTTTTTGCACAGATCTAGATTTGCCTTAATGTCCTCTACCTGGCATTCAACCATGTCGCATTAGTCATGAATCACCCTGCATAAAAAAATATACAGGTGTTCTATTTGAAAATCAAAAGTTGACGTCATTTCCGGTTACTTCCGGAAATAAGAGCAGTTTCATGATCAACGAAAATAATAGCAAAAATACTCCTAAATACCCCATACAAATTTCAAATCGATATATGCCATGGGTAAAGAGTTATAGGCTGGTGCGGTTTTCGAAAAACACACGGTATATCCCATACACTTTCTATTTTCAGTAGAGAATGACTTTTTGGAGCAAAAATAAAGTGACAAGCTGGAGCGCCGGGAGACTACGGCTGATGGCCGCTGATAGTTCCGCTCCAGAACTTTGCAGGTGCCGTTTTGCTTATACTGGATTGCTTGGATAACTTACGCCCCAACTAACTGTTTTTGTGTTCAAGTCCTAGATACATACCGAGTGAATCCCAATCGTAAAAAGTTAGGCCAGACACGGACTTGATGCCCAACAACCATCCGCCAAAAATCCCTTCGGCCCCAAAGTCTGGCTTGAAGTTTTTCTTCTCCTTGAAATTCTTGTAGATGCGCACGGTAGAGCCGGCTTCACGTATGGCATATTCGCTCGAATCTTGAGCCCACACGAACTCCTGTGCGCTCCCGAAGGCCTTGTTGCGCAGCGCCATGGCCGTGTAGATGATGTACTCTCCGTCGCCGCAGACCACCACGAAACGGCCGTTCGGATTGTGCTGGATGGTCTGCGGATAGATCTCGCAAGCACCCATGTCTTTAACGGCCACCGGCAGACGTTCGCCGTCGCGTATTTCCGCCCCCTCGGGAAGCGCCTTCAGATTGGCCTGCTGCAGCTCGGAGTGGCGCGCCCAGATGATCTTGCCGCCGCTGGCGTCCATGCTGACGGCCGGCTCTTCACGTCCGACCTTCACCAAGATGCTGCCTTCGTCGTAGCCGAGGGCGACGTTGTTGGAGCCCTTCAGGCAGCAGATGGTCCAGACGCGTTCAAAGCCGTAGTTGAGGCTGCTCTCCAATCGGTTCGTGTTGGCGTGCCAGACGCGCACCGTTCCGTCTTCGCTGCCGGTCAGGACTATCGGCAGTTCCGGGTGGAAGCACACCGAGCTGATGTTCTGCGTGTGGCCTTCTAGCGTCTGGACGCAGGCCTTGTTCTGGTAGTCCCAGATTTTGACGAGGCGGTCGTCGGCACCCGAGATAAGGTACGGTTTGTCGCCGCCGTGATAGTAATCGACGCAGTTGACGCCCTTCTCGTGACCTTCGAGCGTGAAGTTGGCAGTGGAGGCGCCGAGCTGCCACACTTTCAACGTGCGGTCGAGGGAGGCGCTGACGAATGTGTTGTTGTCCTTGGGATTGATAGCGATCTGCATGACGTAGTGGGAATGGCCTTCGAAGACCTGCTGACAGGCCCATGCTTTTTCCCAGTTCCACAATTTGATCAGCATGTCATCTAGTTAAAAAAAAAATATGGGGTTAGAACAAAACTCTGGAAGCAATACTCTTCAATGTGGGTAATTTTTTTTGCCCTGCATCAACTACTAGGTTATTAGCAGGTTTTTCAGTAGTGGTTTTTCAGCAACGATAGATAACAGTGATGACAATAACACAACGAAGACATGTTCGGATCAGTGGGGGATTATCAGTGGGGTTTTGTTTCGATGGCTTTCTCGTTTCATCCCTTTTCCAAAGGCATCACTGCGCGATAGTAGATGCCCCAGTACTAAGGAATGTGTGAAAAAGTCTACCTGGCCCAGTGCAGATTTGAACCCGGGACCTTCGCATTTGAAAGCGAATTTTCTTCCTTATGCAATTTTGGGTAGATGTAGGTACGGAAAAATATGATTTAGTTACGTTACTTATTCAATTTTCACACTTGAACATCGCCGAGTCTCCTTACTCGTCGCCACTCCATTCTCGCTGTTCTTAAGCTGTATTGTTGGTTGCCTATCAACTACCTATTTTTCGCGACTTTCTTCCCCTTTTCTGTGTTTTATTCCTTCTTTCTTGCAATGAGCAATGTAGGAATGTCGCACGTAGCGGTCGGCTAGCTGTCAAACGTTGACAGTTGTTAATGAAAACTTCAGTGGGCGATGTTCAAGTACGAAAATGGAATAATTAACGTAAGTAAATCTACATCCACTCAAAATTGCATAAGAAAGAGAATGGTGGTAGTAGAATCGTTACTGTAAAATATGCGGCTTCGAATCTCCTTTATGACACGGTCACCTCGGATTAGTTCCATCATGTAATGCGTTCACAAAGAAGAAGATGTTTTGAAAATCTCAAGTCAAGTTCAAAACTTTCAATTCTTCCGGTAAGTAACGTAACTTTGACATCCTTTGGCCGATTTTGCCGAAATAGGGTACCTAAGGTCTATGGTAGAAAGATAAAAATAAGCTTTTCACCGTGATATGTCAGAGGAAAATGTCACCGTTAAAGAGTGACAGACGATTCTGATGTAACGATTTTGATTTTTGATTGCTCATTTTGAAGCTTTTCAGAAAAAACTTTAGTCAAAACCATGGTCAAAACTATGAGAAAAATATGATATATCTGTCACCTGTCAAAAGTTACAAGCTGTCAAAGCCAAAACTTTGATGTTCAATAACTTGAAAGTACCGAACGGATTTCAACCAAATTCGGTTTTCAGCAAGAGCACCCCCCAAAGACTTGATGGATGCAGCTCTAATAAAAAATCAGGCAAGCAACCTGAAAAAAAATCGGTTGCGTCACCCCAAAACTTCACCGACGAGCAGCAAGAAATGGATGGAAATTTTATTATGAGACGTCCCTTCGGGTGGGAAGTTAGTTGCCTTCTACTCACGATGATCGGTCCCCACCGAGGGTGAAATTACGATCACACTTATAGTTCCTTTGCAGTTGAATTGTTTACGTTGTACTACTCTTCTTTGCGATGCCCATCTCAGGCTCACACGCAACATTGCGCAGCATTGTTTTGTTGGTAAGTTATGAGTCACTCTGGCGTACCTGCTCTAATTTTTCACTGAAGTGATGTAGACGACCAACAATACAACAACATCCAGAAACTTATACTTTTCTTTCAACGCGTTGTTCCTTCTTTATTTTTTTTGCAAAAACTGGATAATTCGCAAATTTTATTTTAGATTATCATTCAACACGCCGTTCTGAGTGATTTGCCTATTTTCTCGTTTGGATTTCCGTGTGGCCGTTCTGTTCCGTGTTCCTGGACCCATTGAACATTTTGAGGATTTGAATTTTCCAGGAAAATCTCAAATCTTTTTCCAAATCACCTTATTATGATGATCGTCAATTAAGGTTTCACTTTAAGCTCCATAATTCAAGTCCGGTTCGATAACCCAGGCCTGTTTTACATTTTCAACAGGGAAATTCCCGGGGAATTGGAAAGAAAATATGCTACTGACCACTAGTGCCATTTTGAGATTTTACCATAATCGGGCTATCAAGTACACATCAACAAACCCATTTTAAGAAGAAAAATTCAAAATAAAATTACTTTTTCAACGCGTTTATTTGTTACAGCGATTTTAAAAATCCGCGTGACGTCAAAATCTCTTCCATAAGCGCTGCGCGTGGAACGAACACAGCATGCGAGTGTTGCAGTGAGAGGAGCAGGGATGGAGATATGAGGCATTAACGTCAACAGCGTTCTATTTTAATTTTTTCAAGGCACTTAAAATTGAGATATTGCGCTGCGGTTTTCGTCATAAATCATAAAAAAAAATCAGTTTTATTCAAAAAAAACATAACAAAAATTGAGGTCACTAGCCTATTATTGGTAAATGTTAGAGCCAGTTACCTCTTGTTAAAAAAAAATTGGTGAAAATCTGTTCACGGGATAAAAAGTTGGAATATTTGCAGTTTTTCCAGAGATGAAAACTCGGAAACCGTGGTCACGATTTAAAAGAAAAATTTCTCCAAAAATTAATTTAATCTTTTCTCCAACTTTCATTCCCAGCATTTCTGCACCTAAAATGAATATTTCGTGGGGTCCCCGCATGTCAAAGTTTACAGTGCAGTTTTTTTTTAAACGGAATATGTAAATTTCATTTTGAAAATATTACCGACGGAAAATCGGAACCGGATATCGGTTTGACTTTTTCAAAAAAAGCCGATCCCTGAGCAGAAATGAATTTTTGAGTGGAGTCCTACATCAAAAGCGAGTCGTCCTGGTCTAAATACGGGCGGGAGGCCCTTTTGGGTGGTAACGGCTGGAAGAAATTTTGAAAATTCATAACGCTCGAGTGGAAAATGGTAGAAGATTGTAACTGCAGACTTAATTTGGAACTTTTGTTTTGTTGCTTCCTGCCAATTTGGTCTCAATCATAGATTTTGAATAATTGAAATGGTAAAGTTTTGAACGAGGTTTTGAACTTTGACATTTTTTATTATTTGACAGATGACAGATAGGGCAATACTTTCAATTGTTCCGAATACAGTTTTTTACGGGCTTTCAAATGGCACATCGCAAGTCCAGTTCCGTGAGATATAGCTTCTGTAATTTTTTGATAGCGACACTTACGTTTGACAGATGACAGCTAAAAACTAAATGGGCTAAAGTTTGCTTGATTGTTGAAAGAAATTAAAAAATACTTCCCCTCCTCGTTGGGCGGTGGGTCGGGGAAGTAAAATCTGCGAAAAACAAGTAAAAATTAACGTGTCCCTAGTTTTTTTCTTATTTCTGGATCGACTGCATTAAAACTTTGTGGACATGCGTCTCATAGTAGCCAGATGTGAAAATGAGCTATTGACTCCGAAACGTCAGTCAGGTGCAGCACCGCACATAAATAATAACGTCCGTTTTTTCACATCTTTGGAAAACTTCCACAGATTTTGATGAAACTCGGTACATGAGTAGCATCTGAGAGATGAATTTGGTTTTCTTTTCAAGATTATTTGACAGATGACAGATAGGACAATACTTTCAACTGTTCTGGATACAGTTTTTTAAGGACTTTCAAATGACATATTGCAAGTCAAGTTCCGTGAGATATAGCTTCTGACTTTATTGATAGTGACTCTTCTGTTTGACAGATGACAGCCAAAAACTAATGTGCTCATTCCACAGCAAAACAATGTCTGCATACCAAATTTCAAGTCGACCGGATCGACGATTCGGCAGTTATTGTGGAATATTACAGACACACCCACAGACAAACACACAGACATCAATCTGGAAATGGTCTTAATCGTCTTGGGGGACCTCAAAATGGATATATCCGGCGAAATCCTCAAACTTTTTTTTTCTGCACGATTACAATACTTTTTCTTCTATGTTGGTGTGGGGGCCGGGAAAGTAATTCTGTCAAATTCACCAAAACCACTTTTTCATAGTGGTTACCAACAAAAATCTCTAATTAATAAATTTAAATTCTTTGGTGCAACTCGGGCTGAAGAAATGAACTCAGAAAATTAGGATTAAAGAGCACACCATACAAGATTGTGCAACATTTCTCAAGACAGTTTTCATCAATTTTCGATATTTTTTTCTTGATAGTACTGGCGGTACACAAAACAATCCTGTTATGAATTTTGTGCCCCCAAGTCCCCGACCAGCAAAGGGTAATTGAAAAGAACAGTGAGCCAAATTATTAATTGAAAATACGGAATTCTCAGCTCAGCTTTTGCACTTTATATTATGCAAATGATAAAAATCTTTCTGGACCTAAGAGAGAAACCTACCGCTGCCTGTCAAGATGTAAGGCTGTGTGGGATGAATGACGATGCACCTGACATAGTCCGAATGGGCCTCGAATGAGTGGACCCGGTCCAGCGTGTTGTAGTTGAACACTCGAATCTGCATGTCATCAGAACCGGCCACGATCCAGTTCTTGCGTGGCAAGAACTTGGCAGCTCTGACCGGGAGGTCGCACACTTCAAACGACTTGACCAGCTGTTGGGACTCATGATGCCACACGTTGATGTTTCCATTATACAGGGAGCACAACATCCATGGTTCCGTGGGGTGCAAATCCACGCATTTCACGCGATCAGACCGGGCGGTGAGTTTTCTTTTGATGTCCAAGCGGAGCGGCTGAAACCGCAGTGTTGTTGTTAGCCAAAAATTAAGACGTCACAAAAAATGTTTACCATTGTTCCGGTGTCGATTAAGTCGTTCTAATACTCGGGTCAAGCAGAAACGGGGCTATTCATTTAGAGAAGAGTGGAAATCATCAAAACATTTGCAAAATACGTGGCTTTTCTGATCCTGTCACGGTGACGGCAGGCTGGGTGAGCTGTCAACTGGCTGTCAACAACGCGACGTTTACAAACACGATAGCCAACCGAAAGGTCCTTTCAACAGTTTTCTTGAGAACGCATCAACGCCGACAAGTAAACGCTTTCTCATTAATGTTATTCGATTTTTTCTCAATTCATTTAGGGTTATTGTGAGAAATTATTGAGAAATTCGGAGGAATGAGTGGAACTGGCAGAGGAACTCTAGGGACTTTTGTTGGCCACCATAAAATGGCGCAATCACAGATGGGCAACACTGATTTTCAGAAGACAAGCGACAAGCTCAAGCTGACAAGAAGCCATGTTGCATGTTGCGAAATCTGTAGAAAGTCATTGATTGGTAAAATTGTTGTGTTTGATTCAAATTTAGTTGCAAATAAATAGAATTGAACGTATTTAGTCTTCTACCGCATGTTCAGATATTGAATGAACATGTTTGTTACTAGTCCGCAGCATTTTGGGTGAGTGAAAATCAAGTCAAGTATCCTGCTATCTCTGGTAGGCTATAACCACAATATGCGATTTTTGTTGGATGTATCGGCCGTCGTGTCCTAATTACCACAAATCTTTCATTGTCTTCATTCATTGGCCGTTTTCGTAACATTGAAAAAAAGAAAATTTTGCAAGCATTGCCACATGTTTTGTTTCAGATGTCAAAGGTATTGTCATTACATTTAACGTTCCACAAGCGAGATAATCCAAACCCTAAAAAATGGAATTTGCACAACCTCCTCCAAATCTGGCCATGCCACCCCCCAATATAACCATCCCGACAAACATGAACATGCCTCCACCAAACATGAACATGGGAAATCACCAACCAGGTAAGTCCGTAAATGATGCTTCGATTCTTATTTTACTATTCCTTTGTAATGCAAGGTTATCACAACAAACCACCCTTCCGCCCCTTCAACATGCCGCGACCACTACCAGGGCCATTGGGCAACATGACCTTGGAGGACTTCGACGGAAAACGTTTGAGAAAATCAGTAATGCGGAAAACTGTTGATTACAATTCTTCCATTATTAAGGCCCTGGAGGTAAGAGCAAGAGAAATTTTGTTAGTGCTGCAGTTCAGTTTAAAATGTTTACAGACTCGGGTTTGGCAGAGGGACTATAGGGACAGGAGAGCGCTGCAGCCTGATGTGATGTATTATCCAGATATGATGCCGCCTCCGAGCTATCCAGATAATCCCATAAACTGTGTCACAACCAGATTTGTCAAAACAGCTACCAACAAGATGCGGTGTCCGATTTTCTGCATGGCTTGGACACCTGAGGGACGACGTCTTGTGACAGGAGCCAGTTCTGGGGAATTTACATTGTGGAACGGACTCACCTTCAACTTTGAGACAATTTTACAAGTGAGTATTTGTCAATTGCCTATTCATCTGAAAATGACAAAAGTTATTATTATTATTGTTGTTGAGAATTTTTCACTGAACTTACACTTCTCTTTCTAGAAGAAAATCCTAGAAAAACAGTCCTCTTTGTTTTTTTTTTGAACTTGTTGAGAGAAAACCTTTCTAATAAAATTATTAAAACTGTATAGAAGCTAAATTGTAGGAAATGAAGTTGAGTTGCACAGGTGGTCGTGCATCAGTCTGTGGTATGGTTGGTCCTAGGTTCAATTTCTAGTCATGCCTGTGTGTTTTATGCTGTCCACAATTTGCGTTAATTAAGGTTTTTTCACTTGTACGAAAATTAAATAAAAACGCAAATAAGTCCTGTGGCGTAACCGGCAGTACGGCAATGTGTAGAGGAAAAGCGGCAGCGCAGTCAGGGAGGCTGACGAAGTCGAAAACGTACCGGCGCAGGGCGTGGATGTGACTTTTAACACCCGCACCTGCGTTCGGGGGTCAAAGATGGAGTCCGGATCAACCGTGCGCTTGTCCGCCGCAGTGCTTGGATGGACCGATCATCAAACATCTAGGCACCACATTGTGGCTCGGTGAGTCCCGATGGGCTACATGCATGACATGTAGCGCCGCGGCGGAATGTGAAGTTCTTGTTGGACTCGATTGAGTTCGTGAACATCTAACTAGGTGGCGCTTGTGTCGACAAAATAAAACCTTACTTTTCGCTGCCGTCATTCTGTTCACCGTCCACCAAACTGTCGACCATTTTGCAGTTGCCCATCACAAAAAATAAACAAAAGCACGAGAAATAATTGTCTGCAGTAATGTATTATAGCTGATTAGCTGTATTACACTACACAATTTCTTGTACAATCTATCATTTGAACAATCAAGTTCATTGTTTTTTGACACTATTTTGGCAGATTGTTCAAGAAATTGTACAAGAAAAAGTGTAATACAGCTAAACTACAGGTATTAAGTGCGTAGCGACTTGCCGATAATACTGGCCGGAGATATGCACAAAGCAGGAGTACAAATTTTTTTAAGCAACAAGCAGGAGTTGATGGGTAGTAATTATAAAAAAATAGCATAAGCATTTGCTTTCATTTCAGAGGAGTTGGAAGTAAAGGTGTGTTCAGTCAGCTTATTTAGCCGCAAGCTTTAATTTTAGCCGTAAGCGCTGCATCGCTTATTGGCGAGTAACATTACCGATGGTGGCGCTGCTGATGCGCTTCGCATGTAAACAAACATGTCGGATAGGGCACGGATTGTTGCCCGCGCGTTCAAAAATCTTATCAGTAGTAAGCGGTTTTTAATGTCCTCCAGACGTGAAACGTGGTTAATTAGTACCTATTGCGGTGGAACTCGAAAATGGCAGAAGCGAATTGAGTGTTATGAAGGTTTTCAATCACTGGATGGCCTCAAGCCTCAACGGATTCTCGATCTTTCGTGATGGGATACTGATGGGAGAGGGAATTCTGAAGTCACAATTTCTTGTGTTGTGTGGTCGAAAGCGAACCGAATCAAGCTTCAGTTCAAACATGGACATATTTGGATTGTGTTCACAAACAAGCGCATTGTATGAATCTCCTCACGAGGCAACTGAGATTGTAATTAAAAGAAATAGTAGTAGCAGTTCCTGCGAGAGTTCCTGTGAAATTGGAACGTTCAAATGCACTTGCAAAGCAGGCCAGTCCGGGACATGCAAACATATCGCAGCTGTGCTTCTTCGATGCAGCCATTTAAAGCTCCTATTTTCAGCGACACTTCTCAGGGATTTCTCGTAGTCATATTTTTCACAGTGCCAAGTTTGTTTATCATCTTGACTACCCAACTTGCGTCTTTCGCTTTCGACGGGAAACGGTGAAAATGTAACTCTCCTTTTTTCCGGTTTCCACAGCGCGACTCGCACTCGGAAACGCAACAAATTCTCCGCCACTTTTTGTCACTATGACAAAATCACAAATCTTACCACCTCCCATTCTGATGCCACTTTTGCTTGCCAGTCGTCGTACACGTGCCACTCTTATTCAAAAATGCAATGCTTTTGCAACCGACGACACCTAGTATATTCAAGATAATGAAACGTGCGTGGCTCACGTACTTTGTTGGAAAAAATCAACGCCGTGTTAAGTCAGATGGAATCAATTAATGTCACTAAACACCGCAACGCTCATAAGAGCCCACACAAATCTGCGGTTGTTCCGTGCACAAACGTCGTTTACACGTTGGCCGTCAGATGGCGTATTCGATCTTGAAACTCGCCAATTGGCTGTTCTGAGGAGGCTGGTTCGTAAAAGCCAATGGGCGTCGCTATTAAAACTTGCGGCTAAACAAGCTGACTGAACGCACCTTAAAACTCCACTGCAGGTGATGCAGGTGAAAACACGAAAACGATAATATCGGTTTAACTAGTCTGGAATTGGTCTGAATAGTACCTTTCATTATCCAGCGCGCATACTCGTCTTCTGATGTATTGGCGTCAAATACAAAATTTGCGAACAAATGCTAGAAAATGGCGTGAAAAACCGCCATAGAGTTGAAAAATACACGCCGCAGCGAACAGGATAATAGGCTAGAGGTTAATACACCCTAGTGATTACTTATTTTTCATCAAAAAGTCCGCATTGTTCATTAAATCATAAATAACTGCGTTTTACATTGATCGGATGTGCGTACGCAATCCATAATGCAACCTCCGCCAACTCTATTTTCAGTTTGACAAGCAACGGCCGTGACTTTTCGCTGCTGTCTGCTGTCAATGTCAATTATTTATTCGCCATTTTGAAGTTCGCTCCGAGTGTTGTACGTTTGTAAACAAGTGGGCCGCTATTCTTGAATCGTGTGAGAAAAGTTTTATATAATCCCGTACTACACTTCTGTAGCGAAAGTCGCCTAAAAACCACGATTTTAGGCAACATTCGCTTCATCAGTGTACTGCGGAATGTATTTTACTCCCAGGGACTTTTCTCACGCGATTCAAGAACAGCGGCCCTGTGCTCTTCAAAGTATAAAAATCAGTTTTTTTGAAAACTAAATCAGCGGTGTTATCCTTCTAAAAATTATGGGAAAACAAATTAAAGGGGCCGTGAAACATTGTGCTCATGGGAATTGGCACAGTGATAGTCGGTATAATGACAAAAATACCTATGCATTTCTTTATCCGATTCCCAAAAACGTGCTTAAAATACCGTAAAAACTTGGTAGGTACTGGAGAAATTTGAAAAACACGTAAAGTCTTGCGAGGAATGCTCGAATGTGACAAATGTGCATGGTGGGTGAAGCTGTGTAACCGGAAAAATTTCACTCCGAAACGACGGGTCACCAAGGATAGCAGTTATTTATAATTTAATGAACAATGCGGACTTTTCGATGAAAAATAAGTAGTCACTAGTGTGTATTAACCTCTAGCCTATTACCCTGTTCGCTGCGGCGCGTATTTTTCAACTTTGTGGCGGTTTTTCTTGCGATTTTGTAGCATTTGTTCGCAAATTTTGTATTTGACGCCATTCGAGCATGCGCGCATGTTGAAATTTGGCGCAAGCGTTGGGTACACCACTATAATGAAAGTTACTATTGTGAAATAAAAGTTTTCTTATTGGTTCTATGCTATGACGTCATTTCACATACGTAATCAATATGTAGTCAAAACAAGTAAACATGCCCATGCAACCACGTCAAAGTTGTATGCTGTCAAAGAAGTCCAACAAGAATTTCTTATTTCCACCACCATGGGTTCTACAGGTGATTCAATAGTGTCTGACCACCTTGAAGGTGCGTAATATGGGGGTGTAGTTGAGTGCTGAAAAGTTTTAAAAACATTCTATGGCTCAGTTGCTCACTTCGAGTTTAACTTAAAACTTGGTTTGGTTGATTATTTCCACAGTAACCAAACCGAGTTTAAAGTTGATCTGGAAGTGAGCAACTCGGCGTATGTCTTTTAATTTTGAAGTTACAAAGAGACAAAAGTTGGTCCTTCGATCGCTTCTATTTTCGTTGTTTCAAAAGATTTCGGCAAACTGTTTATGGAAAAACAAAACAACGAGTACAAAAAATCAACCTCTGAATATGCAAAGAATTTCTGTTTTGTATACAGGGTGGTCATAAACAGCCACATTGGTCCCATAATCTATGTAGAGCACAATAAAACTATAAAACACAATTCATTTCAACGGAATTTTATTGCTTCTGTTTTTTTGGGAACACTAAATTTTTGTAGTTTATGATTCACCCTCACCTGTATAGAAAACAAATTCATAGTGGGAGCGGTACGCAAAAGCATACCGCATTTTGGAGTGCAGTAACGAGATTTTGCATGGGCGTACTTTATACCAAGACAAGCGATTTGACCCGCAGCACTCGATATTTCGTCCCTTAGGGGGCCCATGGGGGCCCTCCAAATTTTCAAGATGCAAGAACGTTCACAAAATGATCATTGAGTATCGTCATGTATGTCATAAGTGAAGCTTACGGGTCTATTGAAAATGTTTTCATTAAATGTCGTCGTGTCCAATTCATTCGTCACATTTGAAAAAAAAAAAAATTCGCAGAGGTCAAAAAAACTGTTTTTATTTTTTCTTCTATGCAAGGAAACGATAAATTCATATGTTTTGTTGCGTTCCCAACTAAATCGCGTTCCGTAAGCCCAAATATGAAGTCAATTTTTTCGCAATGTCATTTTCCCAAGAAGAGGTGACCTCTTCAGTACACTATTTTCAACAGCATTTTTTTCAATGTTCCTAGTGGATAAGACTGTCAATTTTCGCTGATATGAGAAGCTTGAACTCTTTTCTTAGTAATTTCCATGCAACATGGCTTCAAAACATACAAGAAAGCCCTAAAACTTTTTTTTTTTCTGCTGGGCCGTCAAATTTTTGGCATGTTGATTTTGTAGTAGGGGAGACGCGCAAATAAATAAGATCTAGTCTAGGCGAATAAGTTCTACCGGAAAATATACCTACTTACACCTAACGACTCTGCGTTTTGTTGTACTGCAATAAAACACGGCATGGAAGAATATTTTCTGTTGAAACCAAATCGCCTGTGCCTGCAGCCTGGATTGAATACTGGTCCGCGTCTCTCCTACTATAAAATCAAAATATCGTAAGTTGGACGGCCCAGCAGAAAAAATTCTTTTTTGGGCTCCCTTGGGCGTTTTAGAGTCATGTTGCTTCGCAACCACCAGGAAAAGAGTTCGAGGTCTCCATTCCTGCAAAAATTACGAGTGAGATCCAGTGGGGACATAGAAAGAAATGCTCTTGGAAAAGAGGTACTGAAGAGGTCACCACTTCTTTGAAAAATACCATTACAAGAAAAATTTCTTTATAATTAGGTTTAGGGAGTGCGATTTAGTTGGGAACGCAACAGAACATATGAATTTATCGTCTCCTTGCATAGAAGAAAAAATAAAAACAGTTTTTTTGACCTCTGCCAAAGAAATTTTTTTTCAAGTGTGAAGAATGAATCGGACACAACGACAATTGATGAAAATATTTTCAATAGACCCGTAAGCTTCACTTATGACATACATGACGATACTCAATGATCGTCATGTGAAAGTTCTTGCATCTTGAAAATTTGGAGGGCCCCCATTGGCCCCCTAAGGGACAAAATATCGAGTGCTGCGGGTCAAATCGCTTGTCTTGGTATAAAGTATGCCCATATCAAATCTCGTTACTGCACTCCAAAATGCAGTATCGATGTGTTTTTAGGTGTGTACCGCTTGCACTATTCAATAAAGATTCAGTGGTTGATTTTTTGTACTCATATTTTTCCACAAACAGTTTACTAAAATCTTTTGAAACAACGGAAATAGAAGCAATCAAAGGACCAACTTTTGCCCCTCCATAACTTCAAAATTAAAAGACAGAATTTTTTTAACAACTTTTCAGCACTCTCCTACACCTCCATATTACGCACCGTCAAGATGGTCCGACACTTTTGAATCACCCTGAATATATCCTCAAAGTGAGCAACTAGGTCTGAGCGCGGTTTAGACTCCCCCCAAAAGCCAGTTGACTCTGTAGAGATGTGATCAGTCACTATTTTAGCTCTGAGATACATAACGATATGTGCTGTACCGTTCTGTTTCCGTTTGTTTCTAGGCACATGACAGCCCCGTCCGGACTATGGTGTGGAGCCACAACGACAGTTGGATGGTCACCGGGGATCACGCAGGATACGTGAAGTACTGGCAGTCCAATATGAACAACGTCAAGATGTTCCAGGCCCACAAAGAAGCTCTAAGAGGCATAAGGTATCTACAACTTCTCTCCAAGTCATTCCGTATTGTATGCTATATCTTGGTAATATTGTTTTTAATAATAAATTCTACCCAAGAACCACCTTTCCTTACATTAGTGCAATCTCACCGACACTGTTACAATAAATCAATAAAGCAAAAATTTACAATCGAAGAAAAAAATGAAAAATAAAGTTGAACTTTCAATAAAGATAAAAAAAAACGTTACCTGCTCCTACTGTGATAGATAATTTATGATAATTGATAAGAAGTTGCTGTGATTATGTACCGTGATGTATTGAGTTTTTTTACAAGGATTGAATAAATTCATTTTTAAATTTTCACACAGCGAGCCGGTTCCAGACTTGTTTTCAAACTTGGTCCGAAACGACAAAGTATGAAAAGATGCCTGGAACTGCATTTTTCTTATTTTTCCTTCTTCAATTCGGTCAGTAGAATCTTCTGTGAAAAAAAAAATAAAAAGGTGATTTGACATACCCACTTGTTTTATTTCCACGAGGACGCTGAAATATCATCGCAATTTCAACTGGTGGAGTGGACAGTTCAAGAAATAAAATACTTAATTTTCTGTACATGCTTTGAAAATAAAACAATACCCCTCGATCCTTTATCTTGAAATCGAAATATTTACAAAAATAAAGTCTGCACTAATGATTTTTAATAAAGAAAAAATATAATAAGTGATTTTTTTTGGTATGTGAGATGATTGTGAATGTGTTGTTTAGCTTCAGCCCGTCGGATACGAAGTTTGTTACTTGCTCAGATGATGGAACGCTGCGAATTTGGGACTTTCTTCGTTACCAAGAGGAGAGGATACTCAGAGGTAAGTTTGAGAATTTTAGGTGTTAGAAGTCAAATTGTTATAATATAAACTTGTTTTATAATACATTCAGAGTGATGAAGAAAAGTTTACTAATTTTGGAACAGCTTCAATTTCCTCTAACTTGGCAAAGTTTACTTTTTGATCACACTGTATGTAGGTAGTATGTGGTTTGATTGGGTTTTTATTTCCTTTATTAACTAACCAAAGCAGGAGTTCTCTGAGCCTTATGGGCGTTTTCACGCTAAAAGCGCTGACGGAAGTTACATTGATGATATCTTCATTAGAGCGCTCAGGGACAACTTATAACACCACATAAAGCATCAATCAACTAAGCTAATGTCGCCCTTTTGAAGACTTACATTTCAAAGCGACGAAAAGGTTCTAGCAATGCTTCTTAACGCTTTTAGCCTGAAAACACCTCAAGAATAAATTATTAAATTGTGACGTTCAGCTTTGTCAAAATTATGATTCACTGTACCAAAAGACAAGTGACTTTGAATTGAAGATGCAGTTCATTTTTTGATGATTTTTATTAAAAACCATAGACTTTAGTTTTTTCAAGACTCATGGTAAAAACCGTTTACATACCTACATCTCATTATAAAAGTGCGATGCAAAAAAGAATATCTATTGTCGTGTTTGGTAGTGTAGAAAAGGAATATGTCCACGTCTGGAGTATGATTGTAATGAGACCTGCAAAAAAACCTGCAGTTAGTAAATTAGGAAGACATGAAATATCTACGGTGGTGGATGCGATTTGTGATTTCGAACATCGTATTAGACTTGGAACCTTTGAGCTGATGAGCTTTCAACAAAGACGAAACACGTGTGTAGGATTTCAGGTCCGCTTGTCTGACATTGCGAGCTTTTGGGATCGCTCTTTTTTGTGAAACAATTGAAGTGTTAAATTAAGGAAGTCTTCTAGAAAATCTACCAATCAAAGATAATCAATCATCAATAAAATGGCTGAATGAAATAAGAGATTTTTTTAACTGCGACAAGCCAATGTAGCGATAGCAAAAGCTCCATTTTAGCGATAGCAAGCTCCAGAAACGTTTTAGAAAATATTCAATAAAAAACTATTCGTAGGACATGGTGCTGACGTAAAATGCGTCCACTGGCATCCCCAAAAAGGCCTTATTGTGTCCGGCAGTAAAGACAACCAGCAGCCAATCAAATTGTGGGATCCTAAAACTGGCCAGTCATTGGCAACTTTGTAAGTTGATACTTTGTTCTTTTGACGATAAATGTTTACTTTTATGAATAACAACTGACTTTGAACTTGAAGGCACGCACATAAATCGACTGTCATGGATCTAAAATGGAATGAAAATGGAAACTGGTTGATCACAGCATCTAGAGATCATCTGTTGAAGTTGTTTGATTTGAGAAATCTGAACCAGGAGGTTCAAACATTCAGAGGCCATAAAAAGGAAGCGTCCAGTGTGGCGTGGCATCCCGTCCACGAAGGCCTGTTTTCTAGCGGCGGCAGCGATGGTTCCATTATGTTTTGGCATGTCGGGTAAGATTATTATACCGTTCTTTTTTGGGGGGGGGGGGCTCCAACAGCTGGATCGTTTTGTAAAGTAGGTAGTGGGAAATAGTTTTTCTAGTACACATGAGTAATAAGGTAGAACAGGGAAACCTTCCAGCATTGCCAGTAGATGGCGAGTGTTCATTTGAAAACTATCCACCTGTAATAACTCCTGATCCCTAGTGAAACTTCTTCGAGCAAAAACATGTCGATTTTTATATTGAGGGGGACATCTGAAACATTTTGGCGAATTTATATCTTCGATCTCACCCACCCGAACTTTGAAATTTCAAATGACACCACCTACTTTGTGAAACAACAAATTGATGAGAATTGAATTCTCTCTGTGAAAATTTTGTTTCAAAATTTTAACCCCACCCTCCTTTTATTCTAAAATTCGCTGAGTGTCCGATCCGATTTAATATCTTCGACTCCTCAATTCTCTTCAATGTAGTCAACGTCATCTTGCATAGCATCGTGGGAGAGAAAGTGCTATCCAAATTCACTCCTTTGCTCTTCCGCTCAAGTGCCGTTTTAAATTTTGACAAAAGATTTATATATCTTTTTGGTGTATCACAGAGTAGGTGGTATCATTTGAAATTTTAAAATTGGGGTGGGTAGGACGAAAGGGTTGAATATAAAAATTCACCAATACATGTCTTATATGCCTCGATATAAAAGTCGACCTGTTTTTGCTCGAAGCAATATTCACTAGGAAACGAGAGTTTTTACGAGAGGATAGTTTTTAAATGATCACTCGTTATGTGACTTTCCACGCGTGAATTTGGTATGCAAACGATGATGCAATCAAAATATTATTCATATTATAATATCAATCATTATTTCACTAATAATCACCAAAATTTTCCGCATTTCTGGCTGCATATTTCATTCGCTAGAAGTAGTATGGATTAGTTTGTAAATTGTAACGATCCTGAAAGGTGGACTGCAGTTTTAAATTACTGTTTATACATTGGGAAGTGTTACATTGACTGACTTTGAATGTGTCTGGGTGTTGGATCGTGAGGTGGAATAAAGCAAACCTAATGACACTCCGCCGGTTCTACAAACCTACCCCGTCCAGGGATGGGGTGAAGTGGACGGATGGCCTTCACGGTCGACAGATACTTCCCACGGGTTGAGTTCAAGCCCACGAAACAAAACGATAAGTCACGTATTCGCACACGATGACACAAACACAGGTAGATGGACAAACGACAACGAAAATGAACAATGCGTGTGGGGTCCACTATGGGCAAGAAAGAACGAGCTGTGTTATCTATGATGAGTGAAATCAGGCCTTCAATCTCTTTGCACGACAAAAACCTGGTAGAGAGTGGGAGGAAGGATAGGAAGGGTGCATCTTGCAGCCAGACACGGATTAGAGGGCACCACATTATATTGTACAACAGTATTAACTTACTTACATTTGTTAATTTTGAGAGAGCTTTTGACTCGATTAACCACAGTAAGCTGTGGAACAAGTTGTTTTCTCTTGGTATCAGCTCTAAAACCATAAGAGTAGTGAAAAGTATGTACGACCGAGCCACGATGAGAATTAGGGTGAATGGGGGATACACTGAAAAGTTTGACGTGACCGCGGGTGTGCTTCAGGGTGAATCTCTGAGCCCTTTGTTGTTTTCTTTGTTTATAAGTGACATTGAATCGTTCTTCCGTGCGAATGATTGCTCAGGCCTTTCTATTGATGGTTTCAATGACGTTTTGTTGTTCTTGTATGCGGACGATTTAGTTATTTTGTCGGACTCACCCGTCGATTTAAAACGTAAACTTGTTATACTAGAGAGATATTCGCGGAATAACGATTTAATTGTCAACACTTCTAAGACCAAGATATTATGTTTTCATAGAGGTAACAACTCATTCTTGAGGGATTTGTCCTTTCGGTTTGGCGGGGAATTGATAGAAATTGTGAATAGCTATTCACAATAGCTGAAAGTACCTCGGAGTGACTTTCAGCGCCTCTTCCTTCTTCCTAGAGATGAGTAAAAGAACGGTTTGCAGAGCTAAGCAGTCACTCAATTCTGTTTTTTCACTCATGGTCAACTCTAAAATGAACTCTTGGTCATCTAGAATCAAACTGTTCGAATCAGTCGCACTCAGCGTTCTTTCCCATTGTCTACCCATCTGGGGCCTGAGATATGAAAATGTAATCGAAAGAGTGCAGCTGGAGTTCTTCAAGAGGCTTCTAAGCGTACCTAAGACAACAGCGGATTATTTGATAAGAACGGAAACGGGATCAAGCAGGTTGCTTTTATTCATTTTTAAATCATGTTTAAACTGGTTGTCTAGTATTCTGATTATGACCGGAGAAAGGTACCCAAGAATTTGCTTTGATCGTTTGAGGTCTCTGGAAACAACGGATTCTAGATATAGTTGGACAAGTCAGGTGGGTGATCTGTTCCAGTCTATCAACCGCGGGGATGTGTGGAAACATCTCACACTTGAGAGCTTACGTCATAATAGGCTGGGCCTAATCTCGGCTCTCGAACACAAATTGTTTGAGGAAGATTTCGCTGTATTCATGCATCTGACCACAAAATCTTTTACAACTTGACCAGCTTGCAGCCTCAGAGTTACCTTATGCTGCGGACCAACATGTATCTCACTAGATTCATCGCTCAGTTACGATTAGCCAACAAATTTATAATAAAATTCAGCTACAATGGCTGCTCTTACCGAATCAACCCTCAAGAACTATGTACGGTCTGCAATTTAAATGAGCCAGAAAACCTTCGCCACATCTTTTTTAGCTGCCCTATTTACAAACCTAACAGATGCTTGCTTCCAACTTCAGTCAAGTCCTATGATGATCTCATAAACTGCTTAAATGGTGTTGACATGGAATCCATCAAGAGGGTTGGTGATTTCGTTGCAAGTTTTCTCAAAATGAGGTCATTTATTTTCAATGAATGATGATTTCTTTGTTCAAATGTACCTACTCTGTTTTTTCTAGTTTTTTGTAATTTAGCTGGCCAAGTATTGTTTTATATTATATATTTATTTTCATATTTATTTTTTCTGTTCATTGGGGTTTTTTGTTTTTTCTTTTGTTATGAAGATGTAATTCTTCTGTGAACAATAAATTATAATTAATTAAAATTAATAACATTATTTACAATATTAGCAACGAAACTATTTAAATAGACTTACTTTACAGGGCGGACAAAGAAGTCGGTGCCATAGAGCAAGCTCACGACAGTATTGTTTGGACGCTGGCGTGGCATCCTCTCGGCCATATTCTGTGCTCTGGTTCAAACGACCATACCAGCAAGTTCTGGACACGGAATCGACCTGGAGATCTGATGAGGGACAAGTACAACTTGAACACACTTCCAGCTGGCATTGCTGGATTGGAAGACATGGACGTTGGCGGTAAGCTTTATTTTTCTTCATCAATGATTTTACTGGGAAATTGGGAAACTGTCAAATCTTGAGCGTTCCTATATTTTAACACTGTTCTGTGGTACAGATGAACCGTCAATTATCCCTGGAATGGGTCCAGATGACAAAGTCGAAGTCACGCCGCTACTTCCTTCTGATGATAATCAAACGATACCTGGCTTGGACCTCGATCCGACCTCCAACGCCAACGACGATCGGGGTAAAATCAAGAAGGTTCCGTTTAGCAAACCGATTCCCAGAAACTTCCAGGCTCAATGGAACGAAACTTCTTATGGTAAGATTTTCTTTTTAGTCCAGTCACTATCTCTTTACTTTGGAAAAAAAATTAGAAAGGTCACCATGGGTTCCACAAAAAAGATAATCTGAGATTAGTTGATCTGCGATTTTGTTTGTCAATTTGTAGCTGACTGATCAATGGAAATGCTGGTTTATCCCTCAATAATGAAAAGATGACGGGTCTAGTACAGATTTCAGGCATTTTTTGTAGTTGATCGCCTATTAAAATATACATTCAGCAGAAAAAAGCTCAGTTAATCTGCGATCAGCCTTGATCGCTGATCATCGTTTTTGTGGAACTGACGGTGATTTATTGAAAAAATTTGTTAAATCATATTTTTTTTATTTTTCAAAGATATTTCAAAAACGGTTAAAGATATTTCTGAACCATTGACAGCAGCATCTCCATGGGCATAAAATTACGATTACAAACTGCCGTCAATAAATTATTAATAAAAAAAAAGGTTAGACTTTGAAGACCAATAACTTCCGACTACCGAAAGCGATTACGATTCGGTTTGTTGCGTTATAGGTTGTAGGTATAGCTACCAGGTGGACCCATGGGCTACGCTTAAAGCTTAAAAGATAAAAAGTGGGTCAACTCCTTACGCGTTACGCCTTAATTCTTACGCGTTAAACTTGGTATATGAACCTGACATAAAAAAAGTGCAAAACTGCAAGGGCTCTACCGCCCCCCATTTGCCCAAAAATTAATATTGTTTTATTCTAATGCAAAAGTCATGAAGTATGATGTCTAATCTAAAAACGATTTTGGGATTACCGAGATTGAAAGTCCAACACTGGAATTTTAATCATATCTCAGAGCTGAAAATACAACGTGCTTAAATGCCTAAGCGCAGTTTTGGCTTTGAAAACGGAGTTTGAAAATCATCCTTCTCAGATTGACCCTAAAGAGTTGATTTTCTGTTTAGAGTATACTTGGAATAGTAAAAAAATTATCTCTTGCTTGAAGAAAGTAGTTCTCGAACGGTTTTTTGCTCTGTGGTTAGCTCATCCCCACCTGTTCAACATGTTGAAAGCATACATCCCTGTGACGCGTACTATTCAGTATACAGGGTGAAAATTTAATAATAAATCTTTGAAAATTTTTATTTTGATGAAACAATCCTCAAGAAAAACAGTCTCTCATTATTTAGCAAGCTTATAGTCTCCTATTGAACATTTGAAAAATGTAACCCTCCATAGCCGCTGGTATCCTACGTACAGGTTCTGTGGTACAGGGTGAAATCAATTTGTCTTCAATGTTTTTCATCTTCATAAAATCAATCCAGACAAAAACCAATTCCAGTTCTGTTACAAGCCTATAATCTCTCATTCAATATATGAAAATGTCACATTCCTCAAACTCTCTATAAACACAATCTACAAGGTGAAACATTCTTTGCCTTATTCTTTTTCTGGGTGAAATTAATTCGGATAACAATCTTATCTGGTTCACTGGAAAGCTCAGAGCTTTCCGCAAGCCATATAAAATTTTTTTCTCTAATATCACTCTGACTTGATATACAGGATAAATTACATGTTGCTTTCACTTTTGTTGTGCGAGGAGTTGCTGAGGAAATTGTCCTTAGCAACTCCTCGCACAACCAAAATCGCAAAAATGCTTGATGCTACAGTAGCGAGTCGTTGCAGTAGTTGCAGAAATGTAATTTTTTAATATTTTTTGCCGAACACTCTAGGCTCTCCTCCGCTGGGATTTTTCTGAAACCCAAAAATTTGGAAAGAGCACAAAATTCTGAACAAAACCTGTGATTTTTAGGACTAACGGTTTTTTTTTTCATGTCCAAATCTATTTTTCTTGGGCTAATAGATTGCTGGTGGAAGCACATTATGGTGCCCATTTATTATCTTTGGTGGCCAAGTATTATTTTGGTAATAATGAAATTTGTCTTGAAGTTAGTTTGGTGTTCATTTAACTTGTTCCCTATAATAGTTATTGTCAAGATGGTAATAATGCACAATCATTGGATTGCAAAAAAGACAATCTTATGATGAAGCAATGACTTCTTCGACGAAAAAAATGTGTTTGGATTATTTGTTGCTGCGTGTTCTTCATTTTAATAATTCGAATGTTTCTCAGACGACGCAGCTGGAGCCATCAACGAAGTCATCAGTCAAATAGTGGAAAATACTCCTGGCGTTGTTCCCCTTGAAAAAATAGCACCTAGTGCTATCATAGTTTATGGCAAATTGATTCCGGTCGAACGTAAGTTTTCAGTGCATTCCTTCTTTGAGAGTAGGTATTGGAAATGTATATATTTTTTAGCTGGATCAAGGCTAGAACAAGCGATATCTGAAGGACCGGAGGCGCTTCAAAAGTACATAGATTCAGGTGAAATTGAAGAGCTGCACGATGTGATGCCGATAAACGACGACGAAGATTACCTGAACGATTACGATAGCGGTGACGAGTCGAAAGATAAATCGAAAAACATTCCCGGCAAAAAGCACGACATGTCTTCCGATTCGCCTTTTGGAAGCGCGAACATGGACCAAGACATGCGACCGTTTGCCATGGGCAGAGACAGCGACATGCGGAACCAGCAAGGGTTCAGGAACCAAGATTTGGACTTCAGGGGCAGAGATTTCGACATGCGAAACCAACCGTCGCACGACATGGGCGACGAGGACTTCCGCGGGCCTCCGTTCAGATCGGATCAGGACTTCCGAGGGGGAGGTCGCCGCGGGTACGACGACGAAGAAAATTTCGACGAATACTACGACGAACCGCCGCAAGATTGGTCGAGGAACGGCGGTGTTGGCGGCGGCGGCGGCAGCGGCGGAGGCAACTTCAGAGACCAGCAGTTTAGCGGAAGAAATCAGAACTTCGGCGGCGAGGGTCGACAGAACTTCAACCGAAATCAGCAGGGCAACAACAATTTCGGTGGACGGAACGAACCGCCATCGCATTTCGGCGGTAGCCAGAACGAAGGCTGGAACAACGGTCACAGTGACAACTTCAGGGGACGAGGCGGGAAACGCGGTGGCGGTTCCAGAGGCGGGAATCAACGAGGCAGAGGCGGACGCAATCCTAGACCGTCTCGGGGCGGTGGCTCTCGTGCTGGAAATTCCGGCGGCAGGTCGCAGAATCGCGGAAGGTTTTAGTCATATTGACTACAACAATTATTTTCTTTTGTATTTATGAAACACCAGTTGTGAATATCTTTTGTTTTAATTGTATTAATAACGATTAGTGAACATTGAATAAAAATATATATTGTAAGGCAAGATCGAAGGTGGACGTAACTTTGTACAAATTTTGTTCTAGATGGCGTATGACAGCGATGATGTAGGTAAACTGTGTTAGACTTTTCATCAACTAAGACGGCTAGGACCTGACTTTTTGAAAAATTCTACTTTCTTGGCCTCTATCGGTCTATTCAGGAAAAAAATTCAAATTCGAATTTGAATTTTTTTCAAATTCGAATTTGAATTTTTTTCTTGGCCTCTATCGGTATGGAAGGAAAAATATTGTGATTGTGCAGTAAAGTCGAGATTTCGCCGGATATAATTATTCCTTTTAAGGTCATCCAAGATGAATTCGAGGCTATATAGCCAGGTACTTGCTTCTGAAACACCTGTATGTGTATGTTGTACCTACCATGTTCTTATGGAACCCGATGAAAAGGCAATCCGCCTTTGTGAAGCGTGCATATTGTATCTTTTTGAAGTGAAACTTCTATTCTCGCGCCTAGATCACAACACACAACTAACGCAGAACCACACATGGGAGTGAAATGGGTTCATGGCATCAGTGGCTGTAACGAACGCCTGTAACGTTGTCTGACCTTGGGGCGACCAGCGTCGTCCCAGGAAATGGAAGAATAAGCTGTTACGGCGTTCGGTTCTATTTTTTACAGTTAGTATTCTTTAACCGCTTGCATTGTGTTTCAAGTACAACAGCTTCCATCATAAACAAAAATTTGATTTGATCGATGAATTCTAATTCAGGGTAGTGTCATTTGCAAACGAAAATGATTAATTTATTTTCGTAATGCATATCGCCGACACTGGACTACTCTTCTTATTGGTGTTTGGCTTGAATAGATTCGAGCGGATGTATTTTATTATAGGGATAGGGAGGTATATTCAGGGCCGGGCCTAGCAGGCGTGCAGTATGTGCTGGCATGCAGGCGGCAAGTCATAAGAGCGGCAATATAATAATAAAGTTGAATTTCAAAGGATTCTCTTCATTCCCGCATTCTCTCCATTGCCGGTGAGGGGGGGGGGGGGGGCAATTTTTCGGTAGCACGCAGGTGGCAAATAGGCCAGGCCCGGCCCTGGGTATATTCTTCAACGGACGTTTACAATTCAAAAATAAAATCGAATGCCGCACACCCAAATGTAGACACAACTTTCAGGTACCTATGTACCTATTAAGCAGGGGTGGATGAGTCAAGCCCAAGAGGGAAAACCGAATTTTCGACAATTATGGCTGAAACAGTTGCTCAATGTTCTAGATGTCAGCTGATTGTAGCGATGATATTTGGAGCGGTGGTAGCCGAGTGGTACAGGTGATGGCAAGCCAAACCATTCGCGCTGCCCTGTGTGGGTTCGAATCCTACTTCATCCATGGATATTTTGTGCTGTCCCCGAGGTTGCATGGTAGAGCAGCTTATAGCTGAATGCCGCCTCGTAAAATAAGACAATTAAATAAATAAATAAATAAATAAATTAAATAAATATACTGGTTTGATAATCAAATTTTTATGTTTGAAAATTGATTTTTGACATGATTCTTAGTCAATTTTTTGAATGGTTTGATTTCACCTCAATTAAATGTGACATTCTAAATATACCTAAGTACGGTGGCGAGCACATAAATGGAAATACTCATCAATTCTGTCTATATTTTAATTTAACCTACAGCCTTATTGTGATTGGAGAAGATGATATCGTATGTACTCTAGAACCACGTAGGTACCTCAAATCACATTCACGAGGTAGATACCTATGTATTTTATATTTTTCTATCAAAAATTAATACCGGAGTTTTCCAAACGACATTCTTATACTTTGTGGAAGATTTTGTTTGATTGCCATGCTGTGCCTGCCAGACACAGTTTCCACCGTGCTGTAATATAACGGGGAATATCGTACAGTAAGAAAATCCGTCACGATGTCACATTCGCATAATTATTATGTGTACCTTGGAAGAACGGACCTCACCGGCACCGCAGGAAGATATAATAAAATGATAATAAATATTATTATATTATTATATTATAGGTACTTTGTGGAGAATATTATTGATGAAAATAGATATTTATTGTATTAGGAGTCTGAGTGAGATTTCATGTGACGGAGAATCGGGGTTTAAGCGCCGAGCGCAGCGAGAAAAGAAACAAAAGAAGTCTAATCGTGAAAAAATCATGTCGAAAGTATTCTGCCCTTTAAGTGACTCATAATAATAATAATAATAATAAGATTGATGATAAAGAAACAAGATGATACAAACCGTTAGAGAGCGCCGGAGCGAGAGTACGAAAAGAACACCTCTTCGAACGTTGTTTGCTAATTGATTCATACCTATAGAAGTTTCACTTCTTCCGAGGGTGACTATGGTCACGCACCCACTTTTTTTTTCAGAAACAACGACTTTATTTCAATTATCTTCCTTGCGTTACTAATGGATTCATTATTACATCGAAAGTGGTGCTTGAATGGAGAATATTATTAAACCCCTTTTCAACCAATAGCAACAATTTATTGTCAATAGAAGGTGGGCGAACGTCAGTGCGGAGGTGTCACCGGTCAAACATTTCTATTTTTAGCAGCCAGAATTTACAATTTCTGGGCGATTATCAGAGTGAAGTAGATAAAATAATATATTACACTCGTTTAATAAGACGTATTGTCACACTCCTTTGGAGCACTCCGAGCAAGCTCGTCGTGCCGCAAAACCAGTCATGTGACAATACTATGTCTTATGAAACTCTTATAATAATATACTATTGTGGTTTGGCTTTTATACGGAAGTCTACAGGTGCTACACATCGTAGGTGCTACAAAACAATTTCTTGCCCTTCTTGTTGATGATGTTGACATGAAGCCGTCATCTCCGCCAGGCGGAAAATAAGTATGCCATATGTAGCCTAAACTAAAGATCATTTTAATCCGATTTCTAGCCTATTGGGAATGATTTCTTTGTTGCTCTCCCAGGTTCCTGTACTATAGTCCGGACGTTAAGCGACATGAATGGGACCCACCTTGCATTTTCGAGACAAGTGACGAAATTTGGCACACCTGTTCACTAGACCCTACTCTTTGAGTTAAGAAATGTTGCCACCATCTGCGGAAATCGCGCACACTTTATACAGGGTTCAGTAGAAAAAATTTGTTGAAAAATCGTAAATCGTGAACCATAACCGGTGGACGTATGTAAATCAGGATATTGATGACTGATTCCATGCCCATGAAGGTACTGCAGACAGTTTTGAAATATCTTGAGGCGTTTCCGAAATACGTTGGAAGAAGTGAAATTTCTTCAACTTTCTTATTTTTTCAATAAATCAGTTGTTTTTGGAGATATTGAGCTGCAACTTGATATTCCGGCAAACAAATATGTTTATAATGAAACGCGATGTGGAGCCATCGACAAAGCCTGCTAGATTCGGAACTAAGATCTTCAACTTTTTTTCCATCGTGAGCGCCATCTTCAAATTGCCCTTCGTGAAATTGTTGAAAAAACAACAGGTAACGACTTTATTGAACACACGCGTTCATTTTATCATGAAAAACCAGGTCCTGAATTGCAGCAATGACTTCTTCGGCCAAGAAACGTTATCAAGTTAGTTTTTTTTTATTTCTCTCAACTTAGGTGATAACCATCACCAAATGGAACTTTGGATCGATAAGATGTTGACCACATTATAATCTACATTATTTTGTGCAGCCAGTCACTGAATTTCATCATCATCAACCAAGTGGTGTTCTTTTGGCAAACAGTTGAACAAAAAGTTTGCTTCGACTTTAGTGAAAAAAACGAAAACGGCAGCGTCACGTCGTCCCTTCAAACCAGATTGAAGAAAATCTCCCACCAAAAATGCTACCAATTGATACTGAAAGAGTTCGGAGGAATGTCTGCTGTAGTTTCAAGTTGAACCGAAATGGATTTTTCCATCCTACTTCTGCAGGAGGGACGTCGAAAGTGTTGCTACAGCTTAATATTTGAAGCGTTTTTTGTTGAATATTGCCAGAAACGCTTCAAATATAAGCTGTAGCAACGCTTTTCACGTCCCTCCTGCGAACTAAAATGTAACAATCAGTTTGAGCTTGGCTTGCACATTCCTCCGAATCATTTCAGTATCAGTTGGTAGCACTTTTGAGTACATATTTTCTTTAATCAGGTTTGAGGGCAGAAGGTGACCCTGCATTTTTTGCTCTTTTTACAAATATTTGAGTAACTTTTTGTTCAACTGTTTGCCAAAAGAACACCACTCGACTGATGATGAAATTTGGTGACTGACGTTGCAGAACAATGTTGATTGAAATATCGCAAACATTCATTTGATCCAAAGTTTTATTTGGTCATGACTGTCACGTAGGTTGAGGAAAAACAAGAAAAACGAACTTGATAACGTTTCTTGGGCGAAGAGGTCATTGCCACAATTGAGTACCTGGTTTTTCATGATGAAACATCGTGTGTGTCCAATAAAGTCGTTACCTGTTGTTTTTTCAACAATTTCACGAAGGGCACTTTGAAGATGGCGCTCATGATGGAAAAAAAATTGAAGATCTTAGTTTCGAATCTAGCAGGCTTTGTCGATGCCTCCACATCGCGTTTCATTGAAAACATATTTGTTTGCCGGAATATCAAGTTGCAGCTCAATATCTCCAAAAACAATTGATTTATTGAAAAAAGAAAAAGTTGAAGAAATTTCACTTCTTCCAAAGTATTTCGGAAACGCCTCAAGATATTTCAAAACTGTTTGCAGCATCTCCATGGGCATGGAATCAGTCATCAATATCCTGATTTACATACGTCCACCGGTCATGGTTCACGATTAACGGTTTTTCAACAAATTTTTTCTACTGAACCCTGTATAAAGTGTCTACACGACCGCAGATGTTGGCAACATTTCTTAAATCGAAAAGTAGGGTCTAGTGAACAAGTGTGCCAAATTTCGTCGCTTGTCTCGAAAATGCAAGGTGGTTCCTCTTAACAGCCGGACTACTACCAAGTGGACCTGACTTATTGATTGTAAGCCGATATCGGGCCACGCAACTGATAGTTCTTAAGTCGGCAGGCCCCAGCGTGCTAGTTGGGAACCTGCTAGGTTTTTTGGTCATATTTTAACCCTCCTGTTTTTTTTTTGCCAAAAATAAATACCTCGCGACTTCTTCTGACGTCATTCCGCAGACTTCAGACATCTGTCTGACAAAAAAAATGATGCTTTCTCCAGGGAAATGTCGAAAGGAAGTGTTTCGTGATCATATATAGGATTTCATGTTGCGTGTTGGCCCACGCTATCCATCTTACAGGAAAAAAAAAGAGTTCAAAGGACGTCACTTTTCATCATTATTTCGATTAGGTATGCAGTGATTACAAAAAATATTAAATATTTTATAAATATAAATCCAATATACTTACAGCTATTATAACTTTGAAAGCCTATTGATTACAGTATCCTAATATTACGGTAAGCTGAAGAGTGCTTAAGATAACTTATAGTTTAAAATAAATAAATAAAAACGAGATTTACACGCTCATCCCTACAACCTCAAAAAGGTGGAGTCATTGTTGGAGTATTGCCGTAAGCTAAAATTGCATTTCGTTCAATAACTTTTCACTTGTAACTTGTAACCAATATGCTCACCTGTTCGAGATTATCGTGACGCTCTGTGGATTCACTAGTGGTTGTAATTTCTCAATGAACCGCTTGTAATTTCTATCGAGCTCTCTTTGGTAATCTTTTTGATCTTCTGCGATCAAATTTTTGTTTTTCTTCAACGCATCGAAACACCTGAAAATACACAACACAAATGTAATAAAACTGATTGGTGTAAAAAAAAGCAGACAGTACTTCTTTGAAAAGTCTTTGAAACACAGTCTCAATTTGTTTTGGTGTTTGGTGAGAGCCTTCCCGTCGCTGGGCAGGAACGTCACTGCCATCTCCAAAGGGCCTTGGTTGACTGTGGTGCCTATGCAGCCTTGAAGCACCATTTGCAATATTTTCGGATCAGGCGGTTCTTGTAAAGTCGCTGCTGCCAATTCGCTGGTTTTCTTGTGGATATCTTCTATTGCCACCTAAGAAAAGTGAAAACCATTCAATTATTCACAAAAAACAAAAATGAACCCGGCCGGTAGCGCGGAGGACTCCGTCTTTGGAAGCAATCCCGGAGATAGTGGATGGATTCGAATCCGGCCTGGGCCAGGTGAAAATGTTCATGCGCTCTCTGGTACCTTGGCGTGTACCACCGCGCGGTCACGTTAAGAGGAAAAAGGTGAAACGAGCTGGACATCGAAAAAAGGGCGCTAATAACCTTGCTGTTGATGCGTCCATAAAATGGTGGGTGATAGGCGAATCACCCGACGCCGCTTTCAGAGTACTGAAGCGGGGCTTAAGAGGGACTGCCAGTGAGTGCACGGATCCCCGCCCACCGCAAAAAAATGAGAACGCAATCCTACCTCTATAGGCGTCAGCTCAATTTCAACGTGGTCCACCACTTGAATCCGAGTTTTGACGTAAGGGAAATGCACGGCAGTCGTTAAAATATTCTTGCGTTTACACTGATCACGCAGTTCACCGTGTGCTTTGCCACTTTTCGTGAAAGGAGTTGCGTAAACGAACCGTTCTGAAAAGACATCAGTTGAAGATAGTTCATGCTAACTTCCATCCTTTCCGTACTTACTTATGTTGAAGTTACGATCGAAATAAGTCTGGCGATATCTCAGTTCGTACTGCTCAAAGTAAGGTTCGACGTAAGTGATTTGAATGTAAGTTTTATCCGGATCGAGCGTATCCAGTTCAACTCTATTCGAATCTTTGATGATGATGATGTTTTCGGCGCCAAATCGTTCAGCGTAGAAGTTCTAGAAACGGCTACGTTTAATAGTCTGCTATTGATGATAGTCAACTGAATCTTTTTTATTTACCTCTAACCGACTGAAGATTTCAGGAAGTTTTGTCAAAGTCGGTTCTTTGTAGATGAATTCCGTCTTGTGCAGGTCGCCGAATTTCGAACCGTAAAAGCCAACTCTGAAGTACGTTCCAAACATCCGTTTGCCCTGCAGCTGGTCGATTCTCGTGTAAGCGTCGTGCAATTTCCTTGAAAAGTACCAGTTCATCAGCCAAAAAAAAAAACAGTTGTGAACAGAAGTCTCGCAATCTCCTTCAAGAGTTTTGTTGGTGTCTTGAGTGATTTGAGCGTTGCGTTGTTAACGTATTAATTAAAAAAGCTCAGGGTCTTTTGAACTGACCGAGACGGAGGGGTGAGAGGCAAGAAGTAAACGAAATTGAACGGTATAGTTGCAGCGGTACGCTAGCGAAATGACCCTGATTATGCATTTTGTGATACTGCAATGAAATCTGGCATATGCAAACTACGTAAAATTTCAAGTGATTTGACTCAAAAATTTATGTATTAAGGGGCGATTGGCGGCCGCTCAAAATTTGAAGATGTCAGAACTTTTACCATGCACCATTCAGTACCGCCCTATCTACCGTACAGGACTTGAACAACTCTGCTCTTGACCATCATAACATTTTTCGTCATGTCAATTCCATTCTTTAAAAAAAAAATCTTTGCCTGGTCAACCAATTGAAAAATAATATTTTTTTGGACTACAAATAGATTTTTAAGTAGTTTTTGTATGATCATCGATAAATCCGCATCCCCTTGATTCATTTATGGAAACAAAACTTTTGCAGTGCAATTTTTCAACAAAGGAGAGGCCTCAACTCACCATTATTTTCAACGTCACCTTTTTCAATGTTTTATCCCGATAAGTATGATTATTGTAGTACTAATATATAGCTTGAAGTTTTGGTAATTGTTGACGACCACTACTTCTCGACTTCAGCCACCAACTTTTCACGGTAGGTAGACACCACCACAACATCACGTTCGTCGACCGTAGTTTCTTGGGGAAACCACTATTTCCACTGTAAAATGCCCCTTCTTTCCAATACTTGTCCTACGACGTAAGTACATGCAAGAAGGAAGCGTCCTATATAGCTGTTTAAGTGGTTGCCTAACTCTTAGAAAATGCTAGTCGAGAAGTAGTCGTCGTCAACAATTACCGAAGTTTTCTTCAACGGTGATGATGATGACCTCAGATTCCACCTGGAAGCCGTACATAATAATTTTTCTGCAAGACCGTCAAATTTGGCATTTTTGATTTTTTAAGCGAGAGCGGCCAAAATGTCAATACACCACCACTCCGCCCGAGAGCACCAGTTTGCTCTAGCGGGAAAACGATATTCACGCCTAATAATTCTGCATTTTGTGATACTGCAATGAAAGTTGGTGCGAAAGTACCGAAACCGGTGCTCTCAGGCGGAGTGATGTGTATTGACATTTTAGCCGCTTCCGGTAAAAGATCAAAAATGTCAAATTTGACGGCCTTGCAGAAAAATTATTATGTACGGCTTCCAGGTGGAATCTGAGGCCGTTTCATCATCATCCCCGTTGAAGAAAACTTCAAGCTATATATTAGTACAAAAATAATCATACTTATCGGGATAAAACATTGAAAAAGGTAATGTTGAAAATAATGGTGAGTTGAGGCCTCTCCTTTGTTGAAAAATTGCACTGCAAAAGTTTTGTTCCCATAAATGAAATGAATCAAGGGGATACGGATTGATCGATGATCACACAAAAACTGATAACAATCTATTCGAGGTCCAAAAAAGTATTATTTTTCAATTTGTCGACCAGGCAAAAAAATTATTCCATTTTCTATAAGAAGAATGGAATTGACTTGACGAAAAATGTTATGATGGTTAAAAACGAAGTTGTTCAAGTCCTGTACGGTAGATAGGGCGGTACTGAATGGTGCATGGTAAAAGTTCTGACATCTTCACATTTTGAAGCTCCCCCAGTCGGGGGGGGGAAAGGCTTGAGGGGGGGGGGGGAGGCTTACCTACGTGCAACTTGTTATAGCTGTTGCTAGATAAAGTAAGCCAAGCAAATGTATATAAAACTGAATCTAACTTAATAAGACCTCACCCGTGGATGTTCGCCAACTTTTTGAAATCCCTGTTGTTCTCAGCGATCGGAATCAGAACCCTGTAGATGTCGTTCATCGGCTCGTACATGGCGGCAGCGTGGAAGCTGCTGGCAGCTTGTTCCAACAATCCAAACAGCCCTGCTTCAGTAAAGTGGGAACCCAAACAGCCACCTTCTTTCTCCGGACTCAGTACGTCATCCGACACGGCGCTTTCCTCTAGCACATTGGGGCTGACCCTCTCCAGAGCCGCCGCTCCGGCCGGCAGATGGGGCAGAGACTCGGACATGACCAGGTACTCGGCCACCAGGGCTGCGGAATGCACCAGACACATGCCGGCCTCGCAGTGGTTGCCCCGCTCCATGTGTTTCTGGGCCATGTTCGCCAGCCAAGTAAGGCGCAGATCGGGCGAGTTCTGGTAGCCTTTGGCTATCCTGTACATGAGATCCAGGAGCATTTCGGGGTCTTCTTGAAATTCCTTCATTTTCACGGTGTCGGACAGGATCATGTGCAGGTTGAAGACGAGATCTTTGACTTGTTCGGGGAACGTGGTCTCTTGGAGCTCGGAATCCCGCTGGCCGTACTCGAGGATGGTTTTGAGGGAGCGACGCAGGGAGTCGTCGCTAAAGGTGGCGGAGGTACCCACCAGACTGCTCAGTGACATTGTCACTTGCATTTTTACGAACGCAAAGTTCTGCATTTGGATAAAAACAAGGTATTATAAATTTTGGGTGGACGTTTTCAGCTTCGCATCTACTTTAGGTCAGAGTACTTTCGTTAGAGCTACAATAGATATTTTCTTCCAAATCTCATTTAATTATATCAAACCGTTGTGAAAATATTTCCTTTCAAAATTTCACACAAAACATAGAAAACACCCTGTTGCATTATCGTAACCAGTGGGCAAAAAAAATTTCTTGCCGGATTTAGACTTGTCTTGATGTCCTCTACCTAGCACTAAACCATGTCGCATTGGAGCTGAATCACCCTGTATTTACTGCAGCCTATAACTGACATTGGGTGGTATGCATAAAAAGTAGTAGATGCTACTACTACGGAAAAAAGTATCTACTTCGTAGTATCCTCTATTATGTATTTAGCATCTACTTCAGTTCCGAAGCATATGCTACAATAAAAAAGTTTCTACTTCAATACGGTGTAGTAAGTACTACAGCATCGTAGTATATACTACACCATTTCCAACTGTATTTGCGAGAATATCAAATGTATTTCAGATTAGCGATATGTATTTGAGAAAACACCAATTGTATTTTGAATATGAGAAATGTAGTTTAGAATTTGCCAAATGTAATTATGAGAAATGTAGTTAAGAAATTTCCAAGTGTATTAGATTTGGGAAATGTAGTTTAGAATATGCCAGTTGTATAATCGAATATTCAAATGTAGTTGAGAAAGTACCATATGAATTTTAGAACAAGGATATGTAGTTTAGAAAACGTGAATTGTAAGTGAGAAACCGCCAATTGTAGTTGAGAATTTGGAGTTCGTTTTCCTCAACAACGTTTGCTTTTTCATCACTGTTCTACCCTGAAAAAATATCTGAATCTGAAATACATTTCAAAATATCTCAAATACATCTCATCTTATCTTAAATACATCTAATGTTTTCGAAAATACAATTGGCAATTTCTCCATTGAACTTCGTGGATCTGGAATGCATTTAATTTTTTCTAAAATACATTTGGTAATATCTCGAATACATTTCGTTAATCTGAAATACATTTCTTATTTTCTTTTTTCTAAAGTTTTCTGAAATGCACTGGCAATTTCTTAAATACATTTGGTTAATCTTGAATACATTTCATATTTTCTGAAATACATCTGAAGTTTTCTAAACTACAGCTGGAAAAGGTGCAGAGAGCGAATTTACCTTAGTTGCAATCCAAACTAAATTTTCTCTGTTACACCTGAAAAAATAACAATAATGTAAAAATAAGGAGCTCTAAAATTTTTACGTCCAACCGCGAAGATCCAAACGGCAAATTTTAGAACAAATATATGCACACAGCACCGCGTACATACCTGAATAATTTTTGATATACAGGATTATTCAAAAGTCCGGAACAAAATTCATAATTTTGTACCATATTTTTTCGAGAAAAAAAACGCTCGAACAGGGCGATTTCTAAAAAGGGCAAGCGGTTATTCCATGACACGTATCATGATTTATTGTCAACCCCTTAACCCCTAGCCACCCTTAGCATTTTTTTCAAAGGCACCCTGACTTGGAGGGGGGAGGGGGGCTCGTTTGGAAAGCTTGTCAAAAATTGTATCCAGATTTAACATTGAAAATTAGATCGAACGTTTCACCATGAAGTTTCGAGGAGCCCCAGGGTAACTCAAAAGTTCTGAACAAGATTCATAATTTCTTACCATATTTTTTCCAAAAAAAAACCGCCGAACAGCTCGATTTTCAAAAACGGTAAGTCGTTTTTCCATGATACATTTCATGATCTACCGTCAACCCCTCAACCCCCAGCCACTCTCAGTATTTTTTTTTCACGTGTCATGATCTACCCTCAAGCCCTCAACTCCCAGCATTTTTTTTTTAACTTTTGAATAACCCTGTATATTATCGTCATAGGTTCTCCGCTCTTTGTATGTTTTTACAACTGATGCACCCATAAATTTAGCCATGTTTTTGACGAGAAGTATGGTCGAGAAGTTGCTATAACAGCAACTTCGCTAAAAATGGAGTAAATACTACGAATTCATAGTAGATACTACAGATTCGGAGTAGATGCTTCAAAGGCGAAGTAGATACTACTACGTACCGTTGTATATAGAAGCATCTACTACCTGGGCATAGTAAGTACTACGCTAGTGTAGTACATACTTCTCTTACGAAGTAGATACTTGTAGCATTAGTATCTACTACTTTTTATGCATACGACCCAATGTCATTAATGGTTGGGTGGCTCTTTGCTTGTGCTGGTTAGTGGCGGACACAAAATAAAATGAAGCCGACACGCGGCAGAGACAGTACTAAAGAAAATGGAATGAAAGTGCCCACTGTCCAATGCCCCAGTGATACAGAAATAATCACAAGCAAAAAAAGTTGGGGTTTAATTTATCACCGCGCTCCCTAGATCAGACTCCCCCGGTGCAAATTTTGAAATATTTCGTACATCATCTTGTTGAGCATAGAGAAATTAGTAGATATGGTAAGTTTTATCATTTTACGTTGATTAAGTCAGAAAATTGTCTGGCTGTCAGGACTATGTGGTTTCTTTTTGTGCTACACTAATTTCTAGGGCACCTGTATTTATACTCACATTTCCGATTTGAAACGTCTGCCTCATCAACAAGTACAGCGATGCGGCGGCTTGCGAGCGCACCGAAGCTATCTGAGATCCGCAGTGTTTCAGTAGCAGAAGGCACAGATCGGCACAGTGGCTGCTCTCTTCGTCGAACAGAGCGCCGTGAAACTTGAACACCAAACTCCTCTGCGACGCGAACAGATGAGGCAGAATCGTCGTGCTTTGGTTTTTGCTCAGCGAATGCAACAGCACAGTGAGGGCCAGACCCACCAAGTGCTGCTGAGAGTCCCACTGGGCCACGGTGGCGACGCACCTTTCCAACGTATCCAGGATGATGTAAGAAGCTTCGGTGGCGAAATGGCCTTCGTAATGGGTGTCGCTGAAAAAATCGTCTTTGGGCCGGTCGACGACGTCCGCAGTCGGTTTGTAGGTCATCTGATCCTTGCGCCAGCGGAGCTTTTCAGACACGCCCATTTGTTGGGAACCTAAAGTTATATGTCTTGGCTTTATACGCCCCACACTCTTCTATTCAACGACATGGCTAGACAGGCCACGCGCGGTCGATGAAGCTCTGATTAACAGAAATAATAACAAATCCTCCCTCAAGTCTACCATAGTTTCAGGCTGATTCTACCGCCAGTGAAACAATCGAACCCGCGTCAGAACACCCCCGACCGATAAAATGCTTGTCGCATCTAGCCGCATCGTTGAATGGACGCTCCTTACCCTTCCGCCTTTGCATCATTTCTCGTGCCGATCCCTGTCCCAGGATCACGTCCTCCAGTCTCGAAATCACATCCTGATTATTCCCCTGATGGCTGTACGCGTTGTACCTGGACGGCGTTCTGCGTCTGGGCTTGTATTCGAAACAGCTGGTGCACACGTCCAGCAGATGCAAAAGCGTGGCCAGTCTGGTCAGACTCAGTTCGCCCATCCATTGCGACAGAGATTCCTTCTCTACGTTCTTCAGAACCCATAGCACGCAGGTCAGCAGATTTCTGGTAACTTCAGCGCTGATGCCTGATTTTCGTGACTAAAAATTTCAACAGTGACCTTGAGGTGCTTAAGGTTTTGTAGGAAGCATTAATGCTTTCTACAAAACAAGAGCTACACAGCCAACGTAATAGCGTTTTAGCGTTATTTGCACTGGCCCCAAGTTCAGAGCTAAATAAAGTACTCAACAAAATAAGTGTCACCCTGCAAAATTTGACCTAACTTTGAACCTGGACAACTTTGGAATGCTACAAGCGATTCAATCAATTTTCAGACGGTCCGCTGGCGGCCCAGTCCTTCAGCTACTAGTCCGTATTTTTTAAATACATCAAGTATTCCACATAATATTTCTACAGGGTGTTCAATAGGCTGGTGCAAAATTACTGAAAATTGACATACTCCCTGAGCGAAAAAAATTTTTCTTGGATTTCAACATCATCGGCAAGAAGGTAGAACTCATACCTCGGGACGGCTCTTGAATTTCCGTTTTTTCTCTTGAATTTACAGATTGACCTCAAAAAGTCAACTTTTTGGTGTTACAGTTGTAACTTTATAAGTCGCTGATATTCGAGAGTTCAGGCTCATTTTGAAGCTGAAGCTTCAGGTAGGATCATAGGATCAAAATCAATAATTCAAGACAAACACTAGAAATACAGAGTTGCGTAAAAAGTGACCAAAACCTGAACTGCTCTTGGAATACGAATAATTGGGAGGAAAATCGGGTAAAAATCAAACCACCTTTGACAGAATAATCCATTCTGATATTTCTCGTTCAAAAGCAAACAATTCAAATGTGGCCTGTAACCAGCAATTCTAGTCCTATAGAAGAAAAAAGCACCTTGAAGTGTTTAGAACCAATGGTACTTCAGAAGGTGAGTTGATTTTCATTCGATTCTCCTCTCAACCTAGATTCCGAGAGAAGTTCAGGTTTGGGTCACTTTTCATGCAAGCCTGTATCTTGAATGTCTGTCTTAAGTTGATTTTGATCCATTGATATTCCCATCTGAAGCTTTAGTTTCAAAATGAGCCAAAAATTTTGAAAATTGGCTAACAAGGAAAAGAGTTATTAATGCATTACAAAAAAGTTGACGTTTCAAGGTCGCCCTGTAAATAAAAGAGATGCATCGAAAATTCAAAAACCGTCTCAAGATATGAGGTTTACCTTCCTGCCTATGGTGTTGAAATACAGTAAAAGAAAACTTTGTTCAAGAGAGAACATGTCAAACTTCCAGAAATTTTGCACCAGTTTATTGAACACCCTGTAGAAATATTATGTTGAATACTTCAAGAATTTAAAAAATACGGACTAATAGCCAACGGACCGGACTAGCGAACGGTCTGAAAATTGATTGAATCGCTTGTAGCACTTCAAAGTTGTCTAGTTGAGTTAGGTCAAATTTTGCAGGGTGACACTTATTTTGCTGAGTACTTTATATAAAGTAAGACAAGGCAACAGACCTCATTTGAGCTTTATGGGACTGACGATGACGGCCAGAGTTTAGTGGCTTAGTATTCAAGGGTTGAATTGATAAATACCGTTTGAAAAGTATCGCACATGACCGGTGATAGTTTACCGGCGATGGCCAAGGCAACTGTTTGATTGATGTTGGCTGGTCCTTCTTCGGCAAAAGCGACCGATTTATCTGCACTCCAGTAGTGGAGGAACGGCAAAGCGTCCATGCAGATCGACAGAAGGGGTAGATATAGGGCGGCGACGCGTCTCTTGGCTTCTGGAGAAGCGTACCGCGGATCGCCGTCATGCCAAGATAGGAGGGACCTGACTGCGTCGACTGCTTTGTTATGCAGTGATGGATTGCTGCGCAAAATATTACATCAATTGGATTAGTATTTGTGACTGTTCTTTCTGTTGAGCAAAAAATAATTTTCGAAACTTGAAATTGACTAAATAGACGTATGCGCATGAAACCAGCCCATCTTCTCGCCTGTTTAATAGGAAACTTCGTTCAGAAACAACAACAAGCTTTCAAATGAATTCGACGTCAAAGTAGACGAGCGCATCCAGACAAGCGTAGGTCTTGGACTTTGGGAAAAGCGGAAAAGTTTCAATTTTTTCAAGTCTGGTAATAAGTAACTTATTATGGCGGCTTGACAGAACGAGTCCCTATGCAACAGCCCACCAAGAAATCAAACCTACCATTAAAACATCCTACCGGAGAAACAGCCACCGCTCATTTTGCCACGAATTCTGCAACCGTGCAAACATGCTACTGCTAAATCAACACACCGGAAAAAGTGAAACCGCTCATTTAGCCACCGAGAGCGCTGCCGCGCATTCATCCTACTGCTGAAGCGCTCTCGGTGGCTGAATGAGCGGTTGCACTTTTTCCGGTGTGTTGATTGAGCAGTAGCATGTCTGTGGGGTTGCAGAATTCGTGGCAAAATGAGCGGTGGCTGTTATTCCGGGTGTGTTGCTTCAACAGTAGGATGAATGCGCGGTAGCGGTCTCGGTGGCTAAATGCGTGGTTGCACTTTTTCCGGTGTGTTGATTTAGCAGTAGCATGTTTGCACGGTTGCAGAATTCGTGGCAAAATGAGCGGTGGCTGTTTTTCCGGTAGGATGTTTCAATGGTAGGATGATTTCGCTGTGGGTTGTTTAGTGGGCTCCCGACAGAACTTCGTTTGTCGCGGGCGACAGTGTCGCTGGCCAATAGGATTCGATCTGCCTGTACTCCTCTACCTCCCTCCAAAATTCCCGCGACACGAGTTGCTGTCGTCGTGTCGTTCAAATTATTCAACTACAGTGCTGCTACAGTGAAGTGGGGGACTGTCACCGGCGACAAACGAAGTTCTGAAGAGCCGCCATTATGTGACTGTGTTGACAAGGTATAAGTGGCATTTCTATGATACCGACATAGAGCGGCGTAAAAGTACTTCCACTCCGCTAGCGCCAGCGCATAGGTCGCGGGAGCAAAAATGGCGCCCTAAATGGGTATATGGTATAATGTTAATTTATTTTAACTAGTACGTACTTGTTAATACAATTTTCTTTAGTTGTAAAGTTGTGATAAATATACAGATAATTCATTAAACAATTGTCGCTTTATCAAAAAAATTAATGTGCTAAACTCAAGATTTGACTGAGTATTCCAAAAGATAATTAATGGGTAAAAAATTAGAGAAAAGAGGGAAGGGTACTATCCGAGGTACTATCTATTAAATTCGCCCCTATGAATGTTCGACAAAATCCGTTACTATTGTTCTATAGAGACTTATTTTAGTGAAATTTGGTTCAAATTTGAATAAAATCGGTTGAACGGTTCAAGAGTTATGTAGAAAAAACATTTCTTTAATTCCAACTTTAAAAAGCCAAGTCTCCGTTATTGTACGTTTTTAGGCGGAATGTTTGGAGGAAAGTCTACTTATTTTCTGATGCTCCATTGACTGACAAAGTTCCCCCGATTAGACACCGGACGCCCTGTATATTTCTGCATGGAATGAAAGATCTTTTTAAACTGAATTCAGTCTAAAATTGACGATGAACTTTTGTTTTAGAATATGTTGAGCAGTTTTATCATATCAACATGCCAGACTATGGCACCTTTGATGCTGGAGATCACGTATGATAATGGGTAAAATTGTGTATTTTTTTGCAATGATTCCGACTTTTTGAACCTATCATCACCCATATTAAACTTAGGGTTTTTAACTAAAATTTTTGGTGATAATGGCTTCCTTGAGTACCATTAAACAGACAATCTGACCTGGAAGAGTCTCGTTCGTCAAGGTTCGAAACCAGAGCGCAATCCATTGAGCTTTTGGCTGAAAGAAAACTTACTTCATTTCAAGAAGGATAGTGGCGAGATCCGACAACACCAAACCAGTTAGATAGTGGTGCTGCCTGAACTCCGACGACAACTCGGCGAACACGCTGGCCCTCTCTTGACTGGCCGGCGGTCCGGACAAGAACGAATTCTGACTGGTCGAACTGGTGACGCTCGGAGTCGGAGATACGCACGACGCCGATGCCATGAAAGGCGTAGCGAACGGCAAATTCAAAGCCACGTAGTGCTCGTGACTGCACACGATCCTCACGCATTCGATTTTCAGTTCCACCAACACAGACGCGTCCTGAATCGACATGATTTTGGCCTGCAGCTGTTTGTTGTAGGCCCGTATCAGCTGGAGGACGTAACCCCGATCGCATATGGAAACCAAATCGAAAAAGAAGAACGCCAGGGCGGCGTTCAACTTGTGCGCTCGGCGGATGTCGAGAGTCGAATGCGAGATTATCTCTGAAGTGACGGTGCACACCAGCGAAGCTATGTCGTCCAGGAACTGCTCGCTGAACCGGATTTTTCTGGGCGCGTCCAAGCTCTTCGCGTACGACAGGTGCTCGACCATGCTCTTGACGATCAATTCAAACAGAAACCAGGCGTTCTGCATGGCCAAATCTTTGATTCTGCCACTCGAAACGACCCATTGCAGGGCCAGCTCGCGATGGACGATTCTCTGACACGTAGTTACGGGCTGCGGCATTTGCTCGTTGTTGGGAGGAACGCGCATGCTGGCCGCCCTGTCCAGTCCCCTTGGATTTTGCAATAGGGCCACCTCCAAATCGGGATTTGAGTTGCTGCGAGCCAAAGGCGACAAGTTGTCTTCCCATTCGGAAGTCGAACACGAACTGCTGGCGGGATGCGGGAGGATGCACTGGAAATGGATGTATGTGGCTAACAGACTGTTGCGCGAGTGTTGATCGGTAGGCAGTTCGATTTTCTGCAATGCAACATCAAAAGTAAGACGCCTATGCTGAACAACCTTGAAAAACGTATAGAGGAAATGTTAAAAACCTATAAATGTAGGTACTCACAGAGAGGTTTTCCAGAAGTAGGCAGAGGGTTTCGAACGACGTTTGACCAATATTTAAAGTATGTCCGCATATTCTTGGAGGCTGAACAAGAAGTTCGATTATACTGTCGAAGATCAGCGGTAAATTCTTGACAATTGTTTCAGGTTTTGCGCCGGACAATCCCAGCATTGATGCTCTGAAACATATGAAACAAGAATTTGAGGTCAATTTATTCAAAAATATTACTTATTGCAAAAAATGGCACTGAGCGGGGACGGCTGCAGGCCTTACATGCACTCTACTCTTAGAGCACTGGTTCATAAAATAATAGAAACGTTAACATTAAGATTTAAATAACTTTTGAGTGCCAAAAACGCAGTGATTTTTGCTGCTGACGTCATTCTACGCTAGGACCGTTTTGTTCGCAACGTCCAGATACCGCCTTGCGGCGCAACTCTGAATCGCTTCCTTTATTTATCGTGTAGTAGAAGACCGGCAAAGTTTTGAATATGTAATAAACCGGCATTGTTTTAATTTTCCTGAAATGCAGATTGTTAATTTGAACGCCGCCCGCCCTCATAAATTATAGCACCACGCAAATGAAACGTCTTTTTTCGACAATTGGTAGAGCAGCTAATAGCTGAATGTCGCCTCGTTAGGTGAGTCGATTATAAAAAAAAATGATTAAAAAAAAAATAAAATAAAATGAAAATTATTGAACAGAAACACCACTAATTAAAAGCTCACCGGTCAGTGATAGGCCAGGCGGTAGGTCATTCTGGATAGAAAAAATTCCGACCAAAGCTTTTATGGTGTCAAACTCTTCGTAAGGTCAGTAGGTATCTACCACTGAGTTTCCGCCCAAAAACGAGTTGTGCTGATTCCTCCACATCTGCCCAAAGGTAAAGGATGCCTTGAAGGTGCAAAAAGACCTGTTAAACCCCCGTACTTTTCCACTTTATTTGCCTCAATGCAAACGAACAATTCTAACGCCAACATTGGAAGCATTTGTCATCATCTCTGTGCCAGTTTTACTGTTGAAAAAAAAGATTTCTTTGTGCGGGTCAGATAAATCACATTTAATTGTTTTTCCACACAAAAAAACGATGGAGCAACATGTATTTTGGATGTTTTCTAATGACTTGTACTTACTGAACGCATTCATGGCGTTGAAATTTCAATAACAGCATTTTTGAAGATGTTGCCCGCTAAGAAGTGAATAATTTTTACCCGCCTGTTCAGCAGCAGTTTTTTCAATTTCACCAAACACCGTTGTCGAAAATTTTATAGGGAATGACAAGCTGGAACTGTTTTCTGATGATATTATATCTGGCTTAACCGCGGCATGCTTTTTGAAAGTGTAGGAAACTGATTTCTTTTTGAGCGGTTCCATTTTACCCGTGTGCGGCCGTGCCTACTTGACATAGACCGGACTGATTACACAAGCTTGGAAATGTACTCTTTTCCAGCTTCAAAACACGACCATTAATGATAAAATAATATATAATTTCTTCATAAATCAATGTACAAAGTCTTAATAATAATGGTCGCGTTTTAAAGTTGGAAAAGAGTACATTTCCAAGCTCGTGTAATCAGTCCGGTCTATGTCAAGTAGGCACGGCCGCACGCGGGTGAAACAGGACCTCTCGAAAAGAAATCAGTTTTTTAGACTTTCAAGTGCGTGCCGCGGTTAAGCCAGGCACGATATCGTTAGAGAAGAGTTTGAGCTTTTCATTCCTTATGAAATTTCCGCAAACAGTGTTTGGTGAAATGGAAAAAATTGCTGCTGAACACGCGGGTAAAAATTATTCACTTTTTTGCTGGCAACATCTTCAAAAATGCTGTTATTGAAATTTTAATGTCATGAATGGGTTCAATGGATACGAGTTATTAGAATACATACAAAATACATGTTGCTCCATCGTTTTCTTGTGTGAAAAAACGATTAAATGTAATTTATCTGACCTGCACAAAGAAATCTTTTTTTTCAACAGTAAGACTGGCACAGAGATGATGACAGATGCTTCCAATGTTTGCGTAAGACTTGTACGTTTGCATTTAGGCAAATATAACGAAAAAGTACGAAGGTTTAACAGGTCTTTCTGCACTTTTGAGGCATCTTTTACCTTCGCGCAGATGTGGAGGAATCAGCACAACTCGTTTTTGGGCGGAAACTCAGTGGTAGATAACTATTGACCTTACGAAAAGTTTGACACCATAAAAGCTTTGGTCGGAGTTTTTTCCAGATTGTAGTGATTTTACCGACATACCGCCTGGCCTATGAATGGAGAAGGCAAAATTTTTAAATAGGAAAACGTCGTTCTGAATATTTTAGTGGCACTTGCGATTAATGTTCAAGCAGAAAAAGATCTCGTTCAGTAATTTGCGATCCTCGCTTATACAAAAGGTAGTTTTGTAACTGAATATTCCAAATTAAAAATGTGTGATTCGCTAATTAATGCTGATTGCTCGTGCAGAATAATGGGTAGTATTAATAAAAAATAAGCATGAGCATTTACTTAGATTTTTGAGGAGTTGCTAAGCAAACTTTCCCTGACAACGCCTATGAAATTCAAGCAAATGCTTATAGTGCGGGAGCCCACTGCAAAATTCTGGGTCGATCGCTTTTATGAAGAATTTCTGTTTCAATCGATAGTGGGCAATACGATGAATCTTCCGATACCCGACAGCCACCTTGCATCCCCTGCTATAAGGGTCGCCGCCGGTTTTAAAGATGCTCATTTTGAATCATTTTTTACACCTCTTGCTTATATAAAAAAATGTCACAATGATTGACAGAAGGCGACATGGTCGAGTGGTCTAGATCAAAGTAAACGAATTCAAAGGTCAGAGGTTCTAATCTCCGCGAATACTTTTTTTTTAATTCTTTTTTTTCGCATTTAAAAAGCTTGACTTACTTGAACTTTTTAAAATTGCGGAATTGGACGACGTTTCTCAATTTGGAGTAACTTTCGTCGCTAAATTTAATAATGCTGCCGTTTTTTCACACAAAAAATACGGCATTTCCTAGTATAGTGCTCTTTCTTCAAACGTGAGTGCCATGAAAACCAGTGGAGTGTGGAGGATTGAAAAAAATAAGGGTTTCCTAAAATCAGGTGTGAAAGTGTATAAGTATGTATTTCAAAATTTCAAAATCCGAAAAACTCGATTTTTTTTCAAAATTTTCATATATTTTTTGAAAAAAGACCCTCATTCTCTTGCCAGCTCAGATTTAAATAACTAATTTTTCTGTCACGTTTTTAGCTGCACAGATTTGGCAGTAACTCACGCCAAAAGAATCTATCTGTTGTTTCTCTTCCGCTCTGCAGCTGATCCGCAGTCTGTTTCAGCCGTTTTTTATGCTAGGAAATAACATCCTCAACTACTGAAAATGGTATCTTTGTATTAAACAGTGATATGTGTCTGTCAAGCTTTTAAAATGCGAAAAAAAAAGAATAAAAAAAAGGTATTCGCGGAGATTAGAACCTCTGACCTTTGAATTCGTTTACTTTTATCTAGACCACTCGACCATCTGGCCTTCTGTCAGTCATTGTGACATTTTTTTATATAAGCAAGAGGTGTAAAAAATGATTCAAAATGGGCATCTTTAAAACCGGCGGCGACCCTTATAGCAGGGGATGGAAGGTGGCTGTCGGGTATCGGAAGATTCATCGTATTGCCCACTATCGATTGAAACAGAAATTCTTCATAAAAGCGATCGACCCAGAATTTTGCAGTGGGCTCCCGGACTATTATGCTATTTTTTTTATTAATACTACCCAATGTGACAACTGAAACAAATACAGCAGAAATGTATTGCTTAGATAGCGGACCAAAGCCACGATGTAAACGTAGCCATTTAAAATAGTGCAGCGATTAACGACCATTTTTCAGCGACAGAGAAACCTTGCATTTTATGATAAAAGCATGAAACTTGGCATATATGCTCTAGGGACTGTCATTCACTATATACGAGGTGGACCCACGATGGAACCGCCGTGCAGCTGTCAGAATTGCCATTTGCCTACCTTTCAGGGACAAAAACTGAAGCCGGTTATCGGGTTGACTGGAAAGTGACGTCTATCAATGCAGTAGACCTTCACAGTTGAACTTCACCACAAACAGACGTGAATATTACAAAAGGAGGAGGAATGGGAGGAAATTAACAAGTTTGGTGTAGTTTCCGACTAAATTCCATCTTCTTATTTCAAATAAAGTGTTGTGAATTGCAATTTGGAGAAAATTGATTTTGTTTTGTTGAAAAAAAAACATTCAAGAAAAAATCTTATGCCCGCTCTATGAAATATCGCAGCAATCGCAACGCAGAGCGCAACGTTTCTGATTGGATCGCAAGGTATTCGCAAAGCCATCGCAACGACGCGAAAGGCTTGCGAGCCAATCAGAAATGTTGCGCTCTGCGTTGCGGTTGCGTTGCGTAATTTCATAGAGCGGCCTTACGGCTTCTTTCAATTTGACTTTTATCTTAGTTCAAGGCTTTTGATATAGAAATCTCTAGTTAGTTCACTTCTTCTAAGCTTCTTGCACATGAAAACCATGTACGAGACTAGATTTTTATTTTGACTAGGTCATGACTAGGACGCAAACGCGCCTTCAACCAAACGTCAGGTGGTCCTGAACATTAAATAAACTTGAAGAATTGAAGATTAAATAATCTCGAAAATTCAATAATCTCGAAAACTGAATAATCTCGAAAACTGAATAATCTCGAAAACTGAATAATCTCGAAAACTGAATAATCTCGAAAATCGAATAATCTCAAAGAATGAATACCCACCCTTAAAATTATTCGAATTATAATTTCTCCTAAACATTACTTTTTCATCCGTTATTGTAGAACACACAATGAAAAAGAAATCAATTTTTGAGATTATCAACATTTCATAGCTTTGAATTTCTTCTTTCCAAAATCTGATAAGATTCGGCGGCCACCATAAAACATGCTATAAATGCGATTCCTTAATTGTTTGGCACACTTTGACTGATTAGAAGAAAAAAAAAAGCAACTGAAATGTTTCAGGAATATTTTAAAAACTTTCAATTTAGATCAGTCAAACGCTATTCCAGATATTCACAAAGTCACTATTGCAATTTGGGTGTTCTAATTGACCGTTCCAATACTCGATAACAACGTAATCTAATGAGATGCACCTAGGTACTCATAATTCTTTCGAATTTCGATGAAGCTTGGAGCATAATAATAGGCAACACAACATACAACAGTAACCTGCGCTGAGCTGAAGAGTGAGACGAATGATCGTACTCAATACGAAAGAAAGAAAGAAATAAAGAAAGAACCGACCGAACCTACTGCGCATTTTCCTAGTCAAATATTGGTGGACATCTCTTTTCTATAGTAAGGATAAGATTGTGAGCTTAGAATTCAAGCGAATCGCCCAAATCAGCAATGCGGTGCATTTCCCATAAAAATGACGAAATGCTGAATAAAGACTTGGTACCAACAAAGCCAATACCTACCGAAAATGCCAGGAGACGTCACTGACCTGATTTGGACTATTCGATAAAAAAGACTTGCCAAACTTGAAACGCGGCATTTGATTATTGATTTGATTCGGTTGCGGCCATTGTCGTGGTCGACAGTCATCAGTACTGCTGGTGATGGATGCAGTTTGTTCATTAAGGGACTCAGGCTGTGTCCTCAGGTCCAAGTATAATTGATTGTTAATTACAATGTGAGTAAAAACCATTTTTATACCTGCGATGCATGTGTAAGGAGTCGAGTGTTATGTGTACATTTTGTAATAATTAATAAACTTAGTATAGCAATGTATGCGTTCACATTTACCTCTCCCAAATTTCAGCTGTGCGTAAAAGAACAATAAAGAGCAAACCCCTAAAACACGGATAGGGAAAGGGCCAGCCCTTCTTTTATTCGTGACACTATCAAGGTTACATCTTACATCTTACGGCATACAGCATGCGGCATAAGTTAACATCCATTATGAACGAAGCTTTACTAAGGGGGTCTGAAAAGAAATGGGAAACTTGTGACCTTTTGTATTTTTGCCGTTTTGTACTTTGGACCTTTTGTGTTTTGGAACTTTGGTATTTTAGATCTTTCGAGCTTTAGATCTTTTGCCTTTTGGATCTTTTAAATCCTAGATATTTTGCGTTTTGGATCAAATGCATTAGCTACTTTGTTTTAGTTTTTTTCCTGATTAGATCTTTTTTCCATCACCCAAGTCATGGTGTATAAGCCGTACCGCGATAATTGAAAATTGACGTGCGATTGAAATTCCTCGATACAGAAAAATTTCTCTTACCGCAACTCATTTTCCAATCCAGCTTCGCCCAACCTGGCCGGCACGATGCCGCTGTGAACGTAGTCGTAAGCCGACAAGAAACGTTCCACCGGCGGATCGTGGGTGTGAACGGAAGACACCGATTCCAAATTGACAGTGAACAGACCCTTGTGATTGTCCAACCATTTTGTCCCAGGCAAACAGACATCCGGCGGTATATAACTGTAGTTTAACGGGGGCTGCTCGAGCATAACCGGCAAGTTGAATTCACCAGAAATCAGCCGGCCATCGCGGATCAACGGCAACCACTGCAGGCAGAACAAACATGATACATCGTAGAAAACCGTAACAGCTATTTTTCAGAAATTCCATACCGTATATCCCACGGGAGTATCCACGGAAGCCTGTTCGACTTTCCTCTGACAAGATATGTGATAAAACGTGAACAACAAATGGTGATTGTCGCACAGCGAAGCCGGCAGTTTCATCTTCACTTCGTCATAGAACACGGGATTTTTGCTGTGATACGTCACAACGGTGAAAGCTTCGCTCGTCATTTCCGGACAACTGGACTTTCCAAAAATACTGTTCAATGCCGAACCGGGGCTCTCGCCGGCCATCAACTGGATTTTTACCGTCAAATTGCGAGCCGAGCCGGTGCGGTTTGAGAAATTTAGTTCGCGCGGACTAACGTACAGTAAATTTCGATAATTATAATGAGGCGTCAGCAGTTCTTTGGTGGAGAACTCCAAAAGTTCTTTGACTGGCCTAGCTTTCTCGTCCGGATACGGATGGAGCCTCTCCAGTTCGGTCGTGAGACAATGCTTGAAGTCAGAAGCGCAAGGCGAAATGCCCAGCTTCAACGTGGCCGGGATACCTTTGAATTTTTTTATGATCAATGTGGATCGTTTCAGCTCCTGAAGCGACTTGTATAGATCTTCGTCGCGAAGTTTTTCGGCCTCCTGTTTGAAAAATGACGGTACCGTCAGAGTGAACGGTCTGAAAGATTCCAAAGTGGACGCCAAGTGATCCGGCGACCAGGAACGCCGCTTGTCTGTTCTTCGCTCGAGCGAACCTCTGCGGGTCAGAGTGCCCATGTCGGTGGCTCTGCGTCGCAGCTGCTCTAGACCGCTGCTTGACGACTTTCGATCTAGGGAAATGCCAATATTTTTAAAAAATACGAACAACAATGCAAATTTAGGACTGACCTAAGGAATTTGTGTTGGAGTTGGAACCGGTCATGTCTCTGGCGTCGGTGTCTTTTTCCAAAGAATTTCCTTCATTTATAGCATTCATCAGACATATGGCAGTCCAAGCAAACGCCTGTCTGTACTTGCCTAAGCGTTCGCAGACTGCCACTGCATTGGCTTTCAACTTGTCACGGTTCTAGAAGAAAAATTATATATTAGTTTCCGTTGTACGTCCCTACGTCAGTTAGGTCACGACACTTATTTTGGCCAGGAACGCGTTCCAATCCCGCGTAAAGTTGGGTCCGCACGAGCGATATATCGCAAAAATTTGGCGATATACTGCTAAAATGGTATACGCCCCTGATTTTTTGGTTCAAACACGTTACTATTTATTCGATAAGAGACCAATTTCAGTGAACTTTTGTTCAAATTTGATCAAAATCGGTTGAACAATTGAAAAGTTATTTCAAAAAAGCGATTTTAAAAATTCATCTTGAACACCTGTAACTTTTCAAAGGAGCATTTTAGCACGACATCGAAGTTGTATTTTTCCTGGTTCATTTTTGATGGGGAATCTCCTCAGAAGTTTGTAGCCGTAATTGCGCAACACCCTGTATCCACGGAACGTGATAATTTAATTTTGAAAAAATCACAGTCGGAAAAACAGAACCGTGCCGATTTTGACAATGGGTCTACACGACGCCTAATCCAATATAGGTACTTTCGATATCGGTTTTATTTTTTCGAAAAAAGTCTATCCCCGAGCAGAAATGAATTTTTGAGTGGAGTCCTGCATCAATGGCGAGTCGTCCTGGTCAAAATACGGGCGAGAGGCCCTCTCGGGTGGCAACGGCTAGGAGAAATTTTGAAAATTCATAATGCCACTCGACTGATAAATGGTGGGAGATTGCTGCAGGCTTAATTTGACTTCTATTATGTTTCTTCCTGCCAAATTTGGTCCCAATCCATCAGATAGATTTTGAATAATTAAATGGTAAAGTTTTGAACTTTGACATTTTTTATTATTTGACAGATGACAGATAGGGGCTTCCAAACGCCGCGGCGCGCCGTATCGCAAGTCAAGTTACGTGAGATATAGCTTCTGTCATTTTTTGATAGTAATACTTCCATTTGCCAGATGACAGTCAAAAACTAATGGGCTCATTCGACGGTAAACCATGTCTGTGTACCAAATTTCAAGTCGATCGGATAGACGTTGCGGCTGTTATCGTGGAAGGTTACAGACAAACAAACATACCATACAAACAGAGATCATTCTGGAAATGGTCTTAATTGCCATAGGGGACATCATAACGGATATATTCGTCGAAATTTCGAAAAAAAAAATTTAGCGCCTTCACAATACTTCCCCTTCTCGTTGGGTGGTGGGTCGAGGAAGTAAAAGATTACAAAAATCAACTTTGAAAGCCTCTATCTCCGCTATAATGGGTTGCTGATTTAAATTCTTTGATGCATCTCCTAAAGTAGGTACTGACAAAAGAAAGTCCTGTATTGCTTCTCACCTTATCATCTTTCAAGTAAGGCTCCACGCACTCGTTCAAATCACCCTGCAGGACTTTCTCCAGTCGCACAACCAAAAACAGATCCGGGGAAGGATTCGTTATATTAAATATGCACCCCCTAGCCAGAGTGCTGGTGTCACTGTAAGGCACATGTCCACCCAACATTCTTTTCAACCCTTCCGGGTTCAAATCAAAGTAAAAGGTCTCTGACAATTTCTTCTTCTCTTTGGCATCGTACAGCGCCATCGAGGCAAACAGAGGTTCCACCTCCAGATCTAGAGTCAACTGGTGACATTTCACAAAAATACGGTGTCCCAAGTGCTCAGACGGCGGCGTGGAAGGAAGCCTTTTTTCGATCGGTTCGCCTTCACCCTCGTTAGCCGAACAAAGAGCAAACAACGCGTCTTGTCTTTCGTTCTGCCTGCGACTCTCATTCAGCTGGTCGAGAGCTTCGAGAGCGGTGTGTTCGAGAATCTCGGGTATTAGCGGATCGCCCGCCAGGTGGCGTAAATCAAAGGAAGCCCAAGAATTTCTGGGCGTTAAAGTGTCGCCACATGATGAGATCGAAGCCAGGGATGAAACGCTCTGGCGGCCGCTGCTTGAAATCGAAACCAAGTCCAATTCACTGTTTGCATCAAACTGATTTGCTTGGCAGTCAACTTCAAATTCGAGTTTGGAAGAAAAACTGTGAGGCCCTCTGTACTCTGTTCGAGCGGCAACGCTGCTGCTCAAGGCTCTGTGGTTGTACCTAACCACTTTCCAATCAAAGGTATAGCATTCAATGCAAGCCTGCACGTGGGGTGGAAGAATTTCACTAAAATGACGAAACAATCAAGATGAAGGCTACCAGTTTTAGACTCTACTACATTTTTTCCTCTGGAAGAATAGGTTTGACTGTGCGTATTGGTCTTTGTATCACGTCAACTTCAACATCCCCAGGAGGAATGTCCAAGATCGATCTTAGGGGGTCACTTTCGATCAGCAGTTGGTATTGACTGATGAATTCTTCAATGTCAAGAGGTTCTACTACATCATGAGCCCAGCTCTAAAAGTTAAATAGGATAATTATATGAGAAGAAACATAAATGGGTATAATTTAGAACTGACTGAAGAATTCGAGGGCGATATTATCCTCCCTTTATGACAAGCAGCATTCCTGCGTAAATCAGCGGCATGGTTTCTAAAACAGAAAAAAAATTACATCTCCTGAACATGTTTGCAATGGAAATAATCACATACTTGCATAGTTTTTGTGTGAACGCCCTCGCATTGGAACTCATGTTTGGCTGCTGTCAAGTTGACATTTGTTGTTGCGGTTCTGTCGTCATGCTTGTCACACTGACACCAACATGATAACAAGATAATTTTTATTATTTTCATAAATTAAAGCTAAGTGATCCAAAATCAGCCATAATAATTGGTATTTCTTCAATCAATGCTATAAATTTATGATTTACTAGAGTAATTCAGCTTCATGTTTTGTTCAGATTACTCCATAGTTTAGTATTAAGAATGGTACTACTGCGGTTGGGGATCTTTGACTTTGGGGATCCAACGATCAGCTTTTGACAAATAATAATACGTTCCATCAATAAATAATCTTAGAATATGGCAAAAGTGCTCTTATCGGTTAAGACCTCACAGGTTTTACTTGGGCGGATACTGGGCTGTGGTGAGTTGACATTGTCTTGTAATTTCTAAAAAAATATTGTTACCTACATTGGTAGGGTCCTTCTATTCAACTACCGACAAGCCTCTAAGCCCTAGACTGCAGGAATTCAAGAAAAAGTTGAGAGAAACAACGCCAATAAAGAGCTTGGAGGAACTTTCGAAACATCCAGACGAAGACAAGGCTGCCTACCCGCCATTTCCCAAGAATACAAATCCTAACACTGGCGAAGTTGGAGGGCCCAGAGGCCCAGAACCGACACGATACGGCGATTGGGAACGTAAAGGAAGGGTGTCTGATTTTTAAATTATTTGAATGGAGTCATTATAGTGTTACGTTTCTAAATTAAAGTTTTTCTTGTTTAATTTTTGTTGAGACTTTATAAGTCGAGTTATAAGTACCTAAGTACCTACTAATTTATACTCAATTATTAATTCCAAACTAATATTGGCGCGTTATTGTTGTGATGCATTGTGAAACGAGGAAACAATTTCACGAAGTACTCCAAGTACATCATCTCTTTCGCTTCCCACTGCTAAAAGTTTTTTTTGCCATCAGGGACAGGACAGTTTTTTATAAATACTTTCTATATTTCCATCAGTTACATTTTAATTAATTAAAAAATTAAAATTAACTAAAGGTTGGTCTTATTGATCATAGGTATCATAAAGTTAGCAAACTCACAGCCTATTTTTTAGTATAATAGGAGACATGAGACATGCATCTCCTTTATTTTCACTTAACAATTCTACAGAACTGAAGAAACAAAAATTGCCCTGTTGAGTCTGTTCCTAACTAATGATTCTTGTTGTACCATGCTCGTCCAAGGTAAAATTAAAACCATAATGTAAAAAATAAAAATGATAAAATGCATTAGAGACTCAATAGTTCATGTGAGAATAATAATCCTGGAATACTTGGACGTAAATTTCCTTCTCGGCTTGTGTCATGTCGGCAATGATGTTGTCGTTAATGTCCGTGATGTTGTAAATCCTGCTTCCTACACTCACAGTCGGCACGCTTCCGTCATCGTCATCACTGTCTGAATCTTCAAGCTCTTCAATGTTGTCTTTCACTTCATTTAGTTCTTCTACCGAGCTGGAATCAGAATCGTTGTTCAAGCCCTTGGTTAGATTGGCTGCCGGATTCGTGGGCCTCTTCTCGTGAGCAAGAAGCACGCTCATGATGTCATCAGTCTTGCCAGTGTTGGATGTCGAATCTGCCGCGGCATCGACGGCCAAATCGCTCTTTGAATCGACTTGAGGGTCTTTGGTGATGACTGTGGATTCCATCATCCAAATGGGCGCTTCTTTCCTTGTGGTGCTGGCATCGACGTTTGCCTCGGTACCGATGGTGACGTCCACTCTGTTCTCTTCGACCATGAAGCCGGTGCCCCGGGTGGCTTCGCCCGACCAACTCTCTGCACTTTGAGCCAGGAATTTCTTGTCCAGTCCTTTGATTGTGCTTATGTCGACCGGTTCTGGTTCAAGAACCTCTGGTGCCAATTTGATACCTTCCACTTCACGCAGGAGTATGTAAAGTGGCTCCAGTTGTTCGTTGAACTTGGCCAAAAGGAGTCTGGAGTCTTTCTTGGGAAGCGCCGACAGGTCCTCTTCTACTACTTCTCTGCAGTAGGTGCACCGGAATTCGCTTGTCACAAAGTCAAATAGTTGATCAGCTTCCAAGTCGGTGAACGTCTTGAGACAGCCGGGGCATTTGAAACTGGCCCTGCTGGTCGCGTCTCTTTCTTCGGTTTCCAGGCGTTTCCGCATCAGGTCCAGTTTGTACTTGACGACGTTCACGAACGTTTTGTAGTTGATGAAGTAATAATTCACTTTTTGGGCTTTGCTATCGGCTCCGGTTTCCATGCGCAGCCGGACTTGGATAAACTTGTCGTTCTTGAGGATGGCTATGCGGGCTCGCAGCATTTTCCGTTCGAATTTGAGCAGGTCACAAATGTCGTCTTCTTTCATGCAAGGGTTACGCACCAGCATGTCGACGATGAGGGCATCTTCTATGGTATAAAAACCACGGACCACTAACCTGGCGAGTTGTTTTAAACTACTCGGTACTTCCGTCACCAGTTTTTCTTCTGTAGTAGACGACATGTTTGCTATTACTGCAAAAGTTTCAGTTTATTCTGATCATACTTTCCAAAATACTTGAACTTGTTGACAATCACAAAAATTATGTAGATCACAGCTGATTTGTTGAGCTGATTTGAGGGGTGCGTCGGCTTGTTCCGACTTATCATTGCTCCGACTCTCGCTTGGTCCGACCTTGGGTTGGCATCACTGGAGATGAAGTGAGGCTTCTGGTACGTTCTGCAGTGGCGTAGCCCCAGCCGTTTGGGGCAGGGCATAGACCGGGCGCGGGCAGGGCATACAAGGGCAGGAGCATCGGCATCACGTGACTGTCATGAGGACCCTGGCCTGGAGTGAAGAATCAACAAACCGGCACTTTGCATTAGGTAAACATTGCCGTTTACCTCGGGGGTGCCATGAGGATTCGCTATTCTGGGATAACATCACGATAACATAAACCATATACTTATCACATAAACATAAACAGAGGCGGTGGTATGGACTCCCGTAATGTGTTCAGCTTTGTGAAGAAGATGTAGGTAAATTTACTTTCAAAAACCAGTACCTAGATAAAACCGCATAATATGGAGGCATTCTGAACCTATACCTATCTGCATGGCTTTCAAAAGAAAGCCACACACTTGTTGTTCGCCTTACTTTCTATTCCTTGACAGAAATTCACCATTCAGGTCTTTTTGGGAAGTTACAAGAATGTATTTTGGTTTGAGCTTATAGACATTTTCAAAATCCAAAAAAATTCAAGTTTTGAAAATATTATTTTTTTATTATAAAAATGTTTGTAGGCTCAAACTAAAGTACCTACATCCTTGTAGCTTTCCAAAAAGACCTGAATGGTAAATTTCTTTCTTAGAAAAAACCCACACGGATTGATTCCGCAATAATGTCTTTATTTCACCAATATAAATAACTTTGTCCTTGAATGTAAAATAGTTATTTCATCAGCGACCATTGCAGCTAGAATCGATAACGATCAATTTTTACATGGAGCCAAAGCGGGAGCCAAAGTAATCAACACCGCCTGACGGAAAAGAGAAATATAGGGTCATTTATCGCAGACAGGTAGGACTCAAGGCGAAGACAGCAAATCTTTTGGTTTTGTCTGCAGCAATCATTTGGTTACCTACTCTAGTTACTTCTAGTTCCTAGTCCTAGTCCTAGTCCTCTAGTAGGATTAGTTGGTTAGTTAGTAGTAGGTGGTACTAAAGTAGGTACCAACCAGACCCAGTTGGAGTTTTGTTTGTCATGCGAAATTTTTTATGGGGAGGGGGGGCATCTGAGAGTCACTCATCTAGTTTGGAGTAGTATATATTGTATAGGTGCGTTCAGTCAGCTTATTTAGCCGCAATTTTAATTTTAGCCGTAAGCGCTGCATCACTTATTGGCTGTTCCGAGGAGACTGGTCCATAAGAGCCAATGGGCGTCGCAGGGCTTGCGACTAAAATTAAAACTTGCGGCTAAAGGTGCGTTCAGTCAGCTTATTTAGTCGCAAGTTTTAATTTTAGTCGCAAGCGCAGATACGCCCATTGGCTCTTATGAACCAGCCTCCTCAGAACAGCCAATGAGCGATGCAGCGCTTACGACTAAAATTAAAACTTGCGGCTAAATAAGCTGACTGAACGCACCTTATGTGACGGATTTACCCGTTCAGTCAGCTTATTTAGTCGCAAGTTTTAATTTCAGCCGTAAGCGCAGCACCAATTATTGGCTGTTCTGAGGAGGCTGGTTCGTAAGAGCTGCGCTTGCGACGAAAATTAAAACTTGCTGCTAAATAAGCTGACAGAACGCACCTTTAGAGGCCCCCAAGGGGGGCTGGGGGAGGAGGGCGTGCCGTGCAGAATTTTTTTGCGGATAATAATATGAATGTTGATAGTAATAAGTGTTTTTTAGTCAACAGTCGACACAAAACAGGTAATCAAAATTTAATTCAAAAGCAAATGAAAATGGAAAAAGATATAAAACAGATTTTTTTAAGGTTAGAAAAAGTGGGGGAGAAGGGCCCTCTCCCAACAGTTTTCGCCGGGGCCCTCAGCCACCTAGCTAGGCCGCTACGCCACTAAACTCGGGTTACATAAATACACATTATATACCGAGCATTATTATATACCAATCAATCATCATTAATATTATTATATGAAGAAAAAATGAAAAATTAATACATATAAAACAAAGCCCTGCTCGAACTCTCAAACAGAGGCCTCTTGTTTTGTGAATGAAGTAGGTATATAAAGTGAAGTTGAGAATGTGCAGGTTTGAAGTAATGAGACTGAAAGGGCGGAAGGGGGGGAAGGGGCAGGGCCCAGAAACTAGCATACATCGATTTAAGAAAAAATCTTACAAACTTCGAATTTACAAAAATGAAGGGAAAAAAACAGTCATGAAAAGGGGCCTCCGCTGGGCCCCTTTGATAGCGCGTGTTCACTGCGCCCATGGGTAAATCCGCCAAATTATAATATCTGTGGGACACAGATGACCGAATGTGATGAATGTGATTGATTCATATTTTATGTCAGTTCCTTGTGGCGTGAACCCTACCCTACTAACGTCATCCACTTCCTATAACCTCTAACTTATACTGCGAAGGGGCAAATTATATGCTCTTTCCTTCCTTCCTCAAGAAACAGTCCTAGCTCGAAAATGCGGGGCTTTCATGAAAAATCTAACGGTACTTTATTCTTCAAGATGAGACGACGGATCATTTGATTGTGCCGATTCCCGAAAATTCAGAAGATTATAGTGACACCAGGACCGAGCCAAAGCAGGGGTCGCAAGGCCGTTTTTTCTTCACATTTCGCAGACTTCTTGGGTTTCAGAAACGACAATCGTAGTTGGAATATTGACAGTTGGGTCAATCCCTCCTATATTTGCAGAAGAACCCCGAATTTTTCGATTCCGACTGGCCGAAAAATGGAAATTACACTCCGTACTCCGAGTTACACTCGCTCCGAGCCGTTATGCCGTCGCCATTAACAGCCATTAAAGGAGTAGGCGCTGTGTGCTGTGATGACATGACCATGGTATCTTCACGTTCACGAAAACGATTTTCCCGGTTATCGAGACCATCGCGTACAGATGCGCTCTAGAAAACTTCAGCATCAGGTACTTGAAGGACAATTTTCGGTGGTACTGAAGCTGAGATAAACCGATAAATCTTCTGAAAGTCTAAATTTGCAAAAAAACAGTGCTAACTTGAAAATGCGGGCTTTAATAAAAAATCTCCTAACAGCACTTATCCTCCAAATGAAACGGCGGATCAAGCCATGGTACCGATTCCCAAAAATTTTCACGAATAATGACACCAGGGTCGGGCTAAGAGCTCCGGAGTCGATTTTTTTGACATTTCGCAGACTTTGTAGCCTCGAAAGCGACATTCGACGACGCAATTTCCATAATTAGGTCAATTCCTTACATATTTGCAAGACAAACGAAATTTTTCGGGTTCAGCTGACTGAAAATATGACCTGGTCGCAGTGGCGGACTAGGGAGTTAGGGGCCCGGGGCGGAATTGTGAGATGGGGCCCCTAAGGAGTGAAAGTTGAGAATATTAAGGGGGACCGGCAAATTTTTTGGCCCGCCCTGCCCCGCCGTAATTGAGCAAAAGCCTAAGAAACAAAAAATGTGTTGTTAATAACTTGACTATAAAACACACAGTAGCGCAGTCAGAATTTGAGGGCGTAGAGGGCGAATGCAATGTGAGGGTACAAGTCAGGGAAAAGTAGCGCCGCAGGCGAAATTTTTTGGGCATAATAATAATGATGCTGATGATGATCGGTATTCGTGCGTTTTGCGATTTCGGTTTTCGACGTTTTCACCAAAATTACTTGATAATCAAACTTCTTTTCAGAAAATTTTTGCGCTTCTTGAAAATTTTCGCCAGAATTTTTTTCTGTATCGGTTTAGTGTGGAATGAAGTGCCATGGGCGCTTGGGAGGTAGGGGGGTGGTCTCATTCGCCCACTTTCGCCCCCCTTGGCTATGCCACTGACCACCAGTACCTGCAAGAAGTTTTCGGTTCCAGCTTTGGATGTTGAATTGGATTTGGACTGTTGACTCAATGCTAAAACCTACTCGTATATACAAAATTAGGAATAACATGAATTTCTACTACCTGCAGCGCGCAGACAAGATAATTTTGTTGTTTTGTCTTTCCCCTCTTAAAAGAAAAAATAAAATACAAAATTTCAAAAAGCTTGAGGCCCCTGGCACTGTGATATCCGGGGCCGGGGCCCCTAAAGCCTAAAGTGAACATAATTTGCAGAGACTCCGTGATACAGACACATCTCTATTGCCTGTGTGTAGGCCCCCAAACCTGTTGTCATGGGGCCTGCCAAGGTAACTTTAAATTGGAAAAATAGGAAAACAATGTTTTTCACCCAAGTAATTGCGAAAAAAAGTGATCATCGAAAGAAAAAATTGAAATTTTTGGATTTTATCCCAATTTTTCGCAGTATTTTTCACAAACAAGAGGAATTGGGGGCCCCATCAGATGATTGAGGCCCCGAGGCCCTGGGCGGACCGCCCCCGCCGCCCCCCCCTTAGTCCGCCACTGCCTGGTCGTTCTAAGAATACAGATCGCATTTTTTTCTTGAATGAGGCCTATTCGCGATTTAAATTAATTTTTCCCGCCACAAAATGGCCGCGAAAGGCGGAATTCAACTGACAGCTCGAGGTGACATGAGATGTCATACTCACAACTCACAACCCCACTTTTATTGTATCAATCACCCACCTCTGTCAGTCTGTCACCCACCACTCAAGTGTTTTCTGTTTACTCCAGTTTACTCCTTGCTTGGCTTCCTAGTGTGGTCCCAGTTAGAGATAGTGCGTCTGTTTGCTGTATTCGAGTTTTGCGAGTAAATTTAAAGTGATTGTTGTGTTTAGTAGTATTACTGTATCCCATCGTTAGTCACAGAACGTGAACGAGGAAACTTTGGTGGACAAGAGAAATGGAAAGAAGACTGGGCTCAACAAACTGTACCCGAATGAAACCAGCTCCTAAATGTCCATGAAGCACCTTCTGGATTTGAACTCCCCGGAACTTCAAGAGGGTTCGCACAGGTCCCGGACCCGGACGATGTGCTGGTTCGTTTTACACAACACAACAATCACTATGAATTTACTCGCAAAACTGGAATACAGCAAACAGACGCACTATCTCTAACTGGGACCACACTAGGAAGCCAAGCGAGGAGTAAACTGGAGTAAACAGGAGACACTGAGTGGTGGGTGATTGATACAAAAAAAGTGGGGTTGTGAGTTTTGAGTGTGACATCTCATGCAGTGTTGCCAGATGAAATTTTTTCTGGTCCCTAGAATTCCACTTCAAAAATCCCTAGAATCCCCTGAGTCGATAAAGTAGGAATGAACGGATTTGTGGGGGAGGGAGGGGTCCGGGGGGCGCAGCCCCCCGGGAAAATGCGCCGCAGGCGAATTTTTTTCCGGATTTAGGGAAAAACTAGGGATAAACCATCCCCAATTTCTTTTTAACCTCAAGTAATTTCAATTTTTGGTTTGGTCTTTTTTTTAATTCACGATTTGCACATTTAAGTAACTTAACATTTTTTTCATTACATCAAATGAACAGTAGGTACCTACCCAACTGGCTGTTGCGAGTTGCTTAGGCCAATGCAGAAGAAAAAAAAATACTTACCTATTTTATTAAGTATGTGAGATAACATTTAAATACCTACCTATACTTTATTTAATTGCAGTGTATCCGATGTACTCTTTTCAGATCTTACCATGTGAAAAAATCATCCGATTTAGTAATAATAAACTTTATTATTATTATTGTTGATATTATTAATATTATTATTATTATAAGGTAGGTATCTAACTTATAATGAAACACACCAACCCTAACGTCAAAGAAACTTTATTTTAAACAAAGAGGATTACAATACTTATATAGTTCCATAAAGATATAGTGTTATAGACTAGGTTATAGAGTAGGAGTAGGTACCTATAACCCTGGGTTGCACCAATGCTCAATTAAAATAATGCTCAAATAAAATAATACGAGATTAGTGAAATTTGTTTTTGGTGAGGTCTCGTGAGTTAACAATGGAAATTCCTCTTTAACAAAAGAGAATAAACAACTGATAGACCATATTAATTATTCTCACTTTCCCCTTCCACTAGTCATTTGTAAGTTAGGTATGTGCCTGTGACCATGCGCACTGCAGTAGATCTCGCGCGCCACAGCATGCATAGAAAACGGAACTTTGCTGTCGCTGTCAGAATTTACGATTTCAAGGTGTTTTCTTGATTCTTGGGACGTTTTAACATTTTTAACCATACTATTACGTGACGGCTGACGCTCGGTTCGCTTTCAAGCGCTGTCAAAATTCTCGTTAGCGGAAGTTGTGCAATAAAATATGGCGGGTAATTTGAAATTGTTTTGGATTCAAAAACCCCATTCTAAATTGCTTCGCATAAACTTCACAGCAAGATTTTCCATTTCATTATGGTGAAAAGTAGATCAGGTGTTTCTTTTTACACACTTGCTATGTTATACATTCGTTGAAATTGTCAATTTGCACCTTGAATTGATCATTTTACAAAGTCATTCAACATGCATATTCTTATGGGAGTTTCAACCCAGCACATGTGGTTGTCTCTCTCCCCGATCTGCGACTGCGCTCTGAATAAATAATATGGTCAATTGGTTAGCTAAAGATTTTATGTCTTATATCCCATTGATAACTTACTAGGATTGACTAGATTGAAATCGATGTAGTCATGTATTACCGTTAATTGAGCATTATTTTTTTGGTGCAACCCAGGGTTAGTATAATAAAGTTTCCCACCTCCATGTTGCCCAAATTGCGATGTCACGTCAGTTTTTTGTAGAATAAAGCTGGTTGGAAGACATTAACTTCAAATGATTTGGAGTAACATCGAAATTTTGGTAACAATTTGATGTGGAAAACCTTATCACACAAACAGCATTTAATGCCTCACTACCCATTTTGTTTCTCTTTTTGGTTTTTATGTCTGTTACTACGGAAAAAACCCGCTCTGTTTGTGCATTACTATGCGGCAAAGCCATACACAACTGGGCGAGGTTGGTGATATTTGGGAATTCATGTGCATCTTGAAAATTTACGCGATTGGCCAAAGTGTGCCAGAATTCTTCAATTTTCATTTTCTTCAACGTCTGTGTTTCACAATCACCCTCTTCGCTGAATGTAAGTGCAATTTGTTTCCATTCAAGATCAATCAAATTCCCAACAATTACATCAATTCCTGCGAATTTGCTCCAGACGGGCTGCAGTGATTTCAAATTATCCGGTTTAGTGACACTCAGTGCAACTTGCGGATTTAAGAACTTTAAGGAATCAAAAATTACATCTGTGAGAGGAAATCTTGCTTGCATATCTGTTGCAGCAGTCATAAGAAATTCCAGACATGATTTTCGAATCGTAATTTGAATTTCATCGGGTAAATCTAAAACGAATGAATTGCACTCTGGCCCCAAATCTATTTCTTTTAGATCCTGACAATTTCTGGGATTCTTAAAGTTAATTTTGAAATCGTTTATATATTCCGGCTTAATGAAGTGCAATATTACTTGTTTGAACAATTTCTTGCATTCACTCGACAATTCTGGGATCAAGAGTTTTTTCCCTTGAAAAAGGGCATTGAAAGTATTGAAAAAGTTCAAAAAATAACTCAAAAATAATAAAATTGCTTTCGTGCAGTTATTATTCAGTTCAGCAAAAATAAAATTCACGATTTTCGAGTTTTCTTCAACTGTGGCTACTCGGAAAAAATGCAAAAGAACGTTCCAATTCTCTAAAACCCTTTTCACAGCATGCTGCATACTCAGCCATCGTGTTGCAGATAATTTCAACATTTTTGTTTGTTCTGCTTTGAAAAATTCTTGCATTTCTTGTAGTTGTGTTGTTCTTTTAGGCGACATTGAAAAATAACTCGCAACGCTTCTAATGAACTCCTCGGGTGTTCGAGGAAGTTTCGAACAAGCATTGCTTGCTACCAATGCCGATGAATGACAAATGCAAGGTACAACAATCAGCGCATCAGTTTCAGACTGGAGTCTGGTCATAAAGGAATTGTTCCTACCTAACATCACACTCGCATTGTCTGAAGCCAAACCAACAATTTTTTTAAGAGGTATATTTTTTGACTCTAAGCAGTGTTTGAATGAGGCAAACAAATTCTCTGCATTGCAGTTCTTGGCGTCAACTGTGATTAGCTCTAACAGCTTATCACAAACGTTACCATCATCATCTATGTACTTCACAACAACACAAAGTAGTTTCTGAAGAGAAATATCAGTACTTTCATCAATTAGCACACTGAAAAACTTTTGTTGGAGTAACTTGGTCAAATCTTGAGTTTCCTTTTCAGCAATCACATTTTTTATAATGTTAGTGGATTTGGTGCGACCTAATTTGACACCATTAAGTACCTTCGAGTCAGAGAAACAATCTTTTAACAGGGGTACCAGGTGGTCAACAATTTGAAACGCTACGTTATGGTGTGCAAAAAAATTCGATAATTTAACTTCCGCAGCCTGAACTTTCCGGTTATGAACAAGATCCTTTTGAAAGAAAGTATGTAGAGGTTGTAATCCTTGAATCCGTGTCACATTTTTCTTGTGCTTAGCAGTCACTGCATGTTTTTCGAGTTCAGATTTACCACATTTCAGTTCGACGCCGCAAGCGATGCACTTACAAAGATCATTTCGTTTGACATCTGGATGTTGTGAAAGCCACCCCTTGAATTGTGGATTTTGCAACCACTCTGGCTTGAATTTCTGAACGTATGTTTTTTGCTTGAGAAGTTCATGACGAATTTTTCTCTTCTTAATAGGAGTTGCAGCTCTCCGTGAAGTTGAGGGTTGTTCTGGATCCGATGATGAGGAATCGCCGCTCATGGTAGTGGTTTACGAAATATATTGCCCAACTCAAACAGGACAGCAACTAATGTAAACACTGAAATCGGCCTTTATTAATCGTTTTAAAATTAAAAGATGTACTCAATACTTACATTATTTATACGAAACAAGATAACAAGAAACGAGTGGGAACGAGATCGATCTCTGGATCGACCGTGAGCGGTTGGGCCAACTGGAAGGGGAAGGGAGGGGCGAAGGGGTGCGGAAAAAGTGGGACGCGGCAGTCGTGACCTGCTAAAATCTGGGAAGCGAAGCGCAGGTCGCAACTCTCAGCAAGCAAGCCGTTCGCCAAATCGCTAAAAGAGAGCACTAGCTGTATTTTTTCCATCACTTTTTTGTGATTTTAAAATATACCCAGAAGATGAATAATCCTATTTTTCATCCCAACACCATAATTTCAACTGTACTTGAAAATTTATTGAAATTTGAAAAAAGAAGGTTGAGAATTGAGAAAAATGCAGATTCAGACAAAAGGGTAGAAAATCCCTAGAAATTTAAAAAAAATCCCTTTTTCCCTAGATGAACAAAAAGTACCTAGAACTAGGGAAAAATTCCCTGATCTGGCAACACTGATCTCATGTCACCTTGAGCTGTCAGTTGAATTCCGCCTTTAGGTGAATCCCCATAGCGACGGAATGCGGATGGCGGAATGCGGATCCGTAATATCCGCAATTCCCGTCCCCACACTGGCGGAGATTTTCTGTCGTTTTGTTTATATTTAGGTTAATTTTGTTGTCAAAGTGACTTTACCAGTCAAAGTGACTTTACCTCTCTGTGAAGGTCACTGTCAATCGTTGTGCTCCAGAAACCTCTCAGGCGTGCTCCAGCAGAATTGTCCAATGGATTAACCGCAATATGTGGCATCTGATTGTATCCTACTGCAGCAATAATTACTACAACTTGCCTTATTGAAAGAAAAAACCGCTTCATACGTTTGGCAGCTGCGCTCTGGTTGAGAGAGCTAGAAGGAACGAGACAAGAATGTGAGGGTCCAACATGATATAAAAATCGCAAACACCAATTGTTGTCTTCACAGAAAGGTCTTTATTCAAGAATGCAATGATCTACAGCAATAGTATTATAAGTGATTAGCTCGGCATAGTCGTGGGTTTGTTCTTCGTTCTTGATTGTGTGCTGTATTGGTGAGTGGTGCCAGGAGTGTGACTTCGCAGCGCTCCAGCTTTGTGCTCGAGTGTAGGTATGGTTGATTGGGTCGTACAACACCACATCTCTTTCCTTCTTATTCCATTGGAATTGTTGACAGTATTTTTTGTATGATGAAAGCTGGATTTCAGGTGTCTTCCCGAGTGTCTTCCTTCTCTTCTTTTGGTCGCTACTGCAGCTGCCACACCAAGATGTAGTCCTCCGAGTAGCTGAGTCGTCTTCGTTCTCTTTGGAATGGAGCTAGGTGCTTCGATGGTTCAAGTTTCAGCTTTGGGACTTACTCTCGCTATTGTTAGTTTCTGTGTTTGCAGAAGTCATTGAGTGCTGCGAAGAGCTGAAGTCCTCAGTGCTTCTTCCACTTTCATCGTCCTCGGCGTGGTCGCTCTGGATTAACGCAAAGTAGTCTTGTCTTTTTCGGAGTCTGTGTCGAGATCGGATATCATAATTGGAAAAGGAGTTCTAAACGTCATCATGCACCTACCCACTACTCTTGGTTTTTGATGGCGTGAACTTGGGGAGTCCTGTGCTTAGAGCATCCGTTTCTCGTGCAGTTATTGCTCCTCTTGGAAAAACGACGCATTTCGTGTGATCTCTTCCTCTCCTTCAGCGCTTTGCTGGTTCCTGGTTATTGCAGAATATTTTCCAGAAGATTCTGACCAGTTGATAAGCTTTTTTGGTCCAAGGTTACCAAAGTTATATCACACCCGTGAGCCTATTTCCACTGGAATTCGTTCTGAAAAAACGCCGTGGAGCATTTTGGGCAAGATTCTGGGTGTAAAGTCAATGTGACAAGTGAATATAATTTCCAGGGAGCTGCTGACTGCCGGCAAGTAAGTCCTTGCCGGCAACACCCCGACACCGCCGAAACACACTTCCGTATCATATGGCGTGATTCGGAGACCCCACGATACCTGAAAGACACCCAAATCACACTCTACCCAACACACTGCACTCCTAAACAAGTTTTAGGGAAAAGGCTAGCAGCTAGGTCTCGCCGTAATAATGATCACGAGTCGCGGGAGACGTTTCAATGTTATTGAATAAAAAAAAAACAGACAGCACACCTTTTTTTCGTGACAGACAAAGGTAAAATGACAAAACTGTGACAGTATGTTTTCAATCCGCGAATTGTCCTGCCCGTCAAATTCAAATTATGCGGAATCCGCATGGAATCCGCTAATATCTCCCGCCAAAATTTTGGACCAATCAGAAAGGATCCGCAAAAATAAAATCCGCATTCCGTCACTGTGGGGATTCACCTTCGCGGCCATTTTGTGGCGGGAAAAATTAATTTAAATCGCGAATATTGAACGCAAAAAAAATTGCGGTCAAAAAAACCCGAAAATTTCATGGATCTCAGGTGCTGAAAGGTCTACCGAGCAATTTTTTCGGGGAAATTTCGAAATTACCAATTTTTTTCAGAAAAAAAACTTTGCAAATCGAAAACGCAGGCTCTAATCAAAAATCTTCTAACGGCATTTTATTCTCCAAATGAGACAAGAGATCATTCGATTCTGCCGATTTACGAAAATTCTCACGACAGGGTTCTCGCTACTCAATGGAGTCAAATTTCTTTGACTTTTTCCCTGATTTTACAGACCATGAATGGTCGTGAGTTTTCCCTGACTACTGAGTAAAGAAATTCTCAAGCACCTAATAAAAGAAATAGTTGTGGGTAGCAGGTAAAATAAAGCGATCAATTTTTTCGGCAAACACAAAACATGTTGACAGCATGATTGATGACTAGGGGCGATAACAGCTTTGAAAAATGAAAAAAAAAGTTGCCCAGTTTACGAATTCCCTGACCTTCAGAAAAAAACCTTGACTTTTTCTTTTTTTTTCAAAATTTCATGACATTTCCTGACCAAAATTTTCAAATAGTGAATTCTCCAGGTTTTCCAGGTTTTCCAGATTAGCGGGAGCCCTGCACGATTAATGATACCAGAGCTGACCAAAGGGCTCCGGGGCCGGTTTTTGATAAATCTTTTATAGCCTAAAACTGACAAAAAAATAAATTTAACTTGAAAACGCGGGCTTAGATAAAAAATCTTCTAGAATAAGCCCTTCATTCTTCATTTTCACACGATACCAGGGGGGGCCGCCAGGCTCCGGGGTAATTTTTTTCACATTTCGCTGACTTGTGGCTTCAAAAACGACACTGCAACATTTTATTCCAGCATTTTCGGTTTTTCCGTTCTTTCGAGTTTTTCATCTTTTCGGGGGTATCTTCGCCCATTTTTGGAATTACCAGACAGTGAAATCGTACTTTAAACCTTGTATTATTCTTCTGTTCATAGATCCCCTGTTGTGAAATAACTCTAGCTCTCACTCCAGCTCGTTATTTGTTTTAGCTTCTACCGTTAAAAAAATCGGCTGTGTCACCCCAAAACTTTTCCGACTAGTACCCAGGAACCTCTGGAATTTTTTTTCGAAACGCCCCTCCGGGTGGAAAGTTAGAATTAGAAAGAGAGATTGAAAATAATTTGCAAGAAATTGAAAATTTTGTCAGGAAAATTTGAATTTTCCGGGAAAACATCAAATCTTAGTCCAAATCATTGTAAAAATAATCAATTAAAAGCTTCACTCCAAGCTCCATCATTCAAGTCCGGTTTCGAAAACCCAGGCCGGTTTTACATTTTCAACCGGAAAATTCTCGTGAAGTTGAGAAAAAATTGTTGGAGAATGTTCATGACCCAGTAACCCCCTGTTTAAAATAGCACTGAAAATCTGTTCACGGGAGAAAAAGTTGGAAAATTTTAAGTTTTTCCAGAGAGGAAAACTCGAAAACCGTGGGTCCGTTCTCAAAAGTTTTTCTTCCAAAAATTAATTCAATCTTTTTTTCAAGTTTAATTTCCAGCATGTCTGCACCTAAAATCAATATTTCGTGGGGCTCACACTGCATGTCAAAGTCTGCATTGCAGTTTTTTCAAATTCACGAAATGTGCTAATTTCATTGTGGAAAAATTACCGTAAGAAAACTGGTACCGTGTTAATTTTGAAAATGGGTCTACACGACGCTCAATTCCATCTACTTTCGATATCAGTTGGAATTTTTCAAAAAAAGTCGATCCCCGCGAGTGGGAATGAATTTTCGAGATCAAAAAGCGAGTCCTCCTGGTCAAAACACAGGTGAAATGCCCCTCTCGGTAATATAACTTTTTTTGTTGTGTTGCTTCCTGCCAAATTTAATTCCAATATCCATCGGATAGGTTTTAAATATAATTGAATGATGAAGTTTTGAATTTTGACATTTTTCATTATTCGACATAACAGATAGGACAATACATTCAACTGTGCTGAATACAGTTTTTCAGGGCTTTCAACTGACATATTGCAAGTCGAGATCCGTGGGATATATAGCTTCTGACATTTGTTGATAGTGAACAGTTCTGTTTGACAGATGACAGTCAAAAACTATTGGGCTCATTCCACGGAAAAACCATGTCTGCACACCAAATTTCAAGTCTAAGTATGTCACAAATTCTTGAGACAGGAAGAGTTGAGGTGTACACTGCTTTGGTAAAATTTTTGAAGAGGAAAAGTCGTTCAACATATAACGTTTTTAATTTTGCAGGTCTGAACTTGATTGCGTTTGTTTATGAGTCCTATATTTTCTTCTGGTTTTAATTAGTGTAATGGCTAATAGGACAAACCAGTCCTAAGGCAAAAAAAAAAAGTTGATCGTATCAACGGTTTCGCAGTTACCGTGAGAGATTACAGACACACAGACAGATAGACAGACATCATTCTGGAAATGGTCTTAGTCGTCTTGGGGGACCTCCAAATGGATATATCCGTGGAAATCTCAAAAACTTTTTTCTGCACGATTACAATATGTACTTACTTTCCCTTCCATGTTGGTGGGGGGAGGGGAGGGGGTCGGGAAAGTATAAAAGAAAGGACGTCAAATTAGGTGGTTTTGGCATGTTTCTGGCATGTTTCTGGCAAATTTTTCGTATTATGCGTTCAGCTTTTATTTTCACCAAAGCAGGCGAGTCTAGTGTGTGATGTGTGACAGAATACACCTTGTAAGAGCGCATATTTTTGGAATTGATAAGCCGCTTTTACAGAACTTCGTATGTCGCCGGGGACAGTGTCGCTGGCCAATAGGATTCGATCCGCCTGTACTCCCCTACCTCCCTCCATAACTCCCCGCGACACGAGTTTCTGTCGTCGTGTCGTTCGTCGTTCAAATTATTCAACTACATACAGTGGAGTGGGGGGATTGTCGCCGGCGACAAACGAAGTTCTGTAAAGCCGCCAATAAGCATTAGGTATTCTGTGTGATAAAGGGTATTATAGTTACTATACTCTTTTAAAAAGACGTGTGATCACCCGTGATTATCACACTCTTCCGTGTGGTTTCCTTCGAAAACCAGTCGTGTGACAATACTGCATACGACCTACAAGTTGGGGCTAAGACCGCCGTAAGTGCGGTTACTATAGCAACGGGCGCAACGGCCTATCAGACCGCTCTATTTGGCAAGTTACGCCGTCCTAACTTTTGCGCCTGGAACTTGGTATCGAGCCCTTATCTAAAGTGGTCAACAAAATAAGTGTCTATGTCGATATTTGTATAGTTTTTCAAAACTTGACAGCTTTGGAATCTTTCGCGCGATTTTGAATCTGTTTGAACTGGTGGATAGCCTCATTCTTTGGCTATCGGATCCAAGTTTTGCGGATATTGAGAAAGCCCAATAAAATTTCTACAGGGTGTCAAATAAAGCAATGCAAAAGTTTTGAAAGTTTCGCTAACCCCCATTTTGCCAAGAAATTTTTTTTGTGGATACCAACACCAAAAATATGAAGAATGATGTATTCTCTCGAAAAGGTTTTCGATTCATCCCCCTTTTTCTGTTTAAAAAAAAGTTATGCCATTTTTTCCTCAATCTACATTTTTCGACAATTAACGTTACAACTGGCCATATTATCGAGGCAAATTTGACAACAATTGATACTTTCACTTGAAAAACTGTCCCATGAAAAACATTTTCTTTACTCACCCCTAAAATGATTATCTACGGTCAGTGCCTAAAGCCCCTGCGGACCGAGTAAGAATGTAGCCTGCTGGAGCTGGAGATGGAATAGCACTGTATCACATCAGATTTACAACATTAACCATATGAAACCCTCTGATAATGTTTGTTAAGGGTTGTTTTAAAAAAATTGAAAATTGATAACTTGAGAACGAGAAGACCTAGAGGCTACTTTCTTATTTGACGTTCAATCGCATACGGTGACGCATTTTGCAACAAAGTGGGGGTGTGATTCATAGCTACCCTTACTTAAGGGATGGGAATGTTTTTGTTTAAGTGTATGGTATCATTTCTTATGGTTTCGTCTGTTCTGAATGCAATTTTGGCAATTAAAATTGATTTTGAACAAATGTTACCATTTGAAAGAAAGAATCAAGTTCATAACTTCGGATGGAGTTTTTCTTTATTGTGACAAAATGTTTACAATTGAAAACAATGTTTCCATAAAATCGATAGAGTTATACTATCAGTAGCGAAAAAAATTGGTACAGCCCAGTTTTAACTTTCAGTTGCTTTCAAACTCGGCGCGGTCAAAGACAGCAAAAATTTTGTAGGCAAGACTTCCACTGATTTCCACGTAACTTCTACTGACTTCCATGTGATTTCCATTGACCGCCACCATTGTGTACACCAGACTTCCACTGCGGTTTACCTATAGAGCAAGCGTAGCCGGAACTATGGACTTGATTTCAAGTTGGAGATACGCCCGCGCCTAGAGTCTCACGCAAAAATAGCCAACTCGCTTGTCTTCGTGTCTCGGAGGACACGTAAAGCACTCGTTCTTCCTCGGTTAGTGCGCCACGTCACTAGTCACCTCAAACCAAGTAAAAGTGTAACTAGGAACTGCCTTCGGGTCTCTCCGCAAAATACTCTTCGGCTGCGACTAAAAAAGGAAACACCGTTAGACACGAGGGATATGAAAATATCCTTGAATCACTCACATAAGTTCATCTTCATCAGTATTTGGTGGGACCTCCTCTAGCTCTAATGAGAGCCGCAACCCTTCGAGGCATACTCTCCACCAGGTTTCGCAAAAACTCCTGAGGAATAGCATCCCATTCAACCTGAATCGCATCCGCCAAGTCATCAAAATTTTCATTTTGTCCTTCCCTTTCTTTCATATTTCTCTTCATTCTACTCCATACATGCTCAATCACATTCATATCAGGAGACAAGGGTGGCCAATCCATTCGCTCAATATTGTGATCCCTCAAAAATTCGGTGACAATACGTGCACGATGTGGTCTCGCGTTGTCGTCAACCAGAATGAATCCATCACCGAAGTTTTGCGCGTAGGGGACCACAATATCCCTAATACACAAATCTCGATATCTCTCTCCATTCATGCTCTGTCCTCTTAACACCACCAACTCACTCTTTCCTGTCATCGTGATTCCACCCCAAACAGTCACTCCTCCACCTCCAAACGCCACTCTCGCCTCCATGTGCTCTTCCAAAAATCTTTCATTTCTTCTTCTCCACACCAAAACACGCCCATCCGAATGGAACAAATTGAACTTACTTTCATCCGTAAACAAACATCTACCCCATTCAGCTATTCCCCAGTTCTGGTGGTCCCTAGCCCATTGGAGACGCACGGCGCGATGACGTCGGTTCATTAAAGGGCATGAGGCTCTTCTTCTCGCTCTTAGCCCAGAGTCGTGCAATCTTCGTCTGACAGTTTGGTTTGACAGCTGGATCCCCGTCGTGGCCCTCAACACGTTGTTGATGGCACTTGCAGTAGTGGTCGGTTTAATGTTGAATAAAAACAATTTTTAATACCAAAATTGAATTCAGAAGAGACGAAACCATAAGAAATGAAACCACACACTCCTACAAAAACATTTCCGTCCCTTAAGTAAGGGTTGCTAAGAAGGACACCCCCACTACGTTGCAAAATGTGTCACCGTATGCGATTGAACATGAAATAAAAATTTTGTCTCTAGGTCTTTTTCTTCTCAAGTTATCAATTACCAATTTTTTGAAAACAACCCCTAACAAACAATATCAAAGGGGGTTTGATATGGTTGATGTGGTAAATCTGTTGTGACACAGTACTATCTCATCCTGATGCCCGCTCCAGCAGGCTACATTCTAAGTCGGTCCGCAGGGGCTTAAGGCACTGACCGTAGATAATCATTTTAGGGGTGAGTAAAGAAAATGTTTTTCATGGGACAGTTTTTCAAGTGAAAGTATCAATTGTTGTCAAATTTGCCTCGATAATATGGCCAGTTGTAACGTTAATTGTCGAAAAGTGTAGATTGAGGAAAAAATGGCATAACTTTTTTTTAAACAGAAATAGGGGGATGAATCGAAAACCTTTTCGAGAGAATACATCATTCTTCATATTTTTGGTGTTGGTATCCACAAAAAAAATTTCTTGGCAAAATGGGGGTTAGCGAAACTTTCAAAACTTTTGCATTGCTTTATTTGACACCCTGTAGAAATTTTATTGGGCTTTCTCAATATCCGCAAAACTTGGATCCGATAGCCAAAGAATGAGGCTATCCACCAGTTCAAACAGATCCAAAATCGCGCGAAAGATTCCAAAGCTGTCAAGTTTTGAAAAACTATACAAATATCGACATAGACACTTATTTTGTTGACCACTTTATTAATACGATTTTGGCCAATAAATCTGGCATGCATGCGCCACTCAAAGGCAGTGAAGCCAAACCTTTCTCAAAAGTAGCTCCCGGGAATGAGGTCCCTCGATCAGGGACACCGTCCAGCTTAAAATGAGAGATACTTTAATAACTTTCTCTGGACGGTCCTCTATCTGGCTCATGTAGGCGAGCGGCCGTTAGCGAAAAACGTGCATTTTAAGGGGTTGAGTGACCACGGGCGTACAACAACAATTTTTGATATTCAATAGTAAGTACTAGATGGGGGTGTGTCGGTTGTGAATTTTTTTCGAAATCGCCCCATGGGAACTCTCCGTCAGGGCCCCATTTCCAAATTTTTTTCAAAGTCATCTTTTCTTCATTTTTTGCATTCGGCAGCTCATAACTCAGCGACTATTGATGATAAAGCAAAGATTCTTTCACCAATACGATGTCTGGATATTACCAATACCCTCCACATTACTTTTGTGTTGCAGTTCGTGATAATAACCTTCCTGGACCATAAAAACATAAGAGGTGCAGAAATACGTCACAAGAACTTTGATATGCGGGAAGCTATATCAATTTCTCAAAATATGTGCACATTTATGCGAGAACATATGTAGAGAATACTCCAAAGATGTTTTTGGGAAAAGGGCGTTGCAGCAGGATTCTGGTTTTTGAATTATGATTTTTTCAAAATCCGACACTGATATATGCGAGCGGCCGAGCGGCCAAATTGGCGCGAAACGAGAATTTTCATCAATGTCATTGAAAAAACATCACAGTATGAGCCACAACAGCGGTCTTTTTTGTGCTTCACCTAGTAGTAGGTAGCTCAAGGTTCAACTAGACTTCAAACAAAGGTTCAACCTGAACCACCGTTTCCGTTAAACCGTTCTAAGGAGTCGTCTACTCCACTGCAACATTTTGGAACAAAAACTTGTATTGCAGTGATTTCTGTATGGATTTTATGTAAACCTCAGCTTTCGATTATTATTGTATTGTGTACCTATTTCAACATGGTGACCTCTCCTCCAAATGCTGGCCGTACTTGTCAAATAAAATGGCTAGACACTACACACAAAGGTCAATAACTGCTTCAAAGCTTCATAATAGATCGCCTTGAATCGAGAAATAATGATCGAAACTTCTATGCACCTATAAGAAACTCAAGCCCGAAGACGTTTTTGTCGACATGATGGATGAGGAGATTACTCATTACCATTCGCCAAGGTGGATTAAATGTTCAGAAAATTGTCTCGCTCGTCGCTCGAAGTCCCATTTCATCGGTGAGCGCTAGCTTTGTCAAAAAATCAAAATGATGTCGATTTGAAAAAAGTCTCAAGTTATCCGACCACATCCGTTCCATTTACAACACTTTGTGTCGGTTTGTGTCAACTGAAGTCGGCTTGTGTTAGCTTGTGTCGATGACACACAGCAACACAAATGAAACGCATTTGTGCCGATTTGTGTCGACACAAGTCGACTTGTGCCGGTAAATGGAAAGCGCCCAATAACAGCAGCAAAATCCAAATTGTTTTGGAGCGAGTGAAGTCGTGCATGACCAGGCTCTTTGATCTTTGTCTGAGATAGGTACATACAAGGACCGTACAACGACCGTGTGTTTGGTGGATGGCTGAAATGCCTCAAAATAATTAATACTAAAAAGCGTTGCAGACATTTGACGACTGAAGTCGACACTGTCTTGGAAAAATAACAAGGTTTCTTAATGCCAGCTAAGTTCACTTAATTTTTGATCGGTACAACGGCGACGATTCGCGACATAAAATTCGCAAGTTTCTAGAACAAATACGCTGCTATGCTACCAAAGAAAAGCAGGTCTATAAAATCCAGAGAATTCAGTCAACACCGAGGTCAACACCAAACTGGAGATTAATTTTTGTCGTGAGAAAGAACAAGAGCGATTCGTGTGACTTCTTGTCTCAATGAATAGAGTAGGATAATGCGCCAAAAACAGTTAGCAGACATCTCGGCAGACATGGAAAACAAATGAATCAATTATTTTGGCTGGTGGTTACAACAAAAGAACTCTTACAAAAACAATCAAGGTTCTTGGTTCAGGTACAAATGAAACGGAATCGTGTTCCGACGCCGGTGAATGCTTTCCTCCACTATACCGGAAATTTTGCCGAACTCTTCCCTGTGTAATGTGTATTCCAACACATGATAGAAATTTTCAACGACCACCAACATCGCATGGGGTCACACCATCGTTCGTAGTTTACGTGCTATGCGACACACATTCGCATTCAGCAAGACATTTCAACTAAATCGAGAAGCTTTTTCTCGAGACAAAAATCCGACCGTCCTCGGCGAAGATAGAACCCGCGACCTCTGGCATAGCAGTCGAACGTGCTGACCACCACACCACAAGCTCCTTACATCGGATTTTTGTTGAATCGCCCGACACCGACGTTCTTGTGCTCTTACTGATGTATTGCCAAACAATGTGCGATAGACCTAGTTTGTGGGTATAGAAACACTCCACTTCTGCCACCTTGGAGAAAACTTTTGGGAAGCTTTGCAGGATTGCAGGTCGTTTTATCCTTCAACAGAGTGCAATACAGTGTCAGCAATGTATGGCGTGGGCAAGAAATAAGCCTTTCAAGCGACAAGGAGAATGGAAATATCTGTTCTGTTCTGATCTGTCACCTCACTTCTTAGCGTCCTATCACTCCTATCATCACCCAACATATATCAATGACCGATAAAGTTTTGGAAGCAAGAAAATTTATTGTTTTTGTCTAAGATGCAAGCAGAAAACATGCCACCGATCATGGATCCGTAAATGGTCTCCCGGCACAACTGGCTGTGAATAGCGGAAACAACATTGACAGAGTGCCACTCTCGGAACCTGCATTAAATTTAAGCAACATGTTGCATATGAGTTTCATGACAAGCACAATCATGCATGAAGGACTCGATGAAGGAAAAGCTTCGTCACCCGAACGTAGTATGGAACCCTCCTAACCAGTGAAAAACTGCGGTTAGATGATCAAAATTTCAAAGGTCAAACCAGCATAGAGTTGGAGTTTCTTCAGAATTGATTATCTTTGCAATTTCCATGAGAAGAAACCTTGTAAAACCATCTCCCTTTGCCCATGCGAGGCAATTGGAATGTTATGCTCTGAAGTCTGCGGTCCTGTGCTGCTCGTAATTTATGTAGATAATAATAATAATCATTAAAAAGACACAAAGTGTGATAGGGGATAGGGAAGGTTATGAAGAGGTAGAAGCAGGTAACTGACATTGAGTCTCAAAAAGAAATCGAAGTTTATACATAAAAAATCCACCTCAAAATCACTGCAATACAAGTTTTTGTTCCAAAATGTTGCAGTGGAGTAGACGACTCCTTAAAACGGTTTAACGGAAACGGTAGTTCAGGTTGACCCTTTGGTTGAAGTCTAGTTGAACCTTGAGCTACCTACTACTAGGTGAAGCACAAAAAAGACCGCTGTTGTGGCTCATACTGTGATGTTTTTTCAACGACATTGATGAAAATCCTCGTTTCGCGCCAATTCACGTTTCCCGTATGTGGATATACGAGTACGCATAAAAGTACGCATGTTGGTATGGTATCGGCTGGCTAAGGTTACGGCTGTTTGACAGTGACAATATATTTGAATTAACAATAACAATAACAATATTAACAATAACAAAATCAACAACAACAATAATAATAACAAACAACAAGATAGAAGCAAGGCTCAGAGAATACCGCGAGAAAGATAGGTTAACGTCAACGTCGACAGTGAACGGCTGACTTTTAAAATTTGACAGACTGCACTTGACGTCCACTTCAGTACAGTGTTGTCAGAATTCCTTTTCTCAATAGTTCAATTTTAATGGGAAATATAAATAATTTAGAAAATAAAAATACCGTTTATTGTTTGTTAAACTATTATGTCAAAAACTTTTTGGAATTTGTGACTGTAAATAATATTTTCAAAGCCTATTTTATTCAAATCGAGGATTGATTTGGCAACGTATGCGTCAATCTATGCGCTGGAAGTATGCTGTATCCCTCTTTTACTACTCCATTAGATACCTGCATAGCGCCATCTCACTTGCACGACACGGGAAACGTGAATTTGGCCGCTCGGCCGCTCGCATATATCAGTGTCGGATTTTGAAAAAATCATAATTCAAAAACCAAGAATCCTGCTGCAACGCCCTTTTCCCAAAAACATCTTTGGAGTATTCTCTACATATGTTCTCGCATATATGTGCACATATTTTGAGAAATTGATATGGCTTTCCGCATATCAAAGTTCTTGTGACGTATTTCTGCACCTCTTATGTTTTTATGGTCCTGGAAGGTTATAATCACGAAATGCAACACAAAAGTGATGTGAAAGGTATTAGTAATATCCAGACATCGTATTGGTGAAAGAATCTTCGCTTTATCATTAATACTCGCTGAGTTATGAGCTGCCGAATGCAAAAAATGAAGAAAAGATGACTTTGAAAAAAAGATAGAAATGGGGCCCTGACGAGAGTTCCCATGGGGCGATTTCGAAAAAAATTCACAAGCGGCACACCTCCATCTAGTACTTACTATTGAAAATCAAAAATCGTTGTTGTACGCCCGTGGTCACTATAGCTCGAAAAATAGGGAACGGCCGCTCGCCTAATGTATTTCGCGTAATCTGGCGACCAAACGCAGGAAGCATAATCAGGCCCTCCCCTTCGCTACGCCACTGGCCATTGCCTGTGCAGAAGCCTCACTTCATCTCCAGTGATGCCAACCCAAGGTCGGACCAAGCGAGAGTCGGAGCATCCTTGGTCGGAGCAATGATAAGTCGGAACAAGCCGACGCACCCGATTTGAGATTGAATGTCAAGGTTGCGGTATTTTCGCCCGACACTGGGTTCGCCCGACACGAAAGTCAATGTTAGACAGTTGGCAGCATTGTGACATTTCGACTCAAAATTCAGCGGGAAGGATGCATTTGTTGAAGGGACGGCAACAAGGCAATGTGTCGGGCGAAAATACCCGTCACGTGACCAAGGTCAACACCACGGTGGAAAACCAGTTTCAGGGGCAGGTTTCCAAAACCCAAAAATCTTATTTGCGTTTATTCATCTATGGGTTTTAGATGGATAAAAAGATAAAGGTGGACTTCAGTATCAAAAGCACTCGAAAGCTCAGTGATGGGTTTTATTTCACACAACCCCCGCATATGATAAGAATAAAAACCAAACTTAAATACCTAAGGGGCAGTAGACCAAGGGGTGCCTCGGCTTTTGCCAATATTGCCATGTTGGTGTCATGATCATAGAGCAGGGTTTCTTGACCTTTTCCTAGTCATGGACCCCTCAAAATTTTAGAGAGCTTTTACACCGGACCCTTAATTTCTCGAAAGTAAAAACGCGGTTTAACATTTTTAAAAAAGCTGCCACAAGTCGGATTTGCTTTTTTGAGGGGCTTTTTGACTAACACCACACACGTTATTTTCAATATGTCTTTCCCTTATTCGTTCCACGACCGTCCACCCTTCTAGGTATTAGGGTGACTATACCCTTATAAGAATTTCAAATGGGAATAGAGGTCGAACGTCGAACTGCACATCATTTTTGAAGGTCTTCTAAATTCCCTTCACAACAATTTCGAAAAAATTAAAATAAAACAAAGCCCGCGCGTTCTGAAATAGGTATACCTACAGGTGTTTGCAAGTTTGGGGTAGAAAATTGAACAGCAGGGTAGGGAAATGTTCCAAAAGTGCCAGAAAAATATATTCAGAAAAATGTTGAAAAAAAGTATGATTTTTATTTTTTTAAATAAAATAAATATCAAGGTCGAGGGTCAAAAGTTGGTCCTTCGACCCCTTTTTATTTTCGTAATTTTGAAAAAATAATTCAGTAAACTTTTTTAAGTTTTCTAGATCCGCCTCTATATTTTTTGCAGTTTTGTGTTCAGCTTTCTCAACTGTCTGATAATGTCTCTATTTTTTTTTTGTGTTACTGTAATATGTAGGATGAGCGAAAGGAAATTATTGATATGATATTCTGATATGAAGCCAGATATTCCACGATTCCACGACTTTAGATTTCTTTTTGCGCTTAAGCCATTTTTCTTTGTTCGACAATATTCAGACTGACTAACTGACAGCTGCGTACTATTTGGCTTGTCTCTTATTCATCACGGCCGACCTAGTTTTTGAAAAAAAAAGTCAAAAAAATTGCAAATTTCGTAAAAACTTCCGATTATGTATTTCAAAAAGTGTATGAAGTTTAAATGTGGTAAAGACCATTTGAAAAAAAATAAGTAATGATACTTTGAAAATTAAAAAGTTCAATTTTTTGTGAATTTTTTCAAGCAAACTGAAAATGCGATTTTTTCAGTTTTCAATTTTTAGTTGCTAGTACTGCCATACAATTTAAAAACAAAATACAGGCATAAGACAATTGAAAAAGTTGAACACGAAAATGCAAAAAATATCTGGTGTTCCATTTAAAAAAAATGTCTTTTTGTTAATTCCATCAATATAGAACACCTGATAGCCGAAAATAGTTTTAGGTCATAGGTCTCATTAAAACCATGTAACTTTTTTCTTACATCTTTTTATCTACTTGAACGGTAAGACCGAGGGTAAGACCGCTATGGGATAATTACGCTAGGATGGACCACTCTGTATACAAGAAAGTACACCGTATAAAAAAAAATCATCTTAATTTTTGAGGGTGAAATATTGAAGGTATGTATACTTTTACCCTGCTGCTGCAGTGGGCATTGTCATTCCATTTTCTTCAGTACCACCGCGCTTGAGCATCATTTTCTTCAGTGGTCAGCAGGTCACCACTATTCCCAACAGCATTAGCGCAAAACCGCCAACCAGTTGACGATTTTCGCTACAAAATGCCGGAACATTTTTTGACAAAAAACAATTATCAACTGTTTTATAATTTTGAGAGACGTAGAAAATTAAATATATGCCTATTTTTCTGAAAAAAGTCACTAAGAAAGAAAAAAATATTTTTTTTTACATAATTGAAAAACTATATTACATTTTCTAACACACACTCAGTACACCGTATACAAAAAATTGAGTTTTCATCTCAATTTTTGAAGGAGAAATATTGAAGATACTTCCACCCTGCTGCTGCGGTGGGCATTGTCATTCCATTTTCTTTAGCACCGCCGCGCTTGGGCATAATTTTCTTCAGTAGCCACCACTATACCTAACAGCATTAGCGAAAAAACGCCAACCAGTTGACAGCTGAGTCTTTGTAAAGTTCCCTGGAAGGTCCGCTACAATGTACGACTGGAGAGTTTAAGCGCTATTTCTGGGACACCTGTATATCCCACAAAACTTGATAAACACTTTAGGACAGGACAGAACTTTGAAAGTCACTACAGACTAGATAGTGTCGGACCATAGAATACCTAACAGAAAAAATCAACATGCGGGAGGTTTGGTCAATGTATGATGTATGGAATATGGCTGAAACATAATAATGATCGATGATGGTTTATGGCTATATGTCATGTCCAAGCTATCCCACAGTAGCAATAATCTTCCAAAAAAAGTTATTCCAAACTAAAATAGATTGTTTGCTATTTCTGCTTTTGTACAGAGAGCCCTCTCTTCCTCTTCATGGGTGAAATGTTACCTATCAGAATAAACCATGGAAATGCATTTTTTCAACATCTATCAAAACAAAACATTTTCAAAAAAAAAAGAAAATCAAAATTTCGGAGCCATCCTTTCTCTTTTCAAATTGACCTCAACGATAAATTTCTGTTGAAAACGAAGGTTCAAGGGCGCTGATCGTTTACTAGAAAATATGCGCTCCACGCCTTCCTGAAAAACAATAAGTAGGTATATTTAGACCTTCTCATATAGGCGGTTCCCTTTACTCGCAGCTCGTGCGCAGGTCTTCCTATAGACTAAATAACTCACTGGTTCAATTTGGCTGTTTAACCGGGAGCGCTTATCGATCGGGCTGGGCTTGGGGTTGACGATGGCGCCAATATAGGTGAACCTGCGCCCCGAGGACCGCTATATCCTTTCTCTTTTCAAATTGACCTCAACTTTATAATTTTGGAATTTGAGGCGCTATGGATTCACAAATCCTTACTGGTTAGAGAATGGGTTCATTATCCTTGCCATGTGAAAATTTCTCTGCGATTGGATATGATGGGTCGTTTTCTTGAACGGTTCCCGAAGGGTTTTTGGAAGGAATAAAAAACCGTTTTCAAGAAAACGACTAATCCACTCGCAGTGGAATTTTGACATAGCAATAAGGGATAATGATCCATTGATCTGTTATTCTCTACCATTAACGAATTGTGAAACTATAATAAACGACTCCTCAAGTTTAAAAATTAAAAAATATATAACATCAAAATTGGAAGTTTTGAAGCGCGAGGATCCCAACCTTGAAACGAAGCTTTAATTGACGATATTTACAATGAAATGATTTGGAAAAGGCTGATTTAAAGTTTTCCCGGAAAATTCAGATTTTCTCCGGTAAGAAGAAAGCACGTACGACTAAAACATGAAATTTTAGTCTGTAGTCCAGGATTTCCACCATTTCCCGGTCGGACGCTACGAATTTTCAAAGTTTTCCCATGCCATTGATTACTCGATTGGGATGGCCATTGATCAGATTTTAACCAGAATGACGCGTCGTTCGGTGCTAGGCACTATAGGGAGAAGAAACTCGAGAAGAAATCCTTGCCTGAGGAATGAGATAAACTTACTTGAGAGAGGAACTTTTTTCGAAATATTCCGACTGAAATCGAAAGTGTATTGCATTAGTTTTTCGATTCCCTTGAGCTCCGCCACTTGAAACTCGTGAGCAAAGGAAATTGGTAAACAGATCTGTGTGATGGATCTGTGATATAAGATATACCTACGCTACTTTTTGATGTGTTTTGAATTAGCATATTTTATTCATAGGTGTTATAATGTATATGATCAATTATTGATAAACGTATTATTCATTATTTTTGGAGGAGGAGGAATTTTTGAAATCGGACCAACGGTTTTCGATTCCTCCCTCCTGGAAAAACTCCAAATTTTCCAACCTCTGATCTCGTAAATAGATGTTCACCAATTTTTTTTTGAGCAATATGTAACTGGTTCTTGGTCATTTCCCAACAATTTCTTTTCCCAATTTTTCCGTGATTTGCTGTAGGTAGAATAACAATGGCGATTTAGGGATGTGACGCAAGAGACTAAAAGAAGACTCTTAACATAGATCGGATCCCAGATAAATCATCTAAATGTCCGATATCACAAAGTTATCAAATTCTATCAAATTTATAACGTGGAATAAAATGCAAACCCAGTTAAGTACTTCAAGAAAAAAATTACCAGATGATAGCAAGATATATTTAAGTTCAAGCTTTTCAGAACAAAATACAATTTGTTATTAGCACGTCAAAATAAATATAATGAAGTATAACATAAAATATAAATAGATAATATATAGATATAAAACAATCACAGCCTTATGACTCAGGCGTAACAGTTAATCTGTCACTTAGAAATTCGTCTATCCTGTTATAAACTCCCTCACCGCTGGTTCAGCTAAAAGTTTATGAGAGAGTCAATTTTAATCTGAGTTAGTTGCTAAGCAACTGGCCATGCTATTGGCTGTGTCATAGCATCTAACTCAGATTAAAGTTAAGTCGCTTATAAAGCTTTTGGTGGAACTTGCAGTCAGTTAACAAACTTTCAAGTTTTTTTTCAAGTTGATTGGGTAGGTAATTTTTCTTCATTTTTTGTCAACAGCTTCAACTATGAAAAAGCTTCCTGCTACCGAATCTCCTACATTTTTTGCATATAGTCTTGACTACACTCTTCAGCAATATGAGGATCTTGTGTATCTTCGGAGAAACTATGAAAATTCGCATGATACGCTGTAAGGGCAGCTTCTCTGGTTCCCATTTGCCTCAGTCTTCAAATGGAAAAAATGGCCGAGGACAGAGTTGTGCTTAGTCTATTGATGTGGGCCAACCATTTCAGATTTTGTTGTAGGTGCAGTCTTAAGAAATTTAGGGCGTTTTGAGTGGTACCTTTGATTTCAAAAGTAAGGTATTGTTTTCCCTTGATTTAGTTTTAGTCTGTTAGCCTTGAACCATTCATCTACTTCCAACAAGTCTATACTGATGCAATATACATCCTTATTGTAACGTGATGACTTCATGCCTCCAACCATTTTCAAAGTCTCTTTTGCTGCCACTTCTCGGATAACAATAGAATGTGTTGTGGTTGCTTTCTGATTTCTTAGGTAGTGTTTGAGTTGAATTTGGACTTGAAACCTGGTGAATGATTCTTCAGATGTTGCAGTTGTTGTTCCATCCATATATGGTACCCAAGTTGGCTTAATGAAGTGTTGTGGCCAGGTTTGTTCCAATACATTTCTCTTATTGTTGTTGTGAGCTGTTGTTGTTTATTATACACAGTGGTCTTGATTTGTATGGCTTGTGCCAGATAGATGGCCAGAGATAGGGGGGTTCCATGTTGTCTTCATTCCTTTCCACTTTGTTTCCACTCATGTCATTGCGAAGATGTTGTCAATGCATGTTGATTACTGCTGATTATCCTGGTGATGTGACGGATTGAGGGCTCAGCAAACAAGTGGGTCGGGCCGAATTCTCACATCTTGGCTAATAGCTCCATTGTCGGCTTTGGGTTTTCCAAAATGTTAGTGTTAAGTCACCTGCAACAAAGAAAGGCTTATTGATGCATCGGATTTGAAGATATGACAAGCATTTCTCCAAGTGGCTCATGAACTTATAAATGCTCAGGATGATCAAAGAAGGAAGGAAATGAGAATACAAAATATAGCTCCAAGACACCAAAACCAAGTGGGACAGCCTTTATTTTGGCTTGTAGAACACACTGTATATAGGTACCGGAACTAATCGAAAAGTGTGTTAGCCCAAGTTTGTCTCAGTATACAAATAAATGTAAGCTATTATGCTGTATTCCCATCATGTTTTTTCATTGAAGTAATAGGATTTGCATTTTATTTCGGTTTTAAACATTTCGACGTTGATAAGATAAAACGGCGTAAGCGACATTAACTCAAATTTGCAGGAAACAGAAAAAACTGAATTGACAGAAATTTGTTTGCTCTCAATACGAATGAAAAACACTGAAGGGTGGATGTTTTTTTTTACAATTTTACACATAAAAATATCTGTCATTGAGTGAATTGAACAAGAAATAAATAAATAAAACCAAAAAATTGGCGCTTACGCCAGAAGTTCTATTCCATTGGCGTTTACGCCATTATAAGTTCGTCGCTTATGCCAATCGGACATAACTAACATCCGTGACGTTTGGCGTTTACGCCGGCGCTTACGTCAACCGTAGCAGCATTATCATAATTATGATTAGCGTTTACAAGAGAAAAAGGGCGTAAACGCCCAAAATAAATTAGCGCTATGTTCGCTGAAATATCCGTTTTGGGAGATGTGAATCATTTTGATGGACGATATTAATTATGTTGAAAGCTTGAAAATGTTTTGAAATGGAAATTGTAAGAGAATTTTTCAGAGTCCACCAAAAATGTCTGCATTTATTCAACATGGGGCTTTGGCGTTTACGCCTTTCAGTATTTTAGCATATGGAATGACGTAAACGCCGGTCTTTTTAACGTGGATTTAGACAGGGAAAAGGACGTTTTATTTTGTCGTGTTTAATGACTATGGATAAAGACCAACGTTTTTGTTATTATCATGAAAATTGGCTTACATTTACCACTTTTCTGCAATAACTTCTTGGAATTGAACTCGCCATGCTAACGTTATGGCATACTGGCGCATAAGCCAAACGGATCCGAACGGAAGCGATATGGTGGCGCTTAGGCAAATCTTAAACCAAGATAACTTCAAATATTATTTTATTTTAATCATGCCAGTGGTACCAAACGATGCAAAATTCAATGGCGATTTCAACGATGTGTATAACTCAATTTTGAATTATTTGGCGTTTACGCCGTTTTACCTTATCAACGTCGATTTGATTCCCTATTTGGTACTCACCGAACTTGAATTTAATGTACCAATTTTTGTGCAATTGGGCATGAAGGATTCCAATCCGAAATAGTGTCGGGCGAACATGATGCAAGTCTGCAACTTTCTTGATTGGCCCGGAAAATCAAAAATCCGTGTTGGCTGGCTCGTCCAACACCGTCAACACAACACTACGTGCCAGGGGGCCACGGCCCATTCACGGCCACGTGCCCAACTGAAGCCCTGTTGCCACATACTTTTAATGCTTTTCCACTCAGTGATACCAAACGTTTAACAATGAAGAATCTGTCGGGCGAACATTCTGTCGGGTGGAAATTTGTCGGGCGAAAATACCTGAATCAATGTCAACTGCAACTGTCAAGTGTCAGCGGTGTCAGTGCACTGACAGCCAAGGATGAACAGGTTGACCAATATAGCAAATGTAACTACACCATGCCAATGCACTTCCACTTCTTTGCTTTATTTTCATTATTTACTGTTTTCGCTGTGAATCTTTAATAAAGCTATCCTTGAGCAACATTTTCAGGAATCATCTTGCATTATTTATTATTCTAATGTCAATGTCGTTTTGCACTTTTGCAGTCTCAACTAATTTTATTCACGAGCAGCGAGAATGAAATATGTGGCGCCACCTCTGAGGTGCGTTCCGAACGAAATGGAACATTACGTCAAGGCGGCGTTTGTTGTCTAACGTGAGGTATCGAACGGTAAAAATGGTGCGACATATTTCGTAGGTGCGTTCGGCCCGGTCGTGTTGTGTTGTAACCGGATTAGACGAGACGTACGTTTTGTGTCACAGAGAAGACGTTTGTGTTTTATAATTTTGGAATCAAAATGGATATGAGTGTCTATCTGACGGCACCGTTGCAGTTGGACCGGATATGTAGAGCATGTCTCACGGAAAAAGGCGACATGAGGCCTCTGTTCGGGGCATGTCTAGACGAAATGCTCCTTTCTTTTGCCACCATTCAGGTAATAATTACATTATTTGCCGTCTAATCGGCGGTTTGACGGCAAGAACTTAATGATTTAAAAACTATTCCTATTTTTTTTTTTCGATCAAGATTGCTGTGCAACACCAAGTTTTGTAAATCAAGTGGGTAGTGATAGGAAAGAGCAAAACAAAAAAAAACAGCAGGAAAGGGCTTCTTTAATGTCATGTCATGTTGAACAAAACAACAAGCATTATTTTTATTGTACGGGGGTATTTTCATCGTGATTGTTTTCATACATTTCTCTCCCCCCCCCTAAAATTCAATTTCAGAAATGAAAAGCAATTATAGACCGAAGAAGTGTGACGTCACAACACGGCAACATGGCCGGCGGTTGACATTTTCTGGAGGCCAACGTCAAACGTGACACGACCGTGAAATGCACGGCACGTGGCATGCACTTGACGTTTCTCTGTTTGTGTTTGTCATGTGTTTGTCAACTTTTTGCGAAGGTAAATAACGGAAATGGATATAACAAAAAATAATCCATATTTTGGGCTATATCAGGTGGAGGAAATCAAACTATATTCCTATAAACTAAAAACTGCTAACTATAAACTGCGATCCATTGCTCTTTGCCTCTGAGCATCTCATGAACGAGATTGTCGACGGCGATTCTCCTGCCCAGTTTTTCTTCGAGGTCTTCTCGCTGCTTTGATGGACCGTTACAATGAAAACGAGCGTGTTCTGCGTTGTCCTGACGCTGAGGCTTTTGAGGCTCCCCAGTATTTCTTTCATCCAACTTTGAACCAAGGCGTTCCACTGCCGTTGCCACTGCTCGACGAACTGCTCTGTGGCCTTGTTTCTGCTTTCTGGTTTGCTGGTGGGCACTCCTAGGCTTGTTTCCTCTAATCGCAAGCATCAGGGCGAAGGGTGGGATACCCGAGAGCACTCGTGCTGCATCATGCGGAACCGTTCTGTAGGCACTGGTGATTCTGAGTGCAGCTTTGCGCAGCTCTCTGTCAATGAGTTGGGCTATGTCTGGCCTTTTTGCAACCAAGTCCGCCTGTATGCTCCCTCTGGCCTGTATGATGCTGGCTGTCTCTTAGGCTGGCAATTTCAGCAATGCTCACTGCCATTTTGCACTGACTTTTGTGACTTTTGTTGTGAACCTCCAGAAAATGTCATGCCAAACACAACCAAACATAAAAACGTCACGTTCATCATGTGACGTTGGCCTCCAGAAAATGTCAACCGCCGGCCATGTTGCCATGTTGTGACGTCATCACTTCTCCGGTCTATTGTTAGGCACATGATTTTTTCCGTAGGTCTCGAATCCTGCCCACTGTAATTTTCTGTGCCTAATATCGCTTTACAGGGTAAACATCGAAAACATTTCTCAAGTTGGACAAATATGAGAATCGATTCTGCGTTTTATCTAGATCATAAATATACCGTATGTTCATCAAAAACTTCAATAGAGGGAGGCTGTGACGCAGGCCATTCGATCCAAAAACGGCCAGGTTATCATCGGTCCACAGCCTCCCATTTCTATGCTCCCATTATTGAATTTTTTAATGAACATACTGTACATCACACTTGATACATAATACAAATACATGTAAAAGTTTTGTACCTAACATCGCTATCAATCACTTTCGCGTATGTTCTAGTCGAATTTGTACCAACCTGTTCGAATATTCAATTACGCGCCGGGAATCTTACTCATTTGACAACCGAACGCAAGCGCACTGTAGTAGGAAAATAGTGTATGGTCCACCACTTCAGCTGACGGTGTTGCTTCTCCTATTTCAACACACGGACTCGTCCAAAACGGTTTTTGTTTTTTTGTTTAGCTCCGCCCACAGGTCCCTGTGATGTGCCGTCACCTCTACCACGTTCGTGCCTCTACCACAAAACTCGCTGATCTGATCTAAGTTAGAGAGAGAAAATGCGAGAAATCACATGCGCGAAAGTGAGATACCACTCCCAATGAACATTTTTGGTTATATTAAGGTGATCATTACATTTTCTTCACTAGTTTATGAAACTATAGGTTATATTAGTTTGCGTTCGTTACTCCTACATAACTTTTACAAACCATCTATATATCCAAAGTGGAGAACCCTATAAAGGTTACCGTCACGTATCAGAAGTACCCGTTAGTTTTATAGTCATGGTGATATTATTGTAATCAGCGTATCTTACAAACCTCTTATAAAACCTCTTATATAACTCTGCACAAATTATTTGTGATCACTATAGGTGATGATATAGTTATTATCACTTACTAGTAGTGATTATAAACTTAGTTTATAGAAGTTGTTATCATGTTTATATAACTACGTGACTGAGCTACTTCACAAAAAAACTATGCCTCTCTCTTGCTCGCAATATTTATTCATAATGTTGTCTTCCTTTCAATCCGGCATAAGATTTTTGCTAAGACAAGTCATGAATCCTGATTATTACAAATCTTTTCATCTACTATTATGATGGTAATGACCAATTTCTTGCCAGTAGACTCGCGAATAACACCTGGGAAGTACAATATATCGAGTAATTTTCTGACCTACCTCGATAAAAATCACGCGCTCCAAATATAATTAGGTTTTGATACTTTTTCATAGAAAATAGTAAAAATTATCATTGACAAATTTGTTTTTTTTTTTGTTTTCCTTGAATGACATTCGATATTCAGACCTCTTTTCAAGAATAAATAAATTTTCTATGATTTCTTCAATCAAAATATGCATTTTTACGAAATGTTCCAAACAAGCTCCATTATTTGAGCAAAAAAATATGGCTGAAATTACAAGTCGTCAGCTATCACTCTTAAATAACAATTATATCACATGTATCGCAAATTTTAGACCTATTATACCCATAACAAACATTCAAGGAAGCATTGACACCAGTATATGCCTTCAGGTTATATAGGAGAAGTACAAATGACCGCAATATAGGCGATTGACCTTATTGGGGAAAATGGCCGTTTCGTCGAGGAAGTTTTAGGGCATTAATTTTTAGAACTGGTGTAAGTTGCCGTCCGGCAACGGCGGTGGTTACGTCAATTGGTGGCATGTCAAAACTGTCACTTTGCTGTCTTGTGCAGTACGCTACAAGCAAACTTTCGTTCCTGTGAACCCTTGGGACCCCATAGGCTCGTTATTGGGCCCCATGTTGATGACCAGCGTCGTCGCAGACCTTTCTCTAAATCATCCATAGCTTCCGCCCAAGGAAGAGCAACAGACTCTGTCACACCCGCACGGAGGGAAACACACAAGCCCGTCGACCAGCCTGCCAGCCAAGAAAAAATCACCTCGGGCTGGCCGTGCAGAGTCAACCACCACCTACCTTTTTTCCTCACTTTTTTCTAAAGATTTCCTGCTTCGACTTCAGCTGGAGATCCGCATTTTTCATTCTAACAAGCTCGCCGTAGCTACCTCTGTGTTCGCGACGTAAACGTTGTCTTTTTTTATCGCAATAATGTAGTGCATTGCTGGGGGCGTAGTCTTTCAGCTGCGCACTTCTGGAGCTAGATCTACAAACCTGCTAAATATGCCAACCATAACATGAAATAAGAGACACAAATGCAAACCCCTTTTTCAGATTATTTCTACTTGTCAAATTTCCATGTCAATGTGGGTATTACAGGTATCCACTAGTGCCCACCTAGGCTACTAGACGTCGGAGTATGTTTTCCTCGTAAAAACGTCCTCGACGATCAAGTACCGAGCTCTACACCAGGTGGCGTTTTTCTAATGTAAATCGTAGAGAGACCTGAATAAGGGTACCTAGAGAGACGAAGCTATGAAAGGGATATATCGGTATTCTCTGTCAGTATCTCGGCATTTCCTGGCCTCGTCAAAATTTTAAACATAGTTAGCTGGGGTGGGCGTGGTTGCTATTGACATTTGTCATTTCCACGATTTGTTTACAAATTTGAATTGTCATTATTTTGCTTGCCGAAATCGCCGAAATCCGGGCTAAAAGTGCCAAAACGGAAAAGGTGCACCGTGAAGCAGTACAAGAGTCGGGAAGATGTGATGTTTCCTTGCCGAAGAAACCATCAGGTATAGAATCTTGCAAAATTGATGCACTTCTATTATTGTACTTTTTGGGTTTTCCAGCTGTTCGGGACCAGTACCCACTGAAATACATAATATACCTACTGCGCGTACGGCAATTACAAATATATCTTCACGATGGGGTCACCACGTCGACGGTTACTGCATTCAACGATCAACGGAATTTGCGTTCGACGGAATGAGTTGGATGATGAAACCTACGTTCGACGAAATACCAGCAGTACTTGAAATACGGTGATCGAAAGCATCTGCTATGTATGGAACACAATATACATGACTAGAGCAGTTTTTAAGAGTTTCTGTTAAATTTAGTGGAGAAATCTGTGTTGAAAGATGAAACAGTCGACTTAACCTGAACAAAAATATTGACAGCTCATGTCATGCATTTTGACTGTGACGCAGGGTGGTTTAGTAACAAGCAATGGCACCACACCCTGACGCGCAAATACCCTAGTGCTCTAGCTTTCTCTCTCTCTATACCCTCTCGCTCAATGACTTGGCTTTCGTCACTCTCTGGGTGACCAGATCCAGGTCTCTCTAGTAAATCGCCTATACCCGAAGGTTATATAATGGTGACATCTAGTCGTGATGGTAATAACTGATCTCTTTATGAAACCTGCAGTAGCAACTGGGTTTCTCCCGCGCCAACTGCATTATTTCCTGTGCGACGCAAAATTTTGTGAAAATTCTGGCAATGTCGTTCAAAATTGTACTTGTGAGATGTTGATTGTGAGATGTTCTCGTAAGAATGAGATTCAGGTTTTGTTTCGCTCTACAATGAAACGAACCCCTTCTTTCACTTCCTTCCAATTATTTTTTATTCGCGAATTCACTTTCTTAATCTCTCCCGATCTGTCATCCATTTTGTTTTGACTCCAAACAACCACATATCACTCGACATATTATAGAAAGACCCCACTGTAAAACTCAGTGTTTTGTAATTGAAGTTATAAGTACTTTTGGTTTTCTAACAGTATTAGTCGGCACTAATCCTTTACTTTTGTCACTAGGAAGATTTCTAATTGGTTACTTATATACCATTTATGAGAGTTGTTTTATTGAGGTTACAGTAATCCTGGGGAGATTTATAGTTGTGTGTTGTAACACCGCTATAAAACCAGATTACCCTCAGTTACATAAGGTGGTAAATGGAGACAACTATATATCCACTTTTATAAACCTATTAGGAATTAAACTTGAAGTGATCATGAACATGGTAACAGATACGTTTATGTCACCATTTTAAAAAACTGTAAGGTATATAACACTTCAGGGTTCTTGAAACTCTTAATATAACAACAAGTTGTTCAGAAAACCCTAATATACCTTTTATAAAACCAACATCCCTTTAGGTGACCCGAAATGTTCATTGGGCTAACAACTTATACGTTGTTTCAGATTGATTGCTATCTCAGTAGGCATTGAAAGTATATGGTAAAAGTCGCTTTAGCTTTGTCTAGTTCTAAAACGTTTATTGTTTTAGTCCCAAGTCAGTGTGACATGTCAATCAAAATCAACCGCGAAGTTTTTTACTGTCGTCCAAACTGTCATGTTTCTGTCCACCTAGATAGCTTTTGGAAAGAAAATCGTAATAAGCACCTATCGACGCAAGTTTTAAGAATCTGTACGTGTTACTTATACAGTTACTGTTGTTCCTGTTACGTTATACCTACTGTTACTGTGTTGTTCCTTCACAGGTTTTGATTACCTGATAATTTTCACGCCATGTGTGGGGATCCAGTTCATTTATCTGCGAGAGAACGTGAAATACTTTGACGCTGTTACGAAGAATTCTTCAGAGATTCCAACAATGCAGCTGCCAGCATTCAGCGCGTTGCTTTGATCTTTAGTAACGTACTGCACGGTTGAACGCATACTGGCAAAAAGAAGCCAGATTCGTCACTACTTACAACCAAAAAGTGGCCGTGGATCCCTGAGCCCATCCCAGTCGAGAAAAAAATCAGCCAGGCGCCCGTTCTCAATCAAAAGAGTACAGTCTGTTGTGCCATATCCTACCAGATTTAGTGCTTCTGTCTTCACTAAAAGGCTCAGTTGAAGTAGAACAGTGTAACTCGGCTTTAGAAGCAGATCTTCCTTGATATCTGATCCTTCTCAAGGCTATGAAGTTTGCTTTACTGCTTTACTATCTACCTGTGTGATATGTGCACAATGTTGATTGAGACTGTGGCAAGAACAAAATCTGCTGACTCCCCAGGTGCCTATTTTTTTTAGTCCTGAGATCAGAAACAGAGACGGTTCGACATTAAAACTGCATGTATCTTTCTTCAAGTGCACCTTGAATTGGGTGCCGCACGTGATACTCGATAAAAAACTGAAAAAATACTTTCTGACTGAAAGGAGTGAAATATCTGACTTATAACCTGAAAATAAATAATGAAGTTTCGATGATATTTACACTTTTGATTTGACGTTTTTTGTAACTAAATCTAAAGCTGCATTTAGATTTTCATGACCTACTGGGATAGCAATATTTCTGAAACAACGTATAGGTCAGAATACTTAGTTCAGATTGTAAAAGGAAAGCGTACGGAAAAAATCATTTCCGAATAATTGTTCGTTTTTGAAATTACGTTTAAGGGAAATTCACGAGGAAATTCTCCAATATGCGATATTCAGCGGCACGAGTTGCGCTGTAGGTTCGCAAAGCTAGGGGATGGAACTCATGCGTCTGCGCGAGCTAGGAAAAGTCAAAACCTGCAAATTTTCAGCCGTCGATTTAACAAAGGAAAATAGATGACAAGAAACTCCTGACTTCCATGCTAGATTATGTGGAATGATGTTTTCCATGTGCATTGCTGTTGAAAAAATGAATTCCGCGCGTAGTGTTCCGAAAAGAATGAAAAAGCCGTTTTCAGTGTGTAACTGGTTGCCTAGAAGGTGATGTTTTTTGGGAACACACATCAAATGGAACTGTAATGTTCTTTTCGTACGGTTTTTGCAGCCAGGCACTCAACAAACTACCCGTCATTTTTGAAAAAAAAAACAGAAAACACAAAACCTCTGATATATTATACCGGGTGTTTATAAACGTTTGTGATCGCATCGCCTTTGGAATCCGCTTTCGATCACTACAATTACGCCTGTTACTGCGTTTTTCGGCCCGACCCATGCCTGCCGCGATCACAGTTTTTTATAAACACCCCGTACATATAACCCGATAAAATTTTAGTTACCATTTGTTTACATGCAGTTTCATGCCACTGACAGACAGGACGGCAACCGTAAGGCAGAGAAGAATACCAGAAGTAGGGCGGTATTTTCAAAAACACACCAACTGATAAACACGTTACCATATTTTCGCTCATTGTGTATCTAGAACTGATCCATCATTGCTGGTCTTGAACACAATGAAAGATCAAGAAACACTCTTTTTTCCATAGCTTATTTGAAAGTTCCATTTCCAGCCGTTTCAATAATAGACAATGTTGAAATTACGCTTTTTACATGTGTTAGCATACGGCACTATTCTCAAATCCCCTAGCATGGTTGCGCCAGCGCAGAAATGGCACTGAATTTCGCCTATTCTCCACGTATAATTTATACGTGAACATATATCGCTGTAAAATGACAGAAATTATAATGTTATTGTGCGTTGATCATCTGTAATCTTTCACCGATGTAGCACTACATCTTGTCTAAATTTCCTTACAGAATAACAACTTTAATGTGCATGTAAATTCCTCGAAAAATTCAGTTTCAAAAAGTTGCTAATTTTGAGATTTTATCTAGCTTGCCATTATCATTTATTATTATTACCTGCATACTGCATACCTGCCATTGCCAAGCTTTTATCGCCCGTTAATACCCTTGACAGACTGCACCTTAATGATCATTAACGTTAAATGACGATTGCGAATTTGGGGGTGACACACTGCAAATCGTAATAAGCCTATGAGCTTGCGCCGTGGCGCATGATTCGACTTTGCCAAAGATAGAGTACCACCAACCGATACTGTGCTACAAGTTCGCAATGTTCGTATCATCCAACTTTCGCGAACAGGTGCATGCGGTCATTTCTTATGTAAAGCGAGGAGATTTTGCAATTTTTCGTACGTGCTTATTAGTAGGTTTTCTTATGGTATCCCGTGTGCAAGTTGAGACTAGAGTATAGTGGTTGGTGCCAAATTGTTCCTTAGATCATGCTGAACTAGGATCGCGATGGCGAACATCTGAGACCCGCGACTGGGCAGCGGGAGGGGGGGGGGGGGGGAATCGTGATGAAGTAATAAAAAATGTTAAATAATGAACCGAAAGAGGTACAGTTGTGAAAGTTACCATACGTATTCACCATTTTACGCTATTGAAGATTCAGCAAACCGATTTCAAAAATATCAATCATTCCCAGGGATATTTTCAAAAATATAATTTTTTTTGTCAACATTTTATTGTTGAAAAAATCGAAGAATTGAAGATGGAAAAATGAAACTCTAGATTTGGACAATTGATGATGTTAGAAATATAGTCGTGATTGGCGAAAATTCCTCGGCCTACTATTTTGGGAAACAAAACCGTCAACTGTTTTCACCATCTTGGCCGCCATCTTGGATTTTCTTTTAGTGCAGTAGTCACAAAAACGACAGGGGACTATGAGTATGGTAGCATTAGATCATTTCAATATGAAAAGTAACTTCCCAGAGAGGGTTAGTTGCTTCTTTGGCGAATAAAATTGCTATTTCATTATCTCCGGCTCCTGCGCGAATCCTGTAGGTACCAATGATGGCTGATTTGAAGCTGGAAGTGGCACAATACGTTTTGTACCTAGTTTTGTACCATAAAACTTGACAGTTTGTGAAGTCAACCACCAAAATTTATGATCATGAACCAAATGGATAATTGTTGGCGATTGGTTGAAGCAAAGTGTGCTCATTTTTGGCAGAAAATTCATACAAACTGTGTTTTTATTGGACATTACAAAGCTCTGGAGGAAGACCGGGGGCGATCCGTTGCTTAGAAAGTCCATAGCTTAGAATGTTCGTAGCTTAGAAAGTTCTTAGCTTAGAGTGGTCCATAGCTTAGAATGGGTCGCAGCTTGGGGAAATTCGCACCTCAGATTAGTTCGTAGCTTAAAATGTTGACTGCGTGGATATGTCTGTTTAGAAAGATCATATCTTCGAATGATCCGTAGCTAAAAAGTTCATAGCTTAGAATCCGATGGAAACTTGCGCGCACAGAGTGGGTATACTGAAAATTGAAATTCTCAAAAGTTCTCAGCAATTTGGCACACCGAGCTGTGTACGATCGCACGCAAAATAAACGGAGACAGTGTTTCGCGCGGAGTGTACCGATTTAATGAATTTTAGCCTTCTTGTCACTGTGACACCAAGCCAAAATTCAGTAAATCGGTACACTCCGCGCGAAACACTATCTCCGTTTATTTTGCGTGCGATCGTACATGGATGTCGTCAGGTTCAGTAGTTTTTTTTTTGTAGACCCGCAATCGGAATACCTAGCAATGAGATTGTTTACTTTCTCAACAATTTTGCGCACCAATCTGTCTAGATGAAACGTCATCTTCAGTAGTCTGGACGCTATGGACATTCTAAGCTACGAACCATTCTAAGCTAAGAACCTTCTAAGCTAAGAACATTCTTACCTATGAATTTTCTAAACTATGAACTTTCTAAGCTATGGACATTCTAAGCTACGAGCCATTCTAAGCTGTGAGCTTTCTAAGCTACGGACCATTCTAAGCTAAGAACTTTCTAAGCTACGAACATTCTAAGCTATAGACTTTCTAAGCTACGGACCATTCTAAGCTAAGGATTTTCTAAGCTATGGACATTCTAAGCTATGGACTTTCTAAGCTACGTACTAGGCCCGGAAGACCTGCGGCCAAGATTGGCGGCGAAAGTCATGTAACTAGTTAAAGTGAGTACCTATGCTCTATAACAAGTAGCTGTCATGAATGGTGTAGGTTTCTTGAAGATCTCTTGGGAGGTCGCCAAAGATGTTTTTTCATGATAATATTTTCAAGTACAGTCCCTTCCAAAAGTTTCTCTCTTTTTTAGGGACCAACTCTTTCGACCACGGAACATTTTCAACACTCGAACAATTGATTTGTTCGGTTTATTAGAAATGACCGCACTTCACGGAGCTGAAAGATGTGTGGTGGTGATTTTTCACAAATTCACAGACTTTTGGGGGGGACTGTACTTGAGAATATTATCATGAAAAAACATCATTGTCGACTTCCCTAGAGGTCTTCAAGCGACCTACACGATTCATTATAGCTACTTGTTGTAGAGCATACTCACTTCAACTATAGTTACATGAGTTTCGCCTCCAATCTTGGCCGCAGGTCTCCCTCCAGAGCTTTGTAATGTCCACTAAAAACTCAGTTTTCATGCATTTTCTGCCAAAAATGAGCACACTTTGCTTAAACCAATCACCAACAATAAACCATTTGATTCATGATCATGAATTTTTGTGGTTGACTCCACAAACTATCAAGTTTTATGATACAAAACGTATTGTGCCGCTTCCATCTCCAAATCAGCCATCATTGGCACTGGATTCGGCAGAAGCCGGAGATAACAAAATGACAGCTTTTTTCGACAAAGAAGTAATTTATCCTCTCTGGGGAGTTACTTTTCACAATGAAATGATCTAATGATACCATACCCACAGTCCCCTGTCGTTTTTGCAACTACTGCACCAAAAAGAAATCCAAGATGGCGGCCAAGCTGGCGAAAACAGTTGACGGTCTTGTTTCCTAAAATAGTAGGCCGACGAATTTACGCCAATCACGATTATATTTATAACATCCCTAATAGTCAGAATATCAATTTTCATCTTTCCATCTTCAAAATTCTTCGATTTTTTTCAACAATAAAATGTTGACAAAAAACATTATATTTTTGAAAATATCTCTGGGAATGATTGATATTTTTGAAATCGGTTTGCTGAATCTTCAATATCGTAAAATGGTGAATACGTATGGTAACTTTCATAACTGTACCTCTTTCGGTTCATTATTTAACATTTTTTATGTCTTCATCACATTTTACCCCTCCTCCCGCTGCCCAGTCGCGGTCTCAGATGTTCGCCATCGCGATCCTAGTTCAGCATGATCTAAGGAACAATTTGGCACCAACCACTATACTCTAGTCTCAACTTGCACACGGGCCTCAAAAAATTAACATAAGAAAACCCACTATACATATACGTGCACGCTACGGGAATTATACATAATTATATGCGGTCCTCACGCATGGGCCCATGCTCAAACGAAATAGTCTATTTTTACACCCTTGTTTGTGTTTGTTTTTTTTTTTTGGACAATTTTGGATGAGTGCGTCGCTGATGTTGGCTGGATTGCTGATTATGACCATCTGACGCAGATCTGGATCTCTTAGTCCGCCCATGAAAGCTTCTTTTGTGATGTCGGCCAAAACATCCACTGGATGCGCTGGATAGGCTAGGTAAACCAGCCTCAGGACTTTGGATTCGAATTCCTAAAGACTTTCCCCGCTTCTTTATGTTCTGGCCTTCAGCTGGGTTTGATGGATCTGCCGCACATGACTGTCCCCATATCGGAGCTCCAGAACTCTGGTCAGCTTGGCAAAGTCTTTCTGCTCGCTCTCCGAAATCGTCTGGAGCAGCTCCAACGCTGGGCCTCTAAGAGCCAGGACTAGAGCTGTCGCTCTGTCATCCTCGCTCCATCCATTTGCTTCGGCAGCGGCATCGAACTGCCTCTGATAGGTGGACCATGGGCTTTTCCCATCGAAGTTTGGCAGCTTCACACGATGGACACCCGCTGAACTGATCATCGTTAGCACTTGTGGCAGTTTTCGGGTCCTGTTGCTCCAGCTTCGTCATGTTGGCTTCCATCGCTTCCATTCTTTCTTCTACCATCGCATCATCGCAACCATTTTCTATTCCAGCTTGTTTACTCTGCCGTCGAAATTACCGCGTTTGTTGTTCCACAACGGTTAAAATTTCTTCCCTCTCCTTCTTCTCCTCCCTCTATCCTGTTCTTCCAGCGGATTCTTGAGTTCTACCTGGTCTTCTAGGCGCTGTTCTTTTAAAAGATCCTGCTGTTTACGTAGAATTTTCAACTCTTCTTTGTCTTCCAGACGTTTTTTTCCCTGTTCCTCTTTCTCTTCTACGCGTTTCTTTTCCTGTTCTTGTCTAAGACTTTTCAATTCTTCTTTCAATTCTTGGCGTTCCGTTTTTTGTTGCTGCCTCATTGCCATGATGCTCTTATTTCGCGTACGGGTTCGTTTATAATCGAGACGATTGTTTTAAAACACACACTGTTTATTACTGCGTACTACATTGAATACACGCCAACAATTACTACTTGGGAGTATCGCTGGTTACTAGTCGCTTTCTATCAACTCTATACCACTTCGCATTCAATACTGGTCCGTACTCCGTAGGCCGATGATCGGTGCCTTATATAGCTCCGACTATTGATTTCGAATCTTCCATGGGTCCTCAAGCAACCAGCAAATTCCACAGTGACCCGGCAAACGGTTTCTAGGCGACTCCCGAAAAATCACACACCTTTCGCGTGCTTCCCGTGCCGTGTGTTCTGGAATGTCTTCACCTCCGCCAGTTCGGCTGATGTTTTCTAATCGACCGTTGAAGTCTCCCCATGTATTTCAATCGCCAAGCCATCGCGTATACTCTGGAAATGTCCAGAGCTCCGCACTTGTACACTGCGACCTAATGGGAAGAGTTTAGAAAGATCGCGTGTTCTCCAGAATCGCCGCTCGTAACAATACTTTATGTTTGCAGGCGACACAGTACATAGCAGAAAAGAGCTCACATTATTGGAACAAAACATAAATAAAGACTTGGAGAAATACAGTGACTGGTTAACGACGAATAAACTAAAAATTAACAGCGAAAAACTGTTTTTATGATTTTTAAATGAGAAAAAAAATCTTACGATTACAAGGTTTTCACTTTGAAAATGAAAAATTCATAAAGGAAGTTAAACAGTACAAATACCTTGGTGTGCAGGTTGACGGTAAACTCATGTGGGATAATATAACTATAATATGCTATAATAGCGGAATTTAAAATCGCACCACCTCTACAAAATCAAGAAGCTAATTTCATTGTCACTACATTACTAGAGCAATACATCCTTTTCGTTTTAAGGCCATCTTGTCGTAAGCGTCAGCAGGGTGGTACAAATTCTGACAGACGACAGTTAACGGCGAAACAGCAGAGAAATTTTAGCTGTGTTTTGACACATGTTTTTAAAGTTATGCCATTTCAGAACGCAATTTGCTTATAAAAGCAGCTTTCTTAACAATTCTGCACTGCAGAAGGACCTTACATGGTAATTTCATGCTCTAACCGTCCTAACAAGCCCAACTGGAAAACAAATTGTCAACCCATCTACTGTTCCAAATGTTCGTATCAATATTTTTGTAGGAGTCAAACTGTAATCAAAGTTGAAGCTCGTAATAGAAAATATTGGCAATATTTTTGTACTTTTTAGGAGCGGCACATATTGGCATTTTGCTAGGTAATTGACCATATTAATTATTCAAAGCGCAGTCGCAGATCGAGGAGAGAGACAACCACATGTGCTGAGTTGAAACTCCCATAAGAATATGCATGTTGAATGACTTTGTAAAATGATCAATTCAAGGTGCAAATTGACAATTTCAACGAATGTATAACATAACAAGTGTGTAAAAAGAAATACCTGATCTACTTTTCACCATAATGAAATGAAAAATCTTGCTGTGAAGTTGATGCGAAGCATTTTAAAATGGGGTTTTTTGAATCCAAAACAATTTCAAATTACCCGCCATATTTTATTGCACAACTTTCGCTAACGAGAATTTTGACAGCGCTTGAAAGCGAACCGAGCGTCAGCCGTCACGTAAAAGTATGATTGAAAAGGTTAAAACGTCCCAAGAATAAAGAAAACACCTTGAAATCGTAAATTCTGACAGCGACAGCAAAGTTCCGTTTTCTATGTATGCTGTGGCGCGCGAAATCTTCTGCTGCAATGCGCATGGTCACAGGCACATACCTAACTTACAAATGACTAATGGAAGGGGAAAGTGCGAATAATTAATATGGTCTATTGGCAGTTACCGCTAGAGACAATCAGATATACCCAGGGTAGTGCAATCCTTCCATTTACATCTCCAGAGTGTTGTAAGTGTTCATATCATATCGCAGAAAAGGTCATTCGTCATTTGCAAAATCATTGCAATGTGAATAGTAAAATATGGTGGATGAATATAAATGGAACAAGAAATCGAGGAACTAGCTTTGGTGGTGGTGAGGATAATGTTGGAACAACATAATTATGACGAAATTACAAAATCACGCCGAAAGTCACCCAACGCAACGGTCACTACACTACAATCCGGACCGGCGCGTATGAGCATTTCTGACATACGCATACGCACAGCAAGTCGTTATTAATCACGAAAAAGATACTGTAATTTTGCAATGCCAGCGTTCTTTTCCATATAGAGTACTTTGATAATCCATGATCTATCAAATAAATATCAAAGTTTTGTGCCTAAGATCGCTATCAATCACTTTCGCACTTGCAAGCGCACTGTAGTAGGAAAATAATGTATGCAAACCCAACTGATTGATTTAAAAGGGTGGTGCGATTTCAAAGTCCGCCACTGTACCCGCCACAAGACCGCCACACTGTGGTTGAAGCATTGTACACTGAACAGAACTGACGGTGTTTTCAATCAATCAAAGAAAAATAAAACAAGTGAGTAGGCCTTCACGTGCGTGAGTCTCAGTAGCGCATTTTCTCAAAGAGGCATATTGTGAACGTAAAGAAATTTGGTTGAAGGAGAAACACCATTCCTTGCCCACTTTCTTCAGCGGCGACTAATCAACAGTAGTCTATTCTTTTCAATTTTTAGTCGGCTATCCACATAGCGAAAGAATTAGATCGCTATGTCTTTGGGTTTATGTTTTCCATTCATCTCTTACTTTGAGGGCAGCGTGTGGGGGTGGCAGCATTCGGCAAAGTAACTGTTGCACAGTTTGAGTTAAGAGTTTCTAAATGTTTAAGGAAATATGACAATCAGTGAAAATTGTGAAAGTTGCATTTTTGTTTGTTTGGGGGCGGGAGCTGGAGGCGGCAACTAATCAAAAGTGGCCTCTATCTCTTTCCATTTTTAGTCAGCTATCTATATAGCGGAACAATTAGATCGCTATGTCTTCAGGGTTATGTTTTACATTTATCTCTTACTTTGGGGGCGGCGTGTGGGAGCGGCAGAGTTTGACACAGAAATTCTTCCACAGTTTGAGTTGGGAGTTTCTGAATGTTTGAGGTAACATTAAAATGTAATTCAGTGGAAATTCTAGAGAGTTGCACTTTTTTTCTTTTGGGGGTGGAAGTTGGAGGCGGCGCCATGTCAAAGGTAGCCTATTCTTTTCCATTTTTATTTAGCTATCCATATAGCGGAAGAATTAGATCGTTATGTCTTCGGGTTTATGATTTTCATTCATCTCTCACTTTGAGGGCAGCGTGTGGGGGCGGCAGCATTCGGCAAAGTAACTGTTGCCCAGTTTGAGTTGGGAGTTTCTAAATGTGAGGGGAATATGACAATCAGTGAAAATTGTGAAAGTTGCATTTTTTTTGTTTGGAGGCGGCAGCTGGGGGCGGCGGCTGATTAAAACTGGCCTATATTTTTCCAATTTCAGTCAGCTATCAATATAGTGGAAGAATTAGATCGCTATGTCTTCAGGTTCATGTTTTACATTCATCTCTCACTTTGGGGGCGGCGTGTGGGAGCGGCAGAGTTTGACAAAGAAATTCTTGCACAGTTTGAGTCAAGAGTTTCTAAATGTTCGAGGTAACATTATCAGCTAAATCAGTGAATTGTTGAAAGTTGCACTTTTTTTCTTTTGGGGGCGGAAGCTGGAGGCGGCGCCATATCAAAAGTAGCCCATCCTTTTCCATTTTTAGTCAGCTATCCATATAGCGAAAAACTTGGATCGTTATGTCTTTGGGTTCATGTTTTTCATTCATCTCTCACTTTGGGGGCGGCGTGTGGGAGCGGCAGCGTTCGGCTGAGCAAATGTTGCACAATTTAAGTTGGCAGTTCCTAAATGTTCAAGGGAACATCTCAATCAGTAACATTTGTGAAAGTTGCACTTTTTATCGTTTGGGGGCGGAATCTGGGGGCGGCGACTAACCAAAAGTAGCCTATCCTTCCCCATTTTCAGTCAGCTATTTATATACCGAAAGAATCAGATCGCTATGTCTTCGGGTTTATGTTTTTCATTTTAAAGTGATTGGGGGCGGTTTTTAGCAGTTTTTTCATGTCGGCGGCGCATATTGAAGACGGAATGTTTCTTGGCTTACGTTTATAAGTGGCAACTATGTATTATTCAAAAAATGAGAACACCAGAGCATCAGGTCTGGTAGAAAGTGCAATATTATGTTATTTCAAGTTTATCGGGGGCGGTTTTCTCTATGTTGGCGGCGCAATATAGACATCCAATATAGCCTAGCCCTTCTTTGGGAGTGGCAGCTATGTAACAGCGAAAAAATGAGAAAGCTAGGTCGTCTAGTTTGGGAGGAGTTCGAGGAACGGACGGACGGACGGACGGACGGACAAAGCGGTTGCAATAGCGATTTTCATCAAGATGGAAAATGCGCTAAAAAGCGAGTCTCACTGTGGCTGCCCGGATTCTCGTCCCCAAAACAAGCTCTTCGATTTAGTTGGAATACTTGCTAAATGCAAGTGTGTCGCAAATCACGTGAAATACGAGCGATGGTGCCGACCCCATGCGATGGTTAGTGGTCGTTGAAAATCCCTACCCTGTGTTGGAACACACAGGGGTTCGGCAACATTTCCGTTATAGTGGAGGAAAGCATTCACCGGCGTCGGTGTTAGGCCTCGTGGCGGAAATAGGCCGACGTTCAAAAATATTTTTTTATTTTCAGTTTTTTTGTCCAGTAATTAATACTTCATTGGGATTAATCCTGTTAGGCTTGGTTATGGTATGGGCAGTAGGTACCTAATAATAAAGATTGATATGTATTTCAGGATGTAGCATAATACAGGACAATAATATACGTAGAACTTAACAACGTTCTTGTGATTTCAGGTTCAGGAAGGTGATGGCCTGCCGAACTTGATGTGCGTCCAGTGCGTCCTCCAGTGCAGCAGAGCCTATACGTTCAAACAACAGTGTGAAAAATCCGACAACATTCTACGACAGTATCTGAGTCCGGATTTTCAGGTACTCTAACGAAACATACCGGCTAGGTCGAGGGCCCGATATATCAGATTTAAAATTGATACTATTCCAGCAACAATTAGCTGATACCTTACAAGAAAATGAAGCAAAAGAAGAACTCCAAGAACAACTCCAGTTTCCACACAACATCACAAGCGTTGTCATCGATGAAGATGAAGGTTTATCAACAGAATTCGTCACATATACCGAAGCTGATGGTACCGTGGTTGAGGTACTTACTTCAGACGAACTTTTGCAGACTAAAAAAAGACGGCTTGGTCTCCTTCAGGTTAAACAAGACTTGTATACGCTTGAAGAAACATCCGGGACGGAAGTCGAACATCTCGAGATCGAAGCGAAAGAACACGATCTGGACTTGTCACCGGCGGCAGAACAGCGCAAATTGAAATATCCTTGTTCTAAATGCGACGAATCGTTTGCACTAAAAGTGGATCTGAAAGTATGTTGGTGTCAGAAATATGTTTAGTTTTAGAAAGCCATTGCGATCGTCAAGATACCTTGCCGCACTGAGCCGCATTGGCTTTAGGAAAACATACGAAAAAATCGGCAGAAGCGTAATGCAATAATATGAACAATTTTAGGTTCACATGATGTCTCATCCCAAAGACTTGGATCACGTATGCAACGTTTGTAATAAAGGATTTCCGGAAGCTCGCATACTGAAGCGTCATTTGAAGATACACTTGGACAGGAAACCCCATCAGTGCGATCAGTGCGATATGTCGTTTGCTGAAAGTTCCAATTTGAGCAAACACAAGAAAAAGCACACAGGCGAATTGAGAAATATCTGCGGCAAGCCACATTTGTGTTCCGTTTGTGGCAGGGCGTTCAAATGGGCGTCGAGTTTGTCGAAGCACATGAAATACCACACCGGGCATAAGCTTCTCTCTTGCGATTACTGCGGGAAGCAATACGTTGAGGTAAGTATCGCTTTGAAAAAAGAAGAGGCGTTTTTGGGACGCTCAAGCTTCTTATTCTTTGAACAACATCACACAGACGATCGTGGCCTAGTCGTGGCTGAAATGTTTTCGATAATTTTGCTACGAAATATTTGGTTTGTTGGTGAGCGATTGAATCTTTGATAATAATACAGTCGTCACAGGGGAAGAAGCAAAAAACTACAACCAAAATCACTATATCCTTATCAGCCTAGGTACTTCGACAGCAAGTGCAGTTGATTTCGCCTTTATATGTAGATGACAACGCGAGCATAACATTTTACCAGCAGTGTATAATATGTTAATGTGAAAACATGAAAAATGTAAAAACAAAATTGGTTTTAATTTCAGGCCAGAAGTTTACGCATCCATATTCGGTCCCACACTGGAGAACGTCCCTACGTTTGCCAGGTGTGCAACAAGACCTTCACTCAGGTTTGCAACCTTGAAAAGCACCTCCGCGTGCACACGGGCGAAAAGCCGTTCTTGTGCACGATCTGCGGCAAAGGCTTTACGCAGTCGGGCTACGTGGGAATTCACATGAGGACCCACACTGGCGCTCGACCCTACGTTTGCCAGACGTGCGGCAAAGCGTTCGCAGGTTCAAACACGTTGACCATCCACCAGCGCATCCACACAGGCGAAAAACCCTACAGTTGCAGTATGTGCGGAAAATCCTTCAGTCGACACGAAACCCTAATCATTCACACCCGGTCCCATACCGGCGTAAAACCGCACGTCTGCTCGGTTTGTAAAAAGGGGTTCACGTCATCTGGTCACCTGTCTGGTCACATGAGGACGCACACCGGTGAGAAGCCTCACGCTTGCAACATCTGCGGCAAAAAGTTGGGTGTTTATATTATTCCTTTTGCTGAAAGATACTGATGGAAGATTTTTCAGGTTTGCAGGATCCAGCAGTTTGAAAGTTCACGTGAGAAGTCATTCTGGAGAGAAGCCTTTCATCTGTAAATTATGCGGAAAAGGCTTCACGCAATCGGTCTTGTTCCAGCAGCATTTGAGCACGCATGCTACTAACGAGGAAAAACACCAAATCTCCAAAGTTGACGAGATAATGTAAGCTTTATAGATACTCGTACATGACATCACGGCAGTATCATAAACCTGTTGAGCTCAACAAAGCATCAGAATGAAATTAATTGTCTTGATTTCAGAACTGATGACCAAGCCATTCACACCATCCAAGTTGTGACGACTTTGCAATAAGAAGACAATGGGAGTGTAAATTTTATTATGGTGTAATTATTATAAAAAACTAGAGTTCCAGTTTTTGTTCTTGAAATAAATAGAGCAAAGATGCCTAGAGTTGAAAGTTTTTAATTTTTATGTATGCTCAACACTTGAAAAATTCAATAAAAATATTACAAAAAATTACGAAAGCGTAGTTTCAGGTCCAGGCATAAGATTGCGGCGTTATTCATTAGGTACTTCAACGAACTCAATGTTTCTGAATTTTGCAGACACGTCATCATGGCCTTTCAGAAATTGTAGCTCATCCGTGGATAATTGTTCTCCTAGTTGACGGAGAGCGGTTAAAATTTCAGCCTGAAATATACATGAAGGGTTTTAAGGATGGAGAACCTCAAATTGGAATTGAAAAGGTTGTGAAAGAGATCGGAATCGGGTTTACTCTATATGGAAGAACAGTTCATGGCATTAAACGTGAAAAATTATATCCGGCAAATGGCGGTGTCTGTTTGTAATATTCCATGATAACTGCCGAAGATAGGGGGACCTAGGAACCCTCGTGAAAATTGAAGGAATTCCCACAAATCACCGGTAAATTTAATCAAACATCTCAAAAAGTAATCATTTGACTCTACACTAAGCCTTGACAGGAGACACCAGTTGTCGTCATGTACGTACCGTTCTTCATATTGGAATAATAATTTCTTCTTGTTTCTTTGGCTCTAGTTACGTTAACTCCATCTTTTTCTAGACTTTTATTGGTAATGGAACATATCACATTCACTTCTACAGACATTTGCAAGTCCATGAAGGTAAAGACCAATGCTGGAATTCGTCCCGGTTCCAAAATAATAATTTAATTGCGTCGTACTATTTCTTCCAGCGTACGCCACATAATAGCATCAAGTGGTGCGTGGTCCCTTCCCCCCAGATGGTTTATTACTATTACTATCACAGTAAATCCAGGAGCGCAAGAAACTGCATGGTTCGCAATTTTGAATTTAGATTTTTCTTCAATTTTTATAGACATTATTCTGAGTGGTTTTTGTTTTGTTCGACAAAATTTGCGAGATGGAGTTGACGTAACCGGACCAGTTTTTTAATTTTTCATGTAATGAAAGAGTAAATTGATCTGCCGTGTATCATTATTCACTAATTCTATTTGCCGAAGCTATTTATGAAGTGCATTTTTTCCCCGTCGGTTTACTCCGGTCCCACCACCGATCTTTGAATCTAAAAAAAAAAAATGGGTCACAAAAAAGCTGTGTACATGGACCTCGTCAAGCACGCCCGAAGGGCGGGTACCTCCGTCCCACCACCGATCTTTGATTCGAAAAAAAAAAGGAACAGAAAAAGCTGTGTAAGGTTGCGGCCTCATAAAAGTTTACACCGACGGCGATCGAGTGGCCATGCTAATTCAGTTTTGACGTAATTTTGAATGGGCATGGCCACACGATTGTCATCGGTGTAAACTTTTATGAGGCCGCAACTGTACATGCACCTCGTCACCTGAAAACTTCTTGTTTGTCAGCAAAAATGGTGGTTTATCAACTTAGAACACCTAAAGAATTTATTTCAGTTGAGAAATCATGAGTTTTCTTGGATTTTAATTTTCAAGCACTTGAAAGTGGGGTTTCCGGGATGTTTTTCAAAGTTTCAAACCCAGATATCTCGACAACGAAGCCTTCAATCAAAATTTTGCAGGAGCAAGTCAGGAACAGGTCAGAAGTTATGCTAAAAAAACGATTTTTTTTTTCAACTTTGAAGGGATACAGTAGCGGACAAAATTAGAGCGACTTTCTTATAATTTCTGAGTTTTGGTTTTTTCAATGGAAAGACGTGCTCAGGTCCAATCGATTAATCAGTTACCTTCAGATACACCATACTTTATTCATAAAATTCACAAGAGAGACGTCAGTTTATGGAAAAATAAATAAATACATTCTTGGTTTTTAAAATTAGGACAAAATTAGAGCGACTTTCACAAAAAATGTACTAAAAACTAAATTCGAGATTCCACATTCAATATTTACCTCGGGTTCCACCAAACTTTTATCAGCGCGATAACTTTATTAGTCTCATAGTAACTAAGCAACTGGCCATCCTATTGGCTGGTGCATAGCAACTATCAGAGTGATAGATTTAATCTGCTCTTAAAATTTTGGTGGAACCCGAGGTTAGTCCGATAACCATTATTGGCTATCACCTGCTTTCATCTCCGAGGCAATGAGTCAATCAAATTAGCGATTGTTTCATCATCTAGCCGTCCACGCATTTTGAAGCTCTTGCAGTAATTGATTTTTATTTTCGATATTTCTTGACCGTAGACGCGTGTTGACGATTTCCCAGAGATTCTCAATAGGGTTTAGGTCAGGAGATTGAGCTGGCCATTTCAAAACTTTTTTGTTTATAAACCACTGTTTGACTACATTCGCGTTATGTTTGGGATCATTGTCCTGCTGAAAAATGAACCGTAGGGGCATTTCCCATTCAGCATAAGGTAGCATTACATCCTCCAAGATGTTGAGGTACCCATATCGATCCATAATCCCCTCAATATGGTGAATCGGACCCATGCCAACAGAGGAAAAGCAGCCCCAAACCATAACACTACCCCCTCCATGTTTTACAGTGGTAGTGACGTACTTTGGATCAAGTCTCTTATTTCGCGGTCTACGAACACGAACATATCAAACTCCATCACTACCATGAATATTAAACTTTGATTCATCACTGAATGGTACCCGTTTCCAATCGTCTGCTGTCCAATTGAGATGGCGGCTAGCAAACAGCAATCTTGCATCCCGATTCTTCCGCGAAAGCAGTGGTTTTTTGACTGGTCTTCTTCCGTGGAGACCAGATTCCACCAGCCGACGTTGAATAGTTCTGAAAGTCACGTCATCTCCATCCAGTTGATTTAGTAAAATGGTGGCCGCTGAGCTTCGCGGATCTCCCTCACTAATCCTCCTGATGAGTCTATCCATCATAGGGGTTGTTTTCCGGGGCCGACCTCCCCTCTTTAAGTTTACTATGCCTCTGCGATTGCGAAAATTGTTGATGGTCTTCGACACCACTTGTTTTGACGCAATAAACTGGGTACTTACTGCTGATTGCGATCTGCCTGATCTGTATGCCTCAATAATTTTTGTTTTGAGGTCAATTGAATAATGAATACTGCGAGGCATCGTGTGATCTTGGAAAGGTTGAGAGACACTGATCCCGTTAATATTGTAGCGATATTGAAGTAGAAACTAAAAAGTCGTTCTACTTTTGTCCAATAATTTTTTTATGAAATTGGAAAAAAGTACAGATACAGCTCTTTACAATAACCACGATTGAAACAGCAGTTGGGATAAATCTTTCACGTATCCCAAAACTACTCAATAAATTGTATCTGGAATTTATGACTTAAGTCCCAACTTTGCAAAAAAATTAAAAAGTCGCTCTAATTTTGTCCGCTGCTGTATATCTTATTAGCCCGTAATAATGCAGTCCTGACTTTTTTTTCGGGAAAGTCCCTTACATTTTTGATTCTCTATCATCTCTAAAAATAAATGTATCAAGAACTGGACCACCCTCTATAAAAAAAAAATGGACTTCATCAGTAGCTTCGGCAAATACGAATCAGTGAATAATGATACATGGCAGATCAATTCACTCTTCTATTAGGTATATGAAATTGAAGAAAAAAAAACACCCAACCGAACAAAAAGTTTTCATATACCAAAACTTATTCCTCTGAACAGTTTTCGTTCTACCGGGGACTGAAGTTGAATAGAGAGCACTTCAGTCTCCTGTAGTACAAAAACTGTTCATAGGAATAAGTTATATGATATCAGAACTTTTTGTTCAGCAGAAATAGAAGTACACAATACCAAAAATTCAGCCAAATTAACCAAGGAGAATTGGAAAATCGTCACCCCCCAACATTAAAGATGGAAAATAATTTTTATGTCAAACTTCATAATTTAAATCACAGAAGCCATTTGCATGGGTTTTCAGAGTAGGTAATCTTGAATTTTATGATGGTAGATAGGGGTTGAGGGTGAAGGAGGGGGTTGATATTTTTTTCTCAGATAAATGTAATAATAATTGGCATGAAACATAACTTGAAGAGAAACCAAATGAAATAAAAAAAAAATCAGATAGCTGAACCAGGACCCATTTTCTGTAAGAATTGTGTGAGATCCCTTTTAATTTTTTCAATCCCAAAACCTATCTTTACCGAACTATTATTATTGATCCACCTGGAAATTTACCAGTTGGTATTCTGGTGGCCACCAGTAGGTATTCTGGTGGGCCAGCTCACCCCTGCCCCCTGCATATCTACAATAAGTACCTACCTTTTGCCTGTTCCTGATTTCACTGCCCAGTTTGTTCAGTTTGAAATCCTGTTCGATTTCATTCAATTTCTGCTTCAATTGTTCCGGCTCACGTTTACCAAACAACCTGATGACTTCAGGTGTCTTGAATGCTTCAGAAATGGCAGCTTGGATGGCCTACAATTACAAATCTCAAAGTAACTAATCTATGCAACACCCAATGTTTCAACTTTACAATTCTCATGGTTCCTAATTCATTAACCAAAGTTATATCTCCCTTGACTAATTTTGACAAACTATTGTTCAACTCCTTCAGTTGTTCCATGGTTTCCTCTTTGGTTTCTTCATACTCCTCGGGGTCTAAGTCGGTTCTACAAAACACAAGTTTAGGAGAGAAATTAAAAAAACACCAAGGCCCCATTTCATAAAAGCGACAAGTCTGATTCCACAAGTGTGCCTAGTTGGTTGGTTACCATTGTTGTAAGAATCGATTGCCAAGGGTGCACACATTTTGAAGATGGACTTGAAGCTATTATGAAGCAGTCCCCATGTAAAGTATTTTTGTAATGTGTCAAGTCAAGCGCACTTTCATCTTCAACTTCTCCTTTCAGAGCGCATCGCCAGACCCTCAGGCAACAGGCAACTTGACGCACTACAAAAATACTCCTGGAGTCATGCAGCAAAAATTAAAACTAAACTTTGACTCCAACTAAGAATATTAGCACCGGATTGGTCGATTCAGAACAGCAAGTCACAATTCACCAATCAAATGGCTGATGAATTCTTAATTGAAGTGGAAGTTTAGTTTCAATTTGTGGTGCATAAATCCAGCATAAAATCGTAAATAATTCTAACTTGCAACTTTCCAAATCAGACAGTTGTTCCATCAATCTGTCCAGTTGATTTTCGAGATTTTGCTTCAGTTTCTCAGTTTCCGCTTTTCCATGCGATGTCATTTTGTTCTTGGTCCAAAGGTTCACCTACAGATCAACAAAATTTACAAGTTTGATTTCATAATTTGAGGTTATGTTTCAGTAGTTCCACTTTCAGCCCTTCTCCCTTTTGTCAACATTCCCCCTTTTTTCTTTCGGTCATTTTCGGTTTCCAAAGTGGTAGGACATGCGATTCCCGATTTCTCCCGATACCGACCACAGTGACCACTCCCACCACTGCTTCGTGTCGTCGTGAACCGCTTGACAGGTGGCAGGATTATTCTGGAGCCAGAACAGGACCGTATTAGGCATTTGACGAAAATGATCACCCCGATCACCCCAGGGCCGCTATACTGTACTCGCCCACCGACACTTGTGGGTGTCGGAAGCTAGGCAGAAGCGAATTTGATTGGCTCTCACCCTAGCTACCGATCCGATAGTTGTCGGTAGGCGAGTACAGAATAGCGGCCCAGGGAGGGCACGACAGTGGGCCAAGTGCCGCGCGGCCAAAGGTCGATCAAAGTCATCTTATTATTTTGGTACAAATATTTGATATTGATATCTTTTAGAGAAATAGTTGGTTTATAAGGGCTCGTTACCAAGTTGCAGGCGCAAAAGTTGGGACGGCGTAACTTGCCAAATATAGCACGGCTGTCTCAGCCCCAACTTGGTATCGAGCCGTAAGTCACCAAAGTCTTGAGACTCCAAGACAATTTCTAACTTTTGTGTGATGCCCCAAACATAGGCCTTTGAAATAGTTCTACTAATAAATAACACTTTCATAGCATTTTTTGTTGCTGAAGTTCTATAGATCTTCTCATATGGGCGGTTCCCTTTGCTCGCGCAGCCCGTGCGCAGGTCTTCATGTATTCATCAAGCTCACTTGGTTCAATTGGCTGTTTAACCGGGAGCGCTTTATCAATCGGGCTGGTTAGGGTTAGGGTTGGGGTTGGCGACGACGCCAACGCCAATATAGGTGAACCTGCCCCCCGAGGACCCCATCCAGGTGAATGAGAAATGGCTATTGCCGATTATGCTTTCCAGAGACCCAAATATCATTCTATAAATTTTACCATAGAGCTTGCTTGAAGTTCTGCAAGAGTTAAGTCATACTTTACACAGGATATATGTTCACTTGTTTTAGTAATATAAAAAAATTCAAATGGCGATGTTCGATTAATTTGTTTTTTAAGTATTTCATCTTTGCAGTGGCTTACAAAAAATGTTCCACGTTGCTCCAGCCTACAACTTTTTCTGCAAAAAAGATTCATTATTCAATAATATTGAAAGAGCAAGGTTGTTTTCAGGGTGGTGGTTTGCGTAAAAAGTAAAGGCTTCTGTTTAGCGCATTTTCCATCTTGATGAAAATCGCTATTGCAACCGCTTTGTCCGTCCGTCCGTCCGTCCGTCCGTTCCTCGAACTCCTCCCAAACTAGACGACCTAGCTTTCTAATTTTTTCGCTGTTACATAGCTGCCAGTCCCAAAGGCGGGCTAGGCTACATTGGATGTCTATATTGCGCCGCCAACATAGAGAAAACCGCCCCCGATAAACTTGAAATAACATAATATTGCACTTTCTACCAGACCTGAAGCTCTGGTGTTCTCATTTTTTGAATAATACATAGTTGCCACTTATAGACGTAAGCCAAGAAACATTCCGTCTTCAATATGCGCCGCCGACATGAAAAAACTGCTAAAAACCGCCCTCAATCACTTTAAAATGAAAAACATGGACCCGAAGACATAGCGATCTGATTCTTTCGGTATATAAATAGCTGACTGAAAATGGGAAAGGATAGTCTACTTTTGGTTAGTCGCCGCCCCCAGATTCCGCCCCCAAACGATACAAAGTTCAATTTTCAACAATTTTCACTGATTTAGCTGATAATGTTACCTCGAACATTTAGAAACTCTTGACTCAAACTGTGCAAGAATTTCTTTGCCAAACTCTGCCGCTCCCACACGCCGCCTCCAAAGTGAGAGATGAATGTAAAACATGAACCTGAAGACAAAGCGATCTAATTCTTTAAATATATTGATAGCTGACTGAAATTGGAAAAATATAGGCCACTTTTAATTAGCCGGCGCCTCCAAACAAACAAAAAATGCAACTTTCACAATTTTCACTGATTGTCATATTCCCTCCACATTTAGAAACTCCCAACTCAAACTGTGCAACAGTTACTTTGCCGAATGCTGCCGCCCCCCACGCTGCCCTCAAAGTGAGAGATGAATGAAAAACATAAACCCGAAGACATAACGATCTAATTCTTTCGCTATATGGATAGCTAACTAAAAATGGGAAAGAATAGGCTACCTTTGACATGGCGCCGCCTCCAACTTCCACCCCCAAAAGAAAAAAAGTGCAACTTTCAATAATTTCCACTGAATTACATTTTAATGTTACCTCAAACATCCAGAAACTCCCAACTCAAACTGTGGAAGATTTTCTTTGTCAAACTCTGCCGCTCCCACACGCCGCCCCCAAAGTAAGAGATAAATGTAAAACATAACCCTGAAAACATAGCGATCTAATTGTTCCGCTATATAGATAGCTGACTAAAAATGGGAAGAGATAGGCCACTTTTGATTAGTCGCCGCCTCCAGCTCCCGCCCCCAAACAAAAAAATGCAACTTTTACAATTTTCACTGATTGTCATATTTCCTTGAACATTTAGAAACTCTTAACTCAAACTGTGCAACAGTTACTTTGCCGAATGCTGCCACCCCCACACGCTGCCCTCAAAGTAAGAGATAAATGGAAAACCTAAACCCGAAGACATAGCGATCTAATTCTTTCGCTATGTGGATAGCCGACTAAAAATGGAAAAGAATAGACTACTGTTGATTAGTCGCCGCTCCCAGCTCCCGCCCTCAAACAAAAAAAATATATTGATAAGTGGAAGAATTTTCATTCAAATCTATTTAATTGGCAAGTACCCCATTCTGATAACACAATATCACAATGAGTTTCGAATGAATAAAGTGGGCAAGGAATGGTGTTTCTCCCTCAACCAAATTTCTTAACGTTCACAATATGCCTTTTTGAGAAAATGCGCTACTGAGACTCACGCACGTGAAGGCATACTCACTTGTTTTTCATTGTGAACATGTTTTCTTTTTTGAATTATTTTATTATCATTAAAAACTGGTGCCTAAAGAAAGTACAAATTTTACTTTGGCGTTTAGGTATTTCATTGCAGGGAGGTGCATGCTGCACTATCCGATGACTGATGACTTCAATTGAACGTAACTCATACTCTTGCACAAGACTTTCGATTGTTAGATGAGACATGCAAATAACGCCGAATTGATTTTTAAAGACATTTTCTGAAACCCCCTGAAACTTCAATATTTTAGGGGGATTTGATGAATTTCAAGTTTTTCTCTCGTTATTTTTTTTCAACCCTTACATCTGAACCCTAAGGGTCAAAGAATTTTATTCCATATTTTGTCCTTGATCGCCTTGAAAAGGCCCAGTTGCAAAGTTAAACTCAAGTGATAGTGGGGGGGTTAGCGGAATGGTCTGTGCATTTTGTGATCAAAGCATGAAATTGGGCATACTTGTTCAGAAGACCCTCCTTCGCAATTCCAGATGTGGCGCCACGCAAGATTTTGCGCCAGAGGCAGTGTATTGCGGTTGATATACCTGCTAGGGGTAAATTCTGCAAAAATGGTTCCTGGCCGGTCTCTGGTACCGCAATCGGTATTTTTTAGTTCTGTTTAGTTGAAACTACATGTAGAAATGAGTGAGGAGTACATTTTCACAAGCGAAGTCTCAAATGCTGCATTTATACGTTGTTTTAATACATTTTAAGGCCAACTTTGTTTTAGTACAAGAAACATGGTAAAAAAATTGCCAAAACCTCGGCAAAGATATGAACGTCCTGAAAATTTGATATTCTGTCCAGAATTATGTGCCCTACTACACATCTAAAATTGCCAAAAATCGCACCCCGAAGCTTCGAGTTATTGGAGGGGAGGTAAAAAATTGCAACTCAAAATGAAAGGTATAGGACCCGATGGAACCCGTCAATCCAATGGATGCAAATACATCGTAATTAGACGCATCACAACCAGTTGATACAATTTTGGCACAAAAAGTGTCGATCATTGTTGAAGGGGGGGTCTCGTGGGGAAGGGCGAAACTCGGCTGGGTGGCTCTTTTTCTTCCTGGGCCATGAAGAATCGATCACGACAAGATTGGTATCTTTTCCGACTAAATTCAATGTCCTGAACTTGAATTCGATGTGTAAATTTGGATAAAAACAAGTTCGAACAAGTTAACTTGAGAAAACCTGTTTTTTCTTTGACAATTTTCACAAAACTTTTTTTTACTGTTAGAGGTATTCATCTTTGAGAATATCTCAGAGGCTATTAGACTAAACTGTATTCTTCACGAAAATCATCCATTCGATCTGTAACTTTGTTTTTCGAGGTAGGAAAAATCGATTTGAACTTCAGTCGGCACTGCCCGGCGTCTACTAATGACCAGAACACAACAGCATGCACCTTCAAGTAATAACTCAATACCCTGCATTGCGATTTATGACGATTTTTTTTATGTTATAGGGGATTCAGTTCTGCACAGATCCTCGAACTTTCAAAGATGAGTTATAATTTTTCAGATAGTTTGGGCTATTTTAATTTGAAGATGCATGGTGTAGTGTTCTGGTCAGTAGTAGACGACGGGCTGTGCCGCGACTAAAGTTCAAATCGATTTTTTCTATCTCGAAAAACAAAGTTACAGATCGAATGGATGATTTTCGTGAAGAATACAGTTCAATCTAATGGCCTCTAAAATATTTTCAAAGATGAATGCCTCTAACAGTAAAAAAAGTTTTGTCAAAATTGTCAAAGAAAAAACAGGTTTTCTCAAGTTAACTTGTTTGAACTTGTTTTTGTCCAAATTTATACATCGGATTGAAGTTCAGGACATTGAATTATTTAGTCGGAAAAGATACCAATCTTGTCGTGATCGATTCTTCATGGCCCAGGAAGAAAAAGAGCCACCAAACCGAGTTTCGCCTTCCCCCGTGACCCCCCTTCAACAATGATTGACACTTTTTGTGCCAAAAAGTTTTTGTGTATCAACGGGATGTGATGCGTCGAACTACGCATCCATTGGATTGACGGGTCCCATCGAGTTCCATACCTTTAATTTTGAGTTGCAATTTTTTCACCCCCCCCCCTCCAATAACTCGAAGCCTCGGGGTGCGATTTTTGGCAATTTCAGGTATGTAGTAGGGCACTTGATTCTGAACAGAATATCAAATTTTCAGGACGTTCATGTCTTTGCCGAGGCTTTGGCAATTTTTTTACCATGTTTCCTGTACTAAAACAAAGTTGGCCCTAAAATGTATTAAAACAACGTATAAAGGCAGCATTTGGAACTTTGCTTGTGAAAATGCACTCCTCACTCATTTCTACATGTAGTTCCAGCTAAACAGAACTAAAAAATACCGACTGCGGTACCAGAGACCAGCCAGGAACCATTTTTGCAGAATTTACCCCTAGCAGGTATATTAACCGCAATACAGTGCCTCTGGTGCGAAATCTTGCGTGGCGCCACATCTGGAATTGCAAAGGAGGGTCTTCTGAACACGTATGCCAAATTTCATGCTTTGATCACAAAATGCACAGATCATTTCATTTTTGGCCGTTAACCCCGCCACTATGAGCAACTGGGCCTCTATTGATATTCTCTGAGAATTTGATGAACTATTTTTTTTTGTTATTCTTTATTTTTCTCATGGATGATTTTTCTCAACCCCTAAATCTCACCCCCAAACGTCAATGGATTTTATTAAATATTTTTTCCTTGTTCGCCTTGATATTCGATATTCTAAGATAATTTGGTGAACTAAAAAATATTCACCTATTCTTTTTTATCAACCCTAATTTCACCCCCGACCACAGTTGAAATTTTTTCAATATTTTTTCTACAGGTGTCCCAGAAATGAGTCCACAAAAATATTTCACATATTCCTGACGACAGAATAGGTCCATTCAACCCAACTTACCTTTATACGAAAATCTTCCTGAGAGAGATACAGGCCACGGAGTGAATGGGGACAAATACTGACTTTGGAATCTCTATCGGGTAATTTTGAGCTTCAAAAGGAACGGCACCTGTCACATCACTTTGACTTTCGAGTTTTCCGAGTCGTGAAAGGAATAGACAAACCTTGCCGTCTTTTGAAAATAGCGGTTGCAACTGGCCCTGTGCCGATTTAATGAAATTATTTTGAGATCCATAGTAACGAAATTGATAGACGTCACGTACACTCAGTGACTGATATAAAATTTGAGGTTAACACTTTGTTAACTGCTTACCAGCAGCCGTCAAGCGTCAAGCACTGTTAGTTAACCTCAAATTTTATGTCAGTCAGTGTGACGTGGCGTTTATCAATAGGTGTTTTCATGTTTCAGTGGGCATGCGCAAGATTTGACAGTTTGGGTTGGCTAGGAGTGGGGAGAATGATTACAGAGCTGCGCGAGTCTGGCAAGCACGCGAAGGTCGAATTTTTGCCGACCGGCAAGGAACGTGAGCATGCGCTCTAGATTTCATGAAAAGACCTACACACATCAAAAGAATCTAGGGGACAAGCAAATTCAGACGATTTCTAAAATCATCATAACTTTTGATTTCCGCAAGCGATTTCATATCGGTTTCCAGCGTTTGATTGCACAATCTTTCGTTTTCATGCCTTGATCACGTCAAATACGTACAGTGTTTCATAAGGTTGCTACAGGGTGATCAATGGAGCAGTGTTAAATAGCCGAAAGTTCAGTACGAGCACGATTTCCCAAAAAAAATATTTCATGCATTCCAATAGCACAGTTATGAAGATCGGTGTTTCAGCTTCAGTAACGTTTTTGAATTTTGAAAATCGAAGGTGAATTGCCAAAGATATTGATCATTTTGTGCCGCCGTGTTGAATTTCGAAGAAAAAACAAAGTGGTCCAATTTCATTGAAACTTGGAACACACTCATGTCTAGTTCAAGAAATTGGAATTTCAAGGTCAAATGTCACTTTCGATCACTTTCGAGCCGCTATATTGAACTTTCTACATAAATGATTCAATTTGAATGAAACCTGAAACACACTAAAATCGAATCATTCACGTAAAAGTTTAAGTATGGCGGCTTGGAAGTGACCGAGAAAGACATTTGACCTTGAAATTCCAATTACTGAAACCAGACATGTATGTGATCCAAGTTTAAATGAAATTGGATCACTTCTTGGGAGTTCAACATGGCAGCACAAAATGATCAATATCTTTGACAATTTACCTTCTATTTTCAAAATTCAAAAACGTTACAGAAGCTAAAATACCAGTCTTCATAACTGTGCTATTGAAATGCATAAAAAGTTGTTTTTGGGAAATCGCGCTTGTACTGAACTTTCGGCAATTTTACACTGTTCCATTGATCACCCTGTAGAAACTTTATAAAACATTGTTCGTATTTGACGTGATCAAGACATGAAAACAAAGGATTGGGCTATTGAACACTAAAAACAGACATGAAATCGCTGACGGCAATCAAAAGTAATGATGATTTTAGAAATCGTCTGAATTTGCTTGTCCCCTATATTCTTTTGATGTGTGTATTTCGTTACTATTTCGGTATTCCAAAATGATTCTTGATTTCATTGAAGCGGCACAGGCCAGTTCACTATTTGCAAAAAGCGGCAAGGTCAATCATTGTTGAACATCCTGTATAACTCGTGCTTAGCGCAAGTGACTTTGGCTGCGTTCATCCGCACAAAGCGCTTACTAAGCTTTCAGCCGGCTCCGGCTGAACGCCACATATCAGCGAGAGCGCTCACCGAGTGATAACTCATCGGCCGCCATTTTATCCAGAGGGCATTTTATCTAGTAAAAATATTCTTGCTCACTTGATAAGTTGTCGCTCAGTTGACCAAACTCAACGTCAAATTTGACAAAAATCGCAGTGTGGAAGAGTAAATTATGGAGGTGTGTGAACTGTGAATGCTACGAGATTGCAGGGATATTGTATTGAATAATCTAAAGAGCAGAAGTTCACGTCCGTTCAAAAACTGTTAGGAATAGCCATTCTCATTTACCCTTTTGGGACGCAGGTTCATTTATATTGGCGCCGTCATTGGTCGAGTTCATGCAACCAGCCCGGTCGATAAACGATTCCCGGTTAGAAGATCTGCGCACGAGCTGCGAGCAAAGGGAACCGCCTATATGAGAAGGTCTGCGATACAAGGGGCATTGAAGACTCATGACTCAGTTATATCAGTCAACTGTCAATCCTGACTGTTATTTCAAGAATGCGCGTTCAGCCGCACCTATCTCTGATCACTTAACATCACGTGACCATTAGTAAGCGCTAGGCTATAGGCGATTGACCTTATTGGGGAAAATGGCCGTTTCGTCGAGGAAGTTTTAGAGAATTAATTTTTAGAACTGGTGTAAGTTGCCGTCCGGCAACGGCGGTGGTTACGTCAATTGGTGGCATGTCAAAACTGTCACTTTGCTGTCTTGTGCAGTACGCTACAAGCAAACTTTCGTTCCTGTGAACCCTTGGGACCCCATAGGCTCGTTATTGGGCCCCATGTTGATGACCAGCGTCGTCGCAGACCTTTCTCTAAATCATCCATAGCTTCCGCCCAAGGAAGAGCAACAGACTCTGTCACACCCGCACGGAGGGAAAGTCGGGAAACACACAAGCCCGTCGACCAGCCTGCCAGCCAAGAAAAAATCACCTCGGGCTGGCCGTGCAGAGTCAACCACCACCTACCTTTTTTCCTCGCTTTTTTCCAAAGATTTCCTGCTTCGACTTCAGCTGGAGATCCGCATTTTTCATTCCAACAAGCTCGCCGTAGCTACCTCTGTGTTCGCGACGTGAACGTTGTCTTTTTTTTATCGCAATAATGTAGTGCATTGCTGGGGGCGTAGTCTTTCAGCTGCGCACCTCTGGAGCTAGATCTACAAATCTGCTAAATACGCTAACCATAACATGAAATAAGAGACACAAATGCAAACCCCTTTTTCAGATTATTTCTACTTGTCAAATTTCCATGTCAATATGTGGGTATTACAGGTGTCCACTAGTGCCCACCTAGGCTACTAGACGTCGGAGTAGGTTTTCCTCGCAAAAACGTCCTCGACGATCAAGTACCGAGCTCTACACCAGGTGGCGTTTTTCTAATGTAAATCGCCTATAGTGCTACATTGCGGATGAACCACTGACGTGGATGAACGCAGCCTTTGTCTCTCTTTTTATCACACAGTTTTCTGTATAAGTCTGTCTCTCTCGTATTTACCGAAAAGGTGTATATCACTCGGGAAGTACTTCTTGTTTATTACTGTTTAAGGACGGAGTTGAATTGGTAAAATAAGCGTTGCGAAATCAATCCGTCTGGGTTTATTCCTTGACGGATTTCTACCATTTTGGTCTCTTTCGAAAGCTACAAGGATGTACTTTGGTTTGAACCCATTGACATTTCCAAAATCCAAAATTAATTTTTTTTTTGGTTTTTGGTTTTACCAATTCAACGCCGTCCTTAATGTTGATTTCAAGTGTTGATAAAATTCCTAGAGGTCCCCACCTACCGTAGCGCACTCTAGCAGAAGTGAAATCATCATGGCCCCCAATATTATTCGTTTCAGGTTTTTGTAAGGGCTGAAGGGTATGTCCGGCCCTGTGCGATCCCTTGGTTTGGCATTTCGCGTGACTTCTCAGCGCTACGTCCGCCATGTCAAGAGCACTACGACGCACGTACTGTCGGTTTTTTGTCGGTGCGACAGAGCCCGACTGACGGAAAGCACGTCATTCTTGCATCCTGCTGGTAAATTGCATTCAACTCGTTGGTCGTCGCTCCGGCCTTAGTTCTGTAATTTTCCGTTAGGTGGGCCAGTGGGCTTTTAAGCAACGTGAAAGCCGCGTGTCATTTTTAATAAAATTGAACTTTCATTTGTGTACCATCGAGTGACATTAATTAAACTCAAGTGCAAGAACATTCCGGGGGCGTCCACCTCGCTACCCTGCGTAGTGCTGTACGCGACGAGGTACTCCCGTACGGGCGAGAAAACATGTTTTTGGGTTAGTACTCCGCCATCTTGAAACATATCTTAACCTTTGATTAGAAGTAGTACGTGCAAGTGACAATTTTTAACGGAACCACCGAGCAGCGACCGACACACGGGACCGACGGTCGCAATGTCCCGGGGTTCGTGAAAAGCGAACGCTTCGATAAGTGCGTCAAAAGTGCCCAGTTCGTGTCAACATGTCAATGCTGGACATATGAAGTCATCACTGAGATCGGATTCGCAGCGGTTCCTGTGAGGAACGCAGCGCCCCAGGGCTGACATGAGCGGCAATCAAAAGCAGCCGGCCGAAGGGAGGCCGCAGGGTCAACGCTACTCGGCTCCCATGTATCCTTTTCGACGTGCAACGCTTTTAACCTAGTTACGCCCATTTCCCCATGTCATTTTGCCCCGTTTCGGTATTCCGGTGAATGGTCGCGCATACAAGTGTCCCCCACAACTTTCCCATCGGCGCCTGGCCTGCACATTCACTTAAGTCCAAACCAATGGGCTGTCATTTGCCCATCCATATGGTGCTGGTGCTTTCCACGTTTGAATTTCGCACGATTTTCTAGACGATTTCTGTACGCGTGCTATTCGCCCCAAAGCAAAAACGGTGCTTCCCTCCATGGAAAAATGCCGCGAAATCGTGATTATCACGGTGCCAGTGCATCACATAGTGTAATATTCAAATTATCGTTGTAATAATAGGCGTGCATTAATGATAAATCCCAGGTAAGAGCAGGTATAATGTTTTTCGCAATGCTAGTAGAGTGCTGTGCTGGTGATTAGCTTTGGCACATCTGTCATTGCACGGCAATTGTTTTTTTTATTTTTATTCCGTTGACGTCGAACAGTGGCGTCCCAATAATTGCTGTGCGATTTCTTTGCGAGTTCATCCTCCGAAGGAAATTGATTTTCTTCCATCGGGAAAATGCGTGCAAATCGTGGGATGCAGCGGATGCAGTACGCATTACGCAAGCGCACAACGGATGCATAACTGTGCAATCCTGGCGGTCAAATTCCGAACCAAATGTACAGTCGATATCAATGGCGTTGTCACTTGAAATTATTATTTGATTGACGTCGCCGTCGATTTTGTGCGGAGATTTTTATAAAATTAGCGTGTTCCGTCAGTAAAAGGAAACTACACGTGTTTTGTAAATGAAAGACGCGAGCAGCTCCACACAATCAAGACTGGTTCTTGCGGACATGTGATGTTCGAGTGTAGTGTTTCGTAAAACGCCCTTATCGATTTTTTGCCCGTTTGGTGCAGGAAGGCGACGTGATCCGCATGTCCTGTTATTTTCGTCCTGCGGGACTCCGTGTTCGACCACCGGGAAGTGTTCATCCCCGTTGTTTTTCGCGGATGACTGTGCAAATTCGGACCGTTTGACAGATCTCTGCACCGCAGATGAAAAGGTGGTTGTAAAAGTTGTCGAGTTGAGTAGACGTGCCGATAATCATCGACCCTACAGTGAGTGGCATCACCAGTGGTTGTGCCAGTGATGATTCACGAAATGAAGACATGTAGTACGAACGGCATCGTCATCCACAGACAGAATCTTTTGTTGTATTCTTCACCTTCTGCCACCGTTCGCGTGCCCTTATGGATGAGAAATTCGATTTTATCCACTCGCGTTTCTTATGTAAGATTTTGATATTGCTGTAAATGCTGCGTGTTGGTTTTCGCACGGAGTAAATGTTGTTTTCTTTGTCGTAAAAGAGCCGTACGAACCAAGGGTGTAATACCCTTTATTTATTAAAATTCAAAACAAAATGGTGTCTCGATACGTGACCAACGGCCCCGTGAAGCAAGAGGGCATATGCCTCATCCCGCCCACGCACTACAGGATGATGCCGCCCCAGCGTAAGTCTTTTGGTTTTTACCCCATCAACCCTCCTGTTCCTGCCAGTGCCACGAAATGCCAGCTTTTTCCCAAAACAAAGCACGTGCACCGTAAATTCCACACGCCAAACATGACCTGCGCAATCGGCATTTTCGGGCACTACCCACCCTTCTACCTTGCATCTTTTATCCCTGAATAAGAAGATTCCCGAATAAACAATGGTGGAAAGTCAAACTTTTACCATTTTTTTTTACTCTTTTCAGTGACATGAGTGCATGTTCATGTTGGTACGCCATTGTATGGGTTTCCCTTGGGGTTTCCCCTGTTACTGTAGCATGATGTATTATTATTATTATTATTATTATTTTTATTGTCACTATTACGAGTGAACAGGTTGTTCAGGGTAAGCTGAAAAAGCTCCTCCCTTCTGTGAAGGACACGAGCCACGTTATTTCTTTTTTTTTTTCGTCGTGTGACTCATGTGCTAGGGTCGTCGCCTCTCTTCGTGGTCGTCTAGGTAGGTATAATGCCAAAATGGCGGCTAAAAATAGCATATTAGAACAAGGTGGGCTGGGAACAAAGATCTACAACTCGCCCATAAAAGTCGCAATTTCCAAGGTCACCAGACTTATCTCAAGGCGCCGAAATTAGAGCTCTGTCTGGAATGGAGCTCTGGAAGTGAGTGTGCCACAGAGTGAGTATGCTCATCAGTTTCTTTGTGCTTCAAAACTTGAATACTACCAACTAAAATGTTGAGCTTAATAATAATAACCGTAAAGTTTGCTTCAAAATGAGAAATCCGAGAGTGCAGCTAGAAATCTAGACATTTTCTTGGACAGAGCATCATGGAAATGCTTGATGAAGTGCATTTAATCAGGCCGATTCACTAACTATATTGCTTGCTCAGCTGACAAGCAAGCAAGTTGCCAGAGCTGAAACTCTGAGCAATATTGCTGAAAGATGTTGCACGATCCGTATTCAGTAACCTTTACGATAAGCAAGTTTGCTTGTGTTTTGGCGCTAGCAATCTTGCTTGGCTTTGCAACCGAGCACAGTCGCGAAATGTCATTATTGTCATTCTGTCAACGCCAAATTATATGTCAACAGAGATGTCATTCGAATAAACCGCGATTTTTCTCTTGAAAGTTTTCCTTGTTTTGTTTTCGATGGCCCCGATAGTGTTGGGAAAATTGAGTGTAGTCAAAAACCTGCATGCTGTGAGAATTAGAGACTTTGAAGATGGGGAAATGAAAAACAATGTTTTCGAAATGAAAAAAGTAGGTGGGTACGCTGTGGCGTACCTAGCGTATTAGGCACCCGAGGCGGACTATCCTGTGACATCTCCTTGCCCCTAAACCTACCTATAGAATGAGCTGCTGTATACGTAGTGACACCCCCTGTGCCGAATAAGGCAATTTTGCGCCCTGAGATTTTTAGGATCGAAAAATAGCGCCCAATTGGTGACATGGTATTTTTGGACATAGAAAAACGATTTCTCGACAAAGCGGATAATACAATAGTAGTGAGATAGTGAGTAGGTACTTGATGTGAAAAAGAAGCGCCACAGCCGAAATTTTTTCGGAAGACGCGTCTTCACCAGCTTGTTTTGCACCCTCCAAGGCCTTGCGCCCCAGTTTTGTAGACCCCTTTTGCACCGAGAATAATCCGACACTGACACGACCCCCTTACTGTTGGTACCCGGTGCAGTCCACACCCCCCGCACCCCCGTTGGTACTCAATTGTAGGTACGTAACTGAACTCTCCGGTAATTAAAATTATGGACTTCGTTAAACAGGCTGAAGCTGCGTGGACTAATCCTCCGGAGTCAGGTACCTACCCATTTGAGTTTCACACAAAAGTAGTATACTCTGTACCAGAATTATACTTACCTGTTTAAGGCATTATCCATCTCATGTAAGAAATCTACATGAAAATTCAGTTCTACAGCATCCATCTTCAAGCTCAAACACTTCAGCAACAACCAAAACTCGCTTGTTAGCTTTAGTGCACAAGCAACCAAGATATTGCTCAAATGACATTAAGAATTGTTACGAAGTACGTTGGTGAATAGCAATTTCGAAGCAAGGGTTGCACAAGCAAGAGTGTAAGCAAGATTGCTGCGATGACATTTGTTCTTGCTTAAAAGTATTTTGGAGAATACAAAATCGTAGCAACTTGCTTGTCACAGAGCTGACCTTGATTGAAGCAAGCAATAACTTTGCTACCTCTTGGCAATGTGATTAGTGAATCGGCCTGATTAGGGGCATAACTATTATTTATACAGGGTGTTTCACTTTTTTTTGGTCAATATTTCAGGAGATGATAGAGCTCGAAAAATTGGTACTTTCGCCAAAAAAATACAAAAAAAAAAATTGAAAATAAGAAAATTAATTTTACAAATGTGACAATGGCTACGTTTACACCGGTGGACTTAAACTGGACTGACCCAAGCACTGACCCAAATTCCACCTAAAGTAATTCTTATCTTCCAGCGTTTTCACCGGCAGACTTACGCGGCCGACCCATTTCAAAATATAACTAAATAAATATAAAAACTAAATTTACTTCAGTCCACGGCTAACCGGAGACCTGACCCAAGCTACTTGGTCCTAATTTGGTCCTTGTCTAGGATCGTTTACACCACGTGGACTGAATTTATTTGGGTCGAATTTAGTGCTTAGGTCGCGGACCAAAGCCACGGTGTAAACGTAGCCAATAGTCAATATGACCAGGGGCCCGTTTCATTAAAGTATAATCGACAATTTACAAGTGTGTAGCCTTGGTAACTCATTGTTGCAACAATAGGTTTGTTTTGGCAGCGATACACAACCGTTTCCAACCGTTTGGATTCTGCGCGCTTCCGTTAAGCCGTTCGGGCAGTGTAAACTTCGAGTTGCCAACTGTTGGTAAGCTGTTTGGGCAGGTGCCTCCAACGGTTCGAAAACAGTTTGTGGACGGTCAGAGGAGTTTGAGAATTAAAAAGAAACTGGTGATCAGACGCATGCGTACGCCTTTATTCGCAATCGGGCGATCTTTGATTGATGGCGTGGTGCGTAATGTGACAGTGTGACAGTAAAGGTAAATAAAGACGCATTTTCGAGGTTAATTTAAAATAGTTTTACCTGCTGAAAGCTACATATTTACATTAATTCGGTAAATTTATCAAGGGGTTTCTGATGCGACTGACAAAGTTGTTGACGGGAATCGGTTTTATTTTTAATTTTTTTCGTCAAGTAGAAACTCCTCCAAAAAGAAAATGTACGGATATTGCTATCAAATTTTGAAAATTTTTGATTTTGATTTTTGAAAATTCAAAAACTAGATAGCATCGACAATGTGTCTTTCCTCAAGAAAGTCGCATGTCAAATATGAACTTTTTATTTTAAAAAAAGGCACCAAAAATGATTTCTCGTAGACATGAAAAAGTGAATTAGTAGAAGTCATTTTTGGTACCTTTTTTTTCAAAATAGAAAGTTAAAATTGCATGCGACTTTCTTGAGGAAAGATACATTGTCGATGCTATCTAGTTCTTGAATTTTCAAAAATCAAATTCAAATAATTTAAAATATTTTGGAAATTTTCAAAATTTGATAGCAATGTCTGTACATTTTCTTTTTTGATGAGTTTGTACTTGACGAAAAAAATAAAATAAAACCGATTTCCGGCGACAACTTTTTTAGTCGCATCAGAAACCCCTTAAATAAGACCTCGGCTTGGCGGGGAAAACTTGACAAGTTGTTGTGTCCCTAGTTTCAACTGGAACCGCTCGCTACGCGTTCTTGCAGCAAAAACTTTCCAACCACTTGAAAACTGGTTGGAGTCGAGTATGCGCGCTGAATCACAGTTAGCAAACCGTCCGCAACTCGCTGCCAAAACAAACCTAATGTTAACCAACACGACACACTTGTTGACGCCGCATTCCGTGAATTTGAAAAAAAAAACGCAGTGCAAACTTCGACATGCGGTGAGCCCCACGAAATATTCAGTTTTGGTGCAGACATGCTGGGAATGAAAGTTGGAGAAAATATTGATCAATTTTGATCGGTTTCTTTGTCCTTCTATAGTTTTGATTTATTTGAGAAAATATTGAATCAATTTTTGGAGGGAAAACCACTAGTTTTCATCTGGAAAAACTGCACATTTTCCATCTTTTTCCAATAATTTTCTTTTCAATTTTCCGGGAATTTCCCTGTTGAAAATGTAAAACAGGCCTGGGTTATCGAAACCGAACTTGAATGATGGAGCCTAAAGTGAAGCCGTAATTGACGATCTTCACAATAAGATGATTTGGAAAAAGATATGAGGTTTTCCCGGAAAATTCAAATTTTCAAAATTTTCAATTTCCTGCAATTTATGCAACTGCAAAATGGTCGACAGTTTGATCAACGGTTGACAGAATGACGGCAGCGAAAAGTGACGTTCTATTTTGTCGACACAAGTGCCACCTAGTGAGATGTTCGCTAACTAAATCGAGTCCAACAATAACTTCACATTCCGCCGCGGCGCTACATATCATGCACGTAGCCCAAAGTCGCCATTTTCGAATATTATAGAGCTGGTATAGTACGTTCACTCCTACAGTTTAGCGTGATTCTAGTCGGCTGTGAGATTTTGTTTCTAAAACTCCCTAGAACTTGGCTGTTGTTTGCACTGCTGTTTGAAAACTCAAGTTTGACAATACAGTCCTCAAATTATGGCTCCAATATAAAATTAAATAGGGCTACGGCTACATTTCTTCCCATTTCTTTTTCAACTTTTCTCAGATCTGGTATTGAAATATCGGCCAGCACAGATAACCCACCCATAATTTTAATAACCTATTTTTCTGACTCAAGCCAGACGCACACTTGGCAGTTGGACGTCAAGTCTACAATGCAAACTGTAAAATTTGCCCAGCCGACTAGAATCACGGTAGAAGTAAACCCACTATATTTACTGTCAATAGTGTCAATGGCTGACGTCCAAAGTCTGTCGCTCACCTGTCATCGCTTTCACCTGTGACCTGTGCCTGATTGCAAGGCAGTTATAACATAGACCCGATAATATAACCACATACCACATCATAACATTTAGAAATACACGTAAATCGTGAACAAAGCACATGACATTTTCATAGGCTTGTCACTAGAGCTACCAACTTAATCGTCGCACTCGCACCAAACCAAATGTTCCTAACCACCACATCTCCAATCTGTCGGCGAAGACGTGAACTAAATCCTTGTAATCGCCCTATTACAAAGTCAACACCATTTATACATATTTTGAGTATCGATTTCCAAGTTTTTCGCTCAAGATGTCTGAAATGAAACAAAAACGATAAGTGCACCGTTAGCCCATAATTATGGTCTAGCTATGGGCCCAGAAGTGAGGCAAGCAAGAAAAATCCTACAAATTTTCGAAAATACAAGTAAAATAAGAATGTGAAATAAGAAATAGCTTTACCCTCTACTTGGTGATAATGCTGTACCAGCTGTTCTATGTGAGATCCATGACGTTCACTTTTAAGCTGTTAAAATTCCAAAATGGCCATGGACCTTTTTTATTCGATGTTTTATTATGAAGAAAATGCGCTTACCTAGACCATCCAATCGGTGGCCTGAAAAGAAGGAGCAGAAAACTTAAGTTGAAGCAACTTATCAACCGGTGGGCTGAAAAGAACTTATTTGAGTCAAGAAACTAAATTCAGCGCTTACGCATCAATGCGGGTAAATACTAACAGTTTCGTAAATGGCGCCGGTGTAGCTGAAGTCTGAAGTACAAAAATGACATCTAAATGTCACCAGGCTCCAGGCTGTCAACGTAGGCAAATTATTTCATGAACACGGCCTGTCTCTGAGTAAGGTTGAAGCAAGGTGAGAACTGAAAATAGATAAAAAGCCCGTAAAAGCCCATCTATTCATAAGTAGAATTTCGCTAAAATGCAACCAGTAATTCCTCAATAGGCTATTTCGTAAAGGCGCCAAATTTTGAAAACTTTTGTACACTAGTCAGTTGAATGGCAACGCTTCATGCTCTGTCTACCCCCCTGACCAGCTACTGGTTCCTGGCTGTCACTTTTACACACACCCCAAATTATTTGTAAAATTTTAGGTGCACTACAAGATTTTCTTGTGTTATTTTCAATATGGGTGTAGTAGGAAACTATGAAATTCGCGCCACATATGCGCACACCCAAACGAAACGACTTATTGGTAGGAGCTGAGGAATCATATTTCGAAATTCGAAAAAATACAGTCATCAGCTTCATTTGTGCTCTATTCACCCTTGGAATTAATAGGGTTGAAGTTGGAACACCCATATGTCAAATTAAAAAGAAGCCTAATAGCTGTATTACACTACACAATTTCTTGTACAATTTCTTGTACAATCTGCCAAAATAGTGTCAAAAAACAGTGAACTTGATTGTTTAACTGACAGATTGTACAAGAAATTGTGTAGTGTAATACAGCTATACAGGTTGGTTCAGGTTATAGTAGCAATAATCCACCATTCGATTGTCCATCGAAAACTAGGTCGACATGCATAATTTAATTTTTTTTCTAAAACGCTTCCTAAGAGAGATACAGCCCTTCAAAGTTCAGTTTTTAAAATCTTCTTTTTGCAATAACTCTCAAGTCATCAAAGCGATTTTGACCAAATTTGGTACAAATACTTACGAAATAAATACCCATCACTTGACGTAGATAGCTTTTGTCAAAATTGTCCAGTGGCGTAGATACCGGGGAATTGTTCAACTTCGCCCACCCCATTTTCTACGCCACTGAATATTTTTGAAAAATGAACCTTTTTAAATTTCTGGTTCAATTTAGAAAAAAAAGTTACTCTTGTAAAATTTTGATTAGAGGCTTAATTTTCGAGATATTTGGTTTTAAACTTTGGAAAACATCTCGAAATCGCCACTTTCCAGAGCCCAAATTGTCTTTTCTCTGAAAACGCCTCGTTTCTTAGCTAAAAATGACGGTAAATAAGCTTGAACGACCTAGAAACCTTATTCCAGTTGAGGAATCATGAATTTTCATGGATTTTAGTTTTTAGGCCTTTGAAAGTTGCGATTTCGATGTGTTTTCCAAAGTTTCAAACTCAAATATCTCGGAAATGGAGCCTCTAATCAAAATTTTAAAACAGTATTTTTTCTTAAATTGAACAAGGAATTCAAAAAAAGTATAATTTTCCAAAAATATCCAGTGGCGTAGAAAATGGGGCGGGAGAAGTTGAGCAATCCCCCCCCCCGGTATCTACGCCACTGGACAATTTTGACAAAAGTTATCTGCGTCAAGTGATGGGTATTTATTTCATAAGTATTTGTACCAAATTTGGTAAAAATCGCGTTGATGACTTGAGAGTTATTGCAAAAAGATGATTTTAAAAACTGAACTTTGGAGGGCTATATCTCCCTTAGGAAGCGTTTAGGAGAAAAATTAAATTATGCATGTCGACCTAGTTTTTGATGGACCATCGAATGGTGAATTATTGCTACTATAACTTATTTCTTGAATAAAAGAAAATCAAATTGGTTCTAATTGCAATCACAACACTTTATTATGAAATTTATAAATTTAATCGGAAACGACACCAAACTTATCAATTTTGATCCGAAATTAACAAGAAAGAAAATCAGTGCTGCGGTTGAAAGTAGCCTTTCCCATTCCTCCTCTTTTTGTGATATTGACATCTGTTGTGGTTTGTGGTAATGTTTTACTGTGAAGATCCACTACATCGATAAACTCAACTTTTAAATCAACCTAATGACCGTCTTCAGTGGATCTAAGCTTCAGTGTTTATCCCTGAAAGGTAGGCAGATGGCAACTCTTGACATCCCCACGGAGGCTCCGTCGTGGCGCCATCTCTTATATCGTAAAGGACAGTCTGTGGAACGTGTAACAAGTTTCATGCTTTTATCACAAAGTGCAAGGTTCTCTGAAAAAATATCAACCGACGCACTATTGCTTTTGAGTCAGCGTGAGCAGACAGGAGTTAGTAACAGAACATTCTTGAAACGAACATTAAGTAGAAGATAAGTATCACACAGTTAGAGCTAAATAGGTTTTGAATGCATAATCGCTTATAATCTTGTAATTCAAAAACATAATGAAAACTTGTAGAACTGCATACCTTGGTAACGACTATTCGTATACATAATAATAACATTAATAATAATAATAATAATAATAATAATAATAATAATAATAATAATAATAATAATAATTTCGTCTTTGTTACGGCGAAGTCTAGCCAATGGCTACTCTACTCAACCATGGACCGACAGCTTAACGTGCTCTCCGAGGCACGGTATGAGCGAGCTGATAGTCTAATTTCTGGTAGGTCACCCATCCAGAAATCTGACTGCGCCTGACGTTGCTTGGCTTCGGATATCGCTCTCCCGACATCATGGAAAGAAAATTGCGCCAAAGACCTTTAGTTTCGTCATTGAAAGATGCCGATTGGCATATTTGTTGATCATATCTACCTGAACTGGTTGAGTACCGTACCCAACTGCGTCAATGGTGCCGGAGCTATATACAGGGTGGAAGAGAAAAATATTTTTGTTCTTATTTATTTCAAAAACCAAGATAGATGGAGTGGACGAAATTTAGGAAATATTGCTTCATTCAATGCGCGTGGAGACACAACAAACCGTTTCAAAATATATTGAAGCGTTCCTGAAATATTTTGAAAAAACTGAAGAATATCAATTTTACTTTCTACTTTGATTTCGTATTTTCCATTATACAGAGGTGTATACTATAGCTTAACAACAAATTAGGTAAAAACTCAACAGCACCATCACCCACCGGCATCAATCATGTATACGTCAATGCGTCATATACAGAGTGTAAGAAAACAATGTTTTCTTTGCTGTAATAAAAAAAAAAACAAGACATGAAAAGTGAAAAAAAAATTTAGGGAGGTACGAAGTTTCCGGGGAAACAAACCAAGCCAAGACACTTGATAAGGTAAATTACTGACGTGAATGTGTAATCCACGCGTTTTTTGCTTGTTTTTTTTATGTACAGCAAAAAACAAGCATTTTTTCTTACACCCTGTATACAACGCATACATGATTGATGCTGGTGATGGTGCTGTTTAGTTTTCACCATAATCTACTGTATATTTGTGTATATTGTGAAATTTGTTGCATAATTTAAGAGTATACAGTATACCTCTGTATAATGGAAAATACAAAATCAAAGTAGAAAGTAAAATTTGACGATATTCTTCAGTTTTTTAAAAATATTTCAGGAACGCTTCAAGGTAATTCAAAACAGTTTGTTGTGTTTTCACATGCATTGAATTGAACATCAATTCCTCAATTTTGTCCACTTTATATATCTTGGTTTGTGAAATGAATGAGAACAAAAATATTTTTCTCTTCCACCCTGTATACAGGGTGTTTCAGTGACCTTGCATAATATTTCGGGAGGTGATTCCTCTAAAAAAACTAAGTCGAAAAGTTAGAGTAACATTTTTTCCTAAATTGCTTCCTAAGGGAGTTACAGGCCCTCAAAGGTACGAAGTGAAACAGAGTTTTTAATTATTTGCTCAAGAACCGTCAAAAGGAACCACTTCAAATTTTATGTAAGAAGGTTTCTCAATAATGCAAATGTACATGCAAAATTTTAAACAAATCTGGCCAGTGGCGGCGAAGTTAGAGGGGGTTGGGGTAGGTTGAACTGTCAGAAAAAAATGTCTGCAATCCGTTCGTATTTTCGTTTGCACATTTGGATAGACCTGTTCAAGATCTAACTTTTATGCCCCTTGCATTTTTCCTGTAGGATGCACCGTTCACGAGTAAAAGTCGAAAAACCAGAAACGTGTCGAATAATTTTCTTCTGGTGGTTAACCGACCTCAACCCCCAACTCCACTGATGATGTTCTATGTGTCTAAATCTCACACATGTTTCATTTGCACTGTGACGAAATCTCCATGTGTCAAAAAAAAATTAATCAAAACCAAACAAATCTGACCAGTGGGGTGGAAATAAGGGGTTAGATTGAATTGTTAAAAAAAAGTCTACGTTCCGGTCGTATTTTTGTTTGCACATTAAAATAGTGTCTTACTTTCATTTACACGTTAGATAGGTACCTACTTACCACTTTTTGACAAGAAAAGGAAAAAATAAAAACCGCATGTCATGTCGCACGTTCCTGGTTTTTTCACTTTTACTCGTGAAGGGTGCATCCTACGAAAAAAATGCAAGGGGCATAAAAGTTTGGTCTTGAACAAGTCTATTCAAATGTGCAAACAGAAATACGAACAGATTACAGACATTTTTTTTCTGACAGTTCAACCTACCCCAACCTCCTCTAACTCCGCCGCCACTGGCCAGATTTGTTCGAAATTTTGCGTGAACATCTGCAATGTTGAGTAATCATTCTACACCAAATTTGAAGTTCTCCACCTCCACGGTTCTTGAGCAAATAATTAAAAACTCTGTTTCACTTCGTACCTTTGAGGGGCTGTAACTCCCTTTAGGAAGCAATTTAGGAAAAAATGTTACTCCTACTTTTCGACTTAGTTTTTTGAGAGGAATCACCTTCTGAAGTATTATGCAAGGTCACTGAAACACCCTGTATAACTCCGGCACTATTGACGCAGTTGGGGGCCGTTCTCAACCAGTTTAGGTGGATATGATCAACAAATATGCCAATCGGCATTTTCCAATGACGAAATGAAAGGTCTTTGGCACAATTTTTTCTTTATTATATTGCAAGTCGACGGAAAGTCATTTTTTCCTAAACCTGTTCACCCTGTTATAGTTTTTATCACACATAAGTGACCTTTCGAGTTGCTCTTCTATTCTATCCGTTGGAGTTTTTCATTTAGCATTCTTATTACGGATTTTATCGATAAAAAACGATTTAAGTTGTGTAAAAAAGGGCCCCCCTGACCCCCCACATTGAAAAATTGCTTGGCAGCACTTCCCAAATGATAGATGAAGGCTTTCTGAATATGCCTGCAAAACATTGTTCCGTAGTCATGAAACGCTTATTTGTAACCCTAGACCAGTGACTAGTAGCTGGTCAGGGGGGTAGACAGAGCATGCAGCGTTGTCATTGAACTGACTGATGTACGAAAGTTTTCAAAATTTGGCGCCTTTACGCATGCGCATACGCACCTGCCCAAACGAAATAGCCTATTCGCCCCGTGCGAAGTACAGAGTGGGGGTAACGAAACCGATCACAGCGCTTTATGTGGACAAAAAGAGCAACATTGATAGCTCGGCGCTGCATGATTGGGCTGTCAATCTTCTGATGTTTGATGTCATTGATGTCAATTTGACCGTGGAAATAATTGAAATAATTGTCAACCATGGGTCACAACAGATTCCACGTGGTTGACTGACAATTTGTCAATGACCAAGTCTATGTTGACAAAGCACTTAACCACAAAATAATGACAGTCCAGGCCAGCGATCTGCTATTTATGACAGTTCAGCCATCTGTAATTTATGACATGAGTGACGTTTTGCGCCTACAAAGTTGCGTACGCTAGGTGACGCCGGCGTCGTGCACGGAGCGAATAGACCATTTCCACATGACGTCACACGCACGCGTCGAACGGCTGATTCGGGGCAACGTCAACATGATGACAACTATACGTGTCAGTTTGTCAAAACTTTGTGACACCAGTGACTTTCACACACCGACACCGACTGACAGATTGACATACTAGGTTTGTTCGCGTCGCATGAACTTTCTGCACTTAAACTGCTGTGATTGGTCATCTGCTGCCAGGGACCCCACGCTATTGGCTAGGGTGCAGAAAGTGCAAAAAGTTCATGCGACGCGAACAAACCTACTACCAATCTGACTGACGCAAATGACTGACGTAACCCACGTGCCCCGTGACAAATAACGCACATCTGACTGACGTTGCCCCGAATCAGCTGTTCAAGACAGAGCTGCCTGACGTCAGTGGAAATGGTCTATTGAAAAATTTATCATTTGTTCAGCATTCATCTGGGTTGTCCATCTCAACACCCTAGTTACAGCAAGGAAACGGCCAGCACGAATTAGTGTACTTGGAATAGTAAAAAAATTATCTCTTGCTTGAAGAAAGTAGTTCTCAAGTGATTTTTTGCTATATGGTTAGCTCAACCCCACCTGTTCAACATGTTTAAAGCATACATCCCTGTGACGTGTAATACTTAGTATACAGGGTGAAAATTGAAAAATAAATCTTTGAAATTTTTTATTTCGCTGAAACAATCCTCGAGAAAAACAATGTCTCATTATTTAGCGACCTTATAGTCTCCTATTGAACATTTGAAAAATGTACCTCTCCATAGTCGCAGGTATCCAACGTACAGGGTGAAATCAATTTTTTTTCAATGCTTTTTACGAGGCTTTTTATCTTCATCAAATCAATCCAGACAAAAGCCAATTCCAGCTCTGTTACAAGCCAATAATCTTTCATTCAAGATATAAAAATGTCACATTCCTCAAACTCCTCCCCAAACACAACCTACAGGGTGAAGCCTACTTTATTTGTTTTATTTTTTTCTGGATAAAATTAATTAGGGTAATAATCTTATCTGATCTACTGGAAAGCTCAGAGCTTTCCACAAGCCATATAAAAAATTTGCATTTACAATATCACTCTGACTTGATATACAGGATGGATTATATGTTGCTTCAACTTTTGTGGTGCAAGGAGTTGCTAAAGAAATTGTCCTTAGCAACTCCTCGCACAACCAAAATCGCAAAAATACTTGATGCTACAGTAGCCAGCAGTTACAGTGATTGCAGAAATGTAAATTTTTGATATGTTTTGCCAAATACTCTAGGCTCTGCTTTGAAGTGGGTAAGATTATCATTCGAAATAATGTGACCCAGGAAAAAAATGAAAGAAAAGGAGGGTGTTTCACCCTGTATGTCATGTTTTAGCAGTTTAAGGAATGTGACATTTTTATATCTTGGATGAGAGATTATAGACTTCTAACAGAGCCGGCATTTGTCTTTGTCCGGATTGATTTGATCAAAATAGAATTTATTTATTTTTTTAATTTCACCCTGTACGTAGCAGCTATCGAGGGGTGGGTTTCTCACACGTTCAGTAGGAGACCGTAAGGTTGCTGAATAATAAGAGGCTGTTTTTTCCGAGAATTATTTCACCGGAATAAAAAAGTTTGAAAATTTATTTTTTAATTTTCACCCTGTATACTAAGTATTACGCGTCACAGGGATGTATGCTTTTAACATGTTGAACAGGTGGGGATGAGCTAACCATATAGCAAAAAACCGTTTGAGAACTACTTTCTTCAAGCAAAAATTCTAATTCAAATATACTAAATCGGCAGCAATGCAACCATCGACTTTCGCGTGCGAGGTAGAGGGCACCGTTGGTGGATTTTGTCAGAATTAATGAATTTAGGGGTGGTAGGCGTGAAACTAGGTTTTGGACGTTTAACGTGTGGGAAAATAGCAGATAACAACTTGAATAAGTTGCAAAATCTCATCCATATACTCGTTATTAGTCACTTAATTTAATCTTGATATAAGTATGTGTATTAGTGCGTGTGAATTGTCAATTCGTCGTATAGGTTTTAAATATGTTTGTCCAGCGATGATCATTTCTCATAAAGCCAAACGAGGGAGTAAGGCCAGTTTTCGCCTGCATTTGGCTCTGGTTGCAGTGTTGCCTTTTATTTCTACTATTCAATACATTGTGAAAACTTTCCGTTCGACAGGGCCTTTATCTGTAGATGGAAGTGGGGTGGGTTGGCTTTGGGTACCTGCTAACATCCCCTCTGTTCTTCGGTCTATTCGTACGACGGTACCGTCCATGATCGCATGGGTGCTGAAAATTTCCAATAGTGCAAATCTCAATTTGGAATTCTTGTTCTGCAGTTTGTTCTCTGTGTCGTGCGTTGTTGAACTTTATTGACTTTTGATTTGATTTCTGTCTTCATTGCCTGTGAGCCATGGCTCATCAGAGAGGTAAGTTGCTTTTTGCTATGGTCAAATGTTCTCAATATCTGCTTACTCTTCGCGGGTTCAGTGAATCTGAAGCGTCCATCATGGCGACTGGTCCCATGCTTTCAACATGCCGTTTTTGGCGCCACATGCTTTTCCGATGCTTGTCAGTTGTTAGTTGTTCCATTATCATGATTAAACGTGAATGTGATGCAAGTGATATGATGGTCTGAATTAATAAATTTTGTGTAGTCAGGATGAGGGTGGAACTATAATAAGATCAATAAAATGTCCAATTGAAGATGCCTTTTGTGTCAAAATACTCGGTCATCCAATCAAATTGTTTTCCAAAACCAACTGCGAAATGAATTTTTTTTATTATTACCCACATCTCAAGTTCAACTAGTCGGAAAACTGTATCAGATGACATTTACCGCTTTTGATCAGCGATATAAGATAATCGATTAAAATCAGGTGATTATAGGTTAGAACTACTTCGATTGAAACGTCAAACACCGCAGTCAGTCGGCATTTTATAATAATCATCAAAATACAACTCGTGCTTTGTTTCAGTTCAGGTTGAATTGCTTTAAATACCATGATTTATTCTAAGGAAGGGCGTTGACAAGTGATGATAACAATATACAAGTAGGCCCTGAAACCGAGCGCCTACGACCTTGATTTTTCCCGTCGGTCGCCACGAAGCATTATCACTATCTTTGCTGTCATTCATTCTTTCATTCGGCTTTTGTTAATTTTGACTAATCGCGCAAGAAGGACCTTTTATACTAATGTTCTTCCCAGAACTCCTACGCCACTGATTAGAATTCTTAGAAATTTGGCAGGTAGGTTGATAATTCCGATAAACCAGCCTTTGCTGAATTTAAGCAATTTGGTTAAATGGTTTTCAAGTTAGAAATTTGAAAAATAATCGAACAAAGTGAATTTTGGCATCTTTTATCTACCTTAGGAAACTAGTAAAAGGCATGTATGTTACATTTTTCTGAAAGGAGGATAAGGAGAATCTTACTCTGAAGTTTGATCGGTTAAAACTGAAACACCCTGTTTAATGTACTCTGAATTGAACACAAGAATTTTGCTAAGAATGCCACATTTATCTGATCGGGTTTAAGTTAGTGTGGATATTTTGATATTTACTTCACAAAATCCGGTGCTTCCTTGGCTAATACCCTAGAGCTCTGATGAACCTACCTTGGTTTCCCAAAAATTCTACATGAGATGTGTTCGAAACAAAACCACATTCCATAACACATTTTCGGTTAGTTTTTTCTGCGAATTTAAACCGTGACACTCGGACGGTTTCGGGACGTTTGCCGGACTTCAGTTGTATGTCCTTGTATCAGTCATTGTTTTTCTTCGTCGCCCCGTTTCTACCTGCTATTATACACATTTCACTACTTGTGGAATTCTTCCGGTGTGATATTGCCGCCTAATATGTTTTTAACCAACCGTATCCGGAATACGAAAGACGGTTGATGGAACAACACACTTTGGGTCTTGTTACCTACTGTTTTGATATAATTGTTTTTTTTTTTCTAATCTCTACCAGTCAGTGGTGCAAACATGAAACCCAGCCAGATTTTTGTGTATAACCACTGTAAAGCATGTAGTTTAACATAGACTACGTTTATTTCGCAACTTTGAATCCAATCGAAACTATCCGATCGGGTCGATCCGCTTGAAATTACGTATACAGGTGTTCATTTGAAAAGTTGTCACCCCTGATTTTTAGCCGCCAAAATTTCTCACAGAAAAACGCCGAAACAGGTCGATTTTTGTTTCGAGGGGGAGACCTAGGACACATACTATCAAATTTTTATCTTCAACCCCTCGCCCCCACCTCACCTTACTTTAAAATTTCAAATAGCATTATGTATCTTGTGATGCATCAAATTTAAGGCAATACAATAGTACCTTTCATTATACAGCGTGCATGCTCGTCTTCTGAAGTGATGGCGTCAGATACAAAATTTGCGAACAAATGCTAGAAAATGGCGTCAAAAACAGCCACAAATTTGAAAACTAGGCGCTGCAGCGAACAGACTAATAAGCTAGAGGTTAATACACACTAGTGATTACTTATTTTTCATCAAAAAGCCCGCGTTGTCCATTAAACTATAAGTAACTGCGTTTTACATTGATCGAACTTGCGTATGCAACCCTCAAATGTCGCGAAGGGTTGCATTTTGGGTTGCATACGCACGTTCGATCAATGTAAAACCCAGTTGTTTATAAAGGCCGTATTAGACGGTCATATTTCTATTACGAAATATTAACATATTTGTGACCATTTCATACAGCAAAATGACGTTCTTGTCAAAAATGTGACAATAGTTTCTGGCCGATTGCAAGTCTAGGTGGTCCAAGGATAGGTGGTCCATCCACATATTGTCCATCACATCGCAAGATATTTGGTACCAAAATTGTGATACATTTTGCTAACAAAACTTGTAAAAGAATTGTGACCGTCTAATACGGCCCTATAATTACTTATTTTTCATTAAAAAGTCGGCGTTGTTCATTTAGTTATAATGAACTGCGTTTTACATTGATGGGAAATGCGTATGCAACCCATAATACAACCCTCATTTTCAGTTTGACAGGCAACTATTTTTATTCGTGATTTTCAAGCCCGCTTCGCGTGTCGTACGTTTACTGTGTTCTTCCAAGTATAATTTTTTTTTTTTCAAAACTAAACCTCGAATTGAGCCCCGCTCTCCGACTTCGCGACATTTGAGGGTTGCATTATGGGTTTCATACGCACGTCCGATCAATGTAAAACGCAGTTATTTTTAATCTAATGAGCAACGCGGACTTTTTGGTGAAAATTGAGTAATCATTTGTGTGTATTAACCTCTAGCCTATTACTCCGTTCGCTACGGCGCGTATTCTTCAACTTTGTGGCGGTTTTTCACGTCATTTTCTAGCATTTGTTCGCAAATTTTGTATCTGACGTCATTCGAGCTTGTGCGCACGTTGAAATTTGGCGCAAGCGCTGGGTTTACCACTATAATGAAAATTACTATTCTCTTTCCGCCAAACATATTTCTAATTTTTTTAAACCACTCCCCAACCCTTGTGAAAATCCTCTCTTTGTTAATGAAAGGAGAATTTTTCCCCTTCAAACTCACGATTCTTGAGAAATAGACTTTCCAGCAGAAACAGGTCGATTTTCATTTCAATGAGCTCATCCAATACGCGTATGTTCAAATTTTCATCTTCAAACCCCTTCGCCCCCACCCTACCTTACTTCAAAGGGGTGGTTTAAAAAAATTGGAAGTATATCCCGTTCGCTTCCTATTTTCAGCAGAATAACTTTTTGGATCAAAAATAAAGTGACAAGCTGGGGGGCTACGACTACGGTTGATGACACCTGCAAAGTTTTGGAGCGAAACTATCAGCCGCATTCTACCAGCGCTCCAGCTTGTTACTTTATTTTTGCTTCAAAAGTCATTCTACTGGAAATAGGAAGTGTATGGGATATATGTTTGACGGAAAGAGAATTTTATTGCCTTCAATTTGATGTATCACAAGATAGCTAATGCTATTTGAAATTTTAAAGTAGGGTAGAGTGGTGGCAAATGGGTTGAAGATAAAAATTTGGCCATACGTGTCTCAGATGACGTGAAAAATTTTGGCCGCGAGAAATCAGAGGTGACAACTTTTCAAATGAACACCTGTAAATAAACGGTTAGGATTGAGATTCCAATTGGATAGAGCAGTTCAAGTCGGTCCAGTGCTTTAGCCGGCTTGACTTGAGTCGAGCGAATCGAGACCACCCGCATCCGCTCTTATTTTGACCGATGTAAACGGGATCGGATCGAAGTGACAGATGACCGACTTGTAAACAATGAAGGAACTTTTTCAAATATTTTGCGCGCTGGTCTGACAGAGATGTGCGCGGCACCACACTGCGGCCATGTGGGGGCTGTAACGTAAATCGTGCGAGAGAGACCGCCTTTATTGAAAAGGTCCGTTCAAGTCGATTTGGTGTTTTGGCTGGCTTGACTTGACTTGCCAGTCTAGGTTTCATTTTTGCCCGCTGTCCACCCTTCATCGTCTAAATTCCTCGACTGCAGATAAGAGCGGCCCACTTGTCTGTACAGTCATTCATGGTAATGGAAGCCCCGCGCAGTTCGCATTAGTTATAAACCTGATGTATAATGGGTTTGGAACTTCGATTTATGCCTTGTACGAATAGATCAACAGATGTTTGCAGAGGGGGGGGGGGTCATGAAGCGCGCCTAATTAAATATTAATATTGTGGAGCCCAAACCGGTAATGAGCGAATATGAGAAAGTCGTGTGAATTTTGACTTTAAAAGCACCAGCAGACTAGAACTACCAATCTGTAACACAGCACAGCGTATATTCTGATTTTATTTTTATTAAATAGAAATATTTGTTGTATCTTATGGACTTTCACTTTCAATGCACTTTTCTTTGATTACACAAATACCAAGGCCATGCTGCAGTATCGCGGCAACAGTGTTTCAGTTGTGGAGTTGTCGATTACGTGTTACGTGTAATGTTGCTTTTTTACATTGAAGAATGGCACTGTCTTATTTTTTTGTAATTCAAGAAAATGGCTTAAAAACTTAGTTACTCGTAACATTCTTATGCTGTTTTTTTCTTAATTAACGTATTCAGTTATCAGAGCTTAACTTCACAGCCACGTAAGTACCTGTCAATTTCCTATTAAACGGAATTTTTGTCACCAATAATGTTTTCCTGATTTGCGACGTGTTAGTATTTGATGTCTGCATAGTTATGTTCTGTTATGTAAATATGCAAACACCATGGGCTTCAACGAAATGAGTCTTAGACCAATAAAAAAATTTTTTTTTTATATTATGTCAAGAAATTCTTGTAATGCGAGAAGACCGTGCTCATGATACTTACCGTCGTTGCCCCATTTTGTGTGTTGGTGGATCGAAAGTCATTTTGTTTTTTATAACGTTATATTCTTTTATTACAGGGCAAGACAATTTCCATGTCCCGACACCCCCTTACGGCCAACAGCCAAATCAATCTGGTAACCAAGCTCAAAACTTGAGGAATATTGGTGCGCCCGCTGGAGGACCCCCCAATCAAGCGTCGACGCCGCCCACCAACGACCTCAAGGTTCAATCCGTTCCTCAACAGCAGCCGATGAACCACATGGTTTGTGTTTTTGTGTATAATATATATACAGGTGTCGCAAAAGTATCGCATTATAAGTCCCCAGAGCGATTCTTTTTTTAGATATGGGGGATCAAAGGATAGGAGTTTGCTCCCTTCCATTTTCGGAAGTCAAAGTGATTTTGGGGAATTTTTTGTGATAGACTAATCAGTGAAAATTATCAACCACTGAGTATGCACTGAACTTCTATTCGATATACAGGGTGATTGATAAATTTCAAAAATCCATTTTCCTTCACAAACGTCACAAACAATTTTTCTACGGCAACGAAAAACAGTCGCACCTTATTTTAAATTATTTTACGGACCAGTGGAATATTTGACAGACATAATTAAACAAAACTGGATTTTTGTGATCTACGACTCACCCTGTATCGTAAACAGAAATTCGTCACAAACGATTCATCAAAATCACTTGAAGCAATAAAAATAAAGGGGGGCGAAGTTCCACCCTCTGACCCCCCCCCATATCTTCCAAAATGAACGTCATTAATTTTTTTCAATGTGGTTTTGTAATCATGGGTGGATTCCATCATATTATAATTATATAATATGCCGCTCTGGACTCGGAATATACTTTGAGGCACCCTATACAGGGTGTCCGTTTTTTGAGGCTAAGCATGGGTATCTCGTTTATCTTGAGAGATACAAAGTCGGTTAAATTAGGAAAAAGTTGCGTATTTTCATGACAATCAATGACCCAAATAGAAATTTGACGTATCGATTTTAGTTTTTGAGATATCGTAAAAAAACAGGAATTTGAATTTTTGTTTTTATTTTTTATTCAAAAAAACGGTTGAAGGTGGCCTTTTCTAATCTAGACATTGTCAGGGCACATTTTCAAGGGGAATTCAAAGCTGCCAAAATCTTCATTCTAGGTTTCAAAGCAACCGAGTTACGACATTCAACTTTTTTTTCTAATGGGCGCCATATTGGATTTTGATATTTTTGAAAACGGTATTCTTTTCTGGTTACAACGATGTGCTACATGTCACTGTTGAATAAATGTTCAACATTTACGTTTTTTTTATTGTCGGTGCTGATTTTGTTTCCAAAGCACTCTTTGAAAATAAAATAAATTTTTGCTCAAAAGCATGAATTAAACAGTAGCATGTGACACATCGTTGTAACCAGAAAAAAATATTGTATTCAAAAATGTCAAAATCCAATATGGCGCCCATAAGAGAAAAAAATGTTGAATGTCATATCTCGGTTGTTTTGAAAGCTAGAATAAAGATTTTGGCAACATTGAATTCCCCTTGAGAAAGTGCCTCCACAATGTCTTAATTAAAAAAAGCTACCTTCAACCGTTTCTCGAATAAAAAATAAAAACAAAAATTACAAATTTCTGTTTTTTCTCAATATCTCGAAAACTAAAACTGACAAGTCAAATATCTGTTTGGATAATTGATCGCCATAAGAATTCGCAACTTTTTTCTAATTTAACCAACTCTGTATCTCTAAAGATAAGCGAGATACCCATGCTTAGCCTCGAAAAACGGACACCCTTTATACACAGGGTGATTCATAATTAGATCAAAATAATTAACTACCGTTCAAAGAAAAAGACAATAGTAACGAACTGATGCCTGATTTAAATTTTGCTCTGTTTTGCGAAAACTGAGGGCATTTAGAAGATACCGTTTCCCATAATTGTTATTATTAATCAAATCTCCATATAGTCCGTTCGTCAACAGCTACAACCTTGCAAAAAAATTATCAACCGATTCGACTTATCACAAGAATGTTCATCAGAGCCCTGAGCAACTTTTTAGAAGTGGTGCCTCAGTGCCTCCATTTGCAGACGCCGTATAGGTCGCGGGAACATAACCGTCACCTTGGCACCCGCTATGGCAACGTTGCAGGCACGCCGGCACAACGAAGCGCCTCTTGCCAGCTTCTTGCCCGCGCTTGCGCCTGACAAGGTGCCAAAGTACCGCTGTAGAGATTCACTTGTTTTTGATATTACTTAGTTAAATCTTGAGTTTAGCACAATAATTTTCATGATAAAGCGAAAATTGTTCAATAAATTGTCTATATATTTTTTACAACTTGACAACTGAAGAAAATTGTATCAGCAAGTAGGTACTAGTGAAATTAGCATAATACCATATACCCATCTTTAGCACGCCATTTTTCTTCCCGCGACTCCAAGCCCGCGACCTATACAGATGTTCTGTTCAGTAATGCAAAAATTCCAATTCATGAACCAAATGAGTTGGGAGTCATGAAAATCCCCATGTAGATTCACAATTTTTGGATTGTCCAGATAAAACAAATCGCTTCTTCCCATATTTATCGTATGCCCTTCCTGGAAAATCCTGAAATTAGTAGTCAGTTTTGCGTCCACACGAGTCGACACGGTATTTCTTGATACAGGGCTCAACTATTTTGGTCTAATCATGAATCCCCATATAGAAAAACGTAAAAGCCAGAACTTGAAATTGATTACGGATTTCATTCGTTTTCAGTACGTTCCTCCACAGCCACAAGTGCGCAGCCAAGGGGGACCTTACTTCCGACCACAGGCAGGACCGCCTAATCAACAGCCAAGGATGGCAAATCAACATAGAGTAAGTAGCTCTAAGTAGCTTCGGAGCTTAGAGGGAAATGGTGTTGCTCTGTTGATTTCAAAAATTGTGTTGTGCGATTGTCATTATCATTGTCATATAACAGCCTACAGGACAGCACCCTTCGTCCTGTTAGGTTGCATAGTATCCCCTAGGATTGTCTGTAGACCAGGCGGTATGTCGTCAAAATCCGTACAAGCTTGAAAAATTCCGACCAAAACTTTTTTAGTGGCAAACTTTTAATGAGGTCAGTTTAATCACTTTATGGGAAAATGTGTTGGTACGATACTACCATTGATTTGACGCATTGATAGATGTGCTATGTATAATGTAACAGCTGTCACCGTCATCTCGACGCGATACACCCGCAAGTAGAAATTTCCGAGTATTCGCAGCGAAAGTAGAGAAACATAAGCCCTCCTGTAGTGGAAGTTGCTGTAGTCGACAAAGAACATCGTCTCTTCTACCATGGTTGCGGCTTCTCGCTGACATTGCGGTGGTCACTGAAGAAAATGATGGCCAAGCTCAGCAGTACTAAAGAGAATGGAATGTGAAACACTGAGTTAATTCCAACTGGCAAGATTCCAGCACAGTGCACCCACTCACGTGCGTCTCGTTTCGCGTAGTCCAACTCCATAAATTATTGTCCATCCAAGGAAGTTTCCTCAACCTCACAGGGCCCACTGGACAAAATGCATTTCACATAGTGCTGGGGCGCTTGGCCATTATTTTCTCCAGTAACCGCCGCTCACCTAGCAGCGTCAGCGAGGAGAAGCCGTCAACCATGGTAGAGACGATCTCTCATTGGGAGCGGTCCTTAGCTTCGAAAAACCATAGCTTCGACGGGTCGCGTCGTAGCTTAGAGAATTCATAGCTTGGAAGGATCATAGTCTGGAACGTTCATAGCTTGGGAACGCTTCAGCTTTGAAGAATCATAGCTTGGAAGAATAATTCTTCAGAAAATTCATAGGTTCGAATAGTCTCAGTTTGGAAAAACCGTAGCTTGGAAGCTGCACAGTTTGGAAGTTTCATAGCTTGGAAAGATGAAGCTTCAAAAAATGTGCGAAACGACAACACCCGAGTGCAGGGGTAGTAGTCAAGCCCAAAACTGCGATTTTGCACATCAATCTGTGTACATGGATGTCGTCAGGTTGCAGTATTTTTTAATTTATTTTGAAGACTTGAAGATTTATTCGCAATCAGCAATTAGATTGTCACTTTCTCAACAATTTTGCACACCAATCTGTTTATGGATGTCGTCATCTTCAGTAATTTGGACCATTCTGAAACCTATGATCCTATCCCGTAGAAATTAGTTTTTAACGCAACAAGCTGGTTTTGGGTTCGGCTAATGCCTGAGCACTCGAGTGCTGTCGTTTCGCGCATTTTTTAAACTGTGATCTTTTCAAACTGTGGACTCTCCAAGCTAAAACACTTCCGAGCTACGGTACATCGAAGCTATGCATTTTCCAAGCTATGATCCTTCCAAGCAATGAGCTTTCGAAGCTATGGTCCTTCTAATCTAATTTTTTCGAAGCTATAAACCCCACCCCTCTCATTGTCGACCACAAACAACTTCCACTGTAGGGGGGTGGGGGGGCTCACGTTTCTCTACCTCCGCTGCGCAGTCTCGGAAACTTCTACTTGCGGGTGCATCGCGTTGAGGTTACGGTGACAGCTGTCAACTTTATAAAAAGCACATCTATCAAGGCGTCAAAATCAAGTCAGCATTGTACCAATCGTGCCAACATAATACATTTGGTTCCATAGCTTGTTCTAATGCCCGCTCTATGAAAATTCGCAACGCAACCGCAACGCAGCCGCAGCCGCAACGCAGGTTTCTGATTGGCTCGCAAGGTATCCGCAAAGCCATCGCAACGACGCGAAAGGCTTGCGAGCCAATCAGAAACCTGCGTTGCGGCTGCGGCTGCGTTGCGTAATTTCATAGAGCGGCCGTAATGAAGAAAGCCGTGAAATTGATATAATTATGTATCTTCCACTGAGCTATCGCCCGAATACTCGAAAGCTGTCTGCTGTCAAAGAAGTCCAACAAGAATTTATTATTTCACATTTCAAAAGCATAAATGTAAAAATCGATTTGTAGTGTAAAGCGTAATAAAATGTCAAAATTCTAAAGATTTTTGAAACGATTATAATAACAATAACGATAGGGACATGGCTAGGTATTTATTATTGTTGTGGATAACTTCGATTACTTGATGGAAACAAAAAATGCTTGGCTTTTGAAAATAAAGCTTCGAAACGCATCGAGCAAAATAAACATTCACACGTGGAGAACACGAATGGTACTGTTAATTTTCAAGACTCCACTACGAGATCATTATGGAGAAGAACTTCATCAACAGATGTAACATTTTTTATGATAGTCTACCATACAAAACTTACCTGGACTTCGAAGACACCTTATTTCTCACGCAAATGTCAAATTTCACATCCGCCCGAGATGTCATTTCATTTGAGCTATTCATATCTCTAAACGGTTTTTCAAATTTCTACCTATCGCCTGTCTTTACAGGGCGATCTAAATAAATCAACTTTTTGGTTTTGCACTGATAACTTTTACTTCACCGATTTTGAAAAATCAAAGCTCGTGTTTGAGTTGAATCCTCAGGTAAAAAGGACTTTTTATATCAATCATCATTTCATCAAATTCATCAATTGAATTTGTTAAAAAATCACATTGTGACTTAAAAATCCCAGTTAACTAAGGCAGACACGAGTGTGTTCGAAATCTTACTGAAATCGGATCACTTTTATAAAATTTCAATATGGCGGTTTGAAGATGATCGGAAGTGACGTTGATTTCAAAATCTCAATAGTAACTTTCATTATAGTGTTATACCCAACGCTTGCGCCAAATTTTGGCGTCAAATACAAAATTTGCGAACAAATGCTACAAAATCGCAAGAAAAACCGCCACAAAGTTGAAAAATACGCGCCGCAGCGAACAGGGTAATAGGCTAGAGGTTAATACACACTAGTGATTACTTATTTTTCATCAAAAAGTCCGCATTGTTCATTAAATTATAAATAACTGCGTTTTACATTGATCGGATGTGCGTACGCAACCCATAATGCAACCCCCACCAACTCTATTTTCAGTTTGACAAGCAACGGCCGTGACTTTCCGCTGCTGTCTGCTGTCAACGTCAACTATTTATTCGCCATTTTGAAGTTCGCTCCGAGTGTCGTACGTTTGTGAACAAGTGGGCCGCTATTCTTGAATCGTGTGAGAAAAGTCCCTGGGAGTAAAATACATTCCGCAGTACACTGATGTAGCGAGTGTTGCCTAAAATCGTGGTTTTTAGGCAACTTTCGCTAGTCAAACTGAAAATAGAGTTGTTGGGGGTTGCATTATGGGTTGCGTACGCACATCCGATCAATGTAAAACGCAGTTATTTATAATTTAATGAACAATGCGGACTTTTTGATGAAAAATGAGTAATCACTAGTGTGTATTAACCTCTAGCCTATTACCCTGTTCGCTGCGGCGCGTATTTTTCAACTCTATGGCGGTTTTTCACGCCATTTTCTAGCATTTGTTCGCAAATTTTGTATTTGACGCCATTACTTCAGAAGACGAGTATGCGCGCTGATGGCGCGCTGGATAATGAAAGGTACTATTATCCAAACAAGACATGAGTGTTTCAAGTTTCATTCAAATTGAATCATCTGTATAAAGGTTCAGTATGGCTGTATAAAGTTGAAATTCCAGTTATTCAAACAGACATGAGTTTGTTCCATGTCTCATTGAAATCACATTTTTTGAATGCACAATATGACGGTACAAAATGGCCAATATAAAGCGGTCTTGAAGCTAAAACACCAATCTTCATAACTGTAGTATTGAAAAGCATGACTTTTTTTGGGAAATCACGCTCATACTGAACTTTCGGCAAAACTGTTCCGTTGATCACCCTGTAGAAACTTTAGGTTAACGGTACGTTTAACGGCCACATTTCATACACTTTTTACAACCACGAAACCAATTCTGTGGCTTACTCATGATTATTAGTAGCCACTGAGGGGGAAATCACGATCACACAGTTTCTTTGCATTTGAATTGTTCAGGCCGTACTACTTTTTTTTGCGGTGCACTTTTTATAGGCCATCCACAATGATGTTAATGTTAACGTAATGTTATCGGCAATGGTAATGTTAGCATTCAAAGCAATGAGTTCCAAATGGTGACGTTCACAATCATGATAGTGGCAATGGTAAGCATTTACCATTGAAACTCGTTGCTTTGACATGCTAACATTATCATTGCCGATAACATTACGTTAACATTAACGTCATTGTGGATGGCCTATTAGGCCCACGACCCAACATTGTTCTGTTGGTAATGGTAAGTCATAGAGTCAGTTAGGCAATCAACAATACAACAACATCTAGAAACCTTAACTGGTGTTCTTTTAACGCGTTGTTCCTTCTTTATTTTTTTGTATAATCGCAAATTTTATTTTAGAATATCATTATACACACCGTTCTGAGTGGTTTGCCAATTTTTTTGTTTGGATTTGCGTGTGGCCGTTATCCGTACCGTAACCAAACTTTATAAAGGGTGTCTCAAAAGTAACGCCCCTATTTTATTTGCCCACCATTTCTCCGATTTTTTGTTCTTAAAATCAAGACTTCACTTAAGTCCAGTCGACAGTTGACAAATTTATCATGCAGCGGTACACAGTGCCACAACGAACCAATATATTGAAAATTTATTTCCAAAGTCAATGATCAATTGCGGCGACTCGCAGGAAACTGCGTGCAACGCTTGGTCCAAACGCAGTGCCTGATATGAAAACCATCCGAAGTTTAGTACGAAAATTTTCAGAAAATGGTTTGGTGGGAGATAAACCAAGATCAGGGCGCCCTCGTAGCGGAAAATCGGCAGAAAATGTTGCAAGAACAAGCGATAATGTGACCGAGAGCTCAAAGACCTCGATTAGGCATCGTTCCCAGCAATTAGAGCTATCACGCGCTACTTACTACCCAAAGAATTTTACGAAAAGATCTTCATTTGACAGCCTATAAGGTCCAACCGACACAAGAACTTAAACCAGCAGACCATCCACGTCGCCTGCAATACGCCAATTGGTTGCTAAACGCGATCGAAGAAAATGATGACTTTTGAAGAAAAATCATTATGAGCGATGAGGCTCATCTTCACCTTGGTGGTTACGTTAACAGGCAAAATTGCCGTCAATGGAGCACGGAGAATCCAAGAGTCATTCACGAGCAACCAATGCATCCACTCAAGGTAACTGTTTGGTGTGGTTTTTGGGCTGGCGCATGGCGGCGTGATTGGGCCATTCTTTTTTGAAAATGATGCAGAGCAAACGGTTACGGTCACTGGTGAAAGATACAGAGAAATGCTTAACAACTTTTTGGCGCCGAAAATTGCTGAAAATGGCTTAGAGGATATGTGGTTTCAACAGGATGGAGCTACTCCCCATACTTCTCGTGAAACGATGGTTTTATTGAGAGCAATGTTTCCCAATCGCTTGATTTCAAAAAGCGGTCATGTGGACTGGCCCCCAAGATCATGTGATTTAACCCCATTGGACTCGTTTCTTTGGGGTTACCTCAAGTCTAAAGTTTACATCGATGACCCTCAAACCCTTGAACACCTCAAGGATAACATACGCGCTGCCATCCTTGATATAGAGCCTGGTTTGTGTGAAGACGTTATGCAAAATGTAGTGCGACGCGCGGAGGTCTGCCAGAGGGAGCGTGGTGGCCACCTGGCCGATATTTTGTTCCACACATAATTTTGAATGTTCAATATATACTTTTCATAAAACCAACTAAGTATATTCAGTTTCTTTCAAAAGTTATTGAGAAAGAAAATAGGGGCGTTACTTTTGAGACACCCTTTATATCATTTTTCGTGCTTAACGTGATCAATGCATGAAAATGAATTGGGCTATCGAACACTGGAAACGATATGAAGTCGCCGATGACAATCAAAAGTTAGATGATTTTTGAAATCGTCTGAATTTTCTCGTCCCCAGGAGCCGTATTCTCTAAAGCCTAGTCTACAATATGGTCTTTAGTTGCAAGTCTCTAGTCGCAAGAATTGGACTAGAACCAACTATAACTGCGACTAGCGACTGCAATTCCAACCTCACTTCCACCTTTCGACTTGCAACTTGCAATTAAAGATCATATTGTAGACTAGACTTAACTCGCTATGCACTCGAACCGTCAGATATCGCTATCGGTAGTCAAGCAAAAGCCAATGGCCGCATTCGTAAGTCACAACAGTTGTGGAGCACTTCTACGCCATTGGTCAAAACTAAAATTTCGACGAATCGCGTGGAAGTGCTCCACAACTGTTGTGACTTACGAATGCGGCCATTCACAATGGTGCTTGCCTAGCTACCGATAGCGATATCCGTTGGTTCGAGTGCATAGCGAGTTAGAGAATACGGCTCCTGGATTCTTTTGATAGTGTAGTATTCTACGTGTCGTGATAGGGCCTCACTCGCTTCAATCGATCAAAATGTTGTTTCCTAAGTCAATCCACCTTTCCCACAACTGAAATCACTTCCGCGCAAACTCATGAACGCAGATTCCCGCTAATACAAACAGCTAGTTCTACGGTCACAGCGAGGTCACAGATATGCATGAAGCTGTCATGGGAAAGGTGGATTGCGAATAGAAATTGTGTTGAGCACGCTACACGGACTTTATTGTTGTATTCACATGAAACATTTTCATCGAAACATGTTCAACATTCGACTTGAATTCAAACGGACAGCGTGTATAAATCACGATTTTGTTTCAGGGCCAGCAACAAGCTCTATATCAGCAAGCGGCCGCACAGCAAGCGTACATATCGATGCCGGTTCAGCATATGTTCATCACTAATCAAATGCCATTTGCATTTCCTACTGGTCAGCGGCCGCAGTATGCCCCTCAAACAATGCCGTATGGACCTCACGTGATCAGTCCACCATACACAAGTTTTACGTCGAACCCAGGACAAGGCACTAGTGGTCCATGTAAGTATTCTTTGGCCACAACGTTAGAAACTCAGGTATATTTATTTCGGTATATATTCCAGATCCAGGATACTATTCGATCCCAAGATCAACCCATCCACCCCCTACGTCTACTGTGCAACCGAATCCCGCTCAACCACTTCCTACAATGCCGATGCCACAAGCACCAGCGCCTCCTCCGTCGTTCAATCGACAACAAAACAAACGAAGAGCCAACGCGATACCCATCATTGATCCCAATACGGGTGTCGATAAGTTAGATGAGGTGTACGAGCAAGCAAACAGCTCTCACCCGGCATCCGGCGAATCGTCTGCTAGGCAAACGCCTCAGCCCGCCATTCAAAACTCGAACAAGGAAGTTCAAGCCGCCTTCGCTAAGCAAGTGGCTCAGGCCATCAATAGTGACGAATCGAATATCGAGGATCACCATCAAGAGCACAGTAGCAGCCATCATGTTAGTGGTGGTGGTGTTGCGGCGGCACCCGTGGACCATATAGAGCAGCCGCAGACGGCCCCGCCGGCGTATCACTATCAGCCTCCACCGCCGCAGCAGCAGCCGCTGCAACCCTCCAATAGGCTAGAGAATTTAGTGCAATTGAGCAACCTGAAGGTTCAAGCGAAAGAGTTCGTTTGCACTCCCAGCAATACTGCCAAAGAGACGACGCCGATCGTGTCTGCGAACATCGACGCGGAGGAAGTCACGTTACCACATAAACAGGTCAAGGACAGGGAGAGTCCCGCCAAAGGCCGCAAACAGCGTGAGCAGCAGCAGCAGGCTGCAGCCGCCGCAGCTGCTGCCCGCGAGCAGCACAAGGACTCTGCTGTCGCTTCCGCTGCCGCTGCCACCGTCAGCAGCAAAGATACTCCAGCGATAGCTGGCAGAGATTACAATAATGAAAAAGACTTATCTTCCAATATTAGTAAAAATGAGAAGCAACAGTCCAAAGAGGCTGTGAATGTTTCGATTGTAACTCCAGCAGCTTCACTAACTGCACCAAACAGGGACAATAATAAAGAGGTTGTGTCGCAGCAACCGCAGCAGCAGCATCGCGCTGACGACAAAAAGAACCAGAAAAAGGAGCAGGCCAAGAGCGGTGGTGACGCCAGGAAGCTCAGCAGCGGCGATGTTAGCGAAACCGCGAGCGTGGTCTCTGGTCAGTCTGTGATGGATTCAAATGGTAAGTTTTTTTATATACTTTTCCGCTTGCGCTGTCATCAAAAGAATGAATTTACCCTTGTACATCTCTTGTTACATTTCGATTTTCTTTTCGAATTTACGTTCAGTAGTTGTTACATTAGGTGCTTTCCTTTTAGCACAAAACTCACTGATCTGATCTAAGTTAGAGAGAGAAAGAGCGAGAAATCGCATGCGCGAAAGTGAGATACCACTAACAACTTAGGTCAGAATACTTAGTTCAGGTTGTAAAAGGAAAGCACCTATTGTTACACGGTGGAAATTTTGGAACTGCAGTTATTTTGTTTGTCACATGGAGCTGTAATCAATTTAAGATTGCCGATTGGTTGCCAAAAGTTGTCAAATATTGTCAAAAATTTGTTTTTTGAGCAACATTTTTTCAGTATGACGGCTAGAGTAACAAGAAACACTAGGGGGGAAAATTGAAACTTGGAAAGAGCACCTCAAAATGTATTACTATGCCAGAATTCAGAAATAAAACCACCATATAAACCTTATCGCTCTCTACCTTATCGGAAAGTGAAGCATCTCGAAGCGGCGAGTCGAACAAGGCGGTATGACTCTGCCTGTAGAAATTTGTTTACCGAGTGACAGACAACATCCAATCGTTGAGTGAAAATGGAGTTTGTGCATCCAACCGTTGAGTGAAGATATACAATGAGTGAAAAGGACCCCGAACATTCCTTATGAGATTTGGCCCCGTGATTTGGCTCAAATTTTAATATGTTGTAGCCCTTGTTGAGGTAATCAGACTTTGTCATTGCCCAAATCCTCTAATCCTAATCATATAACCTTAGAAGCACCCCATGGCGTTGAAACAAATCCACTGCTTCTCCCTGCCACACTGCCAATGATCCCTCTGCTCATTCAAGTCGGTAATAACAATAAAGCAGTTCTGTGACCACCAACATTCCACCCTTTCTAAAGGGTGAAACCGTTAGGTTTAGAGGATTTGCGCAACGATAAAGTTTGATCACCTCAATAAGGGCTACAACATATTAAAATTTGAGCCAAATCACTCGAGGGGCCAAATCCCATAAGGAATGTGCGAGGTCCTTTACAAAGAGCTTCCTTAGATTGAAAACTTGGCCCCAGAACTAATGCTGTATTCAGCTCTACTGGCGCAACGGAAGGACACTAATCAGAGAAGTGCCTCCCAGATATTCCGTCCGTAGATCATTCCGTTTGGAATGGACCTTTTCAGAAAAGAGAGACAGACAAGACTCGTGCGCTTCGTACCGCGCAGCTGTGGCGTTTACAGCCAGTTTCATAATGGAACTTTGAAAGTTCAAGCCGACTTTAAAAAAATCAGGTGTTTCATAATACTTTGAAGTTCCCTTAAAAGCACTTCAAGTTAAAGGGCCAATGTTGTCACTTTACCGAGACTTAAAGTGCGATTTAACCTCACAATCTTGACAGTAGGTACTGAAAGTAGTGAAAGTTTGTTGATTTTCTGCGTGATGAACCGCAACCGAAACCTAGAAACCTCTTTATCGTCTTCAAGTTCATCCGATGAGGAAGAGCAGAAGTATTTTTAAGGAGAAGAAAACTATAGGCGCAGAAAAAACAGATTCGATGGGTACCGATGAATTGATTTCTTCGACAGGTTTCGTCTCACAAAACCTACTGCTTTATATCTCTTCCAGTTGATTGAAGATTTGATTAAATCGCCAACACAGAGGTAAAAAATTGGTTGTGTCACCCCAAAACATTCACACAAACGACTAGTATCCAGGAACCTATGGAAATTGTTGTTAGAGACGTTTTTTCGGGTGGTAACTGAGAATGAGAGAAAAAGATAAAAAATAATTCGCAGGAAATTAGGAATTTTATGAGAAAAATTTGGATTTTCCGGGAAAACCACCTTCACCTTATTGTAAACATCGTCAATTAAGGCTTCACCTTAAGCTCCATCATTCAATTCCGGTCTCAAAAACCCAAGCCGGTTTTACATTTTCAACCAGAAAATTCCCGGGAAATAGGAAATAAAATGTTGGAAAATGTTCCAGAACAAGTTTCTTTTTGTTCAATTTCAACTCCCCTTCAAGTAGGTTTAAAGTCAAACTTTATCTTTAGTTAAAGTACACTTTAAAGCTTGATTATGAAACTGGCTGTTAGCAAATGCCGTCAAATATCTCCAACAAAAACTCCTTGTTAAATTGTCTATGGTTTAAGTGGGTTGAGCCAGCCCTATTTAGCCGTGGTTCTAATTTTAATTCTAGTCGTAAGCGCAGCATCGCTTATTGGCTCTCGTGCCTAAACCCACCTTTAACCGGATCATCATAACTAATTACCTTATAAGATAATATTTGACCAGCAGATTTCAGTTGATCCTCTTTGAAAAAAATATATCGCGAATAGAGAAGAGAGATTATCCGACATGGGCTTCCACAGGGAAGCATTTTGGGACCGCTCCTCTTCCTCATCTACATAAACGATCTGCCTATAAACTTTCCAAACGTGGAAACTTGTCTCTTTGCTGACGACACTAGCTTTTTGCTGAATTGTCCGACGAGAAGCAGTGTGAACGAGGCGATGGACGGAACTCTTCGTTGTGAAAAGACAGCAACTAATTTTAAACGAGCGAAACACCCAGAAAATGTACATCGGCGCAAAAACTGAGCGGGAATATACCAGCATTCGTTTTCTTGGTATACATATTATAAACTTGACCAAAATTGAAGTGGACCACCCCGACATTTTGCCTCTGTAAAAGTGAGGACATCTAGAAAAAAATTGCCTGATTCTTGAAATTTTTGTGGTGCTCGATGGAACAATCTTTTGCCTACAAGATACCTTCTTCAATCACCTGATTGTTGACCTCATGTAGGATAATTATGTCTCATAAAAAAGCTTATACACTGTCAAAGAATTTTTTAATCATCTTGAGTTTTGATGTACAATTTTAATATGTTGTGTTTTGTCATTTACATTTACACCATAATCACTACCTTCGAAATGTTCGACGTTTCTCTGTAATTGTTATTATAGGGAATAAAGCCAATCTATACAGGGTCCTGCAACAGTGCGTCGGGCTTTCCTAGCGCCCTTCCCTTACGAGATAGAGACAAAGGTGTAACACATAAAATTATTGATTTGAAAAGTTCTAACCAGTGAAATTATTTTCAACTAAACAGGTGTTCCATTTTTGCGCTATAACAAAAACAAAGATTTTTTTAAATAAAATGCCCCACTTTTGATTTTATTTTCTTGTTCAGCTTTTCAAGCTCCATTACAAGCGTATTTTTGTTTTTTTCAATTTGTGGCAGTGCTACCAATTAAAAATTGAAAATTGAATTTTTTTGTAATTTCAAGGTTTGTTTTGAAAAATTGTAGGAGCCTCGTTTTTTGCTATCAAGGAATGAAATTTGGCACAACAATAGTCGAATAGAAGGTGAATAATTTCATGACAAAAAACTTCAGAATCAGTGATACAGGTGTTCAGAAATTTTTTTCGAACTTCGCAAATTTCAAAATGCCATAAGTCATTTTTTTCAAATGGAATGCCCCTTATTTTATTTAACCATTCGACAGTTTTTTTTTCTCTTTCATTTTTACCAGGGGTACCCTGCCCCTAAATTTGATAATTTCCGAGATAATCGATAATTTTGATAAAAAGTGCTATTTAATAAAAATGTTCACGCCTGGCAGGCCATAATGATCATCAACAAATGTGTGATTGACACATTTTGCTTGGTTTGATGCTAAGAACAAGTTTTTTATTGAATAGCTGCGCTAAATTCCAATCTGAAGAAAATGCTTAAAAAAGAATTTCGTTGCCCGATGGAAAAAAGAAAATTCAAATTGAGCTTAGTAAAGCGGTTTTCTCGACTTCAAAAACCTTCAAACTGTCAAATTGAGAGGTGCGTTCATTTTGACACATGATTTTCTGTATCAGGGCCTACTGAAGAACATAAAAAATCCAAATAAACGACAATTTTTATCAAAATTTTCGAATCTCTGAAATTATGGAATTTAGGGGTAGGATATCCCTCGTAAAAATGAAAGAGAAAGAAAAAAGCTATCGAATGGTGAGATGAAATATGGGGCATTCCATTTGAAAAAAATGACTTGAGGCATTTTGAAATTTGCGAAGTTCGAAAAAAAAATTGCACACCCTGTATAATTGAACCTCAAGTTTTTTGTCATGAAGTTATTCAGCTTCTGTTCGACTACCGTTATGCCAAATTTCATTCCTTAATCCCAAAAAACGAGTCCTCTACGATTTTTCAAAGGGAACCTTGAAATTAAAAAAAATTCAATTTTTAATTTTCAGTTGGTAGCACTGCCACAAATTGAATAAACAAAAATACACTTGTAATAGAGCTTGAAAAGCTGAACAAGAAAATGAAATCAAAAGTGGGGCATTTCACTTGAAAAAATCTTTGTTTTTGTTATAATAGCGCAAAAATTGAACCCCCTGTATAGTTGAAAATAATTGTACAAGGTAGAACTTTTCAAACTAATGATTTTATGTAATGGTATTACACCTTTTTCTCTATTTTGCAAGGTAAGGGCGCTAGGAAAGCCCGACGCACTGTTGCAGGACCCTGTTCATCTATTTATCATACATAATATCTATGTATATTATAATCAATTTCACGGCTTTCTGCATTAGAGCAAGCTATGGAAAAAATGGGTTGCGTTGGTACGAATGACACGTTGACGACTTGTTGGCAGCTAGCTGTTTTAATGTAGAATTTTCAATGTGACATTGTCATCGTCTCGGAGAGTCATGTACGCGAAAGTGAAAATTCTCGAGAATATGCGAGGAATTGTTTGTTTCCTTTGAGTGATTTGCAGTGTGGACGATAAAAGGCACATTTTCTTCTCTGGTTGGTGGGTCTTCGCCAAGGCTATTAGGTTTTTGCCGGCCACTGAGAAAATTATGCCCAAAGTCCGTGATGCCGTGAAGAAATGGGATGTTAAAAGGAAAAACCCACTACCCAAAAGGAAACTTATTCTTTCGATGGACAATATGGATAGTAGGACAATAATTTATGGAGTTGAACTGTACGGAGACGAGACAATTTAGGCGTGAGTAGGTAGGTACACTGTGTTGTCTGCCAGCATATGTCTTCATATCTTGCTTGCTGTTGCAGTAGGTATAATAGGTAGAGCTAGGGCTAGAGTAGGTACCTAGTACTCACTACTGCAGTGTTCGGTGGGCCTTTTCATCCGAGTAGTATCCTGCCGATCTTCGACATCATTCATTAGTAGCAGCCAAAAACCTTGGCAGAGACCTACCAACCAGTAAAGACAATGTCCCTCATCCTTCACACTGCAATGCACTCCAAAGAAAGTCACGATTCTTGGTGTATGCTCAAAAATTTTCACTTCGCGTAGATGATACCTCGACACGGTGACAAGGTGTCACATTAAAAATTGCACGGGTAGACAACTGGCTGGCATCCCCTTTGTCGTCGTATCATTCGTACCAACACAACACAATTTTTTCATAGCTCGCTCTAATGCAGAAAGCCGTGAAATTGATTATACAGGGTGTTTCCAAAATGGTGTTACAAACTTCTAGGTGAGATTCCCCATCAAAAATGGACAAGGAAAATATATACCTTTGATGTCCTAAAATGCTCAGTTGAAAAGTTACAGGGTGTTCAAGTTGACTTTTTAAAACTGATTTTTTTGACATAAGTTTTGAACCGTTTAACCGATTTTGTTCAAGTTCTCACCAAAGTTAACTGAAATAAGTCTCTATCGAATAATAGTAACGTGTTGGAGAAAAAAGTTCAGGGGCGTAGATAATGGGGGCTGTCCTCATATTTCCCCCCCTATTTTTTCGTTCAATTTAGAGAAAAAAGTTACTCTTGCAAAATTTTGATTAGAGGTTTCGTTTTTGAGATATCTAAGTTTGAAACTTTGGAAAACATCTCGAAATCGCCACTTTCAATGAGCCCATTTTTTTTCCCTGAAAAGCTCTCGTTTCTCAGAGGAAATAGTAGTTTATCAACTTAGAAAATTGAAGAGAACCTATTTCTGCTGAAAAATCATGAGTTTTTTTTTTATTCTAATTTTTTGGCCTTGGAAAGTGGCAATTTCGAGATGTTTTCCAAAGTTTCAAACTCAGATATCTCAAAAACGAAGCCTCTAATCAAAATTTTGCAAGAGTAACTTTTTTCTCTAAATTGAACGTAGAATAAAAAAAATAAGAACAATTTGGGAAAATAGCTAGGGGTGTAAAAAATAGGGGGGGAAATATGAGGACAGCCCCCATTATCTACGCCCCTGAACTTTTTTCTCCAACACGTTACTATTATTCGATAGACTTATTTCAGTTAACTTTGGTGAGAACTTGAACAAAATCGGTTAAACGGTTCAAAACTTATGTCAAAAAATCAGTTTTAAAAAGTCAACTTGAACACCTTGTAACTTTTCAACTGAGCATTTTAGGACATCAAAGGTATATATTTTCCTTGTCCATTTTTGATGGGGAATCTCCCCTAGAAGTTTGTAACACCATTTTGGAAACACCCTGTATACAGGGTGATATGTAATGCAAGAAGTGCAAAAGAGACCTTACTTTAGCAAGATCCCGTTGTGAGAAAACGAATCGCAGAATCTTGTAGGTCACATTAGGTGCTTTCCTCTTATTACCTAAACTAAATAAGAATTCTGACCTAAGTTGCTAGTGGTGGTAGTGGTTAACTTTAAAGCCGGTTTGGTTACTGTGGAAATAATTGTTGCAACAATTAAATCTATGGCAACCAAACCAAGTTGAAAGTTGAACTCGAAGTGAGCAACTGGGCCTAACTTAGGTCAGATAAGTGAGTCTTGTGGTAAAAAGGAAAGCGACTATTAATTATTGAAAAGCACATATCAATAGGTGCTTTCCTTTAACAATCTGAACTAAGTATTCCGACCTAAGTTGTAGAGGTAGGTGGTATCTCACTTTCGCGCTGTATTATTGTGTAATCAAGAAACTACTCTATCGAGCAGCAAAAAAAATCCGAAATCGGGCAATTTTTCCTCCAGATATTTATCCTCTTTTTAACCAAGGCAAAATTTCGGGGTGGTCCATTTCAATTTTTGTCCGTTTCGATGGAAAGCTGAGGTGGAACGTACATATTTTCCTCTGCTTTTTACAGGATGAGGATGTGATGTATCTATAACTACTTTTCAATCGATGCTACACCAAGTCTATAGATGACCTTGCAATTGAACGTAATTCACGAACTTTTTGCCAATGAAATTTCCCTAGCAACTCCTTGCACAAACGAAGTAAAGCAATAATGCTTCTTCATCACTTTTTTCCCTTAATAAATACGAAAACTATGAGGATTCTTCCAACTAAATAGCACTGGCACCTCAACTGCTACTACTCGAGGAATCTTACTTCAAAAATCACGAAAGTCATAGTCATTTGTGGCGTTTTAACACACGTAATTAACCGCAAAATTCCTAATCTGCATAATATGTATAGTTTTCCTACATTTAAAAAATCATATAGAGTTTGTTTTGATTGTTGTCATCAACTATCTTCAGTCATCGGTACTTACCGTCGCGCCTTCAAAAATGGACAACAAGCGGTAAAAACTCAATTTGTTGCAAAATCTAAATATTTGGACTTAATATTTACTTAAACTACTTAAACTAAACTAAATTTACTTAAACTAAATAAAAGATGTGGAGGTTTCTAAGCTTTTGTGCTCTGCTTTTGTGTTTTTGCGCTATGTAATCAGTTGCGTTGTACGTTGCATAGGTTCCTGAATACTAGTCGGGAAAGTATTGTGGCGTCACAACCGATTTTTTTTTGTCACTCAAAATTGATCCACATACCCACACAATTAAATATGACTGCACTCGAGTTAGAGCGGGTTTCTATTCGTTTGGATGCGCGAAAAGGTAGAAGACTCTAGACTAGGGGCCGTATTCATATCTCGCTTTTAAGCTAAAAGCGCATTCAGAGGTGCGCTTTTAGGGGCTGTCCGTTCATATTTGAGTTTTCAAAAATACATATTACAATTGAACCGCTGTATGTAATTGTAATATGTAATTTTGAACACTCAAATATGAATGGATAGCCCCTAAAAGCGCACCGCTAAATGTGCTTTTAGCTTAAAAGCGAGATATGCATACGGCCCGCGAGAACAACTCTGACCTCAATTTTATTACCGTGGAAGTGATTATTGTAGTAAAGGGTGTTTTTTTTTTTAGAGGTATAGAACTTCAATCAGCGATAGCGTTGGTGCTTGGGAAGATTTTGCCGTCATTTTTTCATCTAAATATTCATTAAGGCTTGTCATTTGATCATGCACATGCACAATCGCACAACTCCAGACAGTTTTTCAAAAATGATCATGAAACTTGTTTTTTTATACGGAATTTTCGTGCTTTTTGTGGATTTTTTTTCCAATACAGGTTTCCTAAATTGAGCGTCTCTTTCTGGCCCGTGACGTCACGTTCGATTGCACAGTAACTCGTTGCAGTCATAGTGTGCCAACATTGCCCTGATTCCGTAAGCCGAACGTGTGTTTTGATCATTTGATGGTGTTATTATTGGTATTTATACAGTTTTTACAAGTAGTTATGGTAAATAAATGTTGTGTGCCACTATGCAAGTCCACAAGTTATACAGTGATGGCCATAATACCTACACCATTAAAAGTATTAAAACTGGGGCTTGGAACACGCACTTACCTGTGCTTTCTGGGCACGTCCATATATCGTTGATATATCCATTACAAAAATAATTGTATCCGCGCATCAAATGCCTCTCTGGCAAATTCTTCTATGCGAAATATTCATTTGCAATATTCATTGAGAAGTTCGTTATATTTTTAGCGACTTTCCCAGCATGGTTGGCTTTAGAATTCAAAAAATAAAACGCACTTTCAACACGGCGGAGCAATGTAAATACAAATGGCGCGATCACTCATGGCACACTGTGCCCAGAACGTGCCGAAAACAGCTGCGCGTAATCGCGGATTCTCCATCTCTCTTTTGAGGAAACCTGTATTACCGGCCGATAACATTTTGTATTTCAACTTCCTCAGACTTCTTTCATTTGGGGCTTGTGAAGTCTCTGGCTTTCCTGAATGAGTCCCGAACTGTCCAGGGTCTTGGGGACAATATCGTTGGCCGTATTAGTTAGATAGAGCCTGATCCTTGCCAAGAATCTACCCGAAATTGAACCTATCGAAATTGAAATTTAAAATGATAATTTCGAGCTGCCGTGCGATTGTGCGTGAGTATGAGCAAATGGCAAGCCTTTATGAGTATTTATATGAAAAAATGACGGCAAAATCTTCCCAAGCACCAACGCTATCGCTGATTGAAGTTCTATACCTCTAAAAAAAACACCCTTTATAAAAAGTGAACTTGTTGATCACAAAATCAGCAAGACAGCAAGTGGACCAGTGTGAAAATTCTATCAAACCGAGACACATAAATCTCGACCGTTACTCTCTGATCTCGGGTCTCCACTGGGATTTCCCAATTTCTTTCCATGGTCATCGCATCGACGAAATTCGAAGAAGTCATCGGCCGGCGACGTGTTGGCGAACGTTAGTGGTGGTAGGACTGGTAGGGCAGACGTTGTCACAATTCCGGCGCTATGATTTGTTCGTCGGTCCCTGTTTCACGATTAGATAGATGTCCGTTTCGCCTGTCTTGTCTGGCGCGCGCTGTCTTGGAGTCGGCAACGGTCGTACCCCCCCTCTCTTCGTGTCCTGCCAATCATGCATTCTGCATTCCGTGCCCAAAAACTGCAGCCCCCTGAGCTTCGTTCAGTTTCGTTAACGCTATTTCAGCAGTCGTGCGCGCCCGAAGAAAGTCCAAACCAATATGGCCACCGACCGTGTGGGTCTCTGTCTCTATTGAGCGTCGACCGCATGGGTCGTACGCAACGTGGTGGAAAAGTGGTATACGGTTGGTGTCTGCGATGCAGTTTTAACGTAACCGCATAGCGTAGATGAACTCGAAATACTCAGATCCGAAACCGATCCGGTGGTTGTGATATTTTTTTTTACCGCGTGCGCGATAATAGGTTTAGTTCCTTCGAAATAGTCCGGTTCGAATTTGACCTTGTGGCCATATTACATTAAATTCGTCGTTCCTAAATACTCGAGACTGACTTATTTTTTGCTCAATACCCATCCAGTTTAAACGTAAGCAGATTAGTGCAGTGATTTTTTTTTTCGTGCGTATAAAAGTGCGGGCGGTCTCTCGACCTTTTATGGGAATTTCTGGAAGCGCACGACTCCCACTCATGCACCCCGGTCATAGTCTAAGAATAGCGCACACACGGTGACCCAGCACAATGGACTCGATGGACGCATGGAAAACCGTCAGCAATAAGGGTAAATCATACAAATCTTGTTGGTAGATACCTAGTTGTAAAAATTTGCTTATGTAATTCGAACTATTTAGGTTCGATACCTTTTAGAAAGTTGCACATCCAGTTTTTGCTGTTCTCGGGCGCAAGAAATGTCGCGACGCGACCTTCAGGACCAACCCGCGAGCAATTCGTAATGAATGCATAAATGTATAGGTGTGCCCGTGCTCTGATCTGATCTGGTAGATCGATTTTTGTGGGTCGTAGAAGACAAGAGGATGTTGGAAATTATAGGTTATGAGTGGGGTTTCCGTTTCCTTCCAGGTTCTTCGGCCGGGTAGTGCAAAGCCACGTGGTTTCTGGTGACTTGTACAACGGCCAAAGTCCCTAGACGAGAGCGACTTTCCTTTCCCGTTTCTGTTGCCGTTGCCGGTTGCCGCGTCGACTATCTTTTATGTTCGACCTGTGGTTCGACCATGTGTGCCGTGTGGGGTAATTTATGCAATGCTGAATGACCTAGCGGAGGCCCATGGGGTTCGGATTCTTGTTATTTCTCCATACAATTCCGAAGAAAATTTCAACTTCGTGAACAATTACTTCATCAAGGCAAACTGAACTGCGATATAATGCCGAGACTCCTTTTTAAAGACAAAGCTGGGCATTGCGTTGCGAATCGTTTCAAACAGATTTCTGACAATTTTCTATAGATGTGTTGTTTGAACATCGGTGATTTACGATGCTTCTTGCTAATGTTAACGGGGCCAAAGCCAGTGCAATGTTTTCGTCTTCCCGACTTGTCTAACAATGGAAAGCGTACCTGCCAAGACCCAGGCCATAGTCTTCAGAACCATTTCTTCAAGACACGGTCAAAAGCCCATAGAAATGGCTCGAACATGTAAAAATACAATAAGGATTATTATTCTAAGCTTTGCCGACGCCTGGGCAGAGGTTTTCATGAAAGCTTTTTCTACCTGCGGAAGCAAGGTGCGGCATTTTTTATTGGTCAGTAATTGGTTTTTCTGACCGTAAGTAGGGTCATAAACCAGCCAGGTCTATTTACTAGACGAAAATAATAGTCGGCACTCCGAAAGGCATAGAAAATCACGACTTTCTGTGTATGTGCCTTCCAAAGGTCTTTTCCAAATGTTATTGTTATTCAGTGACCCTCATTCAATTTAAATTCTTTCTTCATTTACCTTTGAAAAAGCAATAATTATTCCAGGAAATCACCGGTAGCGTCTAGCATTTTCCTTTCGTTTGTTTTTAAATTTGACGTTTCCTGTTTTAAATGTCACTTGTTTGTTACTTTCCGGTCTTGTTTGTGTGTAATTGGTCATTGTTGTTCATGGTAGTAAAAAAAAGCTCCGTAAACGGTAAAATCGCCCGAAGTTCTTAAATTAAAATGCCTTGTGATGCGCGGCGTGTGAAATTTATGACTTGTCGTGACGTCATTAAAGTAGGTTGACTCTGCGGAGGCTATAATTAAAATTGAGGAGCTACAGTAGAAGTTGAGCATTTAGTTCATTACTAACAAAATTTTAACAGATCGGTCAAAAAGGAATAATATTTATTACGCACATGATAATTATGACGTCCAATTTCACTATCGTCTGATCATACTGAAATAAAGTATGTTATCAGTTACGAACGCCTATGAATTAAGTATTACAATTTGACTCAACGTTGAATTTGATTGTTCGTGACGTAATTGACAGCAGGGTGCAAAGATTGATTTAATCGTGACTTAAATGTGACTTAAATCAACCGATTTTTTTATTTCAATCATTTAATTTAAATCACTTCATCGTATTTGATTTCCCGGTACAGTTTTCTTCACAAAATACTGCCAAACTTCATCTTTTTTTCGTCCCGACATTTTTCTCTGAGCGCTAAGCAAATATAAAATCTCGTATACCACTCACTAACCCACTAGCTACTACCACTACCTACTAAGACGTGACGACACCTGTTGTTTTAACAAGTACCTATTGTGAATTATTGCATATTGTTTAATATATTTAGTATGGGTAACGATTGGAGCCATACTGAGTTCCCAAAGTTTCAGCTTTTCTGGAAAAAAACGAGAACTTCAAACTTTAAATATGGTATGAAAAACAAAGGATCTGGACACCGGAAGATAATATCTATATTTTGTGTATTGTATTGTAGCCTAAATTGACACAGAATTTTTAAATTAGCAAACATTTTGACTGAAACCAGAGAAATCTGATCTGAATTAAAAAAATTCAATTTAAATAAAAAAAAAAACTGATTTAAATAAAAAATCCGATTTAATTAAATAAATCGATTTTTTTTGATTTTTTTGCACCCTGATTGACAGACAGATAGCTATGGATTGGAAAAAGTTCCAATCGACGCGTTCTTTTTTAATGTCTGAACTGAAATCTCCCTTCAGTTAAAGAGAGAAAAGGCGAGAAATCGCTAAGGAGCGAGTGAGATACCACTACCAACTGAAGTGAGAATACTCAGTTCAGAGTGTGAAAAAATAAAAAAGAAACTTTTTCTCACATCCGTTAACTGTTACTTTTTTACGCATCAGTCACTTTCTTGGTCACAAGTTTTAACTTGTTTTTCACTTAGGTATCACATTATCTTTCTATTACTTACTTTTACTTGGTCCTTCAAATGTTTGTATTTTTGATTTTTTTTGTGATGTAGTCCTACGCCTGATACATTATGTGACAGTCGGTTTCAATAAAAACTGAGACGGTATTATTTCCGAGAGTACATATTTTATTATTGAACTGTTATTAATTTCTGACGTCACTTGTTAGGCAAATACCAAGTTCCACGCCGATATTTCCAAAAATAATCGATTTAATGGAGATAATGTATTCATTGACAGATTTCAGTTTCTTCAAAATATCTTGAAAACTGTTGAAAATATTTCAGAATTGTTTGATGCACCTTGAAAATCAATTAATGGGGATTAACCCCTCAACACTTGAAGGACCTCACTGCGAAGTCATTAGGAGAGGCTGGTCGGATGCTGTTACGCTCATTAACTATATTGATGAATTTATTGCTCTCTGGGAAAGTCGTCGCTGAGTTTTTACCTTTTCTTTATGGCGCTTCTTTAATAGCTCTTAAAAAGAAAGATGGAGGCGTGCGTCCCATTGCCATTGGCAGTACTCTAAGAAGACTGTGCTCGAAGATTGTGTGCTCTAAGATAAAATCGGTTCTAGGTACTAAACTTCGTCCACTCCAGTTGGGATTTGGAACAAAAGGTGGTGCAGAGGCAGCAGCTCATTCCATCAGAACCTATTTCAAAAATTCTAAAAATAGTGAAGTAATTGTAAAAATCGATTTAAGGAATGCCTTCAACTCCATTGAGCGGGATTCTCTCTTAACGGCTGTGAAAGAAAGTATCCCTTCTGCTATTCAATACCTTTTCCAATGCTACTCGCAACCCACTAACCTGTTTTACAAGAACACTATTATCGAGTCATCTGTTGGATGCCAGCAGGGCGACCCTTTGGGCCCTGCAATTTTTAGCTTGGGCATTCATAAAATAATTGAACGCATTACTTCAGAATGTAACATCTGGTACTTAGACGATGGTACCCTAGGCGGTCAGGCTCACGTCGTAATCCAAGACTTGAAATACGTTATTGAAAGTTTCAAAAAAATCGGTCTATCACTGAATTTTGATAAGTGCGAACTAATTTTTCTCGATAATGTTTCTTTAGAAAGGAGACTAGAAATTTTGCAAGATATAAATTTGGTTGTACCCAACATAAAAGTTCTCAACAACAACGAGTTTTTTATTTTGGGTACTCCCCTTACAACAGAATCTCTACACAATCTTTTTGATTTAAAAATTGAAAAAATTGAGTACTTTATGGAACGTTTGCGCGGTATTCAACCGCATGTTGCTTTCCACTTGCTTAAATCTTGCTTCTGGATTCCACGTTTCACTTATTTTCTCAGATCCAGTCCAACCTTTTTATTCCCTGATCTCCTTTCTAAATTGGATTCATTTATCCGTGCAAGTTTGCAGCAAATTCTCAATATAAATTTAAACGATCTTTGCTGGCAGCAAGCCTCATTGCCAATTAATTCCGGGGGATTGGGTGTTCGTAGCGCCTCGGACTTAGCTCTTCCAACTTTCATTTCTTCTGTAAACAGCACTTTCGACCTCATCGGTACAATTGTTTCCCCGTCACTTGGTGAATTTGAGGTTGACTGTTTGCAGGAGGCAATTAATCGTTGGACTGCGTTGCTACCCGATACACCCTTACCCTTGGATCCTGGCTCTCAAAGCAGTTGGGACTTCCCTTTGTTAAAGGATAGGTTTGATAGCTTACTTTCATCAGCTTCAGAATCTGACAAAGCACGTCTCCTGGCTTGCTCGAGAAAGGAGTCCGGTGCTTGGCTAAAGGCCTATCCTTCTACCCACTTAGGGACGTTACTAGATAAGCATACGTTGAGGATATCGTTAGCCTTACGCTTGGGCGCCGAGGTTTGCCAGCCACACTCCTGCGTCTGTGGAGCTGATGTGAGTGCCCAAGGTATTCATGGCCTATCCTGTCCAAGAAGCGCAGGTAGAATCCCAAGGCATTCTGCCTTAAACAACACCATAAAGCGCTCTCTGGCTTCAGTTGACATTCCATCCATCTTAGAACCTCCCGGATTGAGCAGATCTGATGGTAAAAGACCGGATGGAATGTCACTGATTCCTTGGTCAAAGGGGCGAGCCCTCGTCTGGGATGCAACATGTGTCGATACACTTGCCCCTTCACATGTGGCCTTTTCATCTGTGTCAGCCGGAGCTGCTGCCTCCAAAGCAGTAACAGAAAAGGTCCGCAAATACTCTGTGCTGTCTAACCACTTTGAATTTCTGGCTTTCGCTGTAGAAACATTTGGAACTTGGTCCTCTGATGCACTCGACTTTGCCAATTCTTTAGGTAAACTTTTGATTGACAAGTCGGGTGACATCAGAGCCAAGTCCTTTTTTATGCAGCGAATCAGTCTAGAGATTCAAAGGGGTAATTCAGCCAGTATTTTGGGGACCTTCGACAATGGTCCTGGATTGGACGAGGTCTTTTATTTATAATTCTACTGTTCCCTTTTACGCATTATTTATAATTATGTTGTACAATCTCTTTACATCTTAAATAAATTTACAAACTTGAAAATCAATCAAATTATGCATTATGAGAGGTGAATTGTTCAGATAGGTTCTAAAAAATGTCAGGCGGTATGTTCTGGGTGTTCACGCGAGACAGATACCCCTCCATAAAATACTTTCTTTTCACGATCCTCCTTACTCTAGAAAAGAGATGTCCACCAAGATTTGACTGGAATAGCGTTTGACTGATCTAAATTGGAATTTTTGAAAATATTCCTGAAACATTTCAGTTAGGTCGTACTTGTATTTTTTTTCTTTGAATCAGCTAAAGTGTGCCAAACAATTGAGGAATCGCATTTTATAGCATGTTTCATGGTGGCTTCCTAATCTTATATCAAATTTTGGAAAAAAGAAATTTCAAGCTATGAAAAGGACCACCTGATTTTTGGCTAAAGGCGCGCCTTCATGACCTAGTATTTCAAAAAAGAAAAAACTTGACTGGAACAATTTTTTCCATAGTTTCTAAACATGTCAAGTATAATTTTCCATTTTGTGCCATATACAGTATCGCACTTTTTTGCATTTTTTCGAAACACCCTTCATTTCATTAGCACAATCGATCCAAATTGTTATCATGGTTACAAATATGCGTAACAGTTCTAATTTTTTTTAACAATTGGAAAATTTACGGTGGCATCTTAAAAAAAATAATTTTTTGTTAAAATGATCGATTTAATTCAGGAATCAAATATGTCCCGAATATTTGTTGAGTTATTTCATGTCATTCCATGTAATAGGCTACTTCGTTTGGGCAGGAGCGCATGCTTGAAGGCTCCAAATTTTGAAAACTTTCGTACACCTGTCAGTTGAATGGCAACGCTGCATGCTCTGTCTAGCCGCCTGACCAACTACTGGTTCCTGGCTGTCACTTTTACACATACCGTAAATGCACCTCTTCGTAGCTTCTTTGAACTTCCTTTTCGTTACAGCCATTTTCAACAAGTTGTGTTCTTTCGTCAAAACATGAGCAAATGAAATGTAGGTCAGGTAGAAACGAGAAGTGTGATCATAATTATCACAAGTGACAGTTGGCGCCGATGTCTTGTTGTCTTGAGCGCTGTTGCCATTTTCGTTGTTCCTGAACTGCCACAAATGATCAATGAACTTAATTTCAATGAAACATTACCTTTGAATATGAAAAATGGTATCTAACATTCAACCAAATTATTTGTGGAATTTTAGGTGCACTACAATATTTTTTAGTGTTAATTTTCAATATCGGTGTACGAAACTATGAAATTCGCGCCAGACATGCGCACTCAAAAAAACCGAAACGAAGGGACCTATTCAAAAGCGAAACAAAATATATCCTGAACATATTTGAATAGGTCATTTCGTTTGGGTTGCGCTTACGTATATTATGTGGTGCGAATTTCATAGGTTAGTACACTGATATTGAAAGTGAACACTAGAAAATCTTGTAGTGCACCTAAAATATTACAAATAATTTGGGGTGTGTGTAAAAGTGACAGCCAGGAGCCAGTAGCTGGTCAGGGGGGTAGACAGAGAATGCAGCGTGGCATTCAGCTGACTGGTGTACGAAAGTTTTCAAAATTTGGCGCTTTTCGCATGCCCACCTGCCCAAACGAAATGGCCTATTCTGAAATGAGTCCATCATTCTCAAAAAATAATGTTTTTGGAGATGGCATTGTGATTAAATTTTTTTTTTTTTTAATCTTGAAGTTCAATGCATATTTGTAATGAGGGTAACAATGTGCATCGAATTGTGGTGATGAAATACAGAGTGTTTTCAAGAAAAATGCAAAAACAATTGCGACAAGGGGAAGTTTTTTATGGGGGGGGGGGGTTTATCCTTCTCGCGTAAACACCCTGTACTGTACCGACTCCGCTATCATGCTTCGAGCCGGGGAAGGCTGCAAATCAGCGCGGTGCACAAATAATAATTACTATTTTGGGGTGGCAGTCGATTGTTATCTTTTTCCGATTGTTCAGTTCAACAATCAATCGATAGGCTGTGGCAAAAATTTCCATCAAAAAATTCCTTCGGCTGACTTATCTCATGATAAATTTGATGATTGCAATTTTGCTTAGTCGGTTTAATGCTCGGCTTATTGCGCATGTTGGAGCACTTCAGCTTTATGACATTGACCCTTTTGTGGTCAACCCCGCGGTATAGTATATTATTCAACAAGCGGGTACTGATTGCTTTTTACTCATGAGGATGCAGATTGCCGACACGAGCCTTGGCCAGTGTTGTAAAGCATCCGGATGAGTAATAGCCATTACCCGCGAGAAGAATACTTACGGGTAATGAATAATACGAGTATACTGAATAATACTTTATCCAGTATTATTGAAAAATGCAAGCATGTATGCGCGTGATGATGCGTGCATTATTGAATAGGACTGGATAAAATCATTTACTATATTAGTCGATTACTACTGAAGTTGAACACCGCTGTTACTGATATTGTAACAAAATGTATGGAAGGTTTTTGATGGGCAGCTTGGAGAGAACGTCATGTTTTATCAAATTCTAAAAAAAGAGAATCAATGTGACCTGTGAAATTTAGATATTTTTATCAGAGCGCCAACACAGATAAGATGGCTCGAAATTACACAAACATGTTTATTACTTGGGTTCGATCTGCTCAGGTACTTTTTTGAAACTAACTGCAATAATTCTAGAATATAACTTCAAAATCCATTGAAATGCACCTAAACAATTTGTTTTTGTTTGTTTTTGCAGCTAAAAATAAAAATGCTTCGCAAAGGGGTAAGGACGCGTCGAAGCAGCAGACGCCTGCCGTCAGTCAAAAACAGCAGGCACCCGCCGCTCCGGTGCCGCAGCCGCAGCCCGCGAAGGCCAACAACAAGAGCAGTAAAAAGACAGAGTTGAATCAAAAAGGTGCCAACAAAGAGGGCACCGACATGGACGCCTTCAACGATAATGTTCGTTTGGACGCCGTGAATGCCAACATTGGCGGCAACACTGACGTTATCAACGCGAACGATACTCCTCAGCAGCAGCAGCAGCAGCTACCCAACAATGTTGTCATTGACGCAGCCAATGAGAACATCAAAAACAGCAACACCACCACCACGGCCGTCACCGAAGCTATCCCGCCGCCGGTGGTTGTTTCGGCGAGGCCGGACACGAGAACTCAATTGCCCAAGAGCAAAATCGACGTGACCGACATCGTCCGGGAGAAACCAAAAACGATAAAGCCGTTTCCTGCTGTTGTGCCGCAAGTCGATCAGTCTTCCAAAGACGAAACCGACAGAGCAGCCATGGCGACCAACGACAAGCTTATCCAGGCCAAAAACGAAGCCAACTCCAAAACTAGTACTGATAACGACTCATTAATGGAGATTAAGTCTGATTTACCTTATAGAGAAGGTCAGTATTAAACCAAATTCATGGAAAATTTCATCAAATGATGTTTTTTCTTCTGTTTTTACAGATCAATGGACTCCGAATAATTTAGATGGTAAAAAGGTGTACGAAAAAGAATTCCTTTTAGCCTTAAGAAATAACCCTCAAAGTAGAAAGCGACCGGACAATTTACCAGATATGATTGTCGCCGATGAACGCAATGTAAGTTTTTCTATCATGCTATCAACAAAATTGCCATCCGCATTTGGCTTTGGAAACGCAGTTTTCATCAACTAAAGCGAACGACTTGATTCACTGAATGGATATATTTCAAGCAAAGCCAACTGCATCTGAAAATTTGACAAATTTTCGATAATCGTTGAATTGTGCATGAGCGCCGAATATTGGGGATTTGATATTTGAAGACGTCAGTAATGCCATTGAGACAACTAGAATGCCAATCAAAATTAAAACAGACACCTTAAAAAACTATTTCTTTCAATACCCATTACTTTACACGCATGATTTGCATTTCAATGTGATCCACAAGATTCGTAATCCGGGGTGGATTTGAAGTCGAAAAATTCGAACGTCCAGCCAATCCAGTACCTCCATTAAATAAATTGATCAGTATCTTTTTTCCAAAGCCAACCCCAATTGCGAATCTAGTAGATCACAGTTGTTTAGTACTGTTCTACCTCGCGAATAAAGCACATTTCTATTCCATTAACATGCTCTTTCTTTGAAATTATCATGCTTCAACTTATTTTACTCTTATTGCACAGAGGCTAAGTGACGGTAGATACTCTATGGGTGGCCGAACTGACTTCACGAACCCACCGTTTGCAAATTACGGAGGCAAGTCGAACTCTCAGAGAGGATCCGTTCCTAAGCGCGGCAGTCAGTCCGGTAAGGTGGGCGGTGGCCAGAAAGGGGCCAACAAAAACAGCGTAACCAAAGTCTCGATATCGCTCAATCAAGACGTCAAACTGCACGAAGTCGAAAACGCCTGGAAACCAGCCCGATTGAAAAAGTCCGATGAGGCGGCGTTAACATCGGACGAAGATAAGTCGGTTACCGACACGAAGATGAAATTCAGGGGCATACTGAATAGATTGACGCCGCAGAAATTCGACGCCCTGTTGGCCCAGGTCCGCCAGCTGAAGATCGATAGTCACAGCAAGCTGATGGCCGCGATAGATTTAGTTTTCGAAAAAGCCATCGACGAGCCGAACTTCTCCGTGGCTTACGCACTGTTGTGCCGCGAATTAGCCATGATGGCCGTGACGACGCCGCAGGACGATCAGGGCGAACAACCCCAACTAACGCAGGCGCAAGTGGCCGCCGGCAAGTCTGCCCCGCAGCCAACGGGCGAGACCGTCAACTTCAGGAAGCTGTTGATCACCCGGTGTCAATCCGAATTCGAAAAGCAATCAAAAGACGAAACCGCTCGCTTGGAAAAAATCGCGGCGATAGAGAAATGCATGGACCCGGACAAGAAGAAAGAACTCCAATTTGAAGTGGAGGAATGGGACCGCAGGATGCGCGTTCGATCCGTCGGCAACGTACGGTTTATCGGTAAGTTCTTTCTCTTTCAAAGTTTCAGTCCAGTCACACTGTAGTCAAACTTTGATATCAACTGTAGAAAAATTACCAGAGAGTCAACTCATCATGGTTCAGAGGGAAGGACATTTTTGAAAGAATGTCATCTCAAATTGCATCAAGTAACATATAGTTATTTTCTGAAGGTAGAGAGATGAGTTGCCATTTTGTTTCAGGTTTATTTTGGTCAAATGAACGCCGTTGCATTGCACAACACATTCGTTTCGTCGCGCAATAAAATCCATTCCAATCTTGAAAGAACCACAGCTTGCTAAAAAATTCGAGTTTTGTTGTTGGTGTTCCTAATTTTTTATGTTGATTGTCATCTTGATACAAGGGTAGGGAGGTTACGTTAAAAGTTGTGTCCGTATGACATGAAACCTTCACCTGAACTACGCTGTGTTGTCAAATTGTCATTCTGGGGACTGCGTCGCCAGCAGGTCGCAGGTTTGCTCACTGACCTCGATCGCTTTCTTTCGGCCAGGATCACAGATCATGATCCTGGAACAGAGAGTGAATTAACGTACCTAGGTTCTTACAGGGCGCGACAATCTGAGGTCACGAGATCACTTGATTTGAGTCAAAATCTGACTCAACAAAAAAATTAAAACGGCAATCCAGCAGAGCAAACATCACTTTGACATATTTGATCAACATCATCTTGACTTTTTCAACCCATCAACTTATCAGATTGTCTAACTTGAAGAAAAAAAATATCATAAGCGACTGTGTTTTTTTTCAAACTTGGAACGGATAATGGTGAACATTTCAACTCCATTGTGCTTGCATCATTTCACCTGCTGAGAGATAATAAATCATTGACAAGATTGCTCAACAGATTTTTTGCGATTTATTCAGTGGCATATTCTCATTGAAGGCGATTTCTGGAAACGTATGGTTCAAAATCTGTTACTGTCGTTCAATAAATTTTGGTGCTGTAGCAATTTTCGCCATAACCATTAAATACGAGTGCTATGACTGCTATGTCACTCTTTTACCATCATAGCGTTCACGAATTAAATACATAATCATAATAATGTGGGCGGTGTAAACGTCGATAAATGTTTATTGCAAGGTTTCTCAACCTTTCTTTTGTTGAGTCTCTCTGGATTATAAATATTTTTATTGCCCCCTTTAACTTTTCTATTACAAAAAAAAAATTGAATAATTCAACACGCGCGGTTCATGTTGGGTTGTGACTTGTCGAAACTTGTTCAACAGCGACTGACGACGTCGGGTCAGGTAAACTCAGGTTTGCCAATTGCTTGAAATGCGGAGGCACCGTTACGCTAGAAAAAATGCACCAAAAAAGCACAAGATTCGCGCAAACGAAAGCCCCCCAGTGGCACCGCGCGCCGCAGGCTAAATTTTTTCGGATTATATGAGGGGGCTGTTGAGCAAACTGCTTCTCCTTTTGAATTTCCAATGAATGTGATATTGTGGTGCTTGATTTACGTGTTGAATTATTTTTTCTTTCGAAAATGCAAACGTGTTCCGCCCCCCTTGATATCTCTACGCCCCCCTTTCCTGGTTTATTGGTTATATCGAAGTAATAAAACAAGCCATAAGAGATATCCGTTCCTCCGAACAGCAGTTAAGTACTTCAAACTTCCTCTGAAGATCTAACTTTAGGGAGTGTGCTAATTTTAAGCTCTCTAGTAATTTTTTTTTTCAAAAAGTCGCAGTGACTGAATCAAGTTAACATGATGTTTTTTTTGAAAGTAGTGGACCGAAGCATTGCTATTGCGGACAATACTCACACTGATTTTTTGCTTGAAAATTTTTGCTGAAGATGAGTTTGAAAAGTTCTGGGTATAAATGAGAAAATTGTGTGTATTGCAGGTGAGCTGTTCAAACAGCACATGTTAACCGTCAACATCATGCAAAAGTGCATGGACAACTTGATCAAGTACCGCGACGAGGAAGACTTGGAGTGTCTCTGCAAGCTGTTGACCACCATCGGCAAAGAGATCGAGGTCAACAAGAAGCACGATCTGTCCGAATACTTTGTGCAGATGAAGAACATCGTCGACGACAAGCACCGCAAGATAAGCAGTCGCGTTCGTTTCATGATGCAGGACGTTATCGACTTGAGGAGGAACAAGTGGATACCGCGTCGACAAGATTCGAACCCGAAAACGATCGACCAAATCCAGAAAGAGGCCGAGAACGAACACCTGAACATTCAGGTGATGAACCAGGCGCCGCCCTCGACCCCCAGGCGCGACGACCGCGGCGGCGGAGGCGGAGGCGGTGCCGGTGGCAACGCCGACAGGAAACGGAAAAACGTCACCGACGACGGTTGGCAGACGACGGCCTCGCGCAACAACCGTGCTACTCCGTTCACCGTTCAAAGCGACAAGCTGAAGAACAAGCCGCCGCAGCAAGACGAACCGCTGGGCAGCAGGCAGATGTTCGGCAACTGGAGCAAAGGTTCCAACATCAAGACGGACTCTTCCATCACGCCTACCAACAGCAACATGTACGCTGCTCTGGAGAATATGGACATGGACAAGCGGCCGTCCAGCTCGAGAAACAACAAGGATCCATACAGTTCGAAAGGTCCGAGCTTGGAGCGCAGCTCCTACAACAAGTCGTACGACGGCAGGAACTCGCGTTCCGGATCTCAGCACAGATCCAACGACAGGGAATCGCAGCAGCAGCAGCAGCAGCAACAACAACAACAGCAGCAGCGTTCGATTAACGTTCAACCTCCAATGCATGCGCCTGCACCTGTCGCTCCTCAAGTCGCCGCTGCCGTTCCTGTGCCCAAAGTTACCGACGAACAATTAGAAAGGCTAGTGAAGAACTGCGTTGAAGAATTCATCAACGATTTAGCCACTTTCGCTGAAGTTCAACAGGACATCGTTTTGAATATACCCGCCAGTTGCTTTGCACGATTGGTCTCTGATGGGTAAGCATTGTTGTAGATCGCCGTACTGATTTGTAACAAAAATAACAAAACTGAATGACTTCTGGTTCTGTAAGTGAGAACAACTTTTGTAAACTTAACACGAATGGTGCCTCATTCACTGCAAACTTTTATTTCCATTCAGTTTAGTTAAAACTTATTCTCAAAATGTGCACATACCTATTGGAGATTAGCGTCTTAACAACTGACCTTTTCTCTTCAGCAATTGTGCTACATTAATTCGGGAAGGATTCGCTAGCACCGCTCCTGTTCAATGAGTGGGGTTTGATAGTACCCTTTCCACATTTTTTCTTTCGTCACTTTGTCGGCCAGACCTGACCCTTGTTTTTTTCTTGACAGGTATTTATCTGTGCTGGACAGATCAACGATGGCTAGGATACGAACTGGAGAGCTGTTCGCCAAGCTGATAAAGGCCGGTACCCTTCCGCTTAGCGACTACGCCACTGGTTTGGAGGAAATCGTGAGTCAAGCTGACGACTTACAAATTGATATCCCCAAAATTTGGGAATATTTAGGAGAAATTTTAGGTATGTGCAGTTCGTTTTATCTGTAATGATTTTTATGCTCATTCAAACAATTCACTAATTTGTATGTGTTTTTTGCAGTTCATTTAATTTGCGAAGAAGCCCTTCCGTTGGCCAGGTTACACAAGTGTTGTGAAATGTTGATAAGCCAAGGACATGGAGCCAAGCTCCTGGCGCCTTTATTCAAATTAATCATTAACCAAAAAGGGCCTAACTTCCTTGGCAGCTACTGGCAGCTGTCTGGCCTTTCGCTTAGTGATTTTGTGCCACAAAATCAAGTTTCTAGTTTTATTACTGATAATGTGAGTATAAATTTTAATTTTACCAATTATCGCATATATCAACATTGGTCCAAATTCAAATTTTCAGTGAAAACAAATAATTGAATTCCACAAGTTTGAATTTTAACCAGTCGCGTGATTGTGATTACATGGATGCATAAATCATTAGTATAGTCCTTTCACATGAACCGTCATGCAAGTGACCTGAGGGATTTTATTTCCAAGTGTTTTTGCAAATCTAAATTGTAGTAAATTCTTGAAATTTTGGTTGATTGAAGTGCGATATTCGGCACAATAATTCACGACGGCACAGCACAATGTCGTTCGGGCTACTTTTTTAACGCATTTTTCGCGCATTTCCGCTCAGATGGACAAATTTTTGCGCATAATGATGTTTGACTTTCACCTCCATTTTGTTGAAAATCGGCATATTTCGACAAATTTTTCTTTTTCCCAATGTTCTTTTTTCTACTGATCTGTGACGTGAGTCGAATGTCAGTCTTCATCAAGTCAACACAGGCAGATTTCTGCGTATTATAAGCTTATGTGCAAAACATTCAAAGTGCAAAAGAAATACGCGTAATGCCTTACTGACGTTCAACTTTCCTCTTGACGTTAAACTTTTTCTGAAGTGACAATCGCAATCCCAGCTCCACTTAGTGCTTCTTTCGATAGACTAGAGTGGCGTTTAGTATTGCGTATATCATTGCTGTTTTCGCTATATTTTGTAGTTTATTCACTGACTACAACAACACAAAAAATCGGCAACACCTTTTATTTTTCTGTTTCACAAATAATGCTTGTTTCTACATTCATTCTATGAATGTCTTTTTCGTTCCATCGTCATCTGGTTTAATACTATATAGTCATTTTTTTTACAGAAGTTGGAGTTCCTTTGTGGTGGCGATACGTCATCGGGTCAAAGTCAGATGACTTACGAGCAAATTCATAAGAAACTCATGGAGTTCTTTGAATTAAAGACGTCGTTTGATGATGTTGTCAATTGGATAACGGTACGTCCTTTTTTTGACTGACAACATTTCCAGAATTTTACTAACTTTTTTTTCTTTATTTAGGCGAATATTGGAGATCGCGTTAGGGATAACAAATTCATAAGGACTTTGGCCACTGCAGTTTTTGAAAACTCTATCCAACGAAATAAGTTGGTCGTCGAAATTTTACAAAGTCACTATAAGTTACTGCATAAGTACGTAGATAATAATCCAACTTACGAGTTGCAATGCTTATACGCATTACAAGCGTTGATCCATAAACTGGAACATCCCAAGGGTATGTATTTTTTTTGCTTTTTTTATGCTGTGGCATTTAGTTCAAATGCCACGGATCAAATGCATGGGTTCTGTGTGGTGGGATTGGGTATCCACAAAAGACCTTTCCAATGTTGCATAATACAATTAATTGTTCGAAATTCAAATAATACATGCTTGCGTCAAAGTAGTGGTTATTGTGAAATAATAATTTTTCCTTAAATTTGCTGAAGACTCTTGCCACGTAACTTTTACGTCAACATAAAGAAGTCTGCCTTTTAGTTGACAAGCGAAATGTTGATGCTTTGATGATAGTAATTGCAAAAGGTAGGACAGTCAGTATTGGAAAGGTGTGTTGTATGCCATTTTGTCAGTGATAATTGGATAATTAGCTCCAGTGAGTGGTAATATAAAATTATGACAATCTGAGCAAAATCGTTGTCCAGTGAAAGTGGCTAGCCCTTAGGTCTGGCAGCCTATAAGATGACCAGTAGATGACATGTTCGCGCAGTTTCACACAGGGAGAATTTCGTTCAGGATTCTTGGCACAGGCATATTTGGCTGATTTTTGACTTTAGCAACGGCAACATCTTGACGTGTAAACAAATAACTTGTCTATATGGTTGTCTTGCCTGCCAGTACCGTCAGATTACCAGGGGGTTTTAATACCACAATCCCAGCTCCATTTAGTACCTTTACAATGGACTAGAGTGGCGTTTAGTATTGTGAATAGCATTGCTGTGTTCGCTATGTTCTGTAGTTTATTCAATAACTATTGTCAATACACTACGCAGCAACACTTCTTTTTCCTTTTTTTTTTCTTTCTTAATCAGAAGAAATGTTAACTTACTGGGGTACTAATCTTTTGCATGTCTTTATAGGTCTGTTGCTAAGTATATGCGACCGCCTATATGAGGACACCACATTTTCTCAGGAAAGTTTTATTGCTTGGGAAATCAGCGAGGATCCTGTTGAGCAGGAAGGAAAAGGTAATATTTTTTTTAATATAATTCCATTGATTTTCTTTTATTTGGAGACGGAATTTGAATTTTTGGAATTGGACAATTTGGGGAATTTGAAATTTGGTAGTAGTTATGGAAATTGAATTGGTGTTTAATGGGACTTTGATTTCTCAGGTGTTGCCTTGAAACAATTAACGTCGTTCTTCACGCAACTGAAGGAGAACGAAGAGGAAGACTATGGTTCAACAACGTCTGAAGAAACCTAGCAAATGGCCGCGCCGCTTGTGATGTTGAAATCCTCATCATAGACTAAAAACAAATTTCAGTAAGACTTCTAAGTGAATTATAGTGACATTGAACATCGTTAAAATTTTTACATTGTTTATATTATACATATTATACATATTTCATTGAAAATATAAAAGTTATGAGACTGTGAAACGAGCGCAACTCATAAATTGAAAGTTGAAGTGCGCGTGTGTGCAAAGAAGATGTGTGGTATATGTGTGAAGAATAAATACGACGACGAAGACATTTAAAATTATCAAAAGTGCCCTCTAGCCAAGACCTACAAACTGAAAAAATTTAATCTAAGGTGATAAAAAAAACACTGCGAGAAATCGTGAACTCCCAATATTTGATGAAAACAACAGCCCGGGCTCAGCCGAGCTTGGACTCTCCTTGTTTTTCCACCCTCCCATTTTTACACTGTACATACTCCTTTATTATTTATATATAATTATTATATAAATATTTTATATTGTTTATTTAGTAGCCTTACCCATTTTACTGTTTACTGTGACCTCATGATTTTATTGTCAATCTCTTGAACAAAGCGCATTGTAAATTGTTTTTGATACAGGATCTGCTGAGCCCCAAAAAAAGTGGTGCGTCATTTGTAAACGATTGATCGTGATGTTTTCTGTTAAATTTGTTAATATATATATATTTTGATTTCTTAACTGTTAAGTTATACATATACTTAAGTATATTATTATTCTGTATAATGAAATATGCAGCTGCCCAATCCAGTTTTAGATTCCTGTACTTTGGTTTGTTAGAAATGAAAAATGATAAATCTAAAACTGACGGAGCTACTGTAACTAGTCAGAATTATTGATTATCACTATGCTAAAATATTGTATATATTTTTTCCTCAATTTTGAAAACATAATATACAGTATTTTTCTGACTGAAAACAATATGTAAATAGCTACTTCAATAGTTAATTGAAAATACTTTATAATTCTACCAAGAACTTTATTTTCATTTAACAATATCAGGATGTGATGAGCTAACTCATTGCTTGAAATATTTAGCATACCCCATGAAGAGGAAAGGAAAGAAAGCCTCAGGATATTATTTCCATCAGCATGGCGTCATGTCTATGATATGTGTATAAACTTATGTTATTTTGGGCAACCAGTATTTTATTTTTGTGTAAAAAATCATGGAAGGCTGGTTTCTTCAAAGTGTAAAAAGTATGTACTAAAGAGGGATCATTCGTATGGGTTTCTATTCTGGTTGGTTAAAAAAAATTCTGTAAATTACTAAGTGTGTTTATCAAGACATGCCAAAAAATATAAACTGTTTATAATGAATGATTCTAAAAAAGAAAAAAAAAAAGGGCCGACTTAATAAAAGAAGGAAATACCAACACATTTCTTGCTTTCATTTTCTTAGTCCTGCTTTTCCATTTCCAACAAAATCTTTATTTTCTTTGACATTAAGTAGTTGATAATGAGTTATTCACACAACAAATGTAAATTATCTAAAAAAATGCAACCTCATGTGCTCTGTGTAAAAAAAAAGTATAAAAAGTTTACAACTTGACAGCTTCTTCTACAGTCTCTGGTAGTTTTATACCTAATGTTTCAGGTAACTTCAATGCAGCAATTCCAGCTAGAACTGCAACTCCGCCAAACAGCAACATGGGCAAAGGCTTGACGTAGACACCCTGAAAATTATTGTTATGCCTTTTAGCAGCCAATCAAAAAAAAAGAGGCTAAAAATTACCAATAATGGCACAAAAGGCGCCAAAAGTGCCCCTAAACGTGCTACAGTGGATGCAGACCCTACACCTCCACTTCGAATAACAGTCGGCAACATTTCTGCTGTGTGAACGTACACTATTCCAAACGATGCCGTAATTGCAAATTTTCCCGTTAAAAACAGAAGAATTACAGCCCAAGTCATATCTAAAAAGGAAAACACTTTAAAAGCGTCTAATGCTAATTTTTGGATCAAACTGGGATGTTTTCTTTCTAGAAATTGCGTCAACTGCCAGGAAGATACATAATACTCGCATTAACATTAAGGGTGGCGGTTCATAGTAAAGGGAGACCAATGACCATGACATACCATGAGTGAGGAAGAGATAGAGATAGTATTTTTCTTCTGCTGTTTCGGCGCTACCAATGCTCCAAATGCAAAAAGAAAAAAAGTATTTCTAAAATTGAATGGGCCTATACAGTGTACCTTCTTTTTCTTTTCCAAAACACGGGAAATTTTCAGGAAAAAAACAATTTGGGTTCTGGAAAGTGGCGATTTCGGGATGTTTTCCAAAGTTTCAAACTCGAATATCTCCTAAACGAAGCCTCTAATCAAAATTTTGCAACAGCGATTTTTTCTTCAAAATTGAACGTAGAATTCAAAATTATGAACAGTTTCCAAAAATAACTAGGTGAAAAATAAGGGGGAAAGTAGGGTCACCCCCTAATGTCTAAGCCCCTGAAACTTTTTTATGGAACATGTTATGATTGTTCGACAGAGGATAATTTCAGTGAACCTTTGGTTCTATTTATAATCAAATCGGTTGAACGGTTCAAAAGTTATGCGGAAAAAACGATTATTTATTTCCAACTTTGAAGGGCTGTATCTCTGTTATTAGGCATTTCTCAAATATGTTTTCTGAAGAAAGTCCCCTTCATTTTTCATTTTCTATTGATCCTTAAATTTAATGACATAAAACGAGGACCACCCTGTGTATATACAGGTGTCCCATAATTAGCGTGCAAGACTTCACCAGCAGATTCTGCGACTCAAACTAAGAAAAAAAGTTCCCATAAGCATAGGTCGAAAAATGCTTCATAAGCGAGCTACAGCCCTCTAAAAGTGGTACCCAGAAGATGGTTTTCATTTAATATCTGCGAAACTGTTATTAGCAGAATCATGAAATTTTGCACATCGGTCCATCTTTTCAAGTCTAATAATATGTGATAATAACAATTCAAAAATTCTATCCAGAAATGGGTCAGACTGTGGGGGGTGGGGGGTAAAATCACCCCAACTTTTTCAAGTCCCGTTTTTTTGCAACTTTAGCATAAAATTATGAAACCCCAAAGCATTTTGCAATAAAAATGTCCCTTTGTTCAACTTCGATAGGAAGCACCGTTCTCGAGTAAAATCGATTTTAAACTTACCCTACATGTCATGAAAATTCATAATGAAAATTACAAAGAAAATAAAAATTGAGCGTAGGCCATGGAACACGACTTCTATGTTTAGGAAAAAAATAATCAAGACAGGTGACAGGCCAGAGCACGACCATTACAGAAGCCATACACGAAGTGCATGTCTGCCAGCTCAGGTTTTTGAAAGGTTCCATTTTTACAAAACAGTACCCGCAATAAAACTTCTTTAATTAGCTTTAAGGGGTTTCTGATTCGACTAAAGAAGTTGTTGACGGGAACCGGTCTTATTTAATTTTTTTCGTCAAGTAGAAACTCTCTCAAAAAGAAAATGTACGGGCATTGCTATCAAATTTTGAAAATTTCCAAAAAAAAATTGAAAATTTTTTATTTTGATTTTTGAAAATCAGAAAACTAAACTGCTCAACAATTGAAGTGGTCCACTCGAAAATTTCGCCCGATTTTAAATACGAATATCTCGGAAAAAAATTGACCGATTCTGAAAAGTGCAGTATTTTTGGATAGCACATTCTTTCCACTATAAGGTGCAACAATAGACCAAACAATTGAATACATAATGCATGATGTACATGGCGACAACGAAAAGAGTGTCAAAATGTTTCATTTTAAAGCACGTCCCAGTTTTGCCAGAAAAATATCCGAGTCTTTCTGATTACATTTTTGAGAAGTGTACATCCATGGCTCGAAACGGTTTTCAAAATTCCCGCCTATCTTTTTTGGTTACAGGGTGATGTAAAATGAAACAACTTTTTGTTTTTGTAGTGGTAACTTTTTTGTTTGTTAACCGATTTTCACAATTTGGAACTTTGTTGAAGCGAAGACCTCAGTTAAGAGGAATCGATTAACAAAATTAAATTAACACATAATTTGAAAAAGGGGGGTTGCATCAAATGTGACCTAAGCATGAAATAAGGCCGAGATCCGATTTGGGGGAATTTTTCAACAAGAATCAACTTCTCGTTGAAATAACCACTCATTGCGAATATTTTAAGATCAGTCTCGCTTATATGGGGCCACAATCAACGAGGGAAAACCCAAATTAGGACTGCATGTTTTTACAGGAGAACTGATACCTTTGCTCACCTGAAAACATACGTATTTATTGTTACTTTTGACTGTTTCTGTCGACCCTTTGTTGACTGTCCAAATCGCGAAGGAAACTCGATCAGTGATTGTCGTAACATAGGTTACGTGTATTTTCAGGTAAGCAAGAGCATCGGTCCTCCTGTGAAAACATGCAGTCTTAATTTGGGTTTTCCGTCGTTAATTGTTGCCCCAAATAAGTGAGACTGATCTTAAAATGTTCGTAATGAGTGGTTTCTTTAACGACAAGTTGATTCTTCTTGAAAAATTCCCCCAAATCGGATTCCGGCCTTATTTCATGCTCAGGTCACATTTGATGCAACCCCCCTTTTTAAAATCATGTGTTAATTCAATTCTGTTAATGGATTCCTCTTACCTGAGGTCTTCGCTTCGACATAAGCTCCAAATTGTGAAAATCGGTTAACAAACAAAAAAATTACCACTACAAAAACAAAAAGTTGTTTTTTTTACATCACCCTGTAACCAAAGAAGATAGGCAGGAATTTCAAAAACCGTTTCGAGCCATGGATGTGCACTTTATAAAAATGTAATCAGAAAGACTCGGCGAATTTTTTTGTAAAAGTGGGACGTGCTTTCAAATGAAACATTTTGAAACTCCTTTCGTTGTCGCCCTGTATATCATGCATTATGTTATCAATTGTTTGGTCTATTGTAGCTTCTTATAGTGAAAAGAATAAGCTATCTAAAAACACTGCACTTTCGGGAATCGGCCGATTTTTTTCTGAGATATTTGTATTTGAAATCGGGCAAAATTTTCGAGTGGACCACTTCAATTGTTGAGCAGTTTAGATAGCATCGACAATGCATCTTTCCCCAAGAAAGTTGCATGCCAAATTTGAACTTTCTATTTTCAAAAAAAGGGTACCAAAAATGATTTCTTGTAGACATGAAAAAGTAAATTAGTAGAAAATATTTTTGGTACCTTTTTTTGAAAATAGAAAGTTCAAATTTGGCATGCGACTTTCTTGAGGAAAGATGCATTGTCGATGCTATCTAGTTTTTGAATTTTCAAAAATCAAAATAGAAGATTTTCAATTTTTCTTTGAAATTTACAAAAGTTGATAGCAATGCCAGTACATTTTTTTCTTGGAGGAGTTTCTACTTGACGATAAAAATTAAATAAAACCTATTCCCGTCAACAACTTTTTTAGTCGCATCAGAAACCCCTTAAACACAACTTTCAAACACATTGTCACTTATTTCATGAATCTGTCACCCTGCCTTAATTCATTTCCCCCAAACATAGTAGTCGTGTTCCATGGCTCACGCTCAATTTTTTTCTTTTTGTAATTTCATTATGAATTTTTATGACAGGTAAGATTATTTTCAAATCGATTTTACACGAGAACGGTGCTTCCTATCGGAGTTGAACAAGAGGACCTTTTTCATGCAAAATGCTTTGGCGTTTCATAGCTTTATGCTAAAGTTGCAAAAAAACGACACTTGAAAAAGTTGGGGTGATTTTACCCCCCACCCCCTCACAGTATGACCCATTTCTGGAGAGAATTTTGAAATTATTATTATTGCATATTATTAGACATCAAAAGATTGGCCAATGTGCAAAATTTCATGATTCTGCTTTCAACAGTTTCGAAAATAATCAATAAAAACCATCTTCAGGGTACTACTTTTAGAGGGCTGTAGCTCGCTTATGAAGCATTTTTCGACCTATGTTTATAGGGACTTTTTTTCTTATTTTCAGCCGTAGAATCTGCTGGTGAAGTATTGCACGCTAATTATGGGACACCCTGTATATATATATACAGGGTGGTAATATATATATACATATATTTTAATTTTGTAGAGCAAAAGAAATATCAAGACCAATATTCATTGTTTGGCTTGTGTAATCAAATGACACAATGAAATAGCTAATTTAAAGTACGTTGTACAGGCCCATTTGGCTAGTTCGATTTTTTTTCTTCAAAAAAATGACATGTTTTTGGATCCAATTTCAGATGCCCTTTTTCTTTAGTTTTTCTTTCGAAGCACGGATAGCATTGGAACCGTAAGAAGAATAACAACATTTTGGAAGGTCAACCCTAAGTTTGGATTTGGATGTAGCTACGAACTGATGTAGCTCAGGATAGGATTGAGTTACCCACGCACTTAGTTAGTCTGAACTGACAACTTGGTGAGTTAATTGTTATTGTTACAATGATAAATTATATTACCTATATACAGGGTGGTGAAAATTTCGATGCTCACCATTGGTATCTTGGAAACGGTAAGAGATACGAGGTCGGTTAAATTAGAAAAAAGTTGCGCATTTTTGTGGCGATTAAGAATCTGAAAAGAAACTTTGAATATTTTGATTGGTTCACGATTTATCACGAAAAAACTGAAAATTTTGATTTCAGAAATTATTTTTTATCTTTTTAACCATTCAAGCTACTTCAATGAAACTTGGTAGTTTTATGTTTTTGATCACTCCGAGTCGATCAACGTTAGCAGAAATTTTTCAGGCCTTCTAGATGTCAAATTATGATAGTCAACTTTTGTTTTTCTTATGGCCGCCATATTGGATTTTTGCATTAATGAATAGAGAAAAAAATTAGCTTTCCGAATTAGTAACCAACATGTTCTTTTCATGACATTTTTAGCATCAAATTTTGAAATTTTTGTAAATTATTGACAAAATCGGGAATGCTTTGAAAAACAATTGAAATATTATCAATAGCAACAACAGAAAAAAGATTGTGTTCAATTGACGTATCTAAGGGCTCGATACCAAGTGTCAGGCGCGAAGTTTGGGACGGCGTAACTCGCCAAATACAGCGCGGTCTGATTGGTTGGTATCCGCCGTTGCTATGGTAACGGCACTTACGGCGGTCTCAGCCCCAACTTGGTATCGAGCCGTAACTTCTCAATCGTGTTTTGTGCTTGTTTGTACCGAGAGCTCATGAATTAAATGAGTCAAGGGTGCCTGTGAATTCAAAAACGTCTGTCGAAACTAGGGTAATCCTTACTCCTTTTCTAATAATTTTTTTCAATTTTAACAAGAACGATATGCTAGTTCCGACAGACGTTTTTGAACTCACAGACACCCTTGACCCATTCAATTTATGAACTACCGGTACAAACAAGCGCAAAACACGATTAAGAAGTCAGATACGTCAATTGCAAACCATCTGTCACTTTTTTGTTGTTGCTATTGACAATATTTCAATTGTTTTTCAAAGCATTCCCGATTTTGTCAATGATTTACGGAAATTTCAAAATTTGACGCTTAAAATGTCATTAAAAGAACATGTTGGTTACTAATTCGGAAAGCTATTTTTTTCCTCTATCTATTTGTGCAAAAATCCAATATGGCGGCCATAAGAAAAACAAAAGTTAACTATCATAATTTGACATTTAGAAGGCCTGGAAAATTTCTGTCAACGTTGATCGACTCGGAGTGATCAAAAACATAAAACTACCAAGTTTGATTGAAATAGCTTGAATGGTTGGAAAGATTAAAAATAATTTCTGAAATCAAAATTTTCAGTTTTTTCGTAATAAATCGTAAACCAATCAAAATATTCAAAGTTTCTTCACATATTCTCAATTCCCACAAAAATGCGCAACTTTTTTCTAATTTAACCGACCTCGTATCTCTTACCGTTTCCAAGATACCAATGGTGAGCATCGAAATTTTCACCACCCTGTATATACCAGTTGATTGAATATTACCTGACGGAACGAAAATGGTTAAAGTACAAGTCAAACCACACATCAACAAGGACATGACCAAAGGCAATCTTCGTCCAAATTTTTTGATGCTAACCCAAGCCAACGTGTACCCTGGTATTTCTACCAAACTCACAAGGGCAAAATTGATGTATTTATTGCCGCTCATGCTGGTAGAATTCACTGAAAGTCCGTAAAAAACGAACGCATTCACACACCTAAAAATTTAAGTATAACCATAAATTTTTGAAAAAAAAAACAGGTAGAAATATTTACCATATGAAGTAGACTATTAAAAATCTACATATGAGTTTCTTTGATTTTAACATTAGTTTAAGTACTGGCATGATTTTGTCTTCGGTTTTTAGCGGTAACATTTCTGCTTCCTTGTCCTGAAAGTAGCCAAAATTTGAAAAATTATATAGTGCAGGTGTCTCACAATGATCTGCAATATTATTCCTTGGCAGAAATTTACCATTAAGTTACATGGAGGTAATTTGGTTTGAGCCTCAAGACATTTTCAAAAACCACAATTAATTTTTTCAAAATTTGAATTTTGACACATTTAAATACATACAGGGTGGCCTAACGAAAACGAAACAGACAAATTTTCGGACACTTGACCTCATTTGTTTGTATTCTGTAACATATTTACTAGACGGACATAAAGCCCCGTCATGGGTTTGGCAACTTCGAGCCAGCCTCCTAGAAGGGGCTGTTGTAACCCTCCAAAAACACTGAAACTAGCATTATCTTGAAAAATTTGCATTGAATCGAAAAAAAAATTAACACCGTTATAAAGACAATTGACTCAGCTTTGAAATGATGTATCACTCAACCCCAATTGTCACTTGAAATTTTCGAAGGGGCTGCCACCCTGACTACGGGGGTGAAACTCCCCGGTTAAATTAATAGCAGTTGAACGTCCCCCTTGAAAACAAAGTTGACCTGTTCGGGCTTATTTCGAAAAAATAAGGGCGAATGCCCGAAAATCTGTCTGTTTAGTTTTCAATGGGCCACCCTGTATATGCATGCAATGCATTTTTTTCGAATGTTCTACTTCAGTCCGCAAAACGTGTACCTATATACATCCAGGTGTCCCATTAATAGAAGAAAAAAACTAGATCATTTATTCATGGCCCTTATGATATTTTTTTCAAAATTCTACTTTCCTTACAGGGGACTCTTCAAGCCCCCCCACGCTAAAACATGGTGCTGATACTTACATTTAAAGGCGAGTTCTCCTTGAAAGAGTCCATCAGAGATTCAGAGAGAGTCACGTTATTAACTTTGGCAACCCGGCAAACTATGCCTTTGGCTTTTTCATTTTTGTCGTTCGCTAAAAGCCATCGTACAGACTCCGGAATTATCCTGCAACACACACTTCATTATTTCAACCGTATTTTCTCACTCAATTGTCGAATTTCCCGAATTTTGTCGGCTCCGTAGGAGCATGCATCAGTTCTTCAAAGTTAGACTTTTTTATAAGTAGGTACATGTGAAGTTGCTGAGCATTCGTGAGCAACCAGGGCTGTGCGTGGCTTCACCGCAATACACCCTTTTCGTTTTAAGGCCATCTTAGCGCAAGCGTCAGCAGGGTGGTACAAAACACATATTTTTAAGGTTATGTCATTTCAGAACGCGATTTGCTTAGAAAAGCAGCTTCCTTATTAACCCTGCACTGCAGAAGGACCTTATATGGTAATTCCATGCTCTAATCGTCCTAACAAGCCCAACTGGAAAACAAATTGTCAACACATCTACTGTTCCAAATGTTCGTATCAATATTTACGAAGGAGTCAAACAGTAATCAAAGTTGGAGCTCGTAATAGAAAATATTGGCAATATTTTGTACTTTTTAGGAGCGGCACATATTGGCATTTTGCTAGGTAATTGGCAGTTACCGCTAGAGACAACCAGATGTACCCAGGGTAGTGCAATCCTTCCATCTACATCTCAAGAGTGTTGTAAGTGTTCATATCATATCGCAGAGAAAGTCATTTGCAAAATCTTCGCTCATGTTTTTACGTTTTGAAATTATATCGAATGTAAATAGTGATATAATGGTGGGCTAATGGGTGGGTGAATCTATCAAATACATAAAAAAGTTTTGTATCTAACATCGCTATCAATCACTTTCGCGTATGTTCTAGTCGAATTTGTACCAACCTGTTCGGATATTCAATTACGCGCCGGGAATCTTACTTATTTAACAACCGAACGCAAGCGCACTGTAGTAGGAAAATAGTGTATCGCCCCCGCCCGGTGATCGCTCCCCTCGAGAAATAAGGCCCGAGATCGCCGATCATGCTCCGGGAATCCGCTCACTGGATTGGTTGCATGACACGTCCAACGTCCAACCAGTCCATCAGGATTTTCAGATTATGATGCGTGATCCTGGCCGAAAGAAAGCGACTGTCGAGTCGACCCCAATGAAGTTATATCATGTCAATTGTCATTAATGTAAGGTCTGACGGGATAATTAATTTAAATCGCGAGGACCGATTTTGAAGCAGGTCTAATGTAGGCGACTGTCCCCTATCAGTAGACGGACTTATTTGGTAGGTCTATTAATTTTGCGTACTTATTAAATACCTACATAAAATAGTACCTATTGCAAGGAACTCACCAATAATATCCAATAAATAAAATGGCAGGAGCAGAAACTATAACTTGAAGCAGAACCCAGTCTTTGGTGTACCACGCTATCGGTGCCACTATGGCCTCGCCAATAGCGTAAAAGTAATTCAAAACGATCCCCGTAAATTCCCTTTTCCGTTTTCCCACCATTTCGACCCCTGAAACGGAAATGAAAGCGTATATTAAATACAGGGTGATTCATGAGTGACCTTACATACACTAATGGGAGATAGAGGACTCCGAGGCGAGTCAGGATCCACAGAAGAAATTTTGTTTTCTCCATTGGTTACGAAGATACAGGGTGTTGTGTGTGTCGTATGAAACTTTGATGAGCGATATTTTTGAAACGGCTGGAGATATTTTCTTGAAATTTACCAGTAATATTTCTCTATTGGAACTTACCCCGAAGCCATACTGTGTAAGTCAAAATCCAGGGCCGGGATAGAAAAAATGTGCCCCTTTTTTATTTGACCAAAAAGTACATTTTCTGACCGCTTTTCTAAAAAACAGCTATCGGATTCTAAAAGCTAAGGAAAAATGATTCAAGAATCACTCTTCAATTTAGATGGCACACCTAAACCGCTTCGACATAAAAATTAAAGGTAAAATTTGTGGGTAAGTTTCCATTTTCGAGCGGACATAATCGACTCATTGTTTGATTGAATTTATCCGAATTCATTTTTTAGCCTGTCTCTGTGGAATAGAAGGGCTTGGTAGGATAAAAAATTCCATAGCCGAAGATTTTTTCTTGACGACCAAATCGAGTCTAATTTTGTGTCTCACTACTCTCGATTTTGTCATGAAAAAAAAATGGTCGGCTCTGGAATTTTTTCTCAACCAAGCCCTTCTATTCAAGAAAGACAAGCCAAAAAATGAATTTTATAGAATTCAATCAAACAATGAGTCGATTATGTCCGGTCGAAAATGGAAACTCACCCACAAATTTCACTTTTAATTTTATTGTTGAAACGGTTTAGGTGTGCCATCTGAATTGAAGAGTGATTCTTGAAGCATTTTTTCTTAGATTTTTTAATCAGATAGCAGTTTTTTAGAAAAGCGGTCAGAAAATGTACTTTTTGATGAAACAAAAAAGGGGCATATTTTTTCTAGCCCCGCCCTGGATTTTGACTTACCCGGTATGACTTCGGGGTGAGTTCCGACAGAGAAATATTACTGATAAATTTCAATGTCTCCAGCCGTTTCAGAAATATCGCTTATCAAAGTTTCATACGAAACACACAAAACATCACCCTGTATATTCGTAACCACTGGAGAAAACAAAATTTCTTCTGTGGATCCTGACTCGCCTCGAAGTCCTCTATCTCCCATTAGCCTATGTAAGGTCACTCATGAATCACTCTGTATAGAAACGTTCAAGAAGAAAAATGCGAACCTACCTATGATAAATGCCAATGGAAATACTCCAGCTGTACCCACAGCATTTAAAAACATCGTTATAACAAACATGATGTACCCTGGTGAAGCCACTTGAGCCACTCCTGATACGCTCATCATGACTATGCTTATGATGAACATCTTTTTTCGGCCCCATCTATTAAAATTTGAAAAATCTATTAGTCCAAACTTCATTACTCGTCTCGACAGGGCTCCAGGATTGCTTTTTTGTTGCAATCATTTTGCTTTTTGGATGCTTTTTTGTATTACAAGAACTTAACAATCTCTGTACTTACAGGTTTCCCAGAAACGGCGCATTAACTCTCCAGTACAGATCATCAAGCAGCCGAAAAAAAATGGTGGAACAATTTTTGGTTGGAAATTCCTTGAGTTATGAAGACTCTAAGTTTGGCCCTATTTCCGTTATTTGCAAAAAATATTTGACTTTGACATACGAGACAAAGTTTGGTACTGCATGATTTCATGTGAAATTTTTTAAATAAAGTCAAATAATCCTTTATTCTATTTTGTAGATTGTAAATACATTAAAAGAAGTGAGGAAATTCTTTTCACATTTTATCCCGACTTTCTCATGACCCCTCTACAACATACTGGAGAGTTTATGCGCCATTTCTGGGACACCTGTATCATACCACACTCACCTATCAGCCAAAATCCCGAACAGGGCCGACCCTACAACTATTCCCGCAAAGTGGCACGTGCCGACAAACGATAGTTTCCACTGATTTTCTACACAGGTCAAGTTCCACTGAAAAAACTCTTGTGTAAATTATTTTAAAAAATCTTTAACATCTCTCACATCGTTGACTATCGTCCGTTCGGAATCGTCAAAGACCCATTCAGAACAGGTCTCAATTTTATTGGTGAACAGTCCTTTGAAACAAGTACTGTTCGATATTGTCTGGTTTACAGCAAATTTATCACAGAAGTGAGTTTTCGAATCGAGCACTTGGTCGCTAGCAGCATCGGGAATGGCCCATTTGGTCCATGGGGTGTGATATGAAGTGTTTGAGGCTTCTTCGCATTCGGGGATGAGGCATCTACAAGGAGTAGAAGAAAAATAATGTGTCAATTAAATAGTGAGAAGATCGTATTTTCTGATTGCTATCATCATGAGCACGTTGCTATGGCGACAACCAATGAGAAGACCCCTTGCCATGGCAGCTTCTTCGATCATTAGCAAGATTGCTAGGAAATAATTTACGAACAGAATAGGTATAATTGACCTTTCCAATGGGGGGGGCTACTTGCTTACTTTTTTTACTGGCTCAATCGATATAGTAAGGCTGACAAAAATGTATTTTTTCTTTTCTGTATATTCTCAAAATCGCGGTCGTAATAAGTATTCTTAAAATATATTCCGCTACCAGAACTAGCCTAATGAATGGTGCGATTCTCTAAAAAATTGCATTCCATAAACGCTCTGTTACGCTGTTATTACCTAAGCAACAGCCAATGGCCGACCGGATTTTTTTACGTAACAGAGCGTTTACAGAGTGTTATTTTTTGCAGAATCGCATTATAAGTCCATTTTTAGCATAAATCGGATTTTATGTTCCCTTCACATTTTTTTTTAAAGCTGAAGAAATCGATAGTAAAACTTGTTTGAGTATGAATTTGAACTTCTAACAAAAAAAAGTCGGCTGTAAAGTTTGTATTTGAACACTGACCATCAGTTCCACAAAAAAGATGATCAGCGATCAGACTGATTGCAGATGAACCGTGGGTTCCACAAAACAGATAAGATGAGATTAGTTGATTCGCGATTTTTGTTTGTCAATTTGTAGCTGACTGATTAATGGAAATGTTGGTTTATCCCTTAATATTGAAAAGATGATGGGTCTAGTACAGATTCAGCAGAAAAAAGTTCAGTTAATCTGCAATCAGCCTTGATCGCTGATCATCTTTTTTGTGGAACTGACGGTAATTGAACTTTTTCTGCCGAGTGCCAGTCGATAACCACAAAAAATGGCTGAAATCTGTACTAGACTCATCATCTTTACTTTATAGGTCGCAGGAGCAAGAATGGCGTCTTAGAGATGGGTTCACAGTATAATATTATTTTCCATTGTACCTACTTTAATACAATTTTCATTAGTTGTTTGTAATAAATTATATAAATATTATATAAACTATTATATAATTATATATATAAACTCAAGATTAGACTGAGTAATGTCAAAAACAAACTAATCTCTACAGCGGTACCTTGGCACCCCATCATGCGCTGGCGCAAGCGTCTTATGTCGATTCAACATCGAAAAAAATGCGCATTGCGCTGTTGCCACGTCAGGCGTACTTGCAACGTTGTCATAGCCGGTGCCAAGGTGACGGTTTTATTTCTGCGATCTATAGAGCTTCCTGATTCCTACTGATTTCGCCCAGATGTCATTATGACACAAGGCCACATTTGGTACAGGCTCTATCCTACTTTTTTTTTTGTCCGCAATGGTATCAAAGATTGCAAATTTTCAATTTCCAAAATTTCAAACACTTGGATTCAGCAGTATACAGGGTATTTCGCAATTACGGTTACAAACTTCTAGGGGAGATTCTCCATCAAAAATGGACCAGGAAAAAATATAACTTCAATGTCCTAAAATGCTCCGTTAAAAAGATACGGATTTTCAATTTCCAAAATTTCAAACACTTGGATTCAGCAGTATACAGGGTGTTTCGCAATTACGGTTACAAACTTCTAGGGGAGATTCTCCATCAAAAATGGACCAGGAAAAAATATAACTTCAATGTCCTAAAATGCTCCGTTAAAAAGATACAGGGTGTTCAAGTTGACTTTTTAAAATCGATTTTTTGACATAACTTTTCAACCGTTTAACTAATTTTGTTCAAATTTGGAACAAAGTTAACCAGAATAGGTCACTATCGATCAATAGCAACGTGTTCGGAAAAAAAATCAGGGGCGTAGATAATGGGGGGTGTCTTCATATCCCCCCCCCCTATTTTTTACCCCCTAGCTATTTTCCCAAATCGTTCTGATTTCTGGATTCTACGTCCAATTTAGAAAAAAAGTTATTTTTGCAAAATTAATAAGAGGCTTCATTTTCGAGATATTTGGGTTTGAAACTTTGGAAAACATCTCGAAATCGCCACTTTCAGTGAGCCCAATTTTTTTTCCCTGAAAACTTCTCGTTTCTTAGAAAAAATAGTGGTTTATCAACTTAGAAATTCTAGAGAACCTATTTCTGCTGAGAAATCATGAGTTTTTTTTTATTCTAATTTTCAGGCCTTTGAAAGTGGCAACTTCGAGATGTTTCCTAAAGTTTCACACCCAGATATCTCAAAAACGAAGCCTCTAATCAAAATTTTGTAAGAGTAACTTTTTTCTCTGAATTGAACGTAGAATCCAAAAATAGGAACAATTTGGAAAAATAGCTAGGGGTGTGAAAAATAGGGGGGAAAAATGAGGACACCCTCCGTTATTCAGCAGGTAAAAAATTTCATACACTTCTGGATAATCAAGTGGCGTGCGATTTTGAAAAAATATCCCACTTGTGTGATATTAATAGCTGCATCTCACCTCAGTTAGAGAGAGAGAAAAAGCGAGAATTGCATGAGAGGGAGAGAGACACAAGTAGCAATTGAAGTGAGAATTCTCAGTTCAGATGATAAAAGGAACGCAGCTATTATGTACTTTCGAAATGTCAAGAACATGTAGAAAACGTCACTTTCATGGGTGGTCGCAGAAAATATAAAAATATTTTCTGCAAGTCCAAGGGATCCCTCGGATCAAATATATATCCCGTTCACTTTTTATTTTCAGTAGAATGATTTTTTGGAGCAAACATAAAGTGACAAGCTGGAGCTCTAGGAGGATACGGCTGATGGCCAATGATAGTTTCGCTCCAAAACTTTGCAGGTGACAACATCAGTCGTAGCCGTAGCCCAAGGCTGGTCGACGTTATGTTGTACTATAGGTTGCCTCATCCAGTTTATGAGTGACGTCACAAGATACCCTCCGGGAACTTGATTTTGGCTGAAACTGATGTCGCTTTTTTCGTTTGACATTTCGGATCTTATTTCGACGGAAATCCACCAAATTTCTGAACTGGACGAGAAATGGTTGATGCACATTCAACGATTGGTGGTTTTTAGATGAATCGGGCATGCTTTTATCCACCAAAACACAATTCACCTTTCTCGCTGTCATGGAAAAATGTGAATTGTCATGCGCGGAAAAACTGGCGGGAATTAGCTGGGGACCCTAGATTTTTAAAATTGTCGACTGCGAGTGCGAGTGAGGACATAACCCAACATTTTCGTTCAATTTTTACTTCAAACTTCAAAGTTCCACTCAACTCACTGCATTATGCCGAAGTGCTGTATTGCTCATTGCCCCAATTCTTCAAGGAAAACGACGGGAGTGCCTATGTTTCGTTTCCCGCTTGTAGTCTTCAACATAGCTGGACGTTTTGTCCATTCTACATTATCATGACCGACCATGGCTGAACCAACTCAATCACGATCTACTAGCTATATCACTGATTTATTCGATTTGATTATCAGCAGTGGCGGACTAAGGGAATCGGGGGCCCTGGGCGGAATTGTGAGATGGGGCCCCTAAAGAGTAAAAGTTGAGAATATGAAGGTGGGTCGGCAGACTTTTTGGCCCGCCCGGCCCCACCGTGATTAAGCAAAAGCCTAAGAAACAAAAAAAAAATGAGAAACTTAAATATGAGATAAGAATGACTTGACTATAAAACTGACTAAAACCGTTGATCAATCATATTCAAAGATTTGCCTCGTTATCCTAACCTTTTTATATCAGTCAGTCAGATGTGCCACACAGTGGCGTGGTCAGAACTTGAGGGCGGAGAGGGCAAAGGCAAGGCGCAAGTCAGCAAGAGGTAGCGCCGCAGGCGAGTTTTTTTTTGACATAATCATAATAATGCTGATAATAATCGGTATATTTCATGATAAACAAACTTCTTTTCAGAAAAATGTTGCGCTTCTTGGGAATTTTCTTCAGAAAATGTTTCTGTATTGGTTCAGTGTGGGATGAAGTGCCGTGGGCACTTGGGATGTAAGGAAGAGGGGTCATTCGCCCACCTTCGCTCACCTTCGCCCCCCTTGGTCATGCCACTGACCACCAGTACTTACAAGAAGGTTTTCGTTACAGCTTTGGCTGTTGAATTGGATTCATAATGTTGACTCAATGTTAAAACCTACTCGTAAATACAAAATGAGTAATGATATGGATTTCTACTACTTGCAGCGCGCAGACAAGACAATTTTGTTGTTTTGTCTTTCCCTCTCTTTGAAAGAAACAATAAGGCCCCTGACACTCTGATACTCGGGGCTGGGGCCCCTAAAGCCTAAAGTAAAAATAATTTTGAGAGGTTCCGTGATACAGACACACATCTATTGTCTGTGTGTAGGCCCCCAAACCAGTTGTCGAGGGGCCTGCCTAGGTAATTTTTGAATGGAAAAAAGTTAAGTAAGTTAAGCACCTAAGTTATATCCGAAAAAAATGACCGCTAAGAGAAAAAATTGGAATTTTTGGATTTTCTCCCAACTTTTTTGCAGTATTTTTTACAAACTAGAGGAATTGGAGGCCTCATCAGATGATTGAGGCCCCGAGGCCCGGGGCGGACCGCCCCCTCCGCCCTCCCCCCTTAGTCCGCCACCGATTATCAGTTTATCACTCACTCTATCACTATCAATCACACTTTCACTAACGCAGGAACACAGAAGAACTTATTTGAAACGTACGATGCACGGCGGGAGAAAGAGCAAAATAGCCGAATCACGAGCCGAATTGACCTTATCAGTAAGTCAGCACCTGGTTGATGGGTAGGGAACCAGGGAGCCGCGCCGGTACGGCAGAATCTGGAGTGTCTTGGACACTGTCAATCAAAATTTTTTAAACTGTTATCGTCTGACGTTTCATTTTACGAAAAATGTCAGTGGACAAGAAATTCATCCAAACACGACTGGAATTTTGAATAAAAAAATATCGAGGCATTCAACGGTAGCCACAAAGGCCTTCTATTGAGGCTACATCATGTACAAAGATGGAAAGGTCTGTATTTTCAACATTTTCTGTAAAGAATACGGGATACTAAGCTAAGATAGGTAAGCCGGGGGCGGTGGCCTCAACCCCCAAGTCGACGGTGGGTCCATCGTGGAGTTCACTGACAAGGCTGGCCTTTGACTGTAGCGCAGAGAGTATAGATGGGAAAGGCATCGCGCCCAAGTCTGCGTCTCGTGCCAGCGACTTTAAAAATTGAGCTTCGAAAGGGACATTCATCAGCTCCTCCTCAGCTCAGCTTCTTTATTGTCCTCAGACAGATAAGACAGATCCCTTTCCACCCCTAACCATCAGTGGATCCACTTGAAGCGAAATTCTAGGTCTTGGGAAAGCCTGTGAGTCTTGGCTTTAGTGCCCATTTCGCGGCATCCCACCCCACGACACAACATTTGGTTCTTTTCATTGGGTCATCCATTGCTCGAACCAGCAACGTTCTGTAGAAAATTCAACACTTTCATAAAAGAATAATATTGCAGAAAACTCGTGCGTGACTTACGCGAATGAAAACGTCAGACGTCAGACGATTGAGAATTTCAAAAAGTTTGGTTGACAGCGCCAAAATTCTGCATTGGGCGCTTTCCACCTAGACGGTACAAATACCACCAGACGGAACATGTTCCATAGTTTGGCATACAATTTTAGGTGATCCAATGAACGGCACAGAACCGAGTAAGAACACGTAGATGGAAAGCACCGTTTGGCATCCGCACATGCGTAAATGGCAGGTGTACTAAACTTGGGGCTAGATGGAAATCATCCATTGCCAACCTTTATTATTGTCACTTTTGACGCTCGAAGCTAGCGCCAGCGCGGATGGGCAACGCGGCTGTGAAAAAGGTTGGGTACACACACAGGTCTTTGACAGGACTTACTGATAAGGTCTATTGATGTTGATGTTGACGTTGCGCGTCTGAAAATTGACATCGCTGCCATTGCCAACTTCACACTACCAAAACAACCAAAATCGGTACTGCGCATGACAACTGTAGCTTTTTGAATTACGGAAAGGGTGAATTTGAACCGCCGAACTGTCAAGACCAAAAACAAGACGATAACGTTATCACGAGGTGAAGCGGACCGCGCATCTGTCACCGGGTAGCTCATTGGCAAAAAACCTGACTCTCAGCTAGAAGGTAGTGGGATCGAACCGCAGCCGTGCTGAACTTTTTTTTCTTCAAAAACACCCAAATTGTGATTTTTAAAATTAAATATGAGTTGGGCAACACTAATTTGAATTTTGTTTTCTCTTTCTAATTTTTAAAATCGCAATTTGGGTGTTTTTGAAGAAAAAAAAGTTCGGCACGGCTGCGGTTCGATCCCACTACCTTCCTGTTGAAAGTCAGGTTCTTTACCAATGAACTACCCGGTGACAGATGCGCCGTTCGTTTCACCTCGTGATAACGTTAAGCCTTGTTCTTGGTCTTGACAGTTCGGCGGTTCAAATTGTGTTTTGGTGGATAAAAGCATGCCCGATTCATCTAAAAACCACCAATCGTTGAATGTGCATCAACCATTTCTCGTCCAGTTCAGAAATTTGGTGGATTTCCGTCGAAATAAGATCCGAAATGTCAAACGAAAAAAGCGACATCAGTTTCAGCCAAAATCAAGTTCCCGGAGGGTATCTTGTGACGTCACTCATAAACTGGATGAGGCAACCTATAGTAAAACATAACGTCGACCAGCCTTGGCCGTAGCCTTCCAGTTTGTCATTTTATTTTTTATCCAAAAAGTCATTCTACTGAAAATGAAAAGTGAACGGGATATTATGTAATTTTCAACAAATACAAAAATGCCAAATTTTTCTAGTTATGCTCATTGTGTTGAGCGCGTGCACCTCTTTCTGTTGACACCAGTAGGTAATTCAATAAAAATTTCAAGAAGATAAGCAAATTACGTCGATATTTATCAAACCTCCTGTCTACTAATCGCCTTTCTTATCTAAGTTAGTGGATAACTATGCCTTTAGTAGATAAGATGAGAAATCAAAGCACTCCAATTGAATGAGATACAATTACAATTAGGTAGCTACCTACCTATTGTTGTAAGGTACTTGGAAGGATGAAGTTTGATTTTTGCTATCATTAAGGGATCAGAGCAGAGCATGATTAAAACGTTTGAAGGTGATGCATTGTGCATTTTTTGGTGCTAATCTCAAATGTGCTCTCATGTTCCATTATGTTCCTGTAAACATAAACGTCCTAACTTGTCCCTCTCCCTCTGTGTATGTGTGTATCTATCCAAAAACTGTAGCAAAGTCCTCACCGGCGTGAGTCCCACGAGCGCATTTTCGGAATACAGATGATTGGACTGTTCACGGTTACACCTATACGGGATGAATCAGTTTTAACCGATCATAGGCAGCATAGGCTGGTTTGTCGGGAACATTACCTACTTAGAAAATTGGCCAATGTTTTCTCGAAAAATTGTCATCTTAGGGAGGGATAGGTAACGTACTTAAATCTATGGTACCTACTTACCTGTAATTGGGTATGCCAGCTGTGAAGACATAGCTCAAACTATTTGATGCTGCAAAAAGTACGGGAAGGCACACCAGCATATACGTTGTGATTTGAAATTTCCCCAGTTCTCCTAGTTCCACCAGCATGTCATCAAAATCCATTTCTTATTTATTATAGTATTTTTCCAATTCAATAAATATTAAAAAAAAATCTGAAACAAAATACGAAGTGTTATTCATATTATAAATAGATGAACATAAAATAGTGCTATATCTATAGTAAATCTCGAGGTAAATCTGCTTATAAGGTAAAATTACTGTAGATATCTGTTGAAGTAACTATAGATAATAATAATAGTATATTATTCAACAAGCGTGTAATAATTGCTTATTTCTCATGAGGATGCAGTTTGCCATGTCGTGAGGATGCACGAGCCTTGGCGAGTGTCGTAAAGCATCCGAATGAGTAATAGCCATTACCCGCGAGTAGAATACTATGCTTTATCCAGTCTTATTGAAAAATGCAGGCATGTATGCGCGTGGTAATGCGTGCATTATTCAATAGGATTTGATAAAAAATATATTCAACGGGTTATTGACTAGTGTGAGTACTCATATAACTCAATTGTGGACATTTGCCACGTGTCTGTGGAGTTCTATCCATTCACCTGACAGTATTCGCCTTGCTATTAAACTCCTCTTGAACAAGTAAAGAGTTCTATCGACTTTTTTTTTTCAAACGACTCAGTTACCCTATGGGTGCCAAAAGAAAAAGAAAGCAAACTGAAACCGCCGTCATCTTGCTGTTCGTCCGATTCAAAGTTCCATATAATTGAAAAACAGATGGAGAAGTTTAATGCCATGATGGTAACGGAACCTAAAACCAACTTTGAAATCATATAAATGTACTCACATGGGAGAGCATCAATAGTAGGTTTCAAATTTCACTAAAATCAAAGAAACTTGAATCACTGACGAAAAATCCAATATGGTGTACTAGTACTAAGTACTGCAAAGTACTAGTAATTTGCAAAAACCAGAAGTCACTACCACTCACTCACTCACTCACCGATTCGGAGGAGTTTGATTGATAGCAAGTCTGACCGTAAAGACAGATGGACAGGCGGACAGACGAACAGACGGACGGTTAGATATCAAAGTGTGGATAATGAAGACTTTTCTGAAAAAATGCACTGAAAGCAACAGGATGATGTTCAGGTTCAGTACAGATATCATCAGAAATGGCTGAAAATTGAATTTGAAAAAACTGGGACAAGCTGCCCCAATAACGGCCATCTCTTGTTTACTCTTGGAGTTATCAAAATTCTACCAAGCTTTTTCTAAGTATAGTAAATTATATTGTTTATTTTCTGGCAATTTCATTAAGTACGTATTCCAATTATTGGAATCAACATTGTTGAGAAAAAAAAAGAAAATCGAATATGCCCCCTCCTCCTCATTAGCTCCCATTTTTTTCAATATGAAGGCGGCCTCAAGCCATATGATTATTTGAAGTATCATGGCTAAAGATCATGCTGATGTTATGAGGAATCGAACAAAGTATATGATACCCCAAGTCCCCAGGGTGGAAATCAAAATCATGATTTTTGGATCCGGGCTCACTGACTATAGGTAAGTACCTACCTAATACTTGCCTTTAGGTACACTTACAACAATTTTTGCAAAAATCACTTCAGTAACATTGCATAAACAATGGCATTCAATTCACAAGTGTGTAAGTACATCTACTCAAAATGAAATTAGTTTACATAAATGTCCTGACTGAACAAGTGAGAACAGTTATAAAATTTAATAATTCCTTAATAAACTTAGGCAAGTACATAAATGCATAGGTAATGTACATACGTTCAAAATTTTTCAACAAACAAGAGCAAGGATTAACCACCAGTGCTTTTTATTAGATAAGAAAATTTACACTTTCTTCAATTCAAATAACTGCAAAGTGTATTATTACCTCTCCTTCATATTTACTGTGTGATTCTAGTACCAGATGTTTTTCAAAATAATTAACTGAAGTTAGCTATGAAAGTGGAAAAGTATGTCCGCGACTTGATTCACCTTTCCCCTCAAAAACGCAATTTGAATGTAAAAAACACCCGGTAGGTATATGAGAAGGGACAGTATACCCACGGATGTACAGGTGTCCTGACTTACCCCTATTAATGTTAGGCATGAATAAGAGATACCATAAAAAATAAGTTGATTTGACATTAAAACATACCTCTCAAACGCTTAATATAACGGAGATACAGCTCTTCAAGTATGACTTCTTTATTGCTTTTTTCAATAATTCATAAAAGGGTTGAGGTATTTGGCTGTAGCTTGCCAGAGATTTGTTTGGAATGATTATCTACACATCAATACAATTTCACTCAAATCCAACCAGCAGCCAGTGTGAATACAAAGTTGGGAGGGGCTGAGGAGTGAAAAAAATTAGAATTTTGAAAAACAAGTTCATATGGAGTCATAAAACTTACTATATACATATATACAGACATTTATTTAAAAATGACACCTTCATATGAAGTTATTTTTTGAAATTCCATTTTTGGTATTCGAGATGTAAATAGTAGATGAAGCAAGTCAAGAATTCTAGTACTATGCATGTGCCCTCCTCAAACAAAGTAGCAACAATCAAGGCACAATACAGAAGATTCAAATAAACAGAATAGCATAGCATATCTGTAAAATAATACCTTTAGTAAAATGATGTGCCATTTATCAACCTTCCTTGATAATATAACAGTTCTCATTTAAGAGTGCTCTGAATCTGATCGTAACATCTTCAACTGACAGAGGGGGTTGCTTGTCCCGCATAGCAAACCACAAACCACAGATCACAGACGATTGGCCCAGTGTTCGTGAACGTATAACACAGGTAACTGTATTTTTTTTTAACAATGTCAGTTGACACTCTAGTTCTCGATGGGACGTAACGTACTGTACTTATGCAGAAATGCTAAAACATTTACTTACGTTTACACTCTACCTATAGTTATTTATCACAGTTTTCACAACATATCACAGATTACACTGAATTGTTTTCACAATATGCGATGTAATTTTATACGATTTCGTACTTAAAAAGCTTGCAATTATTATTACGGCCAAACGTCACGGTATTCACTAAGTGGTACATACACATCTTGATATTTCCCTTTTTTGCTAACGATACGCTGCAGATATCGTTGAAAACTCCACTATAACTACCGGAAACAGATTTTTGGGTTTTCACTCTCTGCTGCAAGCAGCATCATTACTTTGTCTAGCCGTAGTTTTTCCCGCCTGCTTATATTTCACAAAAATTCCCAAATGATTCATACAAATCCGAATTAGATGTTCAGACTGACGATCGACCGGTAAATAGTGTGCGGTAAAATTGAGACGAGCAAAACAACGAAGTAGGTGGGTAAACATACTCTGATCTAAGGTAGGTATTCAGTATGAATAGCCTTGATTTTGAAATTATTATATAAAATATTATTATACCCTTTGGCGCTTGAAGTGGGTACTTTTTATTAATAGCATCACGGATTAGATTGTAGTGATCAAGTAGGTATAGTCACTTACTGCAGTTACACCATATCACTGCGAGTGTCATTTCTACTGAAACCATAAAATTCAGCATGAAGAAGTCATCACATTGTGAGTAGGTATCTCACTCGGTATCTCATTACTAGGTGCAAATATTTTAAGGTGAGATTCGTTTTGCCAAAATATAACAAACCCGATGAGTTGATAATTTGTAAAAAATTTTTTACCGAGATTCAAGATATATCAGTACTATACAAAAGGCTCGCACTAATTTTAGCACTCAGTAGCAGTAGCGCGGAAGCAGCTGTAGGGTACTCCGGTCCACCAACAGAAAGAGTACCTACAAATAATGTTGGAGGGCCGTTTGAACTCATTCCGGAGCGTCATTTGTTTTGCGCCACATTCTCTATAAACGGTTTTTTCTTTGTGAACTAATTTGATGAGACCAATCACTTTCCGACGTTTGTCAATTTTAATCGATTTATTTTTTAACGTTTGAAAAGTTAGGTACTTAATTCTAAGTAGAGAGAAGTATGTAATGTCATGCCTATCTATACCTATATTGCATATTTTATCTTTCAAACGGAAGAACCTTGACCTTATCGACAAACCGCACATCCTCAGAATAGTCAGATATAGGTAGTTAGCCAGATGGCCAGGTTACACGGTGGCTCAATGACATTAATTTACCACTTGGGTTATCATAAAAAAATTCACGTTCAATGCAATACAAATTAACTATTGTGCTATTGTGGCTTGGTCAATGTTGAGCTTCCTCGTGTAGTAGTAAACCTTTGAAAATCTCCAAAATTTGTGATATTCCGAATCAGACTCGAATTAAAAACAGGGAAGCAACATTTTGTTGAGCTACTCCACTATAAATAAAAGGAATATCGCGTGGGCGCCTACTTCATTATAAGCAGTACTCCTTCCTCCCTTTCTATCAGGTATTACCTAGGTACTTATATAGGTACATATCTCAGGTACCTAGGTAGGAACTCGTGAACTCGCGTATTATATTGATGCGAACGGGGTTAAAGGGTGAAAATAATATTATGCATACCTACTGACCTTGTGATGAAAATGACAAAAGCTTTGCTGAATCCTAAAACTCTAGTTAAAAACCATCCATGAGAGAAACAAAATAACAAACCACATATAGGAGTTACTACTAGAATGCTACTTATACTGATCATTATCACATGTTAGTCCATTCCAACACTTTTCTGAAATGAAATGCCTTTAGGCGACATCAACTAAACATGCAGACTTTTAATATAATAACAACAATAATGAGATACTTAATGACTAAAATGACGTCGTTCGGTTGTGCATTAAAAAATAGCAGACAATTATTCCCATAATAAATCTAATCTGTACAGATTGAGCAGTTGCAAATATGCTGTTTTAAAAAAATCATGCCAAATTTATGTTGTCTCATTTTTATTTGCCCATAGGTAATATTACTCATAATATACCTACCTAAACCAATTTCTTCCTGTTTTTTATTGCAAACTTCTATCATTTTCATCATCACGTAAATACCTAGAGAGGTGTCTCTAAATTAGCCTGCCAAACTTACGCAGCAGATTTTACGATCCAAAAAAAAGTTTCTATAAACATGGCTGGAACATGCTCTATAAAGGAGCTAGAGCTAGAGCCTCCTAAAGATGGGTCCCTAAAGATGGTCTTTATTTAATATTTCCGAAACAAGTGAAGATAAAATGATGAAATTTTGCACATCTACGAACCCTTTTATGCCCAATAAGATGTGGTAAGAATACTTCGGAATTTTCACCGGGGGGGGGGGGGGGGGGAGGCGAACCTAGGAGACGGGGGGTAGAATGGACCCCGATTTTTGGGCTTGTATTTTAGTGCATTTTCGAAGAGAGCGCTCTACTGTGGTCGGTTTGTCTGTCTATCGTTGGACTATTTGAGCGTATTTTTCATACAGCTTTCACCTGTATGACCATAATTATAGGTTCTTAGATCCGACTGTGATAAAACTTGCAGCAGTCTCCGTGTAACGATTTATGACTGTAAGGTCGATTTCACGATGATGACGGTGATAGCTGCGTCACATTATACATAGCACATCTATCAATGAAGGAGTCTCTAGTTAGCATCGTACCATTTGTGCCAACATAACACATTTTTTCATAGATTGCTCTAATGAAGAAAGTCGTGAAATTGATTTATAGGTAGTTACTGTACATCCTGACTACCATCGTAACACACAAGATGGTTGGACTTTTCAGATTTCAAGTTCATTAACGGCATAATTACGCAAGTCACAGGTATTTGCTTTGAACAGGTACACGCATCTATACCTTTTCAAACAAAATGTTCAATGTTGAAACAATTATTATTTATTACTTATACCTTTTTTACCAGTGCTAATATAATTTGGTACCTACCGTAGGTACTTTTCAGCTTACAGAGATAGGTAGGACCGATACTACTTACTTATTATTGTCGGAATTTTTATGACAAAAAAAAATTGAATGTTAATAAATTTTAAACCGATTCAAATGCCGGTGACTACTGTGACGTAAGCAATCTCCAATTTTTGTTTTGAAAATCAGCATCAGCATTTTTTTTTCAATCATTATGTACAGGGTGTTCACGCGAGATGGATACCCCCCCATAAAAAACTTCCCCTTTGCGAAACTTTGAAGAAGAAAAAACTTTCCTCGAACAATTTTTGCCGTAGTTTTCGAATATGTCAAGTACAATTTTCTACTTCGTCCCATATACAGGGTGTCGCAATTTTTTTTTTCCCAAAACACTCTGGTCTTTCATTATCACAATCGATGCACATTGTTATCCTAATTAGGAACATGCAATGAACTTCTAGATTTTTTTGGGAAAAAATTGAAAAATTTACAATGCCATCTCTAAAAACATCTACTTTTTGAGAATAATGGACCCATTTCAGAATTCAAATATGTCCAGGATCTTTTGTTTCACTGTTGAATGACATGGAATGACATAAAATGACTGAACAAATATTTGGGACATATTTGATTCCTGAAATAAATCGATCTTTCCAAAAAAATATTTTTTTTCTAAGGTCCCACCGTGAATTTTTAATTTTTTTTCAGAAAAAATTTGAGAGGTGTCATGCATATTTGTAATCACGATAACAATGTGCATCGATTGTGGTGATTAAATACAGTGTGTTTCGGAAAAATTCAAAAAAAATTGCGACACCCTGTATATGGGACAAAATAGAAAATTATACTTGACATATTCAAAAACTACAGCAAAAATTGTTCCAGGAAAGTTTTTTCTTCTTTGAATTATCTTGAAGGGGAAGTTTTTTATGAGGGGGGTATCCGTCTCGCGTGAACACCCTGTACAACACATAGTGATTTCTAATTACACCAAAATAAATAATCGAATCCTCGGCATCAAAGAAGACTGTGAGTAACGGCACTAAGTTGTTTTTAGCGCATTTTCCATCTTGATGAAAATCGCTATTGCAACCGCTTTGTCCGTCCGTCCGTCCGTCCGTTCCTCGAACTCTTCCCAAACTAGACACCCTAGCTTTCTAATTTTTTCGCTGTTACATAGCTGCCACTCTCAAAGGAGGGCTAGGCTATATTGAATGTCTATATTGCGCCGCCAACATAGAGAAAACCGCCCCCGATAAACTTGAAATAACATGATATTGCAATTTCTCCCAAACCTACTGCTCTGGTGTTCTCATTTTATGAATAATACATAGTTGCCACTTATAAACGTAAGCCCAGAAACATTCCGCCTTCAATATGCGCCGCCGATATGAAAAAATTGCTAAAAACCGCCCCCAATCACTTTAAAATGAAAAACATGAACCCGAAGACATAGCGATCTAATTCTTTCGGTATATGAACAGTTGACTAAAAATGGAAAAAACCCAGTCGGTAGCACGGTGAGCTCGGCCCCGCTTTCAGTGGCGAAGGTCCCGGGTTCAAATCCGCACTGGGCCAGATCGACTTTTTCACGCGTCCCTTAGTACTGGGGCATCTACTATCTTGCGGTGATGCCCCGGGGAGAGGGATGAAACGAGAAAGCCATCGAAACAAAACCCCACTGATAAATCCCCCACTGATCCAAATATGTAAATCTTACAGCTCTTCGTTGTTATCGTCATCATTGTTATCGTTGCAGAAAAACCCCGACCGAAAAAGCCTGATAACCTAGCTGTTGATGCAGGGCAAAAAAAAAAAAGGAAAAGGATACTTTTGGTTAGTCGCCGCCCCCAGATTCCGCCTTCAAACGACAAATAGTGCAACTTCCACAATTTTACTGATTGAGATGTTCTCTTAAACATTTAGAAACTGCCAACTCAAATTGTGCAACATTTGCTTAGCCGAACGCTGTCGCTCCCGCACGCCGCCCCCAAAGTAAGAGATAAATGAAGAACATGAGCCTGAAGACATAACGACTCAAGTCTTTCGCCATATAGATAGCTGATCAAAAATGGGAAAGGATAAGCTACTTGTGATATGGCGCCGCCTCCAGCTTCCGCCCCCCCCCCCCCAAAAAAAAGTGCAACTTTCAACAATTTAGACTCATTCAGATGTTGATGTTACCTCAAACATTCAGAAACTGTCATCTCAAACTGTGTAAGAATTTTTTAGCCAAACTCTGCCGCTCCCACACGCCGCTCCCACACGCCGCCCCCAAAGAAAGAGATAAATGTAAAACATAAACCTGAAGACATAGCGATCTAATTCTCTCGCTATATAGATAGCTTACTGAAAATGGGAAAAGATAGGCCACTTTTGATTAACCGCCGCCCCCAGCTCCCGCTCCCCAAACAAAAAAAAAACATTTCTCACAATTTTCACTGATTGCCATATTTCCTCAAACATTTGGAAACTCCCAACTCAAACTATGCAACAGTTACTTTGCCGAATGCTGCCGCCCCCAAACGCTGCCCTTAAAGTAAGGATAAATGGAAAACACAAACTCAAAGACATAACGATCTAATTCTTCCGCTATATGGATAGCTGACTAGAAATGGGAAAGTATAGGCTACTTTTGATATCGCGCCGCCTCCAGCTTCCGCCCCCAAAAGAAAAAAGTGCAACTTCCAACGATTTCCACTAATTTGGATGTTAATTTTACCTCAAACATAGATGAACTCCCAGCTCAAACTGTGCAAGAATTTCTTTGCCAAACTCTGCCGCTCCCACACGCCGCCCCCAAAGTAAGAGATAAATGTAAAACATAAACCTGAAGATAAACGATCTAATTCTTTCGCTATATGTATAGATGACTAAAAATGGGAAGAGATGGGTCACTTTTGATCAGTCGCCGCCTCCAGCTCCCGCCCCAAACAAAAAAAATGCAACTTTCATAATTTTTACTGATTTTTTTTTACTCGTGGGTGTAAGTTAGAAGTTATGGTCCTTCGACCTTGGAAAAATTCTGGTGTTTTATTATTTTTTGTTTCAGTTTTTTGCTCCTTTATGTTATAATCCGAGATTATAGGTCAAAAATAATACTAATGGTTCCTTTGAAGCTTGAAAAATTGATAGTAGAAGACAAAAAATATACATTATAAAGCGAATTTAAAGCTTCAGTTTCTTATTCCTGCATCTTCCCTTGAGGCTGTATTTGCAGCAGGGTGAAGTATCTTTAATATTTCTCCCTCAAAAATGAAGATAATAGATAATAGATTTAAGTATTTCATACCAACATACAAAATATGTACGTATTGTACACGTCAAAGAGAAGCTCAATAAAAACTCAACTTTTTTATACAGTGTACTGAGTGTGTTAGAAAACTTAATACACAAAGCGTTTTCTCAATTATGCAAAAAAAAAAATTTCCTTTCTTCGTGACAACTTTTTTCAAAAAAAACGGCCATGAATTCAAATTTCTACGTCTCTCAAAATTATGGAACAGTTGATAATTTTTTCGTTTGTCAAAAAATGTCCCATAATGTTTTAGAAACTTTTCCAGTGATTTAGGTAGGGCTATTCGGCTTCTAAAAAAATGCAGGGGTAATTGAAATCGAGAGCAACGTAAAAACAAGAATCGCGACATAAATTAGTACTGAACTACACAATGTATTCTAGGAACATATCTTTTAAAATTAGTGAGGTCGTTTACATTGTTATAATCAGCTGGTATATTTTTATTCGGTTCAATGTTCTCTGCCAAATCCCATATTTATCTTATCTCGTGGCCAAGAAGTAGGTTTAAACCTCCACCAGTAGGTATATTGTATTAGTTTCTACGCATTCAAATGTAAAGTATAGGTAATAATATAGGTTAAGGTGAAAGTTAAATATAGGTAACGTATATCATACAATCACATGATTGTAAACGCATAAACCGAGAACATCAATAATACTACACATTGCAAAACAAATATAAAAATTTTAGACCTCTAGAGGTCAAGTTTAGGCATCTGGGTGTACCCTAGACTAGACTGAAAATCGATAAACCGAACACGTGAAAAGCAACGAACACTTACCTACAGCACCTCTGCTTGTCTTGAACGTCCTACCACCCCATTATTTCTACCCTGTGTAAGCTGGATCGTAGGTAGGTAGGTAGGTAGGTAGGTAGGTATAGGTGCCCGTGTATAAATTGCACCATACTGCAACCACGCAAGCCATTGAGCGAAGGCCGAGAGTCGATTCATACAAAGACAGATTTATCACAGGATTTATACTGGGATGGAAGCTGCGGCGTGGATCCGGATGATCCTCATCTACTCTGATCTGCTCCATTGACTGTACCTATATTCCGCTTAATTTTTTCTTCTCTTGTAGAACCAAAACCGTACCTACTAATTAGGTACTTTTAGCAGCACCGCAACCTGAAACAGATTGTATATATTTTATTATGTCGCTCATGCCGAGTTTAGGACCTGAACTGCAGGTTTTAATTTAATTTGGGGCTGGGGCGGTAAGGTAAAGAGGTGGCTAATGTTCATAACCACTTGAATTACTGTTCTTTCTCCTTCGCGACTCTGGGTCAAGGACGCGGATTAATAGGTCTCTAAGCGAGATCGTTGGTCTCTAACGTGACCTTTGATTATGACATCGACATAACCCAAGGTGCGCACTTTATAAAGTTATTGGTAGGTACAATAATGCTAAACAGTGTCTCCGAATTGACCCACAAGAAATTAAACAATAATTCTACGACTATTATTTTTGATAACATACGAAGGGTCAAAGGGTGGTCATTCAAACCCTTCCAGCACAGCTTCTAGTTTCGTTATTTAAAAATATTTTAGTGAACTGTTAAGTGACAGAAATATAAGAAAGAAATATCAACCATTATTGGATGTGTATTTTCTGGTTTCTCTAAAGGGATTAAAGGGTAAACCAGAAACCTCGAAAATGATTTGTCTACAAAAATGTCTCCAAACCATCTAAGTATTTCTCAACCGATTAGAGCGGAAGATCATACGGTTTTGCATGTAGATTGTAGATTAGAGGTGGTCGTTTGGTCTCGGAGGATCCTTTCTGCACTGCGACCTATAAGATCTTTTGTGCGTGACCATGCTTCTATTTAATGTCCCAGGAAATCCACCTCCTCACCGAATCGGATGATTTCCTTGGGAGACTTACCTCTGATGTCTGCGGGTGTCAGTTCACACCTCCCAGCAGCGTAAGTCTTTTCTGTGCCAGTGCTTCGCACTCGCAGAGTAAGTGCACGGTGGTTTCATCTGCCGATGCACAAAGCCTGCAAATAGGTGTTTTTCTTGCCCATTTTTTGCAGGTGGTATCTCACTTCGCAATGTCCAGTGAGTAGACCCGTGAGTAGTCTTATTTCGTTCTTAGAGAACGACAGGATGAGCTGCGTCTTTGTTTTGGAGAGCGCAATAAGCTGTTTGGCTTGTCGTTGGCCTGGAATGCTCTTTCAGTAGGCCTCTATCTGCCTATTCTCCCATTTATCGACTTCTTCCCTTATTAGGGATGACGACATTCCACATGTGGGCTCCGGTCCAATAAATGTTGTTTGAGCTCCTTTTGTCGCGAGGGCATCCACTTCTTCATTTCCCTCGATACCCTGGTGGGCAAGTACCCACATTAAAGTAAGTTTGTTGCTCTCAGCCAGCTGATTTTTTGCTGTTCCAGGTGGTTTTTGACTTACAGTCATAGGCCTCCAGGTGCCTTAAAGCGGCCTGGCTGTCTCTGTGGCAATGCAAATTCTTGCTCCTTTGTACTGTCTGGATAGGCATACCTGGGCACACCTCTCCACCGCCAGTAATTCGGTTTGTAGAGTGGACAGAAACCTTCCCACAGGCAGTGATTCCCTATACTTTGGGCCATATATGCCTATCCCGGCTCCTTCCTCTCTTACGGATCCGTCTGTGTACCAGATCATGTTGTTTTTCTGCAGCCGGGCCACCTTCCGGGCGCTTTCCTGGCGGTCATTTACGACCACTTCATAGGTAGCCCCGAAGTCGTACTCAACTGGCATGAAATCCCTTGGGCTCGTGAGGAACTGCTCCCTTATTGAGTCCAATACTTTCAAGTGTCCTCTTCTTAGGTTTTTGGGTCCTATTCTGAGAGCACTCACTAGTCCTTCTTTTTCTACTTGTTTGTGCAGTGGAAGCAGGTCCAGCAAAACCTCCATCGCTGCTGTAGGAGTGGTGAACATAGCTCCCGTGATACCTAGACAGACAAGTCTCTGAAGCTTCTCTAGCTTCTGTTGGCTTGTCTTTTGTCTAGTTTTATCCCACCAAACGAGTGAGGCGTACGTGGTGATCGGTCTAACAACCGTCACGTACGACCAATAGATCATACCTGGTTTCAGACCCCAAGCCCTTCCGAAGAGTTTGCGGCATATCCAGAACGCCGCTGTGGACTTCGAAATTGTCTTGTTCAGGTGAGAGTTCCAGGTTAGTTTTCTATCCAGGATGATTCCCAGATACAGTGCTCAACAATTGAAGTGGAACACCTGAAAATTTTGGTCAAATTAAAATGGTCGTATTTTCTCAAGAAAAATCCGAATTGCAATTAGTTTTTTTCCCTGGACAGCTAATGTCTTAGACTACAGCATGATATAATTCCTTTTTTGTTACAAGCTTTTCGTATTATTAATACAGGGTGTAGTAGTGAGGTACTGCAAAAAATGTAAAGTTTGCACCCCTCCTGATCCGCAAAAACATTTTTTTAAATTTTTCCAACTCGTTCTGGGAAAACGTTGAACCCATATAGACCAAGAGCTAGCAACATTTTATTTACCTCATAAGCAAAACGCGGTTTGACTTCTGAGGCATGTAGAGATCATGATTGGCTTCCATAAAATATTTGTCTTATGAAAAACACGCCTTGCTTTCTCACTCGGCAAGCAAAGAAATGAGCCATTTGACAGCAATATTCAAGAGCGGTTTTTCTAGTGATCTTAATCGATATAAAAATCAATTTCATCAGGAATGGATAGGTTGAACTATCTTTCAACTAAATTGAATGGGACCGAATCTCGGAATATTTTAGAAACTACCAAAAACCAGACTTTCTCAACTGGCATGTTCAAGCTAGTGGGCTAGGCTGAGCTGTTTGGACAAGTGTTTGGATCGCATTTCATGGCCGATTCTCAAATCACGCCTACTAGAAAAACCGGTGCCAACTTCCGTCCGCTTGGAAATCTGGTTTTTGGTAGTTTCCAATACATTTCGATATTCTTTTTCATTCAATTTTGTTGAAAGATAGTTCAACCTATCCAATCCTCATAAAATTGATATTTATATCGATTGAGAACTCCAGAAAATCCGCTGTCGAATACTGCTGTCAAATGGCACATTTCTTTGCTTGTCTTGTGAGAAAGCAAGGGGTGTTTTTCATAAAGGTGGGTTCAGTCAGCTTATTTAGCCGCAAGTTTAATTTTAGTCGTAAGCGCAGCATCGCTTATTGGCTGATCTGAGGAGGCCGGTTCATGACAGCCAACGAGCATCGCTGCGCTTACGACTAAAACTAAAACTTGCGGCTAAATAAGCTGACTGAACGCACCTTTAGATAAATATTTTATGAAAGCCCATCATAATCTCTACATGCCCCAGAAGTCAAATCGCATTTTGCTTATGAGGTAAATAAAACGTTGCTAGCTCTTGGTCTAATACCTCGGAACGGTTTTTTGGGTTTTCGTTTATCTTTGTTATTTACAGGGTGATCTCAAAAAAGTGATATTTTAGGCTTTCAATGGTAACTTCTTTCATTGTTATCCGATTTTTAACTTCTTTGGCTCATATTGAAGTTGAAACTTCTGGCGAGAACGGTGTGAGGTCAAAGTTTATTGAAGACAACAATTCAATATAGGGAGACGTGTCAAAAGAGACCCGAATGCAAAACAGCGTCCGACTTTTTGTTTAATAACAGATAAAAACAAATTGAAACGTGTCTCCAAAGGATCCGCCAATTCGGACCATTTCGATCTGCTTTCCGCTTTAGTTGTCCAAGAAATCCGTGGTAGAACCAAAACTTGACTGCGTGTTTTCGCGAAAAAATTGCATTCCTTATTCACCTGTAGGCGGCCGTAACCCAAGTTACACAATTGAAAACTGGCAGGTATACGTATTTTATTGCCAAGGAGAATTTTTGGAATTGTTGTGAATTTTTTCACTTGGGGCTACGGCCGTCTTCAGGTAAATAAAGGCCGCTCTATGAAATTACGCAACGCAGCCGCAGCCGCAACGCAGGTTTCTGATTGGCTCGCAAGCCTTTCGCGTCGTTGCGATGGCTTTGCGAATACCTTGCGAGCCAATCAGAAACCTGCGTTGCGGCTGCGGCTGCGTTGCGGTTGCGTTGCGAATTTTCATAGAGCGGGCATAAGGGATGCGATTTTTTCGCGGAAACACGCAGTTATGTTTTGATTCTACCACGAACATTTCTTAGACAACTAAAGCGAGAAGCAGATCAAAATTGTCCGAATCAGCGGATCCTCTGAGGACAAGTTTCAATTTGTGTTTGTCTTTCATCAAACAGATACTCGGAAGCTGTTTCGCATTCGGGTACTTCTGATACGTCCCCTTATATTGAATTTATGTTTTCAATGAGTTTTGACCTCACAACGTTCTTGCCTGAAGTTTCAGCTTCAATATGAGCTGAAGATGTTCAAAATCGGATAACAATGGAAGAAGTTATCATTGAAAGCCTAAAATATCACTTTTTTGAGATCACCCCGTAATTACCACAGCTAGACAAAAACCCAAAAAACAGTTTTGAGGTATGGACTCAATGTTTTTCTAGAACGAGTTGAAAAAATTCAAAAAAATTTTTTCGCGGATCGGGAAAGGTGCAAACTTTACATTTTTTGCAGTACCTCACTACTACACCCTGTATAAATAATATGACAAACTTGCAACAAGAAAGAATTTTATCATGCTGTAGTCTAAGACATCAGCTGTCCAGGAAAAAAAGCTCATTGCAATTCGGTTTTTTCTTAAGAAAATTAATACGACCATTTCAATTTGACCAAAATTTTCAGGTGTTCCACTTCAATTGTTGAGCACTGTATTTGACTTCCTCGGAAAATCCAATTTTAGTTCCCCTCAGTACCGGAGCAGTCAGTTCGACTTTTCTACGGCGTGTGAACGGAACTATCACAGTTTTGGCCGGGTTGATGCTAAAGCCCTCTTCCAAGCACCATTGATTAATAGTGTTTATGACATTTTGTGTAAGGGTCGAAGTCGTACCTTCAAACTTTCCTTTGACAACGACTGCTACATCGTCGACATATCCGTAGCTGCTGTAGCCCTGTTCCGTCAGCCTCCTGAGCAGTTCATCCATGACAAGACACCACAGGAGGGGCGATAAGACTCCACCCTGTGGACACCCTTTTCAGTGGTGGTCCACGGACTCTCCTCCAAGGTCTGCGGTTACTTTCCGGTCCACAAGCATGGATTGGATCCATTTTAGGGTAGGAGTATCAATCCCCCTCCTCTTGGCGGCCCTTTCAATGGACGAGTAAGTGGTGTTGTCGAAAGCACCCTCCACATCCACGAATGGGCCGATCGCAATTTCTTTTGCTTCCAGTGTTTTCTCTATCTCTAACACTAGGTTGTGTAGAGCATCCACTGTGGATTTTCCAGGCTGATATGCATATTGTCGCATATGGAGTGGGTTCCTTTTTAGAATGCCATTCCTCAGGTAGTTATCTACAATTTTTTCCATGGTTTTCAGGAGGAACGATGTGAGGCTCCAAACCATTTAAGTATTTCTCAACCGATGTAGAGCGGAAGATCATACGGTTTTGCATACAAGATTTTTTGCAAAAAAATGATTTTTTACTCAACTGTAAAAACTGACACAATATTTTCATCATTTCTTGTCTTGAAAACGCCGTTAGGCACGTTATTTCAATAGTGAAAGTGTTGAGAAGTGCAATAGTAAAAATATACAGTTTAAAAAATGATCGAAGCGAACCCAGTTCTAACGGCGTAGTGTGATTTCGTCGCAAGTGATCTGGTGACCTGAGCTCGTCGCGCCCTGTAAGAACCTAGGTACGTTAATTCACTTTCTGTTCCCAGGATCATGATCTGTGATCCTGACCGAAAGAAAGCGGCTGAAGTTAGTGAGCAAACCTGCGAGCTGAGGATAACAACTTGACAACATGGCGTAGTTCAGGTGAAAGTTTCATGTCATACCAATACAAATTCCAACGTACCTAACCTCCCTTGATCCCTGCTCCCTTGTATCAAGATGACATTAAACATAAAAAATCAGGGACACCAACAAAACTCGAATTTTCCATGGCCAGCTGTGGTTTTTTCAAGCTTGGAATGGATTGGTGGTTCAGATTTCAAATTTTAGAGAATTTAATGGGCTTACATTTTTATATAAATTCTAAAATTTCATGACGAATAAAACAGACATTTTTCAAAAATTTCTGAATGACTACCTTAAAATCTACAATAATACCTAGTAAGTTTCAAACACAGGATGATTGAATAGTGTCGGACCACCTTGAAAGTGTGTTAAATAAAATCGTAGTAGAGTACTGAAAAGTTGCTAAAAAATTCTGTCTTTCATTATGAAGATATCGAGAGGGGAAAGAAGGGGACAGTTATTCCATTATGTATTGACAAGTTTTCGGCGCAATCATAATTTCTTCACACTCTTGACGTTCAATAACAATCAAAACGACCTTCATCCTAGTAATACATAACGATGATTGTGCACTTTTTTCAACAATATAATATGATTTAGATGACCAAATCCTAAAAAAAGGATTACCTCTAGGTATGCTTTTGGGAATCACAATACAGGTCTTACCGTATTCAACTTTGTTTGATGGAAAAATAAAAACTTCGTAATAAAAGTGATATTTATTAATTTACCTATGGTACAGAATAAACAGAATTATAGAGTAGGTACGTAGTAACTGTATCGGAAAAAAGTGATCAACAGTTCAACTTGCACGGCATGGTAGAGATTACGTAGTGTTCGTTACCTTCAAAAGGGGGAAATGGAGGGGGGCTTATGAAAGCTCGAATCCTGCCTGTTGTTCGATAGCAGCCAGTAGTTTGTTCCTCAAAATCTCTTCTTCTCTTACGATTGGAATTTTCAAGAGATTCAAGCACGTGCTGGCCGTCGGCATTCTGTCCTCGTTGCCAGACGACTGGATGCAAAATTGCGGATTCAGCTCCTGCAAAAAAATCAAAATCTCTTTTGCATACACGTATTTATTTTGAATGCCAAATCTGTTGAGACCAAGATACTGAATCGAAATACATATCTTCATTATTTTCAATTTCAAATTAAGTGAAAAAGACTGAGCACCGTTTTCTTTCTTGTCAGATTCGAATTCAACTCCATTTTGTCTACTAATCATGGGACGTTTCAAAAGGCACTGTTGTCGGGTTTATGCTTATGCTACAGAAAAGCTATGCAGACCTATTCAGCACAAGTGTTGCATTTGCATCGCATCTGCATCGTATGTGCATCGTATGTGCATCGTATGTGCATCGCATCGCATTTGCATTGCACTGCAAGGATTAAGACAGATTTTTCAACAGCATTTTTTCCATGGACCATCCACATACACTTTTTTGGTGTGAAGTTATTTTCAAGTCAAAAAAACTGTTTGACATACCATAACGACTCGCGAGTGACCTTGCGCAGTGCATTACAAATGAGTGTGTCCAAATGTGACAGGATCAAAAGTGGGATTTTACTGCTTGCATATAATTGATTCACACAACACAACCTTCATAAAACGCTCGGAATGCAATCATCGATGCAACAACAGAATAATGCCGTATAGCAAAGAAGGTTGGTTCATTTTCCAGTAGTGCACCTCTCTCTATCTCTCCCTCCCTGGCGCCTTGGCCCTCACATCAGGATTTAGACATAGAAAGTTTAATAATTCGAATTTCAAAGAACCCAGCCGTTCAAAGTGGCGAACTGAACCGAAATGAATGTTATCATCTTCAATTTGCCATTTGCCCCCACGTTCTGGGGCCCGTGCGAGACGAGTTCGTGTCGGCGCTGGCTGGTCGTCAGGACGAATCCCGAATGCTGTAGAATACGAAGGCGACCCGTGCAGTTTTGGTATCTAAATAAGGGTAACACGTCTCTGCAGCCCCCGAGTCGCATTTAAACGCATGCCAGGGTAAATTTTCAAAGATTTCAACATTTCGATGTCAGTTTGACCGACAACATAAGTTTTGGACAAGCCAGTTTCACACCAGATAAGAAGGCGGCAAACCTACAATGCTATACTTGAAAATTTACACAGGTCACTCGAATCACGGTTCCGCTGAATGAACCATACCTATAACTTTTGAAACCATGTTGGCTTCGCCGTCAAGTGCTGTTTCTGTGTCCGATGGTTATTCTGGCTTACGCTTTGTTCGCTGTAAAGCTCAACAGCAACTCGTAAGTAATTGTTCGCGATTCAAGATGCGAAAAAAAAAACGACATACCTTGAAACCGAGTAGGGGAGGCCGGGAACAACTCGTCACGAACTTGAGCAGCTGCTTCTTCTGTGTCTCATTGAACCGGTGTAGAATCTTCCAGAACAGCTCGATGGTAGGATGGTCACTTGCAAATTCACCTGTGTATACCATCAAAATTTGAATTTTGTAGCTATATTTTTCTCAAGCAGGTTGTTTTTACCTCCATATACAGTGTGCGCCTTCAAGTCGCTCAGGTCAATTTCCGTTGTGTCGCCGCCCACTATGACTTGGAGTTCATTGTGGTTGAACAGTTTCAACCACAACAAAGGCACTACATTGTCCAGCCCCTTTCTGAAAGCATTGCACTGTTTTGTCAGCTGGACGTTCAATTTCAAATTAGCCAGTTTTTGGATGTACTCCAGCCGGTTTTCATTCGTTACCGGGATATTGCTTCCGTTCGGTTTTAGATCCATTACCTACAAATTAAAAAACTAATGACAAACAAGTAGGTAGGTACCAAGTTTAGTGTTTTCATACCAAAACTTTCAAAAAACAATATAGTTAATTAAAATTATTGGAATTAAAAAACGCAGAAATTATCAATCATGCGAAAGCTCAAGTCATTTTCATTTCAAGTCGCTTCTTACCCTAGTTTCTCCCAAATCATTGTTGACGGTGGTGAAGTCCAAGCCCAAATCGGTGACGTCACCGTTGTAATCACGCAGGTAAAGCAGATTCCTGTACAGAACCGGATCTAAGGACTGTAAATAATGAGCACTGGCTGAATCGACTAATAATTTAGCTAAGAAAAATTCGGCCAGCGGCAAATCGACAAGAATGTTTTCGAAGATTGCTTTGCCGACTAATCGACCAATGAAATAATAATGCTCTTGGAAATTCTCGACGATTAGATGAACATTGGGATTCGGATAGAGAGTATTGTCGGCCGTCAAGAGGAAAAAGCCTCTATTTGGATCGAAAGCCGTTTTCAGCACTTCATTTATAAATTCTTTGAATATACCACCGCCGTCTATGCCAGGCTCTTCCAAACCCACGTTGTTGATGAACTGGATTCGTACCCGATGTCTGAGATTTGATTCTGCAAAAAATACAGGCGATAGTCAACAAAATGTTCACTCATAGTCGGCTTTGAAAGCAAAATTTCAATCAATTGAAGCGATTGGTCGGTCAAATGCCCAACTACTTTGACAGCAAAGCAGACTCCAAATGGAAATTTCGTTGATTACCATGACATAACTCATACAGGTGTCACAAAAACTAATAAAGGAAAATAAAACCCTATAGTTCTTCAAGCGCAGCAGTGATTCGAGTGACCTGGGTAAATTTTCTAGATCAGCATTGTAGGCTTGCCGCCTTTTTACTGGTTTGTCCAATTGAGTTATGTTACCTGTCCAAGTGACATCAGAATGTTGAAATATTTGGAAAATTGACCGTGTCATGCGTGGAAATGCAACTCGGGTGCGCAGAGACGTGTTACCGTCCTTTGGACACCAAAACCGCACGGCCCTCTTCGGATTTCACAGCATTCGGGGTTCGTCTTGACAAACAGAAGCAGCGCCGACACTAACTTGTCTCGTACGGGGGAAAATGGCAAATTGAAGGTAATCATATTAATTGGAGCGGTGGTGGCCGAGTGGTTTAGGTAATGACAAGCCAAGCCATTTGCGCTGCCCTGTGCGGGTTCGAATCCCACTACATCCATGAATATTTTGTACTGTCGCCGAGGTTGCATGGTAGATCAGCTTATAGCTGAATGTCACCTCGTTAAATATGGCAATTAAATAAAAAAAGAGGACCAACACAACTTTGCACGACTGGGTTCTTTAAAATTTGGATTATTAGAACTTTTTACACGTTAATTCACCTGACCTACTGTGAAACTGGCTTGTCTAAAATTTATGTTACCTGTCAAATGGACATCAAACGTTGACATCTTTGGAATATTCGCCGTGTCTTGGGTGGAAATGCGACTCGCGCGTTGCAGAGACGTGTTGTTGCCATTTACATACCAAAACCACAAGGGCCCTTTTCGAATTTCACAGCATTTGGGATTCGTTTTGACAGGAGCCAGGCAGCGCCGACATTAAAATGCGTTTTAAAATCAAAAGTGGCCCGGATGATTTCATGTGTCGTCGTGAATGATCGTCTTGAATATCGCCAGTGCAATCAACCACAAAGTTTTGGGAACTTTTTAAAGTTCAGATTTGAAAACTTCAAGGAAACAAGATCTTTCAGGTCACTCGAATCACTGTTCTGCTGGAAAGACTATCGATACCTACCCCATTTCATATCTTGGCTGCCTGTGAAGAATCGGTTCCATTGAAGGGATACTAACAGCTCTTCAAAGTTTGATATTTTATTGTTTTTTCATGATCAATTCATAAACGAGTTGATGTATTGTTTTCTAGAGATTTGATTTGAATTATTATCTACTTATAAGTCGAATCTCACTACAATCCAACAAGGGGCTACAAAGTTTGGACGGCTGAGGCAAAGGAGTTGTGAAAAGTAGAGTTTCGGGAAAAACACCTTCATCAGAGGCGATGAAATGAGTTGAGGTATCTGAGGTTTTTTCTTATACTTATTTTTGGGACACCTGTATACATCAGCATTCTTCAAATTCAAACTAACAGCCAATAAGCTTGAATCATAACGATACTAAGGGTAGTAAAAGATACATAGGTACTATTATTGTATTGTCATTGGTGCGATTGAGTAGATACCTAGCTTATAAATGGAGAAGGAACACTTACCATTCTGAGTGGATAATTTTTCGAATGCGTCTTCGTACAAGTGAGTCCTTCTAATTATGATAGTACTGTTGGGACTGTCGAAGAAATCATGATGCAGTCTGTCAAAGTCACTCTCGCTCAAGCTGTTCCTACATATTTCACGCAGCAGCAATACCCTTGTGTTGAAAGCAATCAAGAACGGCAGCTGCTGCAAAATCGCTAGAGATCTTTGTTCAATTGTGGAAAGGGGTGGCAAATGTTCTTCATCTAGAAAAAAGTAAAAAAAAACATGACCTTAAAATTGACAAGCAGCGTCACTTAAGTGTGCAGTCGATGATTTTTGCACTACTTACCGTCGTCATTGACTATACCGTGGAAAGGTCTGATGGTTTTTGAAATGTAGTTTTTCTTCGACAGATCATGTGAAATGTGAATTTTCTTTGCAGTCCAGAAACCCGACGGGCAAAACTGTTTCCTCATATCCAGCATGTACAACATTTTGACGCAGCTGAGGCATGAGCTGTACAAATGCAGAATTTCTGTAGTTGCCGGTATCTGCAAAAAATGCATCGTTTTTGTAAAGATGACGGAAAACGGGAAAGTTTGCTGTCCGGGTTGAGATCGCCCTTCTAGTGTCAAGCTTTAGCCGCCAAAGAATCAAAAACTTAGTGAATGATTTTTGTTTGTTTTGCAACAGGTTCTTTGGAGCTTCACGCGACTTTTTGGCTGGAGTAAGCCAAAGGGTCGGTGCTTCCATTGCAACACTTTCTTTGGAGCGACGTCATCGCATTTTTTATAGTTGAGCGTCGAAAAATCGAACGCACTACAGGAGGTTACAAATCGAGTTAGAAATCTGTTTCGCAACTATCAAATGCTACTTTGATAACTTTGTTTTATGACGATAATATAAAACAGGTCGTAAAACTACACCATTTTCCAATAAAATGGAGAAAAGAAAAGTGTCAGGCATCACAAAAACTATCCGTCCATCTGTAGCGGAAATGTGCGAAAAATGTGTTGGAAAAGTAACCTAGGCGACATCGTGTGTCGTCGTGAATTGCCGTGCCAAATATCGCCAGTGCAACCGACCGCAAAGTTCAGATTTGGAAACAATGAAACAAAATTTCAGTTCACTAAATTCACGGTTAGGTTATACCCTTGACAGACTGGAAAACTTAATGATCATTAAGCGTAAATTACGATATATGAATGTTTTTCTCTTTATCGGCTCCTCACGCCATAAGAGTTTTTGCGCTTTTTATTGTAAATTACAAAGTGCTGAAAAATCATTATCAAGCGCAAATCATGGACAAACACAACACCCAGACAAGACGAGGAATCGAGCCTGGAGCCTTCCGCACCACAGGCGGCTGCTCAACCGCCTGTGCCACGGGGCGGTCTAAATTACGATATAAATGACCAGTGTGTCACGTCGTCATTTACTTAATGATCATTTAGAACGTCATTTAGGAACTTAATGGTCATTATCTAGGAGTAACCATAATCGCCGAATAATCGCCGGTGGTCGTGCATCATCGCCGTGATTTTTGAATACCATTGGCCAGCTTTTCTGCAATGAATCGCGATATCTGTCATTTGTCATCAAGTCCGTCATTTCAGTACGCCATTCAAACACGTATTCCTGGAATGGAGGAACTGGATTTTGTGTCTTGCTTTTTGCAACAACATCTCTTGTACGAAATTATGAGATATTGCCCGTAGTGTTGCAACGTATAAGCACTACGAAAAAATAAAAACTCCAAAAACATAAGAAATGACCACCTATTCGCGGAATTTGGATGATACAAACATTGCAAACGGGCAGCAGGATATAGATTGACGGCACTTAATTTTTGGGCAAAGTCGAATTTATTGATGAGGAGATGGGTTTCCGTAAGTATCCGTGAGACAGATAGGTATATAATTCCCGTAGCGTGTACGTATAAGCACGTACGAAAAATTGAAAAATCTCCTTGCTTTACATAAGAAATGACCGCCTGCACCTGTTCGCGAAAGTTGGATGATACGAACATTGCGAACTTGTAGCACAGTATCGGTTGGTGGTACTCTGTCTTTGGCAAAGTCGAATTTATTGATGAGGGAATAGGTTTCCAGAACGTTCTGTATACAACGTTACAACGAACGACTCAATACAAATTCAACATATATTTTGGCAACAAATAAAGATAGTATGATGTGGTGTGAACATTGCAAGCAATAATTACTTTGTTATTGCTTGCAATGTTCACACCACGCTTTCTTGATTGAAGGGAATCTAAGCTAAATACCACCTCACACCTCACCGAAAATATGAAATTAATATTATAATTATAGATAATAAGGGCAATAATAGCCCAATACTCCGGACCATTCGACAATTCGACATTGACATTTTAGGGGAAAAATTGATCGCCACGTTTATTCATGCGCTACGGCGCAAGCTCATAGGCTTATTACGATTTGCAGTGTGTCACCCCCAAATTCGCAATCGTCATTTAACGTTAATGATCATTACACTCAATGATCATTAAGGTGCAGTCTGTCGAGGGTATTACGCTGGACGTGCTATAGTTAAAACGTTATGGGAAACTATGGCAGGCCAAGACCATTTAATATCACAAGCAACCCAAAACTATACAGGGTGATTCAAAAGTGTCGGACCACCTTGAAGGTGCGTAGTATGGAGGTGTAGTAGAGTTCCAGAAATTTGTTTATTTAAAAAAAATTATGTCTTTTAGTTTTGAAGTTATGGAGAGACAAAAGTTGGTCCTTCGACCGCTTCTATTTTCGTTGTTTCAGCAGATTTTAGTGAACTGTTTATGGAAAAACAATGAGTACAAAAAATCAACCTCTGAATTTGTAATGAATTTCTGTTTTTAATAATAATAATAATATTAATAAATGTTTTTCTCTTTATCGGCTTCTCACGCCATAAGAGTTTTTGCGCTTTTATTTATATTATACAAACGGCTGAAAAAATCATAACAAGCGCAAATCATGCAATTTCTGTTTTGTGTACAGAGTGAGTCATGAATTTTGGAAATTATTTTTTTCTAAAAGTGTCTGCAAATAGTCATAATGGTCCCATAACCTATGTAGAGCCCACTAAAGCACAATTCATTTCAATAGGATTCTTTTGCTTACTGTTTTTTTAGAAGAACTAAAATTTTGTAGTGTAGGCAGGTTATGACTCACTCTGTATAGAAAACAGAAGTTCTATACAGATTCAGAGGTTGATTTTTGGTACCCATTATTTTTCCATAAACAGTCAACTAAAATCTATTGAAACAACGAAAATAGAAGCAATCAAAGGACCATTTTTTGTCCTTCCATAACTTCAAAATTAAAAAGACATACAAAAACCCTGTATACCTATCAATGACGAGCTAGATTAAAAAATGTAGGTACAATTTATACTTACAGTACTAGAACGACACATAGGAAATGCAAATTCAACCAAATCGATTGCCAAGTTTTTCAGTAACTTGGCCATAGAATACAGCTCAGTCGGAGTGAAAGTTTCACTTGTATCGGAATTTCCTGAAAATCTTCGGTCAAAAAATCCACTTGAAGATTACTTATTCAAACACCTACGTCTATCAGTCAGCGTTTCGGTATAGAAAGTGAACATATCACAAAAAACCGATAAGCTCATATGGCAGTCCTTCCAAGATAGTAAACCCGAGCCCTTGAACTCCACATCCAGCGACTTTTTCTGGTTCAGCAGATTCCACAGCTTATTTATAAAATTACCATTCAGTCCTAATTGGTAGAGCAATCTGCACATGAAATGAATTAGTTTGAGATCTTAAAAATTTCAGGAGAACAACTCACAGGTATTTCTTGATGGAATCTTTGTACACTAGCAAAAGATTATAACACAGCCTGGTGAAAGCAGTCAGTACAGTTTCGTTGCAGCTATTGTGCTCGAGGAAGTGCAACCATTTGATCACTTTTTCCGGTTTATTCATTATGTGCAGGTAATCCGAGAGAAGGGAGTCTTCTTCCGTCACCTGGTGCATCTCTTCGTCTTCATCGTCGCTGTCATCCACGATGATCGCGTGAGCTTTCAGTTGATGAACGTTGGCACTTAGCATGGATAAAACTTGAACGCTGTCCAATGTCGGTTCGTAGTCGTCCGGTTCCAGAGCCAGTATGCAATAGAACAACGAGTTGCTGCTCTCGTAGTGAAATCCGCTGTTGAGGTAGGCGATGATCTTTTCGAATGGGAAGTCGCGTTTGCTCTTCAGAAACGGTATCAGTTCTCTTTTTATGTTGGCCGTGAAAGTCGGACGCAGAAAATTGCTGCAAAACTCTGATAATATCAAGTCTTGGCTGCTCTGCGTCTCTTGTGGGAACAGAAAAGGGCGATGGATCAGATTGAGGACTTCGAAGGTCAAGTCCCTTGGTGCGGTGTCCAGCAAATTCCGGAGATAACTGTAGTAGCCTGGAGAAGAGACGGTTTTAGTTATTTTTGTAATGAACACCCATTTCTACACAAGCATGATGTTTGAACACCAGCTGAAGGTTACTATATATGGTTATGATCTTTTAGTGATAGTGGTAGATACAGTGCACGGACCTGTACCTAAACTGGACTGATAATCGCCATACCAGGCAGATCAATAAACGTCCCTTTTTGCCATCAATCTCAGATTAATCTCAGTTCATCTCACTTGAAAAGCGTTTCTATTGTAGTGGAAGCGGTTTGCAAAGGGCTACCGCATTTTGGGGTAGAGTAACGAGATTTAGCGTCGGCCTACTCAATGCCAAAACAAGCGATTTGATCCGCAGCAGTCAATATTTCGTCCCAATGGAGGCCTTCCAAATTTTCAAGATGCAAGAACTTTCACAAAACAATCATTGAGTATCGTCACGTATGCCATAAAAGAAGCTCACGGGTCTACTGAAAATGTTCTCAGCAATTGTCGTCATGTCCGTTCCATTCTAAACACTTCAAAAATGGCAAAAATTTTCAAAACACTTTCTATGGCAGAGATTAAAAAAAAAATTTCATCCAGGCAAGAAATGGATAAATTCATATAGTCCGGGAATTTTAGAAAAAATAGCGAACAAAAATGAAAGCGAGCCGGATTTTTGTATATAAGCTCAGTTAAGCATGTGGTTTAACATAGTAAAAGTCCTCAAGAATCCGGTGTGAGCTTCGGCCGTTGTGGCCTCGAGAAGAACTTGAGGATCAGTTTTTCGCATATATCTCGTGAACAATGGCACTTAGGAAGAAAGTGTTCGGAGAAAAATTGTTGAAAATTTTATTGTCTATAAGAAAGGTCCTTACACATTCTATCGTCAGTCCACTCCTACTTCGCACAAGAAAAGCTAAATAGTCCAGATGCTCGATGCTGAAGACTGTATGGACCTTGAGTTTTATGATGGCGGGGTGCCACTTGGTAGAGGTGTTGTTCGATATATTCTGTTTTGACTGAAACTATTTGCCATCAATACCAACTATGCCGGCGGCATATACAGGGTGAAATAAAAATAAAAAGTTGAACAAATGTACCTCAAGAACCAAAATAGGTGAAGACATATATCGCCAAAAATATTCCTTATTACATGGTCATGAAGTCGTCGTAAATTTGGATCAAATATGTTGAGCCGTTTCTGACATATCTTCAGAAGACTGAAGTCGTTACGAGAAAAAATTAGTTTTCCGTATATCAGTAATTCTTCAGATATTGAATCGAGACTTGGTGTTTTGAATCGAAACAATGATGAATAACATTTAAAATTAAATGATAGTGAAAAACACTCTCTAGGCCAACTACTTTTAGAAAAAACACAATCAACTTTTTTTCTGATGAGTAGACGAAAAAATAATTTTTTTCGGTAACAACTTCAGTGTTTTGAAGATATTTCAAGAACGGCTTAAGATATTTAATTCAAGTTTACGATGACTTCATGACCATGGAATCAGAATTATTTATGGCGATTTACATGTCTTCAACCATTTTGGTTCTTGAGGTACAAATGTTCAACTTTTTATTTTTATTTCACCCTGTATATGCCGCCGGCATATTTCGTATTGATGGCTTCAAGTTTCAATCAAGAAATAGTGGACCAACCAACAACTCTACGAGGTGGCACTCCGCCATCATAAAACTCAAGTCTTACAGTCCATACAGTCTTCAGCATCGAGCGTCTGGATTATTTTAATTTTCTTGTGTTTTGACGAAGAAGGAGTGGACTGACAATGAAATGTGTGAGGACCTTTCTTATAGACAATAAAATTTTCAACAATTTCTTCCCAAGCACTTTCTCCCTAAGTGCCATTGTTCACGAGATATACGCAAAAAACTGATCCTCAAGTTCTTCTCGAGGCCACAACGGCCGAAGCTCACACCGGATTCTTGAGGACTTTTACTATGTTAAATTACATGCTTAACTGAGCTTATATACAAAAATCCGGCTCGCTTTTATTTTTGTTCGCTATTTGCGATTTTAACAGCTAAAATTCCTGGACTAATATGTTTTGTTCCCAACCAAATTGCGTAAGTAAGTCCAATCATGAAGACAAAATTTTTGCAATGGTATTTTCCAAAGAAGTAATAAGAAGTGATGACCTTTTCAATACACCTTTTCAATACACCTTTTCCAACAGCATTTTACTTCCCCGACCCAACGAGAAGGGGAAGTATTGTGAACGCGCAAATTTTTTTTTCGAGATTTCGACGGATATATCCGTTTTGAGGTGCCCTATGACGATTAAGACCATTTCCAGAATGATCTCTGTCTGTATGTATGTATGTGTGTATGCATGTATGTAAGTAACATTCCACGATAACAGCCGCAACGTCTATCCGATCGACTTGAAATTTCGTACACAGACATGGTTTCACCGTCGAATGTCGAATTAGCCCATTAGTTTTTGGCTGTCATTTGTCAAACGGAAGTGTCACTATCAAAAAATGACAGAAGCTATATCTCACGGAACTGGACTTGTGGTATGCCGTTGGAAAGCCCATAAAAAACTGTATTCGGAATAGTTAAGTCTATCTGTCATCTGCCAAATAATAAAAAATGCCGAATTTCAAAACTTCCATCATTCACTTTTCCATTCGCTCCCTAACGGAAAAAATATCAAGTGCTGCGGGTCAAATCGCTTGTTTTGGTATATAGTGCGCCCATACCAAATCTCATTACTCTACCTCAAAATGCGGTATCGATGTGTTTTTAGATGTGTACCGCTTGCACCATTGGTCAGACAACTGGGGTGATGCAAAAATATGGCGTATTGGGGAAAAGGGAAGTGCCTTAATGCTTTGAGTTGAATTTTTATTGCTCTAGGTATTTCCTGCTTTGACAATTCTGTTAGAAAACGTGCCAGTTCAGTAGTGAGATAATATCAAGGCACTTAATAGGAAAATCAATGTTAGTTACCTTTCTTGATCAAGTAATCAATGGTGGAGGTGTTATTGCAAAAAATATGCACACAATTCAGGACGACGTGCGTTATGATCGGATCGTACGAGTTCTTCAAGCACAAAACCAGCCACCGTTTGATCAACCATCCGAAGGCAGGGTTGGCATTCGCACTTTGTATTATTTCATCCTTGATCGAGAGCAGATGGTCCGATAATTGATACTGCAAACCCAAGACAATCAAACCTCCACTTCGTGCAGTCGACAAATCGACTTACCAGCCTGATTTTGTCCTTGTCAGGGTCATGAAAAAATAAAAACTTTGAAAGCTGTTGGTGGATCGACAAACTTTTGCACGCACTGTCGTATAAAGCTCGTTCTTTGTCTTTTTTGTGTTTTCGAACAATGTAGCTTCTGATGTGTGACTGTAGCAGCTCTACACTTCGTAGTTTCAGTCTTTGTTCCTGGAATAATGTTATTTTGCTTAGAAAAACTAGGACCGTTTTGGCAACTACTGTATATCTACCTGTCTTTTGCGTCGTTCGTCGTGTGTCTTTTGAAGTAAAACGTCACGGGGCAAGGACAATTTCTTGCTGGCTCCAGAGAGATTTTGTTCAGGTTTGGACCTGTGGTTGCCTTCAAAACTGTACGACAATTTAAACGCTGAAAGGATCTCAGTGAGAATGGGCGAATTGCGATTGAATTACTTGTTACTTACCCATTTTGTAGGTATTCAACAGTGTTGATCAAAATTACGTTGAGGAAATGATGAGAATGAAAATGTTTTCTCACGTCACGGAGTCGTCACTCGTCAGATGGTAATGACATTGACAGCGACAGCCAAATGACAACTGAGTTTTAGCATTTTTTCGCGAGTGACCGGGTCACACACCACACCAGTAACCTGACCGGTTTAGCTGGATTCCCAGGGGCCCTATTTCTAGAAAGAATGTGATCCGTTCACATGCGAAGTTATTTAACGGTAATTTTTTCAAAATGGAATTTGCACATGCACATTCCGTGAATTATTTGAAAAAACTGCAATGCCAACTTCGACATGCGGTGAGCGCCGGTGAGTGGGTGGGGAGCCCACTCAGCGGTCCACAGCGAAATCAGTCCACAGCTCAAACATCTTACCCGAAAATAGTCCACGACTCATTTACCCCCGAGCTCTCCCACCGCGAAGACATCCGCTGCTAGAACGATCTACCGGAAAAAAGTCCACCACGCATTTATCCCCGAATTCTGACACCGCAAAGACATCCACTGCTCAAACGGTCCACCGGAAAAAGGTCCACCACGCATATTTATCCCCGAGTCTTCACACCGATAAATCATTCCACGGCTCAAATGTTCCCCCGGAAAAAAGTCCACCGCTCATTTAGCCACTGTCATATGCCGCCTACACCCTTCGACTATGGGCGGGTCCGGACAGTGGATAAATGCGTGGTGGACCTTTTTCCGGTGGATCGTTTCAGCAGTAGATGTCTTCGCGGTGGTAGAACTCAAATGAGTCGTGGACTTTTTTTCCGGTGGGACGTTTGAGCAGTGGATATCTTCACAGTGTCAGAACTCGGGGATGAATGCGTTGTGGACCTTTTTCCGGTGGATCGTTTTAGCAGTGGATGTCCTCGCGGTAGCAGAACTCGGGGATAAATGCGTTGTGGACCTTTTTCCGGTGGATCGTCTTAGCAGTGGGCTGATTTCGCCGTGGACTGCTGAATATGGACCCAGTGGGTGAGCCCACGAAATATTCATTTTAGTTGCAGACTTGTTGCGATTGCGAATCAAAGGTACGGGGTGTTTATAAGAAACTGTGATCGTGGCAGGCTTGGGTTAGGCCGAAAAACGCAGTAACAGGCGCAATTGTAGTGATCGAAAGCGGATTCCAAAGGCGATGCGATCACAGACATTTATAAACACCCGGTATATATAGTTGGTTCGAGTTTTCCTCCCTCTGGAAAAACTGCGAATTCCTAACTTTTTATCCTGTTGAACAGATTTCCACCAATTTTTTTTTAAAAACAAGAAGTAAAATATTGCATAAAAAAATCATTGCGTAAAAGTTCTAAATAAAAAAAATAAATTTAAATAAATAGACAAAACCAAAAACTCCAACCTTAATAACATTAATCTACATAGGTAGGTAGGTACCTGATACCTAAAGATTTTCCAACAATAATTTCTCTCAAAATTCTTCGAATTTACTGAGAGTTTTCCATTTGAAAATGCAAAACCGGTCTGTCTTATCGAGACCGGACTCAAGTGATGGAGCTCAAAATGAAGCCGCATTTTGACGATTTTTACAATGAGATTATTCGGAAAAAGCTCGGGAAAAAGTTTTGAGGTCTTCCCGAAAAAATTCTCAATTTTTGGTTCAATTATATCATGGAAGATGTTTCAGATTTGTTTAAATCTTTCTCTCAAATTCTAACTTCCCACCCAATCACCCAAAGGGACGTCTTGTACAAAATTTTCCATCCGTTTCTTTGTTACTCGTCGGGAAAGTTTTGGATGACACAACAGATTTTTGAATTCTACGTTCAAAGTGCCCTAGCTCCCGAAAAAATAGGACTAACTCCAAATTTCTTCTTTTCCAACATACCGGCGCTCTTTGTCTATCAGAGGACGGATACAGAATTAAGTTTAAATCTTTCTTGTTGGTTATACAGGGCGTCGCGTGAAACCCTTCAAAAACTAAAAAGTTTGAGTTACTCCCAATTCGAAAAAACATGTTTTTGGATATTCTCAACTGGTCCAGGAAGGATGGTACACCCATATATCTCGAAACGGTTTTTTAATTTTTCGATTATCTTTCTTCACTACAGGGTGATTCAAGTAAAACAACTTCTTGGTTTTTTGGTCATGGCTTTCTTCCTGGTTGACCAATTTTATAATCTGTAGCTCATGTTAAAGCTAAAGCTTCAGGGAACAAGAATATGTCTTCGAAATTGATGCAGAAGAGAACTTTAAATTGAGACTCTGCAACAAAAATGACGCAGATCTGAATAACCCCCGAAATCAGATCTGGAGATGGAACTCGTCGGAAATCAATTTGCTTTAAAGTGAACCATTCAAAATGATCATTTCAAGATATATATACCTCTTCCTGTATAAAAGAAGATTTCTTGACGAGGAAATTAAATTATGGCTGCATGTTTTCAGGAGAAAATCAGTGTCCCTCTCACCTGAAAACTAATGTTACCTACGTTGCGAATATCAAAGCTGGTGATTATTACTGAACAGAGAAAAATCCAACAATGTTTCTAAATTCAATTACCGCGGCTTTGTTGTTCGTAACGTAGGTTACATTAGTTTTCAGGTAAGAGGAACACTGATTTTTTTCTGAAAACATGCAGCCAAAATTTGATTCCCTCGTCAAAAAATCTTTTTATATATTCTTATATACAGAGAGAGATATATTTTAAAATGATCATTTTGAATTGTTGACTTTAAAGCGAATTGATTTCGGACAAGTTCCAACTCCAGATCTGATTTTGGGGGTTATTCAGATCTGTGTCATTTTTGATGCAGAGTCTCAATTTCAAGTTCTCTTCTGCATAAATTTCGAAGACATATTCTTGTTCCCTGAAGCTTTAGCTTTAACATGAGCTACAGATTATAAAAATCGGTCAATAAGGAAAAAGCAATGACCAAAAAACCAAGAAGTTGTTTTTCTCGAATCACCCTGTAGATGTAGTGAAGAAAGATAATCGGAAAATTGAAAAACCGTTTCGAGATATGGGTGTACTATCCTCCCTGGACCAGTTGAAAATATCCAAAAACATGTCTTTCCATGGAGAAACTTAAACGTTTTAGTTTTTGAAGGGTTTTACGCGACGCCGCGCCGTGTATAACCAACAAGAAAGATTTGAACTTAATTCTGTATCCATCCTCTGATAGACAAACAGCGCAGGTATGTGGGAAAAGAAAAAAATTGGAATTATGTAGTTCTATTTTTTCGGGAGTTAGGTCACTTTGAACTTCATTAAAAATTTTGGGTGGGCCACTTCAATTGTTGAGTAGTTTAGTTCAAAATTTGAGAGATGGAGTTTTCTTAACGGGACCCAAATTCCTACCCTGTGTTGGGAACACACGACAGGGGTTCGGCAAAATTTCCGGTACTACAGGTGTCCCAAAAATACACCGACAACGTTATAGGGCAGCTTTCTCTCATCAAAACAAGAAAAAAAGTTCCCATAAATATGGATCCGGAAACGCTTCCTAAGGGAGCTACAGGCCCCTAAAGGTGGGACCCTGAAGATGGTGCGTTTATTTAATATTTCCGAAATCGTTGCAGGGAAATCAATCAAACTTGACACATTTAATAACCTTCTTATGCCTAACAAAATTTGAATGCCCAATAGGAATGAAGTTGCTTTGAAATAGTTTTTTTTCGCCTTGAACATCGTAATTGAAAAATCAGCATTTCTGACCACGTTTTCATACATTCAAACTCAAATATCTCGTAAACGGCGCGTCTATCGAGGTTGAACAAAGGGACCTTTTTTTGGTAGAAAACTCCAATATTCCATAATTTTTTGTTCAATTTAGAAACAATCCACATTTGAAAAAGTTAGGATTGGGGTTAGGGTTATTTTTACCCTCACACCCAAGTAAATTTATAATTTACTTACCCCTGGTAAATTATTTTGGAACTAATCTTGCCTCATTTTGTTGTGCATAAGAAGGTTAGTAAATGTGTCAAGTTTGATTGATTTCCTTAAAACGGTTTCGGAGATATTGAATAAAAACCAATAATAACCATAAAAACCAAGCTGGGACTAACCATAAAGGGTCCCGCACCTTTAGAGGCTTATAGCTCCCTTAGGAAGCATTTCCGGACCCATGTTTATAGGAAGTTTTTCTTTTTTGATGAGAGGAAGCTGCCCTAGAGCGTTGTCGGTATATTTTCGGGACACCCTGTATAGTGGAGGAAAGCATTCACCGGCGTCGGTGTAAGGCCTCGTTGTGGAAATGGGCCGACGTTAAATAACTGGGTCCATATTCAGCAGTCCACGGCGAAATCAGCTCACAGTTCAAACGTCCCACCTGAAAAAGATCCACGACTCATTTATCCCCGAATTCTGCCACACCGCGAAGACATCCACTGCTAAAACGTCCCACCGGAAAAAGGTCCACCACGCATTTATCCACTGTCAGGAGTATCAGGTGCTTCGCCCATAGACATTGCGAAACTGGACGAAGTTTCTGGTCGCCATCGGCCGATCGCGGCCTGAATCGCAGCCCACTAGGATCATGTAGAAATCAGACAGTCCATACCTTCTTTGCATCTCCAAACTTTCCACTTATCACTGGTTAGTAACGAGCAATTGTCGAGTAATATTATGTGGACAAGAAATAAACTGCTGTAATTTTTCCTGCTAATATAATTAATAATTATGCAACCAAACATACATTCAACAGACCATATCTACTAGTTTTGAAATGTCTATACAGGTGTCCCAAAATTAGCCTGCCATACTTCTGCAGCAGATTCTACGGTCAAAAATAAGAAAAAAAGTTCGTATAAACTTGGGTCAAAAAATGCCCCATAAGGGAGCTACAACCCCCTAAAGATGGGTCCCTGAAGATGATTTTCAATTAATATCTCCGAAACTATTTGGAGCAAAATGATACAATTTGGCACATGCCCAGAAGTTTTTATGCTTAACAAGATGGGGCAAAAATCATTTGAAAAATTTGCCCGGGAGTGGGGTAACTCGATAGAAGGTGGGGTAACAATTACCCCAACTTTTTTGTGAATGTTTATTTCAAGATTTTATGCAAAATTATGAAATTTCAGGGTGATTTGCGTAAAAAAGGTGCTCTTGTTAAACTTCGATATCTTGCCCCGTTTCTGACTAAAATGCTTCTGAAATGTTTTTGCAGACTGAAGAATCGAATTTGTTGACGATCGACTTTTTTCTAGTTCCAACATCAGCTCTGAGTATTTCATGAGCGTATTTTACGGTCAAAAATTAGAAAAAAAGTTCATATAAACTTTGGTTAAAAAATGCCCCATAAGCGAGCTACTAGTGCTACTACAGCCAGCCCCCTAAATGTGGGTCCTGAAGATGATTTTCAATTAATATCTCCGAAACTAGTTGGAGCAAAATGATAAAATTTGGCACATGCCCAAAAGTTTTGATGCTAAACAAGATGGGGCAAAAGTCAGTTGAAAAATTTGCCCGGGAGTGGGGTAACTTGGTAGAAGCTGGGGTAAAAATTACCCCAACTTTTGTGTGTTTGTTTTTTCCGATTTTATGCAAAATTATGAAATTTCAGGGTGATTTACGGAAAAAGGTGCTCTTGTTGAACTTCAATAGCTTGCCCCGTTTTCGGGCAAAATGGTTTTTGTAATTTTTTTGCAAACTGAGGAATCGAATTTGTGGACGATCAACTTTTTTTGGTTCCAAAATCGGCTTTGAGTATTTCATGAGCGTGTTCTACGACCAAAAATAAGAGAAAAGTTTCTCAAGCAACAAGAGCCCTTTGTTTCCGTGAAACACCCTGAAATTTCAAAATTTTGCCTAAAATCTTGAAAAAGAGCACACACCGAGGCACACACAAAAAAACTGGGATAATTTTTACCTCACCTCCTACCAAGTTATCCCACTCGCGGGCAAATTTTTTGAATGACTTTTACCCCACCTTGTTAAGCATGAAAACGTCTGAGTATCTACAAAATTTTATTATTTTAATCCAACTAGTTTCGGAGATAATAAATAAAAACCGTCTTCAGGGGTTTCCTACCTGCACCTACAAAAACCTGCACGCATTTAGGGGGCTGTAGCATGTAGAAAATGTATAAAGCATTTTCCGGCTTATCTTCATGGAACTTTTCTCTTATTTTTGGTGGTCATAGAATATGCTTATGAAATACTCAAAGCCGATTTTGGAACCAAAAAAAGTCGATCGTCCACAAATTCGATTCTTCAGTTTGCAAAAAAATTTCAAAACGATTATACTCGAAAATGGAGCAAGCTATCGAAGTTCAACAAGAGCACTTTTTTTCCGGAATCACCCTGAAATTTCATAATTTGTCAAAAAATATTGACAAAAAAGTTGGGGTAATTTTTACCCCACCTCCTACCAAGTTACCTCACTCCCGGGCAAATTTTTCAAATGACTTTTGCCCCATTTTTTTTAAGCATAAAAACTTCTGGGAATGTGCCAAATTGTATAATTTTGCTCCAAATAACTTCGGAGATATTAATTAAAAATCATCTTCAGGGACACACACACCTTCAGGGGGCTGTAGCTCCCTTATGGGGCATATTTTGACCCAAGTTTATAAGAATTTTTTCTCTTATTTTTGACCGTAGAATCTGCTGCTGAAGTATGGCAGGCTAATTTCGGGACACCCTGTATGTATGTGGTCTATATGGGTGTAGGCGGCATATGACATATGACAGTGGCTAAATGAGCGGTGGACTCCTTTCCGGGGGGACATTTTCGAGCCGTGGGATGATTTATTGGTAAGGTGACCAGACGTTCCGATTTGATCGGAACTGTACCGTTTTCGGGAGCCACTTTCCGATTGGACTTTCTGTTCCGTAAATGTTCCGATTTGAGTAACTGTTCCGTAAATGCTCCGATTTCCGATTTGAGCAACGAACATTTCAATTTTTTTTCACCTATTCTATATTTTCGATAAATTTGGTTGAAATTCATGTAGATTGTAGTTTATTCACAATATTGAATTTATTTCGATTGGCACCCACGGTATGCAAGTGGGTCTCGACCGAGGTCTCGACTGTCTCTGTGTTACTCAAGGGAGGCTGTGGCCTGGCCAAAATCAGCCTCGTTTTCCCGCCAATCAATGACCAGGACCACAGCCTTGCAGCCTTCCTTGAGTAAGAAAGTTTTTGATCATACGGTACATGTTGTTTCAAAAAAGCATATTTTTAATAACAACATTATTTCATTATTATTGGTATTATCATGAACACTGTTGGTTGAAAAGGGGACAAATAAGGGACAGCACTTACCCGCCCTCCTGCTGGTTTTTTTTTGCAGAAAAATGATCAGAAGAACTAAGTTTCAGACTCGGTTTCAGATAATATCCCCAAATATCGGTTTATCCAACAAGGAACAGACGCGAAAAAATGAGGAATAAATGACACTTTCTATTTTCAGTAGAATGACTTTTTGGAGCTAAAATAAAGTGACAAGCTGGAACGCTGGGAGAATACGGCCGATGCCCGCTGATAGTTTCGCTCCCAAACTTAGTAGGTTCCATCAGCCGTAGTCGTAGCGCCCCAGCTTGTCGCTTTATTTTTGCTCCAAAAAGTAATTTTACTGAAAATAAAAAGTGTATGGGATATAGGTAGGTGCCTGAAAGTTCTAAATCAGCAAATAAAAGGTACGCCCCTTGAAAAAAAAAAGTCTCCCCATGTTCCGATTTTCTCACTGAGAAATCTGGTCACCTTATTTATTGGTGTGAAGACTTGGGGCGGATAAATGCGTGGTGGACCTTTTTCCGGTGGACGGTTTGAGCAGTCGTGGATGTCTGCAGTGTCAGAATTCGGGGATAAATGCGTGGTGGACTTTTTTCCGGTGGATCGTTTTAGCGGATGTCTTCGCGGTGGCAGAACTCAGGGATAAATGAGTCATGGACTTTTTTCTCTGGTGGGACGAGCTGTGGACTGATTTCGCTGTGGACCACTGAGTGCGGGCTCCCAAATAAATGAAGATTAATAAATAAATAGAGGTACTCAAATTGAAGAATGGCTCGAAGGAAAAAACTTCAGTTATTATTCTAACGTTCATCCAGACTTATACAACCAGTAAAACACCTACACAGCAACAATATAACATGGCGATGTTGCGTCTCGGAATTCAACATCTGCAGAGCGTTTCAACAGTCAAGATCGGAGACCCGAAAAAGAAATATAGCGCTACTTTCAGTGATTTTCGACGGCGAAGAACTTCCATCAGTGTCCAGTGTTTGGAGCTGAATCGGTGATCACACGGAACGGTGGTGTGGTGATCATTGCCATGCCCCGTGGAACAACCGTACGTATCACGCAGAATGTCGCTCCTTCGCTCTAGCGTGTGACAGCCCGACGGCGATGAATGTGTGTGTATGTGTATGTGTAACTCAGTGACCCCTCGGATCATATGACTCCGTTGCACGTGATTTTATATTTACTGTGTGAGTTTTTTTCTGGGCATCATCAACCGAGGCGAAATTCGTGCAGCTCGTAAATGTTTCTGAATAGTGAGGGCTCAGTGCTATGGCCCTATTCAACAAATTCTTCACGAATCGAAGGGGTACACAGAACAAACATCCAGACAATGTTAGGTGAGTATTGGGAGCATCAGTACGCCTAATTATTGGCGTGTCGTTTGAATTTATTTTTAAATCCCGCCGATCAGATCGGTAGTTTTTCTTCGTAGAAACTGGCATTGCGGGTGCCATCGAGTTATATGTGGGGCACGTTTTCTGGCTACCCTGGGTACCGTATTTTCATTATCTATAGACCGGAAGTGGGTTTGAGGAAATGATAATAACGCATACCTCGACGCATACCAATACCTACCTATGGGCCTTTGGATTTGGATTATTTATGTATTCGAAAGTGACTGTGTAAATATAAATTCGGTATATTTTGATTGAAAACCCTACTTATGGCTCTTTTTTTTTGTTTTTTGAAAAAAAAAGTACAAATGTGGTTTATAAGTATACCTATAGGTACCTACTTAGGTAGGTCTACCTACTCAGGTTATAGCCATAGGTAACAGTAAGTTGGGATCGAATTTTCTTTTACTCTTCGTCCATTTCCGGTTAGATAGATAGAAGTGTGTAGTACAATACACCGCGAGTGATCATTTGAAAACTGTTCACCCGTAATGACAATTTCCGATTCTTATGAATATGTCTTCGAGCAAAAAAGGTAAATTTTTAAATCGAGAAAGATATTTAAAACATAAATTGGCGGATTTATATCTTCAACCCTCGGCCCTCGCCTCAACCCCTTTCGGCTCCACCCACCCGAACTTTGAAGTTTCAAACGACACCGCATATACCTACTTTGTGATACATTAAATGTAAAAGAATTTATTTCTTTATGACTATATGGATAAAGACAAGTTCTCAAGGCTAACCAACAAAAAAAACTTTCAAAATTTTCAACCCCACCCCCTTTCTTCCTAAAATTCTCCGAGTGTCGGATTCAACATTCTCAATCTTTCAATTAATTATTTCTCCAATTTTAGTCAACGTCATCTTGCATAGCATCGAGGGAAAGAATTTTTAGTGGAAAAAGTGCTAATGAGTACCCAAATTTACCCGTGTGTCCCCACCTAAACTTTGAAATTTAAAAAAAGACACCATCTACCTTTGTGATACGTCAAATTGAAGGGAAATAAATTCTGTTCCTGGAACGATATTTTGAAAATTTTGAATTCCTTCCCCATTTAATAGGACATTCGGAGAATTTTTGGAAGATTTTACAGTAACGATTCCACCACCATTCCCTTAGGCAATTTTGAGTCGATGTAGGTACTGAAGAATGTGATTTACTCACGTTAATCATTCACTTTTCGCACTTGAACATCGCCCAGTTTCCTTACTCCTCGCCACTCCATTCTCGCTGTTCTTAAGCTGTATTGTTGGTTGCCTATCAATTACCTATTTTTCGCGATTTTCTTCCCCTTTTCTGTGTTTTATTCCTTTTTTCCTGCAATGAGCAATGTCGGAATGTCGCACGTATCGGTCGGCTAGCTGTCAAACGTTGACAGTTGTGAATGAAACGTCAGTGGGCGATATTCAAGTGCGAAAATGGAATAGTTAATGTAAGTAAATCGCATTCTTCCGTATCTACATCGACTCAAAATTGCATTAGAGAATGGCGGTAGAATAATAATTGTGAAATGTCGGGTCCCCTTTATGACACGGTCACCGCCGGTTTTCTGGTGATGACGGTTTCTTGATGACGACGAATGTAATAATTGTTTTATACACGGTCTCGTACAGGGTGTAACATAAGTACTGCGAAAGATTTCAACGGGTGATTCTTGAGATTATTCTAAGAAAAAAAGTTCATATGAACATGGGTTCAAAAATGCTTGCCCGCTGAGTTATAGCCCCTTGAAGTTGGGACCCTGAAGAAGGTTTTTATCGAGGTTTTTATTTATTATCTCCGAAACTGTTCAACGTAAGATGACAAAATTCACCACATTCACTAATGTTTTTATGCTGAATAAGATACACTGTTAACCATTTTGAAATTTTCACCAGGGATGGGCTAAATCTGGGTGGTGTGAGGTGAAAATTCCCCTTACTTTTTTGTGTTCATTTTTTTTTTAAATTTCGATGTGAAATTATGATATCTTGAAGCTTTCTACGGAAAAAAGATACTCTTATTCAACTTCGATAAGGTTGAAATCGAGGTTGAAATTGTTTTTTCTCGAAATAGTTTTCGAGAAAAATCAATTTCAACATTTCAATTCATCATTATTGCTCTGATATGTAAGTATTTCTAAAAGCCATTTTTTAACCCACCCCAGATTTAAGTGATCTAACCCACCCCTGGTGAAAATTTCAAAATGAGTGGATGTGGTAAGTTTCGCCATTTCACGATGAACAGTATTGGAAATGATAAATAAAACATTCTTCAGGGTCCCAACTTTAAGGGCGAGTAGGAGAGCGAGTTTGAAGGGCTATACGAGGGGCTATATCCGAGGCTATAACTCGGCGGGTAAGCATTTTCGGACCCATGTTCATATGAACTTTTTTTCTTGAAATCTCAGGAATAACCCCCTGAAATTTTTCGCAGTACTTGTGTTACACCCTGTACCCTGTGTAAAAATGTTTTTTGTTTTTTTTTTGACAGGAGATTAAAAAACAGCAGGAATATATTCTTCATAAAAATCAAGGACAGAAATCTACAACATTGTTGTAATAATTGTGTTGATTATTAATAATTTTGTAAAAAAACGAGAGTGAACAATCATTTCAATTCATGTATCAGCTCAAGAAAAGTGTCACTTCCGCAGTTCCATTCTTGAACCTTCACCTTTTTTTGCACCAAGTATACATGCGTAAGCAGTGAATAGTGCACAGACCGTTCGATTTTGTTCCCGCCTTCTGACGTCGACCTATACATTTATTTTTTAACATCGTCGTCGTATACCCACCAGCATCACATGTTTGTTAGGCAATCGGTGATCACATGCTTTTGCGATACTAGGAGGAGAACTCTCTATCATTGTAAAGCTATTTGTTATTTTTATTCATACACTTTGTTGATTGAACTTACTTTAAAGATTAGCTGCAATCTTTTCTTGTTTCTTCCATAAATAGAGCTCTTATATTCTTGTACAATAATAATTTATGGAAATCGAGAAACGCGCTAACTCCAATACCCACTAAGCAAACCATCTTAGGTAAATGCGATTCTTAAAATACAAAACAAACGCATATACCTCTACCTATTGGTTAAAGTACAATTTTAAAATAGAACTTGAATGGTTAAAATGAGGCCCAAGGTTTTGATTGCTGTAGGTGCCTATATTATTCTATACGAGTTCGAGTACATCAGGACGCCCTAACTTTTTCCGACACCCGCAGCGCAATACCCTGTTCCGCAGGCATATATGTTATATAGAGGTGTCCCAGAACAAAAGTTGCCAAACGCCTATGGGAGATAGCCCAGAAGAAACTACGACACCCCTTATATATTTTTTTCGTCATTCAAAATTCTTTCATTTCATTTTTTTTAACCACTATTTGGATTTTAGTGAAAGACTAATAAGTAGGTAATCATTCAAAACAAGTCTCTGGCACATTTCAGTCGAATACTTCGACCCGGTTGTCAAATTATTCGTGGAAAATCAATAAGTCAAAAACTATCCCGGCAACAATCCCGGTTAGTAATGAGCTTTCGCAAAAAAATTGATATAACTCGTATGTATAATTCTTAGTTTTCCCAGGGCTGTCTCCCATAGGCATAGGCGTTTGACTACTTTATTCTGGGCATCCTGTATATTCAGCACAACGGGCCGTGAAGACCCAGGCTTGGTCCGCAGGCATAATAATAATATATATTTCGGGTTTTTTACAAATTATTGTATGCCCGTGCTCGCCCGCCAATAATTTCTATCTTCTGCATCCTCTTCACTCAATCCTCGCTTCTCCATCGCTCTGTTTATCCCATCTCTCCATGTAGTTTTTGGACGTCCAACCGATCTCCTTCCTGGCGCTTTCCAACTCATCATCTCCAGTGGCCATCTCCCGTCTTCCATTCTTTTGACATGTCCAAACCATCTCAAACCCTTATGTTCTACCCTATCGATGATCGTTTGTTCCTCTGCTTCCATTCTTCTTCTTATTTCTTCATTCCTTATGTGTTGTAACCTCGATACCCTTGCACCTCTTCTCAAATAGTCCATCTCAACTGCATTTATTTTTCTGTGGTATTCCACGTTAACAGTCCAAATCTCTGCACCATAAAGAAGCACCGATTCTACCAGCATTTTTCCAATATATTTTTTGGTTTTGTTGGTTAAATTTTTATCCCACCAGATTGAGTTTAAACATCCCAAAACTTTTCTGCTTTGTTCTAAACGCCTTTTAATTTCATGTGTCCCAAATCCATCTTTGTTGATCTCGACTATAATAATAATAAATATCAAATATTATATGTCTAAGAATTCGCGCCGAGATTCGCGCCCTTGGAGGCTAGGTCAGCTCACGGAAATGCTTAAAGGGTGTTAGGAAAATACAGGAAAATTAAAAATTGAAAAATTATACAGTGTTAGGAAATACATTATTTTGAATACACAATATACAGGTGAGCCGGAACCTTCGAAAATCATTTTCTTTCGAAAACGCCTTCAATCCATTCGGTCAGTCTTTAACTTAGATAACAAGAACAAGAACAAAACAAAAGTAAGGGAAGCAATGCCAAAAATGCGATACCTATACAACAAAAAAGAAAAAACGTAAAGTGGAAGGGTAGACGAAAAATGGCTTTTTCGCCATCGATTTCCTTATCTCTTTTCAACTAACATTTTCGAATTAAAAAAAGTTTAAATTAAAAAGATCAAATTATTGATACATGAACAATCTACCAATAACTAACCAATAAGCTCGAGAATAAGCTTATTTTCAGAAATAAACGGAATTTTCAATAAGAGGTAGCTGGAGAAGTTTTTTTCATTAATTTAATTAGATTAGGTACCAGAGATGCTAATGATGATCACTAGAGGTATCTAGTGCTAATCTTATTTTTATTTTATTATCGCTACTTTTAACGGTCGAGTGTTTGAAATGATCCGGAATTAGACTGTAAAGGCAATTGCAGAGGCAATACCTATCTCGTGGTTAACACATTGTGAAAAGTTGATCCAGTTTTATTGTTTTGATTCAAACATGTTGAAAAAAAAACAAAACTATTTATAGCCAAAATGTGACCTTAATCAAGGTTTTTTTACTAGATACCTAGATATTAAAATTCGCATCAGGCGAAAACAAATTGATTAAATTGTTTCAACTTCCAAGGATTGCTGAATAAATCCCTGTTGAGCACATATAGCTGTGAGTCGTCGTATATGTATTTAGTTATCTTTATTCTAAGGTGTCTTGAAGAAACGACACGAGACTGTGATTCTTGAAGTCGTAGCCGAAATCTAGGAAATAAGGAGCTTATTTCGATGCCAGTCAGGTTGGTAACGACTAACGAGTTTTCTCGCGAGTTTTGCTCCCACTCTAAATCCGAGAATAATCACTATTGTAATCGGGTGCCTGCCAATTAAATATTTCGATTTCACTGAAAACACTTTTGGTCATTAATAAGAGTAGTGAAGAGTATTTCCCTAAAATTTCCGGGAAATATATCCATTGGTTGCAAAGATATTTTCTTCGATTTTTTTCAAATAGTTGGTAACAGTAGGGAAACTTCAGTGGGTTTTCTGTGACTATATTTTTTAAATTTTTGTCTGTGTTTTTCAAATATAGTGAAGTGATGTCACTGTAACAGTTTTTTGAGTTTTCAATCCAGCAGTCTATTCGTTTAGTGTTCACTATAGGTCGCGGGAGCAAAACGTCACCTTGGCACCCGCTATGGCAACGTTGCAAGTACACCTGATGTGGCAACAGCGCAATGCTCCTTCTTTTCGACATAAGACACGCGCCTCAGCGCATATTCCGTATTAAAAAACGGAATTTTTTAATAAAACGATAATTCTTCATTTACAACCAAAGAAAATTGTATTAACGGGTAATAGTGAAAATATCATTAAGCCATAAACTCATCTTTAGGACGCCATTTTTGCTCCCGCGACCTATATTTGTGATATTTGTGACGTAACAAATATTTTTTCAAAACACACGCATTACGGTCGCACTTTTGAAAATTTAGAAAAAAGAAAAATGCGGGTACATCATTTTCAACCATACTTTGATTTCAGCCAGTAAAAAAAATTGGGCAGTTGAAAGTCGAAATTTCAAAATCGAATTTTGACAGGTTCATTTGTCAACGAGGTTGTCAATGTCATGGCCACCTATTTTGCGGGAAAGCCAAGATTAAAATCCGAACCGTTTGTAAAATTTATTTTTTGATGCTGATTGTATCGTGAATCGTTTTGATTATTGTTGAATAATTGTGAATAAAGTAGTATAAGGTACAGTCATTGACCATTAAAAAACGCGTAGGTACAGGCTTTTGACACGGAGTGTACTGATTTGATAAATTTTGGCTACCTTGTCACTGTGACACCAGGCCAAAAAGCAGTACACTCCGTGTTAAAAGCCTGTACGCGTTTCTTAATGGTGAATGACTGTACCTTATACTATTCAGAGCAGTCAGAGCTTGATTACTATCGAGATTACTATACAATGCGCGGACGAGCGCAATGTATAGCGCATTGAGCGCAATGTATAGCGCATTGAGCGCTATACTATACAGGAGCGACGTTTTTTTTTTGTTGGCTCGCAAGCTCATTCAGAAGGCGCAGCATAGGCTGGGGATGTTACTTAGACACCGCGTCAGGAGTCAAGCTCTCAACATTCTAGTCAGCCTACCTTAACGTAACCCAATGTCAGTGTCACTTCAAAAGTTCGATTCATCACGACACTTGACTAACTTGACTCTGTTGGCAAAACTTTTTTGTTTACGTTGACTTTAATCTAGATTACTACATAGGTACAACGCCCTTGATTATCAGAGCTACTATGATGATAATGATGATAATTAGGTACTCATCTATTTCCCACTGTCAAGGGCAAACGAATAAAATGGATGTAAACAGCAAAATCTGACGGCTGTCACTTCGGATTTAAAAAAAAAATAATCAGCCAAATTTCACTCGTGCTTGAAACTTTCCCACATAATTTTGGCCAAGCGTTTCCCTCGGGCTGATTGTTTCTAGGTAAATGCCCGACTCCTTTGTACTCGCGACCATTAGGCCAAAATTATCGTGAGAATCTAAGCACTTGTGATATTACTTATGATGATATTCCAAGAGGTCCCCACCTACCCCAGCGTACTCTGGCGGGACCGCCGTTACTTGGCAACTCTTGCAAAACCGGAGGATGAGCAGATACTCCGATTTTATGCATATGACTCATTCTGAATGTTTGTCTTGGGTTAATTTTGAACTTTGGGTCTTTTTACCTGAAGATTTAACTTGAACAACGAGCTTTGAATTTCCAAAATTGGGGAAGAGAAAAGTTATAACATTACAAAACCAAAAAGTTGATTTTTTAGATCACTTGTGAAGAAAAGAGATACTGGTTCTATGACCTCCCTGGACCAAAAATTCCGATTTTTTATTTACAGAATTGGGAGCATTTCAAAATTTTCTGATTTTGCAGAGCCTTACGCCTCGCCTACGCCTTGTGTATAATAAGTACAGAGGACCTGTATGGTATTCGGGATACAGCAGATAATAGTGCAAAAAGTCAGCTGTTACAAGAAAAAACTTTTTTGAACTAGTCCTGTTCCTTGAAGAGCTTTACCACTTCGAACTCCACTCAAACTTTAGGTGTTAAACTTCAATAATAATTGTCCAGCAGTTTATTTCTTGTAAAAAAATAGAATAATAGTATAGTCGACCGATATAATAGAATGGGGAAAAGATGGTGCCGAAGGACCCAAAAAGGACCACTTTTTTACCAATCCACTGTTCATCGCCGTCACATCTACCGCTGTGGAACCATATGACCATTGTATATATGACTATTTAAACCCTTGATAGCATTTGTTACCACATCAGTGTAATTCTCCGTGGTTAAAAACAAATAATTCAGTCGGCAAACGTGTAATATTTCTTGATTTAAAAAGATTCTGTTCTCATGTGGAAATATGGAAAATTGAATTAATTCAAGTTGATAACAACATGCTTCTTTCTTTTTGAGTTCGTTCTGTTGTCATAATTTTCACAAAATTCAACAGTCATTTCTTCATTGTTGAAATCGACCAGGAACTTCAATTTCAACAAAAATGGGTAGCTTGAACTGTTTCCTGTTTATACAGCATGCGACCAAATCTTAAATGCACGTGGGAGTACTGAAAAAAAGGATTTTTTCAACACACTAGTGGTGGAACCACGAACACTTGACAGTTGTCGATCTCGACAATCTCCCTTTTCTTCTCTGCACCCTTCACCTTTTAGCTTGCTTGAACTTTAGGGTGAAGGGTGCAGAGGGGAAAGGGGAAATTGTCGAAAACGACAACTGTCGAGTGTTCGTGGTTCCACCACAGTTCAAGTTACTCGTTGTTTTGATTTCGTAGTGATGGTTAACATTTTCAGGTGTTCAGATGCGGTTTTGGAAAGAATTTATCTTTACGCACTTTTCCCACGTCAATTTCGAGATTCGATCCACGCTGTATGACAGCTCGATTAAGAGAAAATAGTGAAGCTATCCATTTCTTTTGAAATTAAAGTTCCTGGTAGCCCGGCGGTAGCTCGGTGGGCTCCGTCTCTGGCTTCAAACCTAGAGGTCCGGAGTTCAATCAATCAATCAATCAATCATATTGCTCAAAAGAATGATACATATTCTTATAGCAAGGAGTACCAGAGCCTCAAACCCAGAGGTCCGGAGTTCAAATCCCGCTGGGGCAGGTGGCTTTTCTCTATGCGCTCTCAAGTACTTTGGCGTGTAGTAACCGAGCGGTCACGTCAAGAGGAAAAGGGTGAAACGGATGAAGTCACCGCAAGGGCGCTAATGAGCTAGTACTCGATGCGCCCATGAGCACCCAATAAAAAAAAAAGAAAGAAAAGTTCTTGGTCGATGGAAATAATGAAGAAATGACTACATATTGAATTTGGTGTTGGCAGTTCTATTTTTTTTTGCAGTGCACTTTGTCAATAAATGCTGTTGTAAAAAATATGAGAACAGAACGAGCTCAAGAAGAAAGAATAATATAGGTACCCGCATAAGGAAAAAATCTTTCAAATCAAGAAAAATTACTAGTTTACGTATTGAATCATTTGTTTTTAACCACGGAGAATGGCATTGGCGTATCAAGAAATTTTATCAAGGGTTTTGAGAGAGTCATGTGGTTTCATTGCAGCAGGTGAGACGACGATGAACAGTGGACTGGTGAAGTGTTTTTTTTTGTGGGTCTTTCGGCACCATCTTTTCAAATGTTCATCTCCAAATGTGGAGGAGCAAGTGGCGGCTTGCCAAATTCGAAAACTCGGTATGTTAATCAGGACATAAAAACTGTACCAGATTCTAATTTTTAACTCCCCGCTACCTTTTGCAAGGTAGGACCTACCCATTGCCTGGACTTGGATGCAACAATTTGAATTTTCTTGTTTCAGTGAGAAACTGTTTGCATTTAGCAAGGACCAGGTGCGAGTCGTGCTGTTCAGGGAGTGCGATTTTCGAGGGCGGAAGTTGCTGTTCGACTCGTGCTCCATCAAGAAAATCCCAGTCCCGCAAGACCGAGCCAGAGCTGCAAAGCACGAGAACGAGGACGGCGAAAAGTTTTCTGAAATATCCGATGGATTCGGCTATATTGTGAGTCTACTGTCGTTATCACCGATTATGACAATAATAACCGAACTTGTTTTCCTTCATTTTAAGTACACCAAACCGCAAACGGACGTGGGACAGCTTGCTGAAATGGTCTTCGGCTCGGTAGCAATGAGCTTCCGGGGTACATATTTCAAGATGCACAATTTAGAATCACCAAATCGTCTCATGTTCACGCAGGTAAGACGACATATGTCTGTTATCTCAAGAGAAAGGTGTGTTAAAGGAGAATAATTTTCGTTTTATAGGTGTTCCCTAGTCCCAGATACTCAAACCACAATCGAACTTCAAATTCTAGTCGTAGAACATCAAATCAGAGTCTTGAACATTCCGTCAGCAACAAGTTAGATGATTCGGGAGCCAGTAGCATCAATTCAATCAGTGAGCAGCTGTCTGAGCATAGTACAACCTCGGATACGATTTTAGGTAAAATGCCAGTTGTAATGGAACTATAGAGGAGAAAGTATATCGTTTGCGTAGTTTGCAGAGGACCACATAGTACACCTTTGAACGTGCCAAATGGGAGTAATTTCATGACGTCCCACTCGAGTATGGTCGGCGATTCGGGTTACAGCGCGGATCACTCTTGTGTGAGCAGCGAGCCGTCTTCCAGATGGAACTCGATTTTCGACGACCATCGTTCGGTTTCCTTCTCTTCGAGCAGCTTGTACAAGCGGTGGTTGCGCAGCACCAGCACGTCCCTGGATAATTCCGGGCAGTCTTTGTCCAGCTCGGTGTCGGCCGGTGAGTTTTCCGGGAAGCACCATCGCAGCAGCAAGCTGGGACTCGCCTTTCTGATCCAGCTGACCTGCGGTCAAGAAGAGGCCCTGGTGCAGTTCTTCATGGAGCACGTTGCGCTCGTCGAGTCGGTCCTGTGGCGCGCCCGCAAGGTCGTCGAATTGGCATTTACCAAATCGCAGAATTTCGCCTCGCTGATGGTCGGCATGGCGCACTTCTCTACCCAGTACCTAGTCAGTCTGCTCTCTGGTTCGTACCTTTCCATGAATCTGTGGCTGTCGCTAATGAATGGCTGTGATAACTCGAACAGTATTAGTGCATTTAGTGCAGGTGTAAGTGATAATAGTGCTAAGATTTTCCGGTCGGCCTCCACCAACGTGCTAGACGTGGAGGACAAGGGACAGCTCGGTTGTAGTCATAAGGGTTTAACTAACTCGTTTAATGGATTGACGATCAAGCCGGCCGACAGTGTTTTGGATTTCACCACGTTGTTCAAGTTCCTAAAGAGCGGTGAATTGGACAAGAAAAGTGAGCTGAGCAACGAACAGCGCGCGATCGCCGCCGAAAAGTTTGTGCGTGAGTTTTGTGAACTGCTGGAAGTCATTGATGTCAAAGACACTAATTTGTAAGTACCTGCCATGGACCAAAAGCCCCGAAAAATTTTGTCTTACGACCCGATTTTTGATTAAGGGAATGTTCCCACACAAAAGCCTGTTGATTTAATTAATGTACTTTATGACGTAAATTTTGGCCATTTTTCGAAAATTGACAAGCCTACACCAGCCTATGAAGCCCCCGGTCTGACATGTAAGACAAAGAAATTTTTAACAATCTTATCAACGCACATTAGACCTACACAGGGTTAAAATCATGTACGTTATGACGTAAGTTTTGAGGCACCATCTCCCTGAGTTCATATACCGGGTGGTCCAGAAAAAAACCGCACTGTTTTATTTTACTCCTAAAATATCTGTTTCTCAACCGATCTTTACAAACTTGGTATGAGCGGATGGCTAAGAAAATAGGCTACAAGAGTAAATACGAGGATAGCCAAACTGTCAAAAAATTCAAGATGGCGGACGCAATTAAAAATTAGCATTTTCTGGCCTTTTTTTTTTTTTTTTTTTTTTTTTTTTTTTTTGTTGAAAATTATTATATTGCCAAATTTTATGACTGATATGGGATGAATGAACCTTCCTTTTGCTTCACATAGTACTTTGAGTCAAATCGGTCCATCCACTGCGGAGATACAGTGGACTGAAAACAGGCCTTGTTGCCAATTTTTTTCGGAAATCTAGCCGCCGAACTGTTGATCCGATCGACTTGAAATTTAGTATACAGACAAGGTCTCGCTGTAAAATCAGCTGAGTGGTTTTTGGCTTTCATCTGTCAAATGCAACTGTTACTATAAAAAATGACAGAAGTTATATCTTACAAAACTTGACTCGTAATATGTTATCTAGAAGCCTTTGGAGAGCTGTATTCAGAACCGTTGAAAGCATTCCTCCAACTGTCACTTGTCGATAATTGAAAAATGTGAAAGCTCTGTGAACTTTGACATTTAATTATTCCGTTGTTCTATTCGATGGATGGGAACCAAACTCGGCAGAAACAAACAGAACAAGAGAATCAAAAAAACCCGGCCGGTAGCGCGGCGGACTCCGTCTCTGGAAGCAATTCCAGGTATCGTGGGTTCGAATCCGGCCTGGACCAGGTGAAAATTTTCATGCGCTCTTTAGTACCTTGGCGTGTACCACCGTGCAGTCACGTCAAGGGAAAAATTGTGAAACGAGAAGGACACCGAAAAAAAGGGTGCTAATAACCTCGCTGTTGATGCGTCCATAAAATGGTGGGTGGTGTGGGAATCACCCGGCGTCGCTCTTAGCCTACTAAGACGGCGCTAAGGAGGTACTGCCAGTGACTACACAGATACCCGCCCACCGCAAAAAAAAGATAATCAAATTCAGTCTGAAGTTGGAGTTTTCCACCATTTTCCAAGCGGGCGTTACAAATTTTTAAATTTTATCCTGGCCGTTATCACCCAAGAGGATCGCAAGCCCAGATTTTGACCAGGTCGACACGCTTCTAGTGCAGGACTCAACTCAGACTCTCTTCCTTGCTCGGGGATCGACTTTTTCCAAAAAATTCTAACTCATATCAAAAGTAGAATGCACTGGGCGTCGTGTAGGCCCATTTTCAAATGCGACGCGTTTCCTATTTTCTGGCGGTGATTTTTTTCATAACGGAAAACATATGAAAACGTGATCAGGTAGGCACCAAGACCTTTTCAACATTACAACTCTTATTTTGCAACTATTGTACCTATGATACATGGTGTATGTTTTCAGGCTCATTAGCTTGTCCACGTCCTAGACGCTTTTGAGCCTCCATTGATAGCTTATTACTTCCATTCTCGTAAAATTATGACACACATAAGACAACAAATTTTAAGTTAGTGCCATAGGAATACGAATAACACTAAAGATCCTACTGACCTTTGCCGTTGGTGCATATCCAGTCCAGAAGTTTCTAGACACCTGAATGAGTTCACGGGCGAGACAGAGAACTTTAAGCCAAAGCTTAACCATCAGCCGTATGTTGCACTCCAGAACAAGTTCAAAGAAGAGCTTTGAAATTATTAAAAGAAGCTTTTCTGATGTTTGGCAATCGCGGATCTGACGAAAATGTTTTATATTATATGAAAATTTGAGCTAGGGTGGTTGTTCCAAGTGAGAAAGGTCTCTTGGTGTATTCACCTTGATGAAAAACACTATCAAAATCAAAGTTACGTTTTTTGGTATCAATTGTACCTGTCATCAAAAAAGTTATGAACAAATCATGAAAATTAGTTTTTACGATATTTTGTTTCAAATTGCGATGATATGTAGATAAATGCTTAGTATGTGTTAGCTTATATATTAAACAGTAAAACATATTGCACAACATTCTTCCTTTCACGTTTACAGTGGCGGCTCGTGAAATTTTTGCAAGGAGGGCTCAAGTTAATAACAAATTCGCGAGCTGAGAACTCTTAATATGTTCTATCTGGTATCTGCACTTTTTGTAGAAAATGTTTTTCGAACTTTGAACCAGCAAAACATGAACAAAATGTTTCCTGATATGAACAATTAGATCAGAAACTAAAGGAAGAGGCTTTTCCTTATCGGTTTCTGATCTAATTGTTCATGTCATGAAACATTTCGTACATGTTTTGCTGGTTCGAAGTTCGAAAAACATTTCCTACAAAAAGTGCAGTCGGAACAGTTCTCAGCTTGCGAAATGACGAAACTCAAGACAAAAAATTTTTTTTGTCGTATCCGCATCACAACCATGAAGTTTTAGCATTTACTGTTTTGTCGGAAAAACGTGTCAATGCACCACGACTTTTATTCTTGCGGGTTCGATTTGCTTTATATTCAGTAGATCAATGCAGGTAGTCGGACGTCCGTTGTTTTTCTGCATTTATTTTTTCTTGTAGGTCTGATGACCTAAATGCACCTTTTTTAGGTCAGCTTTCTTTATGTTTGCAAACTGTTAACTAATCGGAGAGTGCATAAATAATTATATCTATTATTTCAATCGGCTGGGGGCTCGGGTGACGGAGCCCATTACTCCAATATAGAGCGGGAGCCGCGTCTCGCGTTGCCATGGTTACGGTACATGTTTTGCGCGGGTGCACCCCGGCATCACCGCATCGGCGGTGGGCGCTGAATGCGGAGCCCAAGACGGGCAAAACGAACTGCTTCGAACGTGCGATCGCTTAGAATTATTTTGTTACAATATTAATTGACTAATGACCAAACGTTTTCGCACTGAACCAAATTTTTGGAATAAGTATAATTAATAAAATGCATTCCATGTCTTCCTACCGATAAAAATCTCTTGCCGCCTTTAGCGCTGGGGGGGCGCCGCCCTTGAGCCCTCCCGCACTAGCCGCCACTGCACGCTTACATTCCCCAACCAGCCGCAGCAAAGTGTGCTCCCAGCGCCCATTTCTGGTATGATTTGAGGCGCACCCTGGCGATGTTTGAAGAGTTATTTTGCAGAACTTACACTGTTAACTTGTTCTATGGGATCTATACAGCCAGCTCAAGGCTGGAAATCGCCGTTGATGGAACCATGGGATGGAACATAACATTTTCAGTTCAAAAATTAGCGAGAGTCTGCTATTTTTGCGGTTTTCAGATGTGAAATATGAGGTCAAGTTGATTCCCAATGTGAAAATAAACTCCATATTCGTATTCGGGAGGTCAAAATTAGTGAGAAAACATGTGTCACACGCATATGTTTTATAAAAAAATCCGCTCCTGTCAAAAATCGTCGCCATCTTTTTTTCTGAGTGGGAAATGTTGACGCATCCTTGGCGAAAATTAATCACCTTGGTATAAGTAGTCATCATACCAAAGGGCATCCCGTCTAATTCATTTGCGGTATTTTGCCATTTTATGTCGCGTACCACCCCGACTAAAGAGGAAGGCTCATTTCATCTCGTATCAGTCATAAAATCTGTCGTTATAGTAATTTCCAACAAAAAAAAAAAAACGAGGCCAGAAAATGCTTATTTTCAATTGCGTCCTCCCATCTTGAATTTTTTAAGGTGTTCGGCTATCCTTGTATTTGGTCTTGTAGCCTATTTCCTTGGCCATCCGCTCATACAAAGTTTGTGAAAATCGGTTGAGAAACAAATATTCAAGAAGGAAAATAAAGCAGTACAGTTTTTTTTTTGACCACCCGGTATAATATTTGCTAATGGCTATGAACGCTTTCTAGTCCCGCTCAAAAGCTTGTGTGCGTAACGGAGAGCTATAACATCTTCTCTAATTTCAGCTTCATGAGCACTTTGGTGACGGCAGTGCTGACTAACCACTTGGGCTGGGTCAACACCTGCCTGCCATCGCCTTCACCAGACGAGCACAACAAAGAACCCTTCAATCCGCTCTGGAGCGAACTGAGCGATCTCTACGGTGCAATAGGACACCCGACCAAGATGGCCCAAACGATAATAACGGGGACCAGCAGAAAAGATGTCATTTCAAAAATTTTAATTTCACTCACGTACTTCATCAGGTGCTGCGACATCGAGAGACGTATCCCGATCCGCGCCGACATCCAAACGGAGAACAGAGACATCGAAACGATTTGTCGCAACTGTTCGTGCATTCCAAAAGAGAACTTCAAGAAATACGAAGATCACTTGCGCGAGATCATGAACCCAGAATTTGTTAAACATGGAGAACTAGACGAACCGAAAGTGATTCCTCAAGAAAACGGAGTAGTAGCTCTCGGAAAGGGAATGTTGAAGACCAAAACGTGCTTGACAAGTCTAACTGATTTCAACGACAATGCTTCATATCCCGAATTGAAGACTCCGGAAAAACATTTATACTCGAGTTTTTCCAGAAGCGTGAACAGCGAAAAAAAACTGAGCAGAGTTCCGAGCAGTTCGATGTTGTGTCACTTAAACGGGCTCGAGGAAAATTTTCCACAGCAAGGGGCCAAAACTCAAGAAAAAGTAGTGTTCGTGTTGGGTGAAAACGAAAAACTTGTCGGATTGAAGAAAGAAATCACGACAGACATAAGAAACGACGACGAAATACCACAGCGGCCAACCTTTTTAGATTTATCTCAAAAAGACAACTTCATTGATGCAGATTTCCAAAAGAACGAAGTGAAAGTGATCAAACCGAGCACGTCTTGGTCTCTGCTCAACCATCAGGAAAGCACCACCTGCCAAAAGGTCGAACCCGAATGCAGTCATTCGAACAAATATGCGCGGTCGCAAAGCATGCCGCCCGAAGATCGAACACCAGAAAAGCAAGAAATTAAAACCTCCAAATACCGCTATTCCGGCGTCAAGTTCAATTTGCAACAGTACCCCCAGATTTTAAGCAACTACATGAAGAGCAAAAACCTGGAAATGACCAACTTGGAGTTCGGAGATAAAGGCTTGAAATTCGAAGAACTGTCGTCGATAAGCATCAGCACGCAGTACACTGAGCTCGAGGGAGAATATGAAGAAACGGAAGCTTTGCAAACGCCTTCTAACGCTTCCGAATTGGAGTTCACCAGCGACCTGTTCATAGCACCTGCCACGCCTCAACACGCTAAAGAATCGAAAGAGTCTCAGCTCAGCACGACGTTCGTCAAAAAACAAGTTCCTAACACCGTGGTGAAAGAGGCAGATAAATCGAAGAAAATCGAAAGAAAGTTATCTGGTCAATACAAGATGAAAGTCGTCAACTTTCCCATGCCAAAGTCTGTTTACAGCAAACCTAGTCTGGATCATGTCAAGTATACATCGTCACTGATGAGAGCAGCTAGCGACACCTACATGCCCGATATGGTCCTCCAGGGTTCCACTTTGCCGCCGCAAGAATGGGAATCCAAACTGAAAAGCGATCTGATTTTGGCCAGCCAGCACTCGCTCATCGACCAACCGTTGGAGGAAGCTGTAGCCGTCATCGCCAACACCGACACATGGTAATAATTATTTCCTTGTTATTTTCACCTCATTATTTTGAGACGGATAATTTTTCTTTAGGGAAGTGCAATTGATGTCGAGTCACACGTTCATGATCGACAAAGGTTCGTCGGGCATTCGTGTGGGGATGTCACAGCTGGTGGCCAACATGCTGGAGTCGCTGCTTCAAATGTGGAAACTGAACGTTCCTCCGCTTTACGTAAGTCTTGTCTTTCGAACAACAAACAATTCTTACGGCAGTTGAAATTTGCAGTGCGTCATGCACATCGAACGCACCCTGCAAGAACTCTTCATGCAGTCCAAGGCGCTGGCCGAGTTGCTTCTGGCCACAGAGTTCTGCAGCATGGAGCAGTTGACTTCCGCACTGCAACTGGAAGTCAACGATGTGCCCCTGTTGCTGGCGGTTGCTTCCACACATTCACCGCAAGTGACGCACAAATACGGACTCAGTTTTCAGTGATTTGTTGTTGTTATTGTTATTGTTATTGATGATCTAAATGTTTTTAGGCTATGTTTTATTAATACAATATTTATTTTTTGTATACATGATAGGATTTTTTTATTTATGTTACATAATAAAAAGTGAACTGCTCGAGTGAAGTCTCTATTTAATAACCCTTGGAAAAGTCTACGACTGCTGGCAGTGTGACGTTGCTGCGGTATTTATCCAAGTTGTCCCTGAACTGCTCTGCAATGTCTTTAGCTCGACTTGCTCCTGCTACGTGGGGTGTTACAAACACCTGAAATAGAAAAAAACTTTACTGACCCTGTCGGACAAAAATTGAAATATGCATTTCTTTCATTGACGATCATGTCTGGATTAACTTTTGCACCCTAAAACAGTGATTTTTGATTATTTCATTCCGAGTTAGGATTATTTTTGTTGCCGTTATCTTGATGCTTGTGAGTACTTACATAATTGGGGTATTATTCACGGAGAACAAAAATTTTCAACTTGGCAGAAACAACAAGCGACATACATGAAAATGTACACCACCCTACAACAGAACTACCTACCGATCCTATGAGCAATAGTTTCGTTCTGGTTTGTTCAACGTGCTGCTGTAGTAGGCCAGAACCTTCTCTTGTCCCATCTTGCATTTGCGACAGCACAGGGCCCATCGCTTCTTTACTGCAGTCTGTGTCTTCGTCTCGAGGAAGTGCAAATATGGGACTCGTTATCAGAGCATTTTTCAAGTCTTCGAATGAATGTTGGCATTCCTCAGTCCATCGGAAGACTTTCTTGGCTTCTGTGAGGCGGTAGAGAGGTTTAGCGATGTGAGAATATCCTTTCACAAACTTGCGGTAATAGCTGTATAACCCAAGGAAACTCCCCAACTTCTCGAATGTTCCCTCACCTCTTCCAGTCCTCAACAGCTTAAATCTTGTCTTCATTGGCTTGAACACCATCTAACGATATCACGTGACCCAAATACTTCTTTTTTTTTAATAAGTGACATTTCTTTGGATTGAGCTTCAAGTAGCCTGCCTCTTGTCACCACCGGAAAACTTGCTGGAGTCGCTCCCATTTCCTCGTGAAAAGTCTTACCATGAACAATCACATCGTCCAAGTAAATCAGAGCAGTTTTCCATGACAATCCTCTCAGGACCTCCTCTATCAACCTCTCAAAGGTCGCTGGTGCATTACATAAACTAAACGGCATGACTTTGAAGTGCCAAAGTCCAGCACATAGCATATGAAACAAAAGTGGGCTTTTCTTTGCCTTTTAGGTCCATTTCCACTTGCCAGTAGCCGTCTCTGTAGATCGCTCCAAAGACGGCGTCAATCTTGTCATCAATTCTCGGCAACGGGCAAGAGTCTTTCTCGGTAATGTCATTGAGCTTCCGGTAATCGACGCAGAAACATGTTGTTCCATTATTTTTCTTCACCAAAACAATTGGTGGGGCCTAAGGGCTACACGAAGACTCAATTACTCCTCGCTTCTTCATGTCGTCAATCAGGTTATGTAGGTACTTTTCTAATCCGGGTAAATGGAATTCGGGGGAGGGGGGACTGCTTGATAGACTGAGCATCACCAACATTGATCCGATGTTGTACCATTTTTTTTCGTCCAAAGTCTACCGAGCGGTTGGAGAACACGTTTTTGAATCTCTTTAGTAACTCGGAAACCAAACATCGCTGACGCTCATTGAGTTCAGCAGAGCTTCGCTGCAGATAGTTCCTTCGACGGATGATGTTCTCTAGATGTTGTGTAGCTTCCTTGAAAATGCTGGCCACAGGTTCACAACTACCAACCGGAGTGCCTTTCTTGAGTCGAACCGGCTTTTGCGATAAGTTCATTTTCCTCAAGGGCAATGTTGGAATTGTCATCAACACTCTTGCAATGGAAACTTCTCTTGTTGTGCTCACACTTAGCATCCGAGGATTGCAGGTTCGAGTCCTGTCACGGTCGCTATATGTATAATAATCGTTCCTTCTGGGACGTTCTGATTGAAAAGCAGCGATGCAATTCACATGCTTCATTCGAAGACAGGTGAAACAAATTTTGGGTACTGATTGCTGTGTACTCGCATAACACAGTTTTATATAGTGGTGTCGTCGTATGATGTTTTACTATAAGTCTTTTGATTGATACTATTTACAATACATGATGTGTTTTGCTGAGCTAGGAAGTGTGTGCTTTCAGAGCCACACTTGCCTATTACAATGTGGGTCATTGGATTGTTTATATGTTATTATTAATCGAATGCGTAATTTTGGAACACTAAATTCCTCGAGATGGATCGTTTTTCTGGGTAAATCGAGTCGGCATTGATTCTTATACCCTTGACAGACTAGAAAACTTAATGATCATTAAGCGTAAATTACGATATAAATTACTAGTGTGTCACGTCATTTACTTAATGATCATTTAGAACGTCATTAAGGACCTTAATGATCATTAACCAACACCTTACACCTTACCCTACACCTCAAACGAGGTAAATGGGATTTTTGAGTAATGATTAATCATATAATATATGAACATTAACTAGGAGTAACCATAATCGCCGAATAATCGCCGGTGGTCGTGCATCATCGCCGTGATTTTTGAATACCATTGGCCGACGTTTCTGCAATGAATCGCGATATCAGAATGATCATTAACGTGCAGTCTGTCTAGGATATTATGGAGGAAGTTCATTTGATCATTTGTAGTATGTAATCATCCCACTTCTGACACCAATTTGTCGTGGAACGGATTCGGGTTCGAACGGATTTATTCAAGGATCTTGAGTGAATAATAACAAATTACACAACAGCAACTCAAACACGCGTCAAATTGATTTAGCAACTCGTTTCGCGACTCGGTTTCGCAGGTGTTCTCTCTGCTTCATGCTTTAGGTATCGGCTTCAATTGTAGACTGATCCCACACGTAGCTGGCTTTTTATTTACAGACGCTTTCCCCACTCTTTACTGCGACTCAGGAGATAGTGCATGTGCAGGAACAGTCCTGAAAATACGGGAATTCCAGATTGCTCTGGAAAATGCCGGATTCTACGTTGCTAGGAGATGCCGGACTCAGGTATACAGATGTGCACGTAAATATTACTGAGTGCGCCACAGCTACTGCGTTACAATATTGAACAAGCTAGGAACGTGATGGTTTTTGTTTTGTCTCTGTAATATATGTATATGTTTTGGTTCTCGGGTTTTTCGTCGAGGGCGGCGGTGACGGTCCCGATTTTCATCGGGATAGATCAAGGGCTGGGAACATGATGATTTTGGTCCCGCGTTGGCGACGGCGGAAAAGCACAAAACTTGCAAAGTACATCATAGTTTTGCCTTTCAATAGGGTCGTCAGCACAACGATCAGGAGCCGTATTCTCTAACTCGATATGCACTCGAACCGACGGATATCGCTATCGGTAGTCAGGCAAAAGCCAATCACAATGGTGCTTGTCTAGCTACCGATAGCGATATCTGTCGGTTCGAGTGCATAGCGAGTTAGAGAATACGGCTTCTGGCTGTTATAACGAGTGATCGAATAAATTTCTCCTTAAGTCGCCTATGATTCCTGGAAATTCGGCGGGGAAACATGGCTACCAAGGAGAACGAGGCCTAGTTTGAGGAGAAATTTATTCCATCACTCTTTACATTTGTGGCGGCTCTTATATGGGCATGTGGCGGAGGAACTGTTGTCTCCCCGATAGCTTAGTGGTCAGAGTATCCATCCGGCAAATGGAAGACCCGGGTTCGAGTCCCGGTCAGGGCAGACACTTTTTCTCCGTCACTTCGCGCCATACATTCTTCTACTGCGCCTAAAGAATATTACTTACTTGATCCATTTTCCATAACGGACTACTCTTGGCTAGTGGTTCAGGTTCGAAAACATCCAGAACTGCGGCCGAAATCCATTTATTGTTCAACGCTTTGACTAGCTCGTTTTCGGAAATTATACTGCCCCGGCCGATATTTATAAAAACACTGCTTCTTTCTAAATAGAAGAGAAAGAATGTAACATGTTTAATATTTGTTCCTGAATGACTTGCCTTGACAATTCTCCAAAACATCACCATTCAAAAGGCCTTTAGTGCCTTCCGTGTTTGGCAGTACGTTCACCACATAATCACACTGTTTCAAAAAATCCGGTAAGGTTTCCACAGTAAAATACTGTTTAATGTGAGTGTAATCTTCACTTTTTTGTAAGTCACCACTTCTTCCAAATGCCAGTATTTCAGCTCCCATGAAGCTCAGCGTTTTTCCAACTGTAATAATCAAAGTTTAGTCACGGGATATTTCAACCGAACTTCCAGCTCGGCACGGTTTTCGAATTTGGCGCGCTGAGAGGAGCGTTCCAATACTTCCAATGGCCTTCTATGATTGTGATTATGGTGGCTACTAGGAGGGATGGCTATGGTAGAAAGTGAACAATCGGCGTGTACTAAAAGCATGGATGACTGAAAGTGGAGACCTAATAATATTCATGAGGATCGAGCGCGGGGTTCTTTGGACGCCATGCTTAATCATGTTTATTTTAGGCTTGCCTTCAACGATTTCAAGTACTAGAGCGACAACCAGTTATACCTATTGCTTTTTGAGATTTCTCAGAAAATTAAAAAAAAAATCAATATTCGGATTTGTAGCGCCATATCTACATGCCAAAAAAAAATCGCTAATTTGTGTTCATGTACTTTTCCACCTAATATTTTTATGGACCTAATTCTAAACAAACTCTTAAAATCGTAACAGAAATTGAATGAACCCGGCCGGTAGCGCGGGGGACTCCGTCTTTGGAAACAATTCCAGGGATTGTAGGCTCGAATCCGGCCTGGGCCAGGTGAAAATTTTCATGCGCTCTCTAGTACCTTGGCAAGATCAAGATCTGGTCAGGCATACTTGCAACGTTGCCATAGCGGGTGCCAAGGTGACGGTTATGTTTCCGCGACCTATAGGCGTCAGTACTATAGACCGTTAAGCAAACAAGATATTTGATGACTTACGTCGGTTTCCAATGTTGCCTTTGCCTAAAATTCCAATGGTCAAGTCGTAAATAGTTCTGTACTTGCTAATTTTGCCTTCGGTAGCCCAATCTGAGTCGCGCTGGTTGTCTTTGATTCCGAAAAAATTTCTTTCGAGGTTCACGATGTTCGCTATGACGTATTCGCTCATGATTTGTCCGAAATGGGAGCCAGTGAATCGGGTGATGGTAAAAGGTAACGTTTGGTTGTTTCGAACGTGCGGCAAAAGTTTGTCGACACCGGCCCAGGTGCCTTGAATCCATTTCACGTTGTCCAAGGCATACATGTGGGGTGCCACCAAATCAAAATCGCAAATTATAATTTCGGATTGTTTGAAGAACGGATCATTTTCTGAAAAGGAGAACGACGAATATTTTACATTAGAATGTAGGTAGGCGTAGGTAAATCATCTTCACTAACACCATTGTTGTATCTAACACTATGCTCAAGTTCGCTTCACGACCTATACCTACCTGCAGACACACATGACACGTCAAGTCGTTGCTGCTGTGGAATTCGTTTTGCAGCGTGGACTAATCTGAGAGAGATAACTGAGAGTGAGTCATACTTTCCATCCTAGTTCCACGTTCTTCGCCGCAACGCTCCAAGTGTTCACTTACTCACTCACACCCACTGTGGATGTGAATGAGTCACTCTCAATTATTTCGATCCAATAGTATAGAAATATACTAGGTACCAAGAATTTACCATGCCAAAAATATACCAGCCCAAAATATACTGGGCAAAAATATATAGAAAAACAAAATAGAGGGCTGTCTTATAGTTATGGTCCTTCAGAGATAAAAGATTATTTTTGAACAAAAGGTGTGTGCACATGGTTACGTTGATGGCCACTTGGACAACCGACGGATTGGGGGAAAGGAGCAGATTGTCCCAAATGTACAACAAGAAGTCATAAATCTTTAATAATAATCAAACCGCAGCGCCGCGACTGTACAAATCGCATCCGCCTAATAATTATATATAGTGCATAAGTAAAGGTTCGGCATAATATTGAGGTCTTCCTTGAGAATAAATCAATCAGGTTAGTTCTTTCACTGAACATTTCTTCATTTCTTTCTGCACATTTCATTCGCTGGATGTATGCATCTATCTGTACGTCTATCTAACGCAAATTGTGTCGATGTTGAAGTTTACACTGAAGTCAATACACATATTTTTCATGATATGTGGAATCGCGGGGCGGAACCCGCTTCTTAAAAAAATTGTATCTTACTCTATAGCACTAAAGGAATCAAAATGATTCTTTCACTGAAATTTTAGTTCAGATCCTGTATACAGGGTGAAGAAGAAAAACAATTTTAAAAAATTGCATCTTTTGAACGGACAAAGGTAGAGTATTGCAAGGCATGTCATAAAATGCGGAATTTGATGGTTGTTGAGGTACACCAAACCATTTTGCTACATTATTAGTCGTTTTTGAGATATTTAAAAAAAACTGAGATTTGTCAAAAAAAAACATTATTTTCATTATATCGCTTATTTTTGAAGATATCGGAATGAAATTTGGTATTTGCTTTAAAAAAGACGTTAAAATGAATAACAGCTGCAGTTATTTTCTAGGCCTACTATTTTCCTAAATAAGACAGCCGCCATTTTTTTGGGGGGGAGCCGCCATCTTGTTTTGTGAATATCAAGCTGATGACCGAAAAAGTGACTGATAATCACTAGGCGAGTACCATGCGATTACTCCATCATGTAAAAGATCACCTTAGATGAACTACCATACTATTTTTGCTGAAAGAAAGATGACGCACTGATTTTATCGGGTTCCTCAGAACTCGAGGACCTACTGCCAGCCATTGAGTCATTGCAAGTAATTGAACACCGCAATCATGACCCTTGCTCATTTCTCAGGTTGCTCACCAAGATTCCTGGCCATAAGTGACGCGGTTCGGTTTTAGCAGCTGTTTAAATTAAGAAGTGTAGCTTTTTCGTGAGAAAAACAGAAAATTACGAGGTCTCTGGGTCATTTCTTAGGTCATTGGAAGAAGATCCTCCACGGAATGTTGATAAATTTATGCTGAATTATTAGAAAAAAGTGCATTCTATAGCATTGGTTTGAAGAAACGGCTGAAAAGTGTTCAAATAGGTTTCTTGTGTCTTGTTAAAGCGTTAAATTATGGATCTTTTTCGCGATTTTCATGCCTTCAGCCTATTTAGATGATGGGATGAAATTCTTCAATTTCTTATCACCCTGTGATGTCATCTGCATAGATCGCCATCATGCCAACATTTCCCAAAGCTGAAGGAGGAATCTGAATAGAATATATTCCAAAATACATTGCGGCATTAGAATTTATAAGGTTCTTTACATTATTAGTGATGCCCCCAGTGTTGCCCTACCGCATAATTTGTTCGCTTCCTACCTAGGGTTACCATCCTCAAACCACACAAAAAGAGTACAAGTGCGAGCGAAGCGAGCGAAATAGCGCCACAGGCGAAAATTTTTCGGGAAAAGGGGCGTGGTCAATTAGTTTTGAATACCATGAAGGCTTGAAGCGGATTTCCATTGCGATATTCGCAAAAAAAAATTGGTGACACTCGCCAAATTCGAATTTTTGAAGGATTTGCTGACCCTTCAAATTTGACAATTGATAATCAAAATCTTGCGATACTCGCACATGAGAATCCACCTTTTCGAGTGTATTGATGATGTCGTCCTAATGTAAAACACAACGGAAAAGTGAAATATAAACCGAGATATAAACAAAAGTATACTTGATAGGGATTCCTAATATTCTTGGATTTTGGCCGCATGCGTGATTGCGTGCGAACGTGACAGTGGGTACAGAGAACTTTGGTTCAGGGTTGCCAAGTTGGGCGATTCATCGTCATTTGGGCTATAATTAATATGGATTGGCGATAGAAAAATCGCTTTGGGCGAAGGCTTGAAAATTGGGCTACAAACAGTTCTCGAGGGCGATTTTGGGTTATACTTCAATTTATTTCCATTAGTGATGCGAGGAAGGGAACGTTCCTTTTATGCTCCTGAGAACGTTCGCGAAAGTTCGCGCACGAAAAACCGCTTGTGCGCGAACGTTCTCCTTAAAGCACTTTGAGCATATTCAGCACTTTCAGCACGTTCTCGAGCACGATCCCGACCAATGGTTTCTCTTACTTCCCACACTATAAAGCCAAAACAATAGAAGTTGGTCAATTTTGCTTCGATTTTTGCATGAAAAGTTGAAGTGACCACTGGAAAAATTCCAGATTCTAAGTTTTTCAACTTATTTCATCATTTTTATCCAACATTCACAATAGTTTTTTATAACCCACGTGGAAAAATGAACTCAAAATTGACCAAAGTTTTGTTTTTGCTGTATCAATTTTGAACCTCATTTTGAATCAATGTCAACGTGTGATAGGTACTGATGGGCAAAACTGTTATTTTTACTTAACAGATACAACCTGTTACTGTTATTTTTAAATAACAGTTAAAAATAACAGATAATGTTAATCTGTTATTTTACAAATTAACCAGGGGCCCGTTTCTTAAAACTACAAATGACAAATTACAAGTGTGTGTGTAGTTTTGGTACCTAACCCATTTTTGCAACAATCGGTCGTCAAGGTTATACATTTGTAATTTGTCGTTTGTAGTTTTATGAAACGGGCCCCAGGATTCTCAGTACAATATCACAAGGCAAAAGTAACAGAACCAACTAACAACTAAAGCCGGGCGTCGACGATCGGGGTAAACTGTTATTAGTGTTATTTTGTATCTGTTTAGTCAGTCTATGGTTTAAGCTGGGTTCCCAGATGCGAATATTCGGACAGAAAATGCGATTTTATATGTCAAATTTTGAATTCGAGGGCTCTGGGGTGGGACTCTGTGTTGGTGTCGCTAGCTACTCATCGCCACGAAGCGATAGTTTCGTACTACGCGCAGTAGTAAGCGACCTCCCACCACACCTCATCATCGCTAAGAAAGTCGCCAGAAAGCGACACCTCGAGACGTGTAGAGAACGGTGTTTACGGTCGCTTGTGGGGTTGTTTTGTTGTTGTTGCTGTTGTTTTACATCATCAATTTTGTCATCACAAGTCGACAAACACCACTACCACTATCCAGCTAGCATTATCATTATTATAATTATCATATGTACCTATAGGTCCTGTTGTAAAAATTAGCCCAGAGATTAACGTTTAAAAGCTACCTATATTTTGTTTTTGTGTTGAATAATGAATAATATTCTCAGATTTACATTTATTTGTTCATACGGATTTTCATTTTTGATGTTGTTTTCAATATTAACAAATTTGATTATTTATTATTTTCATGCAATTAGCTACGCTTATATATTTGGCGTTGGTTTGTTACATTATCATTGAGGTATCATTATATTTTAACGAAAATACATACAAAACTTTTTCTAGCCAACCTTAAATCACGCTAAATAATTTTAAAGGATCTATAAACACTTTATGCACCATCTTGGTTGAAAGTTGAAACTCTAAAAATGAGAAAATTTTGTTTGTTATGCCCACCGTGCCCACCCAAGTTTCAAAATATGACGTTTTAACCAGAGCTGCCAACATTAGGCCAACAACCTCTCTACAAAGTTACTGTGATAAATGCCTACTTTCGCAGAATGGCTAATATAGGGCCGAATTGTTCCGAAGCGTACGCGATAGGTGCACAGAGTGCAAGTTCTAGCGACTATTGCTATCGCCTATGGTTATCGACTATCGCTTCGAAGCGACTGTCGCCGGAACAACACAGAGTCCCACCCCTGATTGGCCAATATGACGACTTTGACATTAAATTTCGCATTTTCCGTCCGAATATTCGCAACTGGGAATCCAGCTTTAAAGCTGGATTCCCAAAGTCCCAAAGTCCCAAATTCCCAAAGTCGTCATATTGGCCAATCAGAGCCCTCGAATTCAAAATTTGACATATAAAATCGCATTTTCTGTCCGAATATTCGCATCTGGGAATCCAGCTTTAGTCGTTCACCGTTGATCGCGCCGGGCGTCGAAGAACCGGGTAAACTAAATATTATTTTGTATCTGTTTAGTCGTTCACTGTTGATCAGTTAATCGCGCCGGGCGTCGACGATCCGGGTAAACTGTTACTTTGTATCTGTTATATTTCAACCGAGATAACAGGTTGTTATTGTTATTTTCAAATAACAGTCGAAAAATAACAGATAGTTTAATAACAACCCATCACTATGATTGGCTATCCAGCTCTATATACAGAAATCCGTGGGTGTCACACTCACAACTCGCAACCTCACTTTTATTTATCAGTCACCCACCACTCAGTGTTCAATGTTTACTCCAGTTTACTCTCGCCTTGGCTTCCTAGTGTGGTTCCAGTTAGAGATAGTGCGTCTGTTTGCTGTATTCTAGTTTTGCGAGTGGATTTAAAGTGATTGTTGTGTTTCGTAGTATTACTGTATCCCATCGTTAGTCACAGAACGTGAACTAGGAAACTTTGATTGACAAGAGAAATGGAAAGAAGACTGGGCTCAACAAACTGTACCCAAATGACACCAGCTCCTAAACGTCCATGAAGCACCTTTTGGAACTTCAACAGGGTTCGCACAGGTCCCGGACGATGTGCTGACTCATTTTACCAGTCGGAGCTTACCAAATTCCCCGAATGTGATTGTTACTTGAAAAGCCAGACATTACAACACGTCACATTTGAGCGGCCTTCACGCGCATACCAGGGTTCTCCAGAGGTCTTCGTGAAGGTGGCACCTGAAGCTGCCGATTGCCCGGGCAATTTGGACTTGGACTTACAACTTCCTGCCAAAATCAGTCCATTTACCTGTGGCACTTGTTCCATTTATAGAACTATGTGGTTTGTATTTGCTACTGCTTCACCTTCCACAAAGTTCCGGGAGCTTGGAGAAGCGGCACGGAAATAATTACAAATCTCTCCCAACGGCAAACGAGTATCTCTCATAACAGTCGTAATAAGAACAAATAACACAACGATCACTTCAAATTTACTCGCAAAACTAGAGTACAGCAAACAGACGCACTATCTCTAACTGGGACCACACTAGGAAGCCAAGCCGAGAGTAAACTGGAGTACACAGTAAACACTTGAGTGGTGGGTGACTGATACAATAAAAGTGAGGTTGTGAGTTGTGAGTGTGACATCTCATGTCACCTTGGGCTGTCAGTTGAATTGAGGTCTCCAATTTTCCGTTGTCTCTCTTTACTGTGACGTCATGCGTATAAGATACGGTTAATCGAGGTCATTGGGCGCTTCCCAATAAGGCGTATAAGGACACAATTGGACACATATGGACACAATTCGACACAGCTAGCGTTCTAATAGCAGTAATAGCACCACATGTCGACACAATCGAAACATTGGCGAGGCTGAGTTTAGAATTGAGCTGGCAAGTGCACTTTGACATTGTGTATCCGTCTTATCGCAGTTATTGGAAAGCGCCCTATGTTTCTTGAGATATGACATTTCGTTTCTGACAATGGGAAATTTTTCGAATCTGACAAGCGCTCTGTCGTGTATTTATTTGATTTCAGCATGGATTTCATGATTTCACTTGTTCTTACCCTCGTTGACCTCAATTGACCTTTCCAATTTTAGGAGATAGAAAGTACATGGTTTTTCGAGGTCACCTTTGACGTTTTGACGTTTATGACGTTTGGACGTTTCGTTTCTGACTTTTGCGGGAATTTTGAATCGGTTAGCTATACTGTTCCCATTATCATATGGGGAAAGTCACTAGAGCCCATAAGGGAGTTTTTAATGGACGAAGTAATAGAGTTTTTTCGTAGTAAGATGCACGTGTCTGGTGCAGCGTGATCCCTGGTGGTGCTGGTGCAGCCACACTTCCATCAGGTTTGGGTCTTTCCTGAACCGGTGCATGGTGATGCCGGGTGTATTCGTCTTATTCTCGCACTCGCATAGAGCGACACAACACCCTTGAACCATTTCTGTAAGTCTTCTCAGTTTTCCACTACATATAACACACTTATTGGTAAGAACGAGGGTAAGAACAAGTGAAATCATGGAATCCATGCTGAAATCAAATAAATACACGACAGAGCGCTTGTCAGATTCGAAAAATTTCCCATTGTCAGAAACGAAATGTCATATCTCAAGAAACATAGGACGCTTTCCAATAACTGCGACAAGACGGATACACAATGTCAAAGTGCACTTGCCAGCTCAATTCTAAACTCAGCCTCGCCAATGTTTCGATTGTGTCGACATGTGGTGCTACTACTGCTATTGGAACGCTAGCTGTGTCAAATTGTGTTTATATGTGTCGAATTGTGCCCTTATACGCCTTATTGGGAAGCGCCCAATGACCTCGATTAACCGTATCTTATACGCATGACGTCACAGTAAAGAGAGACAACGGAAAATTGGAGACCTCAATTGACCTTTCCAATTTTAGGAGATAGAAAATACATGGATTTTCGAGGTCACCTTTGACGTTTTGACGTTTATGACGTTTGGACGTTTCGTTTCTGACTTTTGCGGGAATTTTGAATCGGATAGCTATACTGTTCCCATTATCATGTGGGGAAAGTCACTAGAGCCCATAAGGGAGTTTTTAATGGACGAAGTAATAGAGTTTTTTCGTAGTAAGATGCACGTGTCTGGTGCAGCGTGATTCCTGCTGGTGCTGGTGCTGGTGCAGCCACACTTCCATCAAGTTTGGGTCTTTCGTGAACCGGTGCATGGTTATGCTGGGTGTATTCGTCTTATTCTCGACTCGCATAGAGCGACACAACACCCTTGAACCATTTCTGTATCTTCTCAGTTTTCCACTACATATAACACACTTATTGGTAAGAACGAGGGTAAGAACAAGTGAAATCATGAAATCCATGCTGAAATCAAATAAATACACGACAGAGCGCTTGTCAGATTCGAAAAATTTCCCATTGTCAGAAACGAAATGTCATATCTCAAGAAACATAGGGCGCTTTCCAATAACTTCGACAAGACGGATACACAATGTCAAAGTGCACTTGCCAGCTCAATTCTAAACTCAGCCTCGCCAATGTTTCGATTGTGTCGACATGTGGTGCTATTACTGCTATTAGAACGCTAGCTGTGTCGAATTGTGTCCATATGTGTCCAATTGTGTCCTTATACGCCTTATTGGGAAGCGCCCAATGACCTCGATTAACCGTATCTTATACGCATGACGTCACAGTAAAGAGAGACAACGGAAAATTGGAGACCTCAATTCCGCCTTTCGCAGCCATTTTGTGGCGGGAAAAATTAATTTAAATCGCGAATACATACCACGGAGTAAAGCGTCATTACAGCCTACGGGATTCTATCTTACCTCGGCACGCCTCGGTAATACCGGGTGTTTATAAACGTCTGTGATCGCGGCAGGCTTTGGTCAGGCCAAAAGTCGCAGTGAAAGGCACGATTTGAAAGAGTGATAGGAGATTCCAAAGGCGATATGATAACAAACGTTTATAAACACCCGGTATATTGAATCCCTTGGCTGTAATGAGACACTTTCCACCTCGGTATGTAATATATCTATTATTTGAAGGTCTCTCCATGGAAAAAAAATTCTGCAGCTGCAAAATATTTTTGAATACTTGGTTTTGTGTCGAGTTTTGTGTTTAATATTTTGTGAAAATTACATGAAAGGGTCGGAATTAACTGCCCTTGAAAAAGTTTATTTTTTCTAACTTGTAGTAGGTAGGCAATACCTAGTAACAATCTTGAAATTCTATCAGATTTTTCAATTTTTTTTGTATTTGTCTGTTTCTTCCGAAATGTTTATTGTCATATACTGTGATATTAAATTTTTTTGACCTCATATAGGTATTTTCTGCTAATCATATATGTTGGAGGATAGTTCAACTATACAAGACGGGCGGACGGAAAGACGGACTTCAAAGCGCGGCTAATAGCGGATTTCTTACGAAAATTAAAGGTACGTTCCGATATTCGTTCTGGTCGACCAACCGCCTGAAAAACTGTATATTGGAACGACCGGCTTCCTGAAAAAAGTTAACCAGCTGTCAACCACAACGACCAGCTTCGGAGGCCAGTCAGTGAAGGTTAACCCAAACGTCAACTATCGTTCCGATATCAAAAGTCACATACCGTAGGGTATGTTCCGATATTCAAATCGGTTAACCAGCCGGTCGACCACTTTTTCAGTGGGTGACTTTTGATATCGGAACGACAGTTGACGTTTGGGTTAACCTTCACTGACCGGCCTCCGAAGCGGCTCCGTTGTGGTTGACAGCTGGTTAACCTTTTTCAGGCAGTCGGTCGTTCCAATATACAGTTTTTCAGGCGGTTGGTCGACCAGAACGAATATCGGAACGTACCTTTAAACTGACTAGTAGAACTGTCAATAATGTCAAATCTTGTGCATCCCCATTCCCCACCCCTACCCAAACACAAAATCATCGTCAAACGGTCGTGAAACTGCGTGAAACGTCAAAAAGCAACAAAGTACGAACCACAGAGTAGGCCGTACGAACCAACGAAGAGTACGGTTGCGGACTCATAAAAGTTTACACCGATGACAATCGTGTGGCCATGCCCATTCAAAATTACGTCAAAACTGAATTAGCATGGCCACTCGATCACCGTCGGTGTAAACTTTTATGAGTCCGCAACCTTACCTGCCCGACATGTGCTCGACCGACATGGTGGAACGGGGTATTTCAAAAATAAGAGATAATTAAAGCTTCCAAAGTTGGCATGAATAACGCATGGACAATTCTTTGCCGCCATGCTGCTAGAGAAGTTGATTAGACGTGAACTTCTTGAGCAGCATGGCGGCAAAACTTTTGAATTTTGCCCACCAATCAGAATTTTGCTGCAAAGAAAGCTGCAGCATTTGATGCTCGATGGGCGCTTCCCATTTAAAACATTTGTGTCGGTTTGTGTCAGCTTGTGTTAGCTTGTGTCGATGAGACAAAGGAACACAGATCAAATGGAACGCATTTGTGTCGATTTGTGTCGACACAGGTCGACTTGTGTCGGTTAATGGAAAACGCCCAATGTAAGGATTGTAAGGCCACCATTAGGCCAGCATAATTCTGCCAATTTGTTGCTTGTCACTAGCTAGTATCAAATCAGGTCAAAAGTCAACAGCTTCCCCCATCTTACTTCTGCTTATTACTATTATTTATTATAAATTACCTGGACTTGTAACTTCGTGAAAATTGACAGTGGGCAACGCCTTTGCCAGTTCCTTCAATAAACCCGGAACTTTACTCAAAACAGAAATTGCCGCAGCCATTCTAACTTCTAACCACAAAATACCTACCATCAAAGGAGCGAAGCAGGAAATTATCAGTTTCCAGAGCAGTACCGTGTGAAAAATCAATGAAATTGTCATCTAAACGTTGCGTTTGCGATTCACACGTACAATTCCAGAGCACATAGCTGTAGCTTCAGTCTACTTTTCAGGACTTTCGGAAAATCACTGTTTTTTTACGAAATTTTGGTACTGAAAACTTTTTCTCAGTACGGTCCTGTGTTGTAAACGTCAGCCGAGTGTCACGCGTATGACAAGTGACATTTCTCAGGGGGTTCGGTTGACGTTTGGAAAAGCTCCCAGCTGTCACCTTGGCCAAAAATCGAAATTGAAGAAATTTCGAAAAAGTAGAAGCTTTCGTTTTACTGACTTTCCACATTTTCACCAAACCAAGGTAAGTTGCCGCGTGATCAAAGTCGCCTAGACATGGCACACACGCATTGTCATGCCGTCTCCCTAAACGAAAAAGGTCATTATGTAATAATTTTTGGATCTTAAGCTCACTTGGTTTCAGAAACGATGGCCGCTTTAAGGAGCTTTTCTCGCCTCTTGACTCGCCGCACGGTTCAAACCGTCGCTTCCAGAGGCTACGCCGACGAAATGAGCTTCACATTCGCCGCTGGAAATCAAGTATATTTCCTCAAATATCTCTTGAATCGAGCTCATTTTAGTCTATTGTACATTTCTAGGTGTACTACGATTCGGCCAGTGTAAAACAAGTTGACGTGCCATCCTTCTCGGGCAGCTTTGGTATTTTACCGAAACACGTGCCGACTTTGGCGGTGCTCAAGCCTGGTGTGGTGACCGTCTTTGAAAATGACGGTAATGTCAAGAAGATTTTTGTTTCCAGTGGAACCATAACCATCAATGACGACTCTTCGGTTCAGGCAAGTGCCGTTTCGTGGTGAAATGCTACAATTTTTACAGATTATTTGATTATTATGTAGGTTTTGGCTGAAGAAGCTGCTCCTGTCGAGAACTTGGATGCTTCGGCAGCCAGGGATGTCCTTAGCAAAGCGCAGAGTGCGTTGTCGTCAGCTTCAACGGAGCAGGTACGATATGCTGGAGATTTTTCAGGTGTAAATGCTCAAAATTTGATTTGCAGGCGCGTGCCGAAGCTGCCATCGCCGTTGAAGTTGGTGAAGCTCTTGTGAAAGCTGCCGAATAAATTGTTTCAAAATATTAGAGTGTTAAGTTGTACTGAATTAAAATCTTGAAATCTGTTACTTGTGCATTACTTTGCAATTAATGGTCTTTTTTTAATAATTATTTGTTGCCGATTTCTGATCATTCATGAATATCGCCAAGTAGTTTTTAGATAATATTTCGCTTTCATTAGCAGCATTGGTACCTACATCTGGCCAAGTCTTTTACCAATATGCTGTCACCAGCACCCCAGCACCAACAGTACTTTTGCTTTCTGTTAGTGATTAAACGATTATGATTAATCGTAATCGCCGATTTTGGATTTCCAGCCGCATTGGAAGAGCGCGCCATTCTGCCATTTCTAGCTCGTTTTTGATTTTTGAACAATTATCAATTCAATCTGTAAAGGGCCTGCCACACGCACATATTATACCTCGCGCTTACTTGTGCAAACTGGCGTGTATCGGGATCGGGATGCCCGTGCGTGTGGACGACAAAACGGTAGCACCTGCAAGCCACTAAAGGTGCGTTCAGTCAGCTTATTTAGCCGCAAGTTTTAATTTTAGTCGTAAGCGCAACGATGCTCATTGGCTGTCATGAACCAGCCTCCTCAGATCAGCCAATAAGCGATGCTGCGCTTACGACTAAAATTGAAACTTGCGGCTAAATAAGCTGACTGAACGCACCTTAAGCGCGGCTCGAAGTACCATCGACCTGCCAAAGATTTGGACTGTGCAAATAAGTTTGCACGGTATAAATTGAGCATGTGGACAGCCGTCGCGAACCATGTCCACAGTCTCAGCCCCAGTTTATTGAATTGTACCAATCGCAGCCATGCCCATGGAAGGTAAAATCAGTAGAATATTCTGATCGCAATAAAAGGAATTCAGCCTATGTGAATAATTCCCATATAATTAAGCCACATTCTCATATAGGCGGTTCCCTTTGCTCGCAGCTCGTGCGCAGGTCTTCAAGTAGACAAGCTCACTGGTTCAATTGGCTGTTTAACCGAAAGCGCTTTATCGATCTGGCTGGTTGCATGAACTCGACCAGTGACGGCGCCAATTAGGTGAACCTGCGCCCCGAGAACCCCAGGTAAATGAGAATGGTTATAGCCACCTCTTTCACCATTTTGAGCGAGCAGGAGCGCGATTCTGTACTTGCCTACCGACACTTGTCGGTATCGGCCGACAGCTTTAACGACACTTGTCGGTAGGAGCGATTCTGTACTTGCAAATGTGACCGATGCGACCGATAAGTGTCGTTCCGGACCGACAGTTGTCGCTCAGCCCACCGACGGGTCTTGAGGCCATCGGTCGACGAAAAAGCTGTCGTTACGTTACGCAAGCGTATTAAAAGTTTTTAGCCTGTTTATTGTTTTGTATTTGCGATTTGTAGGTTTACAAGGGAAAGTGTTCGCTTCGCATCACGCATAGAATACCCATAGGTACCTACTTATACCTACTTAGTATACCTAGTTCTCGACGTAGGTATTTGATAGATGTATGGTAACTACCCCCCGTGCATATAGGTGCCTATACCTAGTATATGGTCCTCCGTGGTATGATCTAAGACAACCAACCGCCAATAATTTTCAACCGCGTCCGAATGAATTTGGTTGATACAAACATTAATTGCAAATTCGTAGCACAATATCGGTGGGTGGCGTTATGTTCGAATGAATTCGAATTTACCTATTAGGTACGGAGATAGGTTGCCAGTTTAACTCTCTTCATAGGTTTTGTCTTTATTGTTCTCATAAATATTTATTGAAGGCTGAGATGCTGGGCTTCAACATGCTATACCTAGATTCTAATTTCGGTAGGAAGGTAGGTAGGTACCTATACCTACCTACTTAGCGTCCGTCGTGAGAGAACGTCAAATTTTGCATGCAAAACCAAGCAAAATTACTACGCAAAAACAGTTGAAAAATTGGGGAAAAAGTTCCATCGATGTGGGATCATTATATCATATTTCATTTGTCTCTTCCTCGATGTCTCTGTTACAAATTGACAACAATAATAAATCGCAAGATACATACGAACAATATGAACTAACATCTGCATCCGTCGTTTGCCAGCCGCGCAAAGCTAGAAGTTGGTTAGACTACAAACACCGATATACCTCGCGATATATCTAGTATGATGCGAACATTGCAAGCAATAGGTCACCACCCAACTTCACCTCTCCAATAATCTAGATAACATTTTCCAGAATTATCTGTAATTATCTGTCACATATCTTATCTAGATAAAAAGGGTTATCTGTGCACAACACTGCTCTCCAATTTGCCCATCTGAAGCGCGTGAAGCACTCATATTTTCATATCCTATGAACACTCCATACAACTGAATGTGATGATGACGGCAAGACATAAATGTCAACTTCAAAAATCATCCGTTAATTCAAAATGGCTGCTTTTCATTGGCTGGTCTCTCACCGTTTCATGACCGTTTCGTTCCACGTTTCGTATCACTGCACTTGAGCGAGAGTCGTCGTTTGCACCGACAAGTGTCGGTAGGCGGTGAGTAGAGAATCACCTCGACGTCTACTTGTCGGTGGCGCAAGCGACAACTATCGGTAGTGAACGACACCGACAACTGTCGGTAGGAAAGTACAGAATCGCGCCTGTTAGCAACAAACAAAAATAGAACACTTGGATCAGTAAGAGTTCTCCCGTCGGCAACATTGTTCCAGCCTGAAGAGGGACTTGAAACTGTTAGTTTGCACAAACTGACCTGTACGTGTGGCCATACCGTATAGTGTTCCGTATTACTTGCGCAAATTATACCGTACAAGTGAGCGCGAGGTAAAGCTTGTGCGTGTGGCAGGCCCTTTAAGGCTAAAGGGGACTGAAATTGAGTACCAAGTGTGCGACAGAGAGAAAATACATCAAAAGTAATCAAATGTTTTTGGGAAAACTATCAGTCTGATTTTAGATCTGAAAAAAGGGTTATACTCAGATTTCAATTCTATTTGATGCACTAGTCAAAAAAATCTCAAAATTTTTTTGTTTTTTTTTTCAATTTCACAAAATAATTTTGATTTTTTTTAAAATCGCAGGTAGTCATTTTGAAGTACTGAAAATATGGAACAATAATCCGTTTTTAGAATTTCTGTAACACAAATGGTGCCCTCCGAAACACATTTTGAAAATCTCTCTTTGTTATTTTCCGCCCGCGTTCTCCGCGATGAGTCATTCATGATATAGGTAGTACTTTCTGCACACATGGTGCTCTGATGTTTTCTGAGGAATAGGCGATGTAAATAGCGGTAGTAAAGATTTGTGACATTGTGGTAGTACGCCGAAATATTTCGTTGCTACGATTTTTGGAATTGTAATTTTTCTTCAAGTTTATTATTTTTCTCACGTGATTACACTATATCTAGATCTACAATCTACTGATACTCCAAGATACTCATATCTGATTATAAAGGGACAAACATTGTGAAATCATATTGCAATTGAAAAACAATAGGCTGCACAAATGTGTTAATTCTGTATTCAAAACTATATACACTGGAAGTAAATAACAAAACCGCAAAGAACTACCTACTACTACTAGTCCTACTCCGTCT